>FPAK01000011.1:5543588-6743588 GCA_900116095.1 Euclidium syriacum | reverse complement strand
GGGTTAACCATTGGCCTTTTTATAGACAAAGTATGCCACTGGGTCTTAGTATTATTTTTTTCCATATTTAGTCATATGATTTACTTAGTTTCTAGTCAACAACTCACACGCGTATTCTTTAATTTCGAATCTGCACACGTGTATTCTATTTCGTTTGAATCTCGTCCACACGTTTTTTTAACTCGATTTGAATCCGTATAGTAACAAATATATAACATTCATATGAATCAGTAGACTACAAATTGTAAGTCTTGATTTCTTTTGGGAAACATTTTTTATTTCTTTGAATTCTTGTTATTCAATTTAGAAACCGAACACATATATTCCGTTTGAATCTGTATACACATGTAATTTACTATATTTGAACATGGTTTAAATATGTATAGCAACACGTAGATAGCATTCATATGAATCATTAGACTACAAATTCTAAGTCTTAATTTCTTCTCGGAAACATTTTTATTTCTATGAATTTCTTTTAGTCAATTTTGAATCCGAACACATGTAATCTTTTTGAGTCTGTATACAGCTGTGGTTTAATATATTTGAATTTCTATACACAAATGTGGTAGCATTCATATTTTTTTAATAGAATCCACACGAATATACTTGTAATTTTTCTTGGAATTTTTTTTCCCTCGAGTTAAAATATTAAAATGAAATGAGAAATTATCATTTCTTAAATCTCACTCTCAAGTATGTTGATATTTTCTTTTCTTGCATAAAACACAAATATGTAAGTTATGCTTTCCAATTCCAAAATTACTCAAATGCATGCATATTTAACAATTGTGTATATATCAAAACCAATCAAATTGGGACACTTTGATAGCAATATTAATTTCCCTCGAATAGAAGTTCACAACTTTAATACTAGAAACATGCATATCTTTTTTTTAGGAAAATATAATCACTAAACGGAAAGATTATAGTTGTAACTGTTTACATATTTAGATTAGTTGAACAAATACACTTTTCCATAATTTCTCTTAAATATTACCATTTATGTGAAAAAATGAATTATTTCTCTGGATAGTTGATTCTTCTAAATTTATTTTTAAATTGTTGTGACATTGAACATCTCTACGCAAATTAGCAGAAAATATATTTTTAGTTAATCAAGAAAATATAGAGTTTTTCTAAATATTTGGTTGTAATAACATATCTAAAATTAGTTTGGACGTTTGTCTAGAAGATTGGTAACCAAACAATATAGACCGTACGTTTTTCTCACAAATAGTTTCGTAAAACAAACGATGAAAACGATAACCATAAGTATCATTGTAATTTGCTGATGTAGAAGTTATAGCTTTAGAATTTGTAGCTTACGTTCACACGAACTAAAACAAGGTTGACCCAACTAAACAAAATTTAAGACATTCTTCTTTGACCACTTAACCACTTAGGACATGATTAGGATTATAAAGTAATTAACACGGAACATAATAGCAACAAACAAAAAACAAAGGACGGGTCAAATGCATCATGTTTGTCATTACCACTAGTAAGTCGACGAGTGGGATTTGAACCCCTTCAACAGAAACTTCTCTCTATATTTTGTTTTACATCATTTCATGTAGTGTTATATGTCTGTCTAACTTTTCAAAGTCGTTAAGTTTACACGCGGTGTGCCCCACACGTTGAATTCGAGTCAAGTAGAAGTTGCCAAATGGATTTGAGGGCAAAAGGTATAAATAAATTATTAAGAAAGGTGCAATATAACTTCTTTTTGCGAATAAATTATTGGTCCCATTGTTTTCTTTTTCTTCGTACTTATTTTATTTTTGTAATTTAATCACTAACTTTTAGAATCATAAGATTTTTGCCGGAAAGGGAAAGTTAGCGAGAATCATACAGTATAAAGAAAACTTTAGTGAATAAAGAGATGGAAGTGAGTTAATAACTGAATACGCAAAGCGGAATTGGCCGGTCGGTCGTTGACCAGGCAAGGCAAAATACTGAAATAGTGTTCAACACTCGAGAAAAAAAGGAATTTCTTTTTGGGACCAAAAACAATAAAGGAAGAGAACTTGTACTTTGGGGCAAAAGAAAACAAAAACAAACATATTGCTACGTATTCAATATGATAATTATAATATTAGCTAGTATCATCTCTTTTTGGGGTTTTGTTTTTTCGCTTACCGAAAGTATGTTTTGGGGAGATTGAGAGGATGTGTGGAGCCTTTCTTTGGAAAAGTGATGTTCATAAACCACGTGGGGCTAAGGTTGTTATCTTAGTACTCTAAAATATGAATGTATGAAGTTTAGAAATTCGTTGTATGTGGGATATTTCTTAGATTTATGTGCTAAAGTTGATATGGCGTCTTCTCTCTCTCATTGTTGAAGTCGATTTGGATGGATTTGGTTCATCCACACCTTATACAATAAAGCTCGAAGATTCCACAACCGGTCATGAAGCATGAAGTTTTCGAAAATGGCGAATCAATGATGGAAAGCATATTTTGTGTTGGTATGTTCATTAGTTATCAAATTAAAAAATTATCGACATCTTGGGCATTGATACTCATCGTCTTGTTACTTCTCTAGCGGATATCACTTGTGACATATGTTGGAAGTTTTAAAGATATCATTTCCAACAGTTTCAGCTGATTCGAGAAGAAATTATGAAGCTTGAACCTTCCACACAATCTTGTGGGTGGGTATGTGGTTTTACAGAGAAAAGTTGGTGAAGGTCTCGTGTTTCGTCAAAGAAGACTTGGGAACAGTTTCGTATGAACCAACCAAAAACTATTTGGTCTAGGGTCCTTTGGTTAGTCTAAAGGGTACCTTGATATGCCTTTATTACATGGCTCACATTCCATTATCACATTTCAACATGTTCTAGAATTAAAAGTTAAGGAACTATTTAACCATATATATTTTTTGATGAACCTTAATGAGACACGTAAACAATTGTTCTTTGATTGTCTTTATACGTTCACGTAATTACTTGTTATTTGTGGAGACCTTTGGGACAGTCTCTTACCCCATATTGGCATGATACACTCATACACTGAGTGCTCTCGTCAGTAACATGCAAGTTTGTTTTGTTTAAAGAGAGTGAAACACACGCCTACACCAACATCAATACCAACCTACCCCTGTACCTCATTCGGTACATTGACCTTGCAGTGTGAAATTGTATCACATCACAGTCTTAAATGATCACCGATCTCTTAAGTTTGTGAAACTTCTCAAAATATGGTTTCAAGCTCATGAAAATGTCTTATTTGTTCTTTGTTCCTTTTGGTTGCTTGTTTATTGAGTTTCTTTTCCGAAACATTAGTTTTGTGAATACTTTTCTTTATTTCTTCATTAATTTTGTGGATATTTTTCTTTATTTCTTCTAAAAAGTACACTTTTATATAGGGATTCTTTTTAAAACATATATCAAAATAAATAAGTAAAACTTTTAGTTATTGTTTTGTTTAACTAAATTTCAAATTAAAAATAGGAAAAAAGAAAGGTTTTTACATAGCCCAATGTATGGTACATAATTGGAAGACAAATTAAAATCAAAACTAGAAAATTCGTATGATAGAACCAATTTTGAATTAAGAATTTTAGAACCAATGAACCAATAATTTTCGCTGTATTGAAGAGAGATATGGGCGTGTATCGATTTACGGATCTAGGGTTAGGAGGGAGAGTGATAACATTATACTTTCACCACTTTTAGTAGTCATTTAGAAGATGATTTTTTTTTGAGGTTTTTTAGAACTTTGATGCCATTCAGGTCTCAATTTCACTTGTTTCTGTATATTAAGTATTTTATAGGAATCTACTGGAACTATACACCTTTGAGAGATTTTTAGAGAAAAATTGAAGTAAGAGAATATGGAAGAATAACATTTAACGCTGAAGCATCAATATGAACCTGAGGATTAATCATCATTTAAAAAAAGATAAAGACTCATAGAGACATTAATATTACACCGAAAATTTAACATTCATTGGGATACCTCCATGTACCATTTCAAGACAAAACCAGTACCAAAAGATAGATACATATGTTAGCTTTAACTTTGACGTAAAAGTAATTTGAAGTCATCATGGACTAGCGTTATCAAGATATCTATGTTAATCAAAGTATCAAGTCTGCCAAGAGGAATGGACCAGGCCAAAGTCCATAACCCCAAAAAAACACCTGGTTTCACCAAACCAGATATGGTTTAATCGAACCAGCTAAAACGGCCAGAAGAAGGGTCTAGTTTGACCGAACCAGTGAATATTTGACAGACACTTCACATGTCTGCCGAATTTTGAAGTGTTTTTGGCTGAGCATCTAGTCTCCTAACAACTATACATACCCCTATACCTCTAGGAATAATCATCACATGACTTCAGTCTTCCCTAAAAATCAGTTATATTTTTTATTATTCTTTTAGTTTTCATTTATTTCTTAGGTTTTCTTCAAGGATTAGAAGCCTTGTTGCCATGTTTATTCGTAGAAATATATTTTTATAATAAAGTTATGTTCTTTTACGTTTTTATTTTCTGCAATATTTCTAAGTAGTTCTATCATTGGGGATTAGAGTTCTAAGAAACCTCATATAGAATTAGGGTTTTATATGTGGATCGAAGGGGAAGTACTAGTGAAACCTCACCACGAATCGAAATTCTCAGAGGTCTCTATGAAACCTAGCGGTAATTTTGTAGATCTCTGAAAAACCATAGATGGGTCATGCATCAACGAGGGAAATTTCTCGGTGTAAAGGTATGCATAGCAACCTTTGTTAATTCACGCAAGCTGGATCACACTTTTGCCAAAAACCGAGAGAAGATGGTTTAAAGGGTCTTCTAGTTTAGAATCGATGACATCCTTGTCGATCTCCCACAGTGTTCCATTTTCGAGATTAGATTCTCCCCATCTACTGTTTAAACTATGACCTGCATGAATCTTTATGGATTCATATGAACCAATGCATTTCTTTTATTGTTTCCTTTTACATTTTAATCACTGCTACTATTTACTTTACTTGCAATGACTATCAACGTCTTTTATTTACTTCTCTTAGCTTATTTCTAGATTCAACCGCTTATAAATCTTATTGGTGTCAAATGGATTCGATCACTAAGTACTACTACGATCAGCTGTACATTTCGAATAGGATATTAGAATTTTAAATTTTGATTAGGAAAATAAAACTCTTCCATCAAATCTTTGACGTCGTTGTCGAGGAACATAACAATATCGTTTACAATTTTTTGGTTTAGAACTTTTTATTAGACATTTTTTTTTTCTTTCCCTTTGGTTACTAACAAAAATCTTTTCCTAAAACATGTTTTTCTCAGGATACCAACACTTTTAAGTTCAACCTCAAGTGAACAAACTAGAGGAGATGATGAGTCATATGATGGAGGAACAACAAATTTCCACGCAAGAGATACATGCTAAGATCCACAGATTCTAGATTGAGATACACAACTCAAGAGCATTGGAGCACGAATAGTTGATCTGAAAGCCGAACCAAGAGCCCCTCTCAGCTCGTCACACATTGCTATGAACGTTTCTATCAGGGTTTTACTTGGTCCACTTTGACATGTAACTACAACAAATGGATGTTTTTTCATGGGTTCTTAAAAAGAAACGAGAGATTGCAAATACAAAATATTAGTCAATACTCAAACAATTGACACTTATCTTGTCAAAAAAAAAAAAGTGTAACTCAAAATAGCTAAAATCAATGTATTCTCTTTTTTTTGTAATCAAACGTTTCACCATAAACATAAAAAAGAAGCTAAAATCACAATGTATGTTGTTTCTTATTCCGGACAATCTTTAGCCAAAGTATTATTTAGTAGTTAAAACATTACAAAAAGCTCACTGGTTCTGTTACAAAGTAATGTGTTTTGTTGCAAACTTCAAGCAGATGAGTTTCATTTCATCTTCTGAGCAAAGCTGGTTATGTCAAATACATCATCACCACCATTCTTTGTTATAACCCCCTGCACATAACAAATCAAGATAAAGTAAACCATATAAAATCTTTCCGGTTTAACAATATTCAAGTAAAAAGCCTTTAACCTTTTCAGTTATGATTCCTGCAATAAGCTGAGCAGGAGTCACATCAAAAGCAGGATTCCAAACAGAGATCCCTAATGCTGCTATACGTTCACCAAGACCTCCATGTGTATTAACCAACTCCTTTTCAGTTCTTTCCTCTATCACAATCTCTTCTCCAGACGAAAGCGACAGATCAACTGAAGTAAGTGGTGCAGCTACATAAAACGGTATCCCGTGATGTTTCGCGCACAATGCGAGACTATAAGTCCCAATCTTGTTAGCAGTATCACCATTTGAAGCTACACGATCTGCTCCAACGATCACACCATCCACACGACCATCTTTCATCAATGCAGCTGCAGCTGAATCTGCAATCAACGTTGCAGGGATTTTCTCATGCACTAACTCAAACGCTGTTAGCCTCGATCCTTGATTGAATGGACGAGTTTCTGTGCAGTAAGCTCTTTCTAAGACTCCATGAGTATAAAGCGCACGGATAACACCAAGGGCGGTACCATATCCAGCTGTAGCGAGACTACAGAGAAAAACAGAATTCATGCTTATATAGATGCAATTCAGAATTAATCATCGGGTGTGAATCGTAACAGCGGTCGGAGCGGATTAGTCGATAAGTAGTCAAGACCGCTTTTTATTTACCATTCATGATATTTGGTCCTCAATAGTGCGGACAGAAAGAAAAAATAAAAGAAATCCGCTGCGGATTAAGTGCGAACCATTTTTGTGAAGTAACCACACTTATTCCACATCGGCTTTTTTCCGCTTCAAAAATGAGGCACGGGTTTTAATCCGCTCGGACCGCTGTTACCATTCAAATCCTAAAACTCATTACCTGCCAGTGTTGCAATGAGTCAGAATAGAAAGCTTGTCAGGATTTTTGGCTTTTTGTCTGATTAAGCTTGAACCAAACCTTCCTATAGCTTTGTTTGAAGCTACATCATCTTCAAGCATATTCTCAGCTGCTTCAATATATGCCTAAACAAACAACAATCACATGAGAGCTTGACAAAAACCAAAAGAAAAACAAACTCTTTGTATTTACCTTGAAAATGGAGTTAGGTTCAGTGGCAATAGGTAAGGTCTTTGCTATAACTTGTTTAAGTTTTAAAGCAGCATCTGCGAGATTAACTGCTGTTGGGCGACTGAAGAAGAAAGCAAAAGACTTTAAAAATCACAAGCAACAAAGAAGCAAGATTTTGTTTAGTAATCCATCCAATTTTAGTACCTAGATACTAAATAATCCAGTTTCTTCTCAAGATAAGCAACAGCATCTGAAGATGATGATCCATTGAAGGCATTATTAAAGTTGAAGACTTCAACAGCCAAAGAAAGAGCTGCAGCTATGGCTATAGCAGGAGCACCACGTACAACCATTTCCTGTATCGCACTCCTAATAAAACAACATTTTTATTCAATTTTTTTCTTCAACGAGAATCTAAAATCTGAAAGCTATTGATTTTTTTTTACCATCCATCTGTGGAATTACGGATCTCTAAGTAAGTGGTTTCCAATGGAAGCTTCCTCTGTTCTCCGATTTAGATGAATTTGGAAACGTATAAGTATTAATTTGAGAAAAAAGAATCTGTAGAAGTGAATTGGTTTTTTTGGAGAGAACCTGATCGAGTAACTGGAGAGAGCCAGGCTTGTAGCAGATAGCCTTAAGGGTCGTGTCTTCTTCTCCGGACATCGTGGATGGGCTGTGAAGTAAACCTTGCAGACGATGTCGTTGAATGAGAGAGAGAAGGAGAAGGAAGACAATGCTGATTGATGGGTAAGGGAATCAGATGCTTAACAGTGACAAGGCGGCGTGAAACGAGCCGGCGTCGTTTCTATTTTGTTTATTAATAATTGGCAAACTAATCCATTTTAAATACATGTTTTTGATTTTATCCCTATATGTTTACAGGTTCTATGTCTTGGTCTTCGAGAGATGTTTATGGGATCATAGATCAAAAATACCTTGTAGTATATTGGGGGGGGGGGGGGGGGTTTGATCACATTAAGCAAGATTTTCTCCTTTTAGTGGAGAAATGATTTAACAGAGAAAGGAATTCATCATAAAACATGAGATAAGCTATGTAGAATAAAGGGTGAAGGAAGCTTAGTTTTCAGGAATTTGGATGGATTTAACTTATCTTTATTGGAGAATGTCGATTTCTCCCAATTCCTTAATAGCTAGAATGTTTAAAGGAATATATTTTCCTAAAACCATAGTATAGAAGGCTAAATTGGGAACCATACCTTCATTTGCATGGAGAAGCATAAACAAAACACAAAAGTTAATTCGGATGGAATTTAAAAAAAAGTTGAGTAATTGTGAAGATGTTTAGATGTTTTAGGAGCCGAGGGTTTTTTTTAGCGATTTATATACCCTCGTTTTGTTTTTTATAATACTAATTTCTACTCTACCTTCTCAAGCTCATTCTCCTTAGAACTCTATTGGCAAGAGCGACATTCTGCAGAATATATGACTCATGCTCCCTTAGGTTCCTTAAATTCTGTAGGAGGCGTAGCTACTGAGATCAATGCAGTCAATTTATCCTTAAATGTTATTTAGCTTTTTCATTCTATATTCCTATTCAAAAATAATGAATTTGGTTTTTATAGGCTCGTCCTAGAGTCGCGCCGGCGACTGGGACACTTAGAGGTGGGAGGTTCTTCTAAAGTCAAGGTGTTTGCTCATTGATCATATTACAAGCACGATTGTCTTCTTTTAGTGGAAAAATGGTTTAACAGAGAAAGAAATTCATCATAAAACATGAGATAAGCTATGTAGAATGAAGGGTGAAGGAGGTTTAGTTTTTAGGGATTTGGATGGATTGAACTTATCTCTATTGGAGAATGTCGATTTCTCCTAATTCCTTAATAGCTAGAATGTTTAAAGGGAGATATTTTCCTAAAACCATACTATTGAAGGCTAAATTGGGAACCATACCTTCATTTGCATGGAGAAGCATAAACAAAACAAAAAAGTTAATCCGGATGAAATTTAAAAGAAAGTTGAGTAATGGTGAAGATGTTTAGATGTTTTAGGAGCCGAGGCTTCCAACCTATCCTCCAAGGCCAAAAACTTACATAATAGTGAAGGAAATTTATGTCGATTACTTCAAATACATGTTCTCATACATCAATGAAATGTATATAACCTAAGAGAAGTTTTTCTTGACGAAAAGGTAGCCTTGATCACACAAATAAGACCTACAAGCACTTTACCAAGGTCTCACTTCTCCTGCAGTTACAAAAACAATGGTCTATATTCTGTGTGTGAAGTTTGGATATTGGTTGTGGTCTCAACACCTCCAAGAAGTAAGCGACGTAACACATACTCAAATTGAGCCAAATATAAATTCCCTATTCTAAAAGGTGTGGAGACTAGATACAATTCCTAAAGCACAACTTTTTTTATGGAGATGCCTCACCAATACAATGAAAATACTAAAAAACTTAGCTACATCTTACTAGTTGATATATGTGGTATTTTATGGTTTTTAAACCATATTTATATGGTGTATTAGAATTCTTTTAGTGTCTTTTAGGTGTTTTTATAGGATTTACAAGTCAAATGATGAGTTGGACCTTTTGAAACTAAATTGGAGTGAAATAGAGCAAAGAAGAAGGAGAAAGAAGACAATGGTTAGGTGAGGGAATCAAATACCAAACAGTTTAGGGCGGTGTGAAATGATTCGGGTGTCGATTGTTTTTGTTAATTAATAGAGAAATCAAATTCATAATTGGCAGACTAATCCATTTTTCTTATTATTGAACTGAATTCTTGAGAAAGTACATTTGAAAAAAAGATTAAAACAAAGATAACTAACGAAGCCTAAGGCCAAATTAATAACATAAAGGTTTCCAGGTAGAATAAGATAACGAAATTGAAAACCTAGAGAGATCAACGACTAACCGGGTACAACATTCAATCAAAGTCACAATATACCCGTAGGAGAAAGTCACAGTCGGCCTTCAACAGTATACCTTGTCCTAGCGAACCCTTTGAATAATGTATTACTCACATGGTAGCATCCCAATACGCCTCACGTGGTTCATGCATAACTTGTGACAATACAAGAACTGGATAACATAGCTCTAGTCTCATGATGGTGAGATGAACGAGTCTGTCGGCCACACGATAAAATTGTTTAGGGTCATAATATAAAACGGAACCTAAGCGTTAAATAACTTATGATTTTTTTCCATTGGAGTGGCAACGGACCGTGAACATAACATACCAGCTTCATACACAATATCTAGAGCATAATTTCTTTGTGAGAGGAACATACTTGACTGATTCCTAGTGATCTCAACGTCAAGAAAATATTTCAGTCTTCAAAGATCTTTAATGTGAAAACATATGCTCAAGTAAGTGTTGAACTTCTGTAACATCTCTAGATTATCACCCGAAACAATGAGATCATCGACATAAATAAGGACTCGCAAGCTTTAGCCCCTTTGACGTATGTAAACAGTGAATAACCAACACCATATTGCATAAATCTAAACTCTTTAAACCCGAAACTGATTTTAGAGAACCAACATATCGGCGCTTGCTTCAAACCATACAAATACTTACGCAAATGACACACCTTATTGAACTAAGTGGTGAAAAAACGTAGAAAAAGTTTCATATAACTTCTTCTTTGAAATTACCATGAGAAACGCATTATGAATATCCATTTGGTGCACTTCTCATCCTTTTGAAACGGCCACACCTGCAGTGTACAGATCGTAGACATTTTTACCACAAGCACAAAAGTTTCATCATTAGTCCTCCCCCACAACTTGATAATTTTCAAGACATACTAACCAAGCTTTATATGTTTCAAGTTTCCCATTCGCATTGTATTTCAACTTGTAATCTCATTTTCTTTTGATAGCTTTCTTTCCTGGACAAAGTGTTACTAAATCTCACGTCTTATTTAGCTCAAGTTTTTTTTCTCTCATTTGCAATTGAATTCCACCGTTCCGCCATATGTACGCTTCCTTAAATCTTCGAGGTTCAACATCAACAATAATAACTGCGAGGAAAGTTTGATGTTTATTGAAAAAGGGCATCACTGATATACTCCGCAAGAGGACATAGACACATACAATGTACCATTAGAGGAGACACTGAGGGATTGCTGAGAATAACAGAAGTCAAACATTTACTGGTTTCACCACGAGCATTATATGTGACATAGTCTTGTAACCAAACATGTGGTTTGGACTGTCAATGGCCTCGATCGAGTGGAACAGCTTCTTGAGCAACATTCTTTTATCCTATATCAACTACCGGATCACTTACTTCAACATCCTGAAGTTCCTCATGAGCAGGTGAACGCTCACCAAGATTTTCTACTTCAATAATAGACTCTTTTGCGCGAAACATAGACACCTGAATATGCGGATAACATCGTAGCTTGGTGGTTTTCCATACAACGCTTCGTATGTATTTTTTCCTTCCAACACACTAGAGGGAGTTCAATTGATTAAATGCGTAGCAGCGAGGACACTTCTCCCCCCCCCCCCCAAATTTGATTGGAAGACTTGACTTAAACAACAAAGACTGTGAGACATTAAGGGTAAATTTATGCTTGCGTTCAACTCGTCCGTTTTGTTGAGGGATATTCTGCAAAATATTTTGACAGACACAAAGTTTCTTTTGTTGTCGCTACGCACTATCTTAACTAGTCGTCCAAATTGTTGAGTTAGGGACAAAAAGTGGCAACATGCTTTTGACCTCATGTTTCTTGAGCAACATACGTATCAAGACTGTTTTAGAGAAATTGTCTACGATGGTGGGAAAATGCACAACTTCGCAAGAAGATGGTAAGCAATAAGGCCCCCACAAGTCACAATGTATTAAATAAAACAAAGTTAAAACTTTCTTAAAACTCTCGAAAAATATCTCAAGAATTTTTTAGACTAAACAAAATATCACAACCTCCAAATTTCATGGATATGTTTAAAAAATCAGATACAAAAGGTAAAAAAAATTCAAAATACCAAAAGCTAAATGTCCCAATTTTCGATGCCACAAAGTATTTATGACATTTTCTAGAAGCTTGGGCTTTTGAAAACTAAAGATAAGGCCAAAAGGATAATTAAAATCAGTGTCAAAGAAGAAGTCATGATAAACTCCAATATCCACGTGTCAAGCCAAGAGAAGACACCACCAATTACTGTTGCATCTCCGTTATTACATTTCATCGGATTCATGCCGGTTCCACTTCCCTTTATAAATATAACCCGATCGTCAAAACAACATCTCATTATCTTTTGAACAAATTGGCCAGAGCCGTGACTCGATTGAACGGAAAAATTGATTCTTCACAGAGGCAAAGATATTAGTTTTCTCTCTCTGAAAAATTTGAGAGAAAGCTTCTCAACATGACAAAAATAAAATTTGTAGATAGCTAGGTATTCTATAATTTTATTAGAATTTAGCAATGTATCCATCAAAATCTAATATTTAAAAGTTAAAACTCTCTAATAAAGTTTCTCATTAATAAGTACAAGTAGCCGTTAAGAAAGTAAAAGTGGCATAAGTGTATAAGTAAGGGAGCTTGGCTTATTACTTTTAAACACCTTCTCGATCTTCAAAGTTCAAAACCCATTGGAACAATAAAGCCCAATAATATGATATTCATGTAATGTCAGAATCGTAAACAAAATTAGGACTTATCATCTAGAATCTCAACCCCCCCCCCCCCCAAAATTCGTTTTGTTTTTCTTTGCGATTTTGGGATTTCTGATGCTAAAATCATAAACCTTTACCGGCATTCGATGTACGAGTCACTGATCCATGAGGAAGGTCCCTTGCTATTTCCACATACTATGATTTCGTCAAAGACATTTTACAGTACAAAGAAGTGTTATGTGGTCGGGGGCTTGTGGTCGGCTGGTAAAGAAACATGACTGAGTGGTTACGCCCTCTCAGGTTTGATCCACCTGCTGCGCGAAACAAAGCCACATTGCTCTGAACACCAGTTGGGTATGGGCTTTGGCTTAGGTATGTACATGATGGATCAGTTTACCAACAGGCTACCCATCTCAAAATTAGTCGGATCTCATGACCCGTTGACCCGAGAAACCAGCTAGGGAGTAAAGTTCTCCGCGACCTGGCTCGGAACTCATGGTATCCATTGAACCGGATCACATAGTTATCAAAAAAAGAAGAAGAAGTGTTATATGATTCTTTGTCACATGGTAATAGGGAAGAAAATAAAATCAGGAATGTGTTGGCTTCGAAGGAATTAGGCGTGCCTCAAAAGAATTTATTCTCCTTGCTCATCTCCAATTTCAATTTTGTTTGTGGAAAAGAAAAATTTGAAGAATCCCTTAAGAAGGTTGTTGAGATGGGTTTTGATCCGACCTTCTCAAGGTTTGTTGAAGCACTTAACTTTCTCTACCAAATGAGCAACAAAACATTAGAGGAAAAAGTCAATGTATATAAAAGGTTAGGATTTGCTAAGGAAGATGAATGAGAAATTTTCAAAAAGTTTCCAGTTTTTCTAGGATTCTTTGAGAAGAAGATATTGAAATCTATTGATACATTTCTTGAGCTAGGATTCAGCAGAGATGAGTACATGTCAATGATGAAACGCCAGCCTCAGTGCATTGGATTATCTGCAGAGTTGGCCGAGAGGAAGACTGAGTTTCTTGTGAAGAAGATAAATTGGCCACTAAGACCGTTGTTTTTTACCAGGGTCGTGGCTATATGAGAAAAAAAAGAAGCATTCGCCTACGGCCAATTTTTTATTGGAAACTTTGAAGAACCGATAAACTTTTTTTTCAAAATGTAACTAACTATAAATTAACCTCTAATCATTCGTCACATTAGTTTGTCTTGAGTAATACTAGTCAAGTGTTTAAACGACTTTAACTAACTAATATTTTTAAACATTGAAAAAACTCACGTCTACCATACTTCTACTTTTTGTTAGTAATCAAATTTCTTTAATTAAACTCACTTATAAATCGACGCATATTAGTGACTAAGATTTTTTTTTATCTTTGTTTGTTTCATCTAAAAATCATTTTTATTAGTGCAAAGTTGAAAAGAATTTAAATAGTTGGATTTTTTTTTATCAATTATAGTCAAAACTTAGATTTATTTTTGGATTAAATTAAATTTGAAATTGGAATTTTTTTGTTTAAATTTGTAAATTTTTTTATACATAGTTATATCTTTGTTTGAATATATACCAAGAGAGATTGAGTAATTTGACTATCTTTACTATAAAACAAAATTGGTTTAAAATTAGAGAAATTTGACTTAATAATATAAAACTCTTCCATAATTTGAAACTTAATCCATACTCTTAAAGTTTAGAAATCTATATTTTATTAAATAAAAAACAAAAATACCATCAAAAGTTGAAAATTCACAACTAAAAACTTATATTTTCTAAAATTCATAATAAATTCAAACTTTGTTAATATCGTATAAACCAATAATAGACCAATCAAATCATGGAAAATTAAAATCAAATTGAGAAGTAAATACAACTATTATGAAAAGGAAAAATAAATTCAAGTGACATACAATAGAGAATTTAGTACATCATTCGTACATAAAGGATAAAAATGACTATATTATATAAATAAAATTTCAAACTAACAAAAATTTCATATTCAATTACATAGAAATAAAAACTTTAAATTCATAAAACTAATAAATATAGCAAAAAAACAAAAAATTACCAAATCAAAATTATATCTCATTTTCAAATTAAACAAGAACCAATGAGTAAATAATGCGAAAGACAATGAAAATTTATGTAGATTGCAATTATTTTTTAAGCACCGCTTATGGTCTTCGTAACCCTTAAAACGGCTCTAACCAATATCAGTCAATTCACAACGTGCAAGCATTAAATTTGTACTGAGCCCAAACCTCCATTTCCAATTTTTCTTGCGACGACGGTTCTTTGGTTTTTTCTTTACATGTTTAATCTTATGTGGCTTCTGCTTCTTTACAGCGTCTACTATATGTTGAATAGAATTAAGTTTTTGGCAAAACCCTTGAAACATGAGAAATTTTAAAGAGTCGATATTATTATTCCAAACTGTAATTTTGATATTATTTTGGATCTTATTGATTCTCTTGTCTACTATCTCAAAATCTCCGAAGTTTTTTCGCCGGAGTTTAGATCTGTAATTGGACCATCTAAAAAACATAACCGGCCGATTTATTCGCCTAAACTGCTTGAGCGAGCCGGTTTACACAACAAAATCACGGCGCCATTAAACCATCATAGTGACATCAAAACCAGTGAAAGACACGTCACCATCCTTTCTCCAAAACCAAGTAAAAGACAAACAAAATCAGGGAACAAATATTTAATTTTGCCCCATATGTTTCACTCTATTTAATTTCAGGAACCATATTTTAATTTGTGAATAAAACTAGACAACATCAACATGTGATATCTTCTTCTCCCATCTGAGATCTTTTCCAAAAATAAAAACAAGTGGCAAACCTACACCACACTTTTTTTATTTATTTTGGGTTAAAAACATTTAAAAGGCTGATTCTTATATTTATGTGAAACTTGGCAAAAAAAGGAAATAAATCATTTTTATTTTAACCAAAAATGGATACACTTTTAAAAACATACCACAATTATGCTAATTAATCTATATAGATACGTTCTAAAGACTTCCACTAAATTTAGCCTTTTTTTAACTAAGAGTCAAAGATTTATTTCTATTCGCTACGCAACACTGAGTGACACCAATTAAATCATCCCCGACATAAAAACTGCACAAGTCCACACTTCTTCTTCATGCTGAAACGATCAATTTTGCTCTCTCTATTCGAAGCCAAGTAGCTTCCATGGAGTCTCTGTTCTCTAGTTCGTCTCTTGTTTCCGCTGGTAACACCTATTCCTCTTCAAATCAATTTTCTTTTTTTTTCCTCTGTTTCATACAAAAGTATGTTTTTTTTTTTCTTTCAAATAAAAAATAAATGAATTGTTTATTAGATTAAAATAGGTTTCGGTGTGGAGAAGCGTAATTTCTGGGATTAACTTTGAATCTTGTTTTTGTCATGCATGCAATTTATCAGCTGGTGGATTTTCCTGGAAGAAGCAGAATCTAAAGCTCCAATCTTTATCAGGTCCGTTTTAGGGTGTTTCAGATTTTCAAAATCTCAATCCTCATTTTCTACTTTCAGTTTAAAGACAATGTATGTGTCCGATTAGTTAAACTCATATTTGGTTTCGCTAATTTCAGAAATCCGTTGTAATTCGAGTAAATTCGTCGCGAATCCAAAATTAAGGAAGAATCATGTTAAGCTTAATGATCAAAAATCTTCATTTTCGTTGTATCCGAAACAAAACACGAGATTCCGGGTCAATGCAACTACGAGTCAACCCGAAGCATTCGATCCAAAGAGCAAACAAAACTCTTTTAAAGATTCGTTAGATGCGTTTTACAGATTCTCCAGACCTCATACAGTCATCGGCACAGTTAAGTTTCTCACTTTTTAACTGAAAAAACAAAAAACAAGAAGAGAAACTAAAACATGAGTTCTGTTTCTTGGATTTTGACTTTGCAGGTGCTTAGTATTTTATCTGTATCTTTCTTAGCAGTAGAGAAGGTTTCTGATATATCTCCTTTACTTTTCATCGGCATTGTAGAGGTAAAAAAATGAGTTTTTGTTGAACTTTTACATTTGCAAATTCATTTCTCAATGTTGAACTTTTGAGTTTTTGTTGTTGTTGTTAGGCTGTTGTTGCAGCTCTGATGATGAACATATACATTGTTGGGCTAAATCAGTTGTATGACGTCGAAATCGATAAAGTTAACAAACCATATCTTCCATTAGCATCAGGAGAATACTCTCTTAAAACCGGAATTGTCATAGTAGTTTCCTTCTCAATCATGGTATGATTTAATCATTGCCACAAACTTGTAACTTTTTACAACTCTATTTAACTTTGTTAACGTTAAATAGAGTTTCTGGCTCGGATGGATTGTTGGTTCATGGCCATTGTTTTGGGCTCTATTCGTGAGTTTCATGCTCGGTACTGCTTATTCCATCAATGTAAGTTAAAATCTTTCATCACTTTAGCTCTTATTTTAGTTTCTGGTTTAATGAGTTTTACTATATACTACAAAAACAGTTGCCACTATTAAGGTGGAAAAGATTTGCATTGGTTGCAGCAATGTGTATACTCGCAGTTCGAGCTATTATTGTTCAAATAGCGTTTTATTTACATATTCAGGTACACACTTGAATCATTTTATTTTGAAGTTCTTGATTAAAAAATAACCAAACTTTGTTTGTAGACACATGTGTTTGCTAGACCAGTTATGTTCACAAGGCCGCTTATTTTCGCTACTGCGTTTATGAGCTTTTTCTCTGTCGTCATTGCATTGTTTAAGGTAAACAAAAATTTAAAGGATTTTTTACTCTTATGGATGAAATGTTAATCTTGATATTGATTCCATGCACAGGATATACCTGATATTGAAGGGGATAAGATCTTTGGAATCAGATCATTCTCTGTAACTCTCGGTCAAAAACGGGTAAATTTTCATTCGAAACTAAATGATTTGTCTTGTGTTAAGAGTTAAAGATCAAAGACTTGTTTTGTTCTTGCAAGGTGTTTTGGGCATGTGTATCATTACTTGAAATGGCTTATGCGGTTGCGATTGTGGTTGGAGCTACATCTCCTTTTGTATGGAGCAAAGTTATCTCGGTAACAAATCTTTCTCTTTTACATATCGAAAACGCGCGAATACATCGTATTCTTGATTCGGTTTCTGTTAATTTTTTTTTCTTTAAAAGGTTGTGGGTCATGTTATACTTGGAACAACCTTATGGACTCGAGCTAAGTCTGTTGATCTGAGTAGCAAAACTGAAATCACTTCATGTTATATGTTCATCTGGAAGGTATAATTGCTTTTTATAAATTCAAGTTTATTCAAATTACTGTTTACTGATAACTTCTCCATTTTTGTCATCAGCTCTTTTATGCAGAGTACTTGTTGTTACCTTTTTTGAAGTGAGATTAGAAGAAGAAGATAAAAGAAGTGATCAATATGCTTCTTTTGTTTTTTTTAATTCAGATATGTTCATGAAATTAGGTAGAGATTAGGTTTTTATCCTCAAAACATCAATAAACTGCAACTCATAAGAAAACAGGATTTTTTCTTGTGCGTGAAGAAAATAAGGATTGTTTTGATAAGTTTTGCTTAAAGATCATACCATAATCTATTTATCTTCTGTTTAACATCCCTAGTTGTTTGCTTGCTTACGAAAAGAGACGAGCCATTTCTGTTTTGTGTAATATTGTAGAACGTTGTTCGGAATGCATCAGTACCTGATGGGCCATTAGGCCCAAACAAGATGTAACAACAACTCGCACACAATTATTTATTTATCTAGCTCTTTTACTTAAACCGACTTTGTTTGGTAGTCCGCCCCAAATTTTCTTTACACGGCCCACTAGGCATGCGGGTAACATATAAAAAATCCAAGTCTGCTCTAGTGAAGTGGTTTGTTCATGCTAAGGGATCTAGTGAAGTCACGGAATGGCTGATGTTTGTTCGAAGAAATGGAAGACTTCTCTACCTTACTACTTGAACTTGTTTATCGGCCTCCCCATCAAATAATAACCTTCAAGCACGGGAGAACTCGAGCTTAGTCACCTCAGGTTTGGTGTGGGTATTAGTTTAGCTTTGTAGGCAGAGCCGGCCCTACAAGAATGGTTGTCTAAAGCAAAAAAACAATTTACTGCCCCCGTATTCGAACATTTATCTTATCTCAACCATAAATGTTCGTTTACCACTACATCACTTTGTACTCTTTGTCATATAGATGCTCCTAAAAGTACTTATTTTTTGGTGTTGCCTAAACATCATGTTTTTGGGCTTTAAGTTAGGACCGGTCCTTTTTATAGGTGTAGTTGTGGGATTGTTTTAGTGATGAGATCTCACTAATGGTCTAGTTCCTTGAGGAGGTTATGTCGTTTATCCCATTCATGTATATGTCTGCGTGTCTTAAGCTTTCGGTTTTACCGAGACCTATTTAGAAATTCTGTTCTCTTAAGGTTTCGTAGCTAGATTGAGTATTTTCTTTGAAAGGGTTTTGTTGGTTTCTTTGTAAGCGGCTTGTTAAATGCAGCTTTTTTGGTTAAAAAGTTTGATCTTTGAGAAATCCGGTGAAGGAAAGTGAGAAGGAAAGATAGGAAACAAAGTGGAAACAGAGGAAAAACTCATAGGAAACTAATGCTAAGTGTAGAATAGAAAGGAATCTGAAATTCTCTCGTAGAGCGAGAGGGGTTTCTTTATAGTGTTTACATGATCGGGTATCGTCAACCGCGTTGGTTGGAGGGTCCAACTGTGGTAGTTATGTTTATTCAGATAGTTTGTATGAGGAGTTGGTTGAATCACTGCAAAGAATTTGAGTGTTTTTCACCTACTTTCTTTGTAGTTTTAGCGAGCTGACAAACATAACAGTTTTGAGGCATCCGAAGTCCGTTACAAAGGGGGGGTTTGGAGGCGCTTCGTACAACTTGTCGTCTGATGGCGCGTTTGTGGAGTCTTTTGGCGTGATTTTTCAGTTAACAAGGTATGTGGGTGTGTCAACAAGTATTTTGATAGCGTCTTCCTCCCCCCAATGTCCATCATAATTAGGGCCTTGTGACTGTTGGATAATGACATTTTTCCCTATAATCTAAAAATTCCACTAGGAAATATTTAAAAAGAGAAGATATATATATTATAGACTTTGTTTCTACAAGTTTTGGCATGTATTAAGACCCGAATTTGACTCCTCAGAGACCCGGGTTCTTACTTACAACCCCATGGTATCATATTGATGTGACAACCAATCAATAGAGATTCAGCTAGCCAAATTCAGTGTCTCTTTTCCACACTTCAGTTTTAGGTTTCTTAGAGATTTATGTTCAAATATGATTGTTTTAGGTATTGAAGGAGTTTTAAGTCTTTTTAGGTTGGGGGGGGGGGGAATTTACCTCAACATAGATACTATATTAGATTATGATCTATGTTTTAATTTGATTATTTAATTAAATTAAAAACTAACATCATATATTTAATAGTAAATAAAATACATGAATGTGATTTGGAGGGATGTGCTACCTAAGTAACCCCAAAGCCATTAGCTACCATAATTTACTAAACCAAGATACAACTATAAGATTACAACAAATCATTCTTCCTCTTTCTCTTGAAGGATTTTCAACTGACTAGAAACAGATCCCAAAGAAAAATTATAGTATAGGTTATGTTAGATAATTAAGTCACTATCAATGATAATGATGATGATGATGATATTTTAGGGCACACATATCATATGACTAAAGATGATGGAAAATTGAAACCATCTAATTATCAAGAAGCAATCAAAGAGAAAGATAGCCATAAATGGTCAAAAGCATATGAGGAGATGAAATCATTGATGAAGAACAACACTTGGGTTCTGTTTGATAGACCCAAAGAACTATAAAGTACATATGGATATTCAAAAAGAAGGCATGGATTGTTGTAGTTGAGGGTTAAAGATTCAATCAAAGTTTATAGTCAAAGAATACTCTTATAAAAAATGATTAGATTACCAGAAAACCCTCTCACCAGTAGCAAATAATGTGTCCATTGTGATTTTACAATCAATGGTGGCTCATTTCAACATAGAGCTGCAATAGATGGATGCTAAGTTATCCTTTGTGTATGAATTTCTGAATGAAACAATTTATATAGCTCAACCAAAAGGATATGTGAATAAGAAGGATTCACAAAAGGTGTGTCTGCTGAAGAGATCAATGTATGGTTTAAGACAGTCCCCTCGTTAGTGAAAAAATAGGTTTGATGAGTTTGTAGAAAATAATGGGTATGAAAGGAGTAAGTATGAATTGTGTGTTTACTTTAAGAAGATGGAGAAAAATAAAGTGTATCTATCCTCTATGGAGATAGTGAGACCCTTACCCCATGGCCAACGGTCCCAGGCGGACTAGGGAACGATTCTATCAGCTTCTTAGCCACCTTGGATATGAAATAGGAGAACCTTCGACATGCACCTTCCTTAGAAGGATCATCAATTAAAACACAAGATCCGAAAATGCATAGAACATCGCCCACACAAGGTGGTCTACCTTCAGTACCATGGAACAAAATATCTTTGCACAATGGGCATAATTGAATCCAAGCGCGGAAAAAGAAAAGGTTTGTCACCAAATAGTCGAGTCATACCCAAAGAAGAAAATTCGGCTACTCGAATAGAACCACGAAGGAATCCAAAAAATAAATTTATATGTCATGAACCATATCAGAAATAAAACACCCACAAGTATATTTTTCACGATCAAAACTAAAACACTGATCGACTCAATATACTTATCAAAGGAAGTGTCTTAGAAGGAAGTCGAATTCCATAAAATACATCAATGACGAAAAATGACTCCGAAGATCCAGTTTCAAGAGGAGAATCTTAGGGTATTTACAAAAGAATGGAAAAGGTGTTTTTAAAGGCAACAAAAAGCAGTCAAATCAAGGAATTTGTATCGATTAAACGCGATTTCCCAGGATTTAGTTGTCCAAGGAAACATTAATTCCTTAACAAGCAAAGCATGATCAAAGAAAATAACTGAAGCAGATGTCCAAAATCATAGTGAAAAAGGATTAATATCAAATTGAAATTTAGGAATGCGAAGAGGCGACAAGAGAATACGAGAGAATTGTGTTAGGTTGAGTGGAAAAGTAGGTGAGTCGGTAGCAGTAAAAAAACTATCCTCAACCATCAAGGAAAGATGAAGAGTTATCTAGGGTTTGCATAGAAATCGAAGAGTTTGGAATATAAAATATATTTTTCTCAAGATTTTTGTTGAGATGTTTTTTATTTGTTTGATTTTCTATTATTATTTGTTAGCTGACATATGAATTAACGAATGAAGAATTTTTTGTTTATATATGTCGCTAATATATGTACGTATCATGATTGGAAGTTCTTAATTCATAGTTGAATTGGCAGTTCTAGTAGACGGTGAGTATGACATTCGTTTGTTTTGTTAAACACATTTGGGTTTGCGTAAATCATCGTTTTCCAAACGCAATTACGTCTTTGAATTTGGCGTGACAAGCAAAATAGATTTCGGATTCAAACTAGTTGTACCATGAATAATTATTGAAGATTGAAACTTTACTATTTGAAATTATGGGATGAGAGAAAAAAAGCAATCGAAGCACAGAAACAAAGGATAAGAAGAAAAGCTAGTCCATTGAAAGTTGGAGCAAATGGACAAAAACAATGTTATGATTATTCCTCTCATAGAAACCTTTGAAGAATATATGCGATTCGTGAGAGAACTTTCATCATGATAAAAGAAAATAAAAAAATAAGAAATCCATTATCAATTTTAACAATAAATAAATACAGAAAATAATTTTTTTAAATGAAATAAAAACAAGAATCTCACCAATAATTCAGCAAAAAGTGGCAAAAGTGAGAGTGGGCACAAAAGTGTCCATCTTTGGTTACAATCAAAGAATACAACACAAAATCAAAGTTCTCAAGATGCTCCATATAGCATATAACCTCCTTTTTATTCAGAGCCAATAATTTCTTATAAGATAAATAAACATGTTATTCCATTTGCTTTTAGCTTACAATTTTTTTTTCTCCTTTTGGGTCCATTAACACAAAATTTTCTTTGAAGCTCCAACATACAATGAGGCTAAGGTCTAAAGTAATGAGCTTTCTTAGCCGAGTCACTTCAATCTATTCCATCCTCAAATTTTGTTTTAAGCATCAAAGTCGCTGTTTGATCTTTGGTAAAGATTTATCATCTTTTTCTGTCTAAAATCTGATTTATGTGCTCTCTAAACATCCTAACATTTTTACTTGTAAGAGAGAAAGACTGTTTAGGTTAATTGGAAATAGATAAATTTGTGCAGATTACACGTTCGATGTCAACTCAAATTATGCAGTATTAATAGGGGAATCACATGTATTTAAGTAGACAATGAAAAATATGTTCAATCAAAATCTCGTTATATATCTACTACTAGATTACAACCCGGGTTAAGCGGAGATATTACAAGTTTATACAAGCATCTCTTTAGTTATTATTAGTAACTTTTAGATATTCTTGATATATGTACATAAAATTTTTAAAAAATATTAATGGAAATAAATGGTTTGTTTATGTTACAAATCTATAAAAATTAACATTTACACCAACATTTCTAAATCATAATGTACTTTTTTATCAAGTTAAAATTTTTATAACATTTATTCATTTCGATTTAATTTTACGGTTCAACAAAACACATGATTTTAAAATGGGATAATATGTTCGGCATTACATAACACATAAACTATTTTTTTTTAACTGCACACATAAACTATATAAAATTATATTATATCTTTTTAAATATTCAAAATATTTCAAAGTTAATTTTAAAAATATTTCTTAAACTTTTTTGATTTAATTATACGGTTAATTAAAATCCGGATTAAACCAAATTAAAATTTTTAATTTGGATATTTTTAAATCAAACATCCTACTTGAAATTCATTATAGAAATATATTTAAGTATTTATTAGAACGATTCATATATTTTCCTTTTTTTAATCGATGTGAGACAAAAAATAATTTATGCAAACTGACATTTTAAGTTTTGTAAAGTTTTCAATGAATTAAGTTTTAAAATAAAGATTTAATGTTTTCTACAATCTTTAATGGTACAAATTAAATATTATAAAAAAATGCATGTATACCATTAACAACATGCCCTGAACCAATTTCAGTTTACAGAGTTAAAATTTAATTTAAATTACAATTACAAAACATAAAGAGAATTTGTAGTTTAGTTTTAGTTGTTTGTAGTAATGTTATTGTCAAATTATATTTTAGATTCAAATCTGGAAGTTTACTTGAGTGAGTTGTAAACGATAAAAAGATATACAAACAAAATAAATTATTAGTCATACAATAAAAAAATAAAAAAACTACTAGTCAGATATATCAATATACTAAATAAGCAAATTAGAAAAGAAAATTTTCAAAGAAATTTATCAGGAAAAAAATGTATATTTTATAAATATTTATTGGAAGTATTCTTTACCGTCCTAGAATGTCACTTAAAGACATAAGGTTGGCAACAAACGTTTTCATTACGCAGCAAAACTAAAAAGAAAGTATAACATTTTAATGGTTTATTTTTTAATACTTTTACAAATATATGTATGTACCTAAGAGTTGATGAAGTTGACAGAGACAACAAGCATTTTATTTTGTTCTATTTTATTGTATCATTGTCATCTTCATGAGCTTTCAGTTAAAAATTCTTCTATATTGACATTCTATTTTTTGATGTTCCGTAGCATCTGAGTATTTTTGGACAGAATAATTCTACTCAAAAGAGTGTTATTTATATTCATACACTGGACAGAATATAATGTAAGTTCCCGACATGAAAATAATATGACAGTATAAATAAAGGAGTATCATACAATACTTTTTAAAAATTTTGACCTGATCCATTTAAAAATTTAACTATTTTTCTTTGCAACTTAAATTTACTATGTTTCAAATTCTCAATCTCCTTTCAGCTTTTTCTTTTGTTTCGTTCTTTCTTCGTGTAAATTTCAATTTTTGAATATATTTTCATATTGTGTTTATGAATAGTTTACAGTTTTAGTCATCTCTATGCCGAATGTTTCAATATATAAAAAGACAGATAGATGAAATTCCTAAACAATAAGGAATAAACTATATCTAAAATAAATTCTATTATCTCGGAATTAATCTAGATTATGTTAAATTGAGTTTATCATAGGCTTTTAATTCAAAATCAATAGATTGACCATAACCCTTTATATATTAGATATGATATACTCCAACTTTCGAAGTAGTACACTAACCTCCCTCCTCAAAGCTCCTGGCCATCTAAAGTGTGGAGTTTGTTTGTGGAGTGGCCCAAGATCCAGCTAAAATCTCTTCTTGGTTTGGATTAGGCTATGAAACCATGTTAAATTGGACTTATCATGGGCTTCCAACTCAAAATCAATTGGCAATGAGTGGGTTGACTCTAACCCTTTATATATTAGATATGATCTACTCCAACTTCCGATGTGGGACACTAACACCCCCCTCACACTCAAAGTTCTTGACAATCCGAAGCGTGGAGTTTGTTTGTGGGTTGGCCCAGAATCACTTTGTAGTTTGGATTAGCCTTTGATACCATGTTAAATTGGAATTACCAAAGGCTTCCAACTCAAAACAAATTGGCAGTGAGTAGATTGACTCTAACTCTTTTATATATTAGATATGATCCAATTTCTTATGTGGGACACTAACATATTATTATCTCTAACACTCTCTTTTCAAATGGAATGTAATTTTTTAAAAACGTCTTATATCCAAAAGGTAAGTGAATTGTTTGGCTATATGGTTCGGTAAATTAGTCCTCTAATTATTAAGTGGTCACGGCGTGACTTGTAGTGATCAAACTATCTTTGGCCACATCTCAAACGAAGTAGTAATCGACCTTAATATGCTCAATATTCACTGGTTTGTAGCAATGAGTTGAGCTGCTTGATTTTAAAAATAGAACGCAATCGGATTATCATGTGGAATCCCGAGGGAAGAAAGAATTTATTTGGTCCATTTCAAATATGAATAAGTCATAGACAATCCAATATTTGACTTCATTAAAAGATCAAGAAATTGTGAGTCGTTTCTTAGTTTTTCATGAGATAAGTAAGTTTTCGAGCATGAAAATGTTGAAAATATACAACAGAGAGAAAAAAATACTACTACGACCAATAACTCAAGGATCCCATCAAAAATATGATTCATTAGGAAAAAATATATATGCACTTACAAGTGAAACCTATATGGTCCATGCTCAAGATAGACCTTGGCTTGCAACCCTATTCTCCTAAACACATTGCGATCCGAAACCCGAGTTCTCATATTTCTTTTTTTTTCTCACAAAAATCCTAGTTAAACTTTATGGCTAAAATGTCTTAGAATATATATATATATATATATATATATATATATATATATATATTTTCACCTACGACGTAGATTCGATATTTTTGAAATACAAAATTTTTCTCAAAAATCTTCAGACAATATCTTGAGAAAATCTTAATTTTGAATAGCCTCTTTCACGTCATCTATTCTACACCCTTTTTAAAAAAAACCGAATATGACTTCCTTAATTTTTAAGATTCTCTCCATCCCGCGGCACGTTCTGAACTAACTTGTCAACTGATACACACTCAAATATTATGTGCAATCACATTCTCCACCTTTCTAATTGGATGTGCCCAAGTACCTACAACGGAATAAGATACATACCACATAACAAAAGTTTTTCAATGTACAAATTAACTTCATTCAAATCAAGAATGATACATCAAATACAACATCTCCGCCTCAAATCGACTCCCCAAATAGAGGCACAATCACGTATATCTCCTCCTATATGAGTGCAAATCGAGTAAAAATATGGAAGAAAGGAAATTATTTAAATTTCTCTCTGTGTTCCTCTAGTAACTCTTAATCCAATCAGTAGCACAATCACATATGCGCCTACTATAACTCAATTCAAAAGCCCTAAACAAAAATGAAATAAAAAGTGTCATACATGCAAGATCTGTGGTTGATTAGTTGAGACCTCTTCTTCCATCAGAACACGTACCAATAGGATTGGGGACTACCACATGATTCAATCCATAATGAATAATATACAATGACATAAGGGTGACCACAAACTTAAGAACCCGCGTCGAACGCAAGAGATCCTTACAAAGTCACGACAACCTAAGTGAAAAGGTGCACTCAACGATTATGAACAGTTGGTAAACATGATATGTAACGATCGGATCAAAGTATTAATGGCGAATTCGCCAAAGTTAATGTGGAGTTAAGACATGAATTAAGTCTAAAAAGAAGATGAAGACAAGCTACCAAAGGAAAATACATTCTCAATTCTCATATGCATACTAGATATTACATTTACCTCTCACTTTGTTCTCGTATTCATCTCTGGACTCAAACTTTGCTTGTATTGTTGTAACTCGAGAACTTATACTAAATAAACTTTTGATCTTGTATAATATTCACTCTAATCTCCGCATTTGAAGCTCTTTAGGTTGCAGTCTTCGTTTACATTTGACTCACATTTTGGTCTTTAGCTACCCAAAGATAACATGATCCATAAACCATTGAACTGTAATGGGATTATAGCATCCACATGTGCCATTGAACCATCGACTTCAAGTCTTGAACTAGACATCATCGATCATCTCCAAAAACCTAGTTGAGCAGGTACGGTCTCCTCTTAGTCGATAACTTGCCTCATATGCCTCCTTTAAAGTTTGCTATTAATATCAATTATAATTGAGTCTCTTAGCAGATACAAGACTAATTCTTTGTTTTTTCACCTTTTTGTCTATCCAATCTATCTCTCTAAAGTTACATGCTCTTATTGAATTTTCCTTCAAGTACCTTGGTCAACTAACCTAACAATCCAAACGCGCACACACTTGTCGTTTTGAGCTCACATGTGTTAATTCATAAATGAGACCTTCTTTTGAAATAATATCTTCGAGATATTTGTTGATTTAGGAAAAATCAATACCATGTTATTTAAATCTTCATATTTTTAAAAAACTCTTATATCTAAATTACTTTTAGAAAAAAAGAAGTTTTTAGTATGTATATAGATGAAGAGATAATGCGAAGTTGGTTTTAAATAAAAATGTGTTGGATGAAACGAATCCAATGATTACTTAACAAATGAGAATCTAATACATAGCTATCATGTGATTTGATTGACAAGATCTAATTAACGTGAAATTAACACAAAATCCTTAGCTCACATAAACCCATCATAATATATCTTCATCTCTTAGTGATTTTTTAGTTACTTTGATAGATAATTGGATCAAAAGGAACACTGAAATAATACTTTGTTTAAATTAACATGGGCAGATAATATGATTGTAATGAGATGCGAGAAAGTGGTGGGTACATAAGCATATGCACAAGCATGGCTAGTGGCCACCTAATAAATTTGAGAAGAATACACATGCATCATACCACAATTGAATTTCCTAACATATATAAAAATAATGAAAACCTTTTAACAAAAAAAAGCATATATAAAAATAAGAATATATGTACATATATATTATAACAAGAACAAGAATGAAATTAGGTGTAGTGGTGCCACTCTGTATTTTAATTATAGATGTCCTTTAATGTGTGTCTACTTCCCTTGTGGATATGTACACAGATATAATCACACACAGTCGCACACATATATATCATACATATGCATAACAAAGCATGTTAGGTCCATAGCTATTTTTTCTTGTCACCCAAAATATTTCCTTATGTATGAATATTCAATACAGATGATCACATGTTATCCATAGCTATTTTTTTTCTAGTCACCCAAATATTGAATACCAGATGATCACATGTTATCTTTGTAGAAGACTAAAAATCTACGTGAAACAAAACTGTAAATAATATATAAATTTCAGTTAAAAAAATAAATTTGCTATCCTTATTCAAAATGTTTATTATTTTCATTTATTTTTGAAGCAATTCCGATTCCTTAGCAAACCCTTTAACAAAAAACAAAAAAATTCCGATTTCTCGGTTGCTTACTTGTTATTAGCATTACTACAGTTTTCTGACATTCCAAATACGGCGTATATAATTTTATTATTCAAGTAACATATGTGTAGTAGTAACAAGTGTACTTAAACTATTAGAAATAGAATCGTAACTATTTGGGCATGTGTTGCATATGGATCAGCACACAAAAGTACACTTACAATTACATCATTCAACAAATTTTTTTAAAAAAAAAACCAAAAAAACACGATTACACCATTGATTAAGGGTGGACAATTAGAATATTCGTTTTTGTTTAATTTGGTTGGAACTTCGGAAATTCATCTTGGAGAAAATGATTTTAAATTAAACCGAATCAGAAATTTGGTTCGACAATTGGTACCTTTAATTCGGTTTATTAAAATAGTTGGGACCTAAATGAAACTGAATGTCAAACCTAGCTCATGTTTGTGCCCAAATCATTACAATTTGAAAAATTTCCATATATTAAGAAAACTTCAATAAGTTTGGTTTGGTGAATACCATAAACTAGAATTTTTTGATAATTTACTTTTAAAAAAATGTTATGATTTTAGGTTTAAACTGACGTCAAACAGAATTGGCAGAAAACTTTTTCAGTTCAATTTGATCAATTTGGTTTGGTAAACCTATACATCCGGGGTGTAACACCTATATCATTATTGATTAATAACTAATTCGTACATGTCTTTTATATATATATAATTTCTTGTACTAAAAATCTAATCATTTATTTTAAATATTTTTAGTACAACAAAGAATACTAATTTCATAAATGATTGTGTGATAAACATAATACTACATTGATTCAAATGTTGTTCTACATGGAATTTTGGATACTGTAATTAAATTCATCACAAAAAATATTTTCTTAAAAATCATTGTACCACAAAATATATTACTATTATTCGAATGAGATTTCACATCTTCTAAATGATTGAATATGTTTGTTGTGGGAAAGATCAAATTTGATGGAATCATGTGCATGTAGGGTGAGAGAATTTTTTGATGGAGAACACATCTATGATTGTCTTTTATTGCTCTATAGATAGTGGTTCACGCTTATATAGGTTTTGGATGCCTTTCTGTGTTATAACAGCATGGTTTGGACCATCGTCAGGATAAAAAAATTTGATTTTCCTTCTGAGAAATCTTTAGTGCTCAAGCGAGAATTGACCAACATGATTAGATGATAAATCGTTTTTAATTTTTATTGGAGGAAAATAGTGGTTCAAGTTCCAGGGATTTTTCAGGAAATCAAAAGTTCAATCATCTATCGTTTTGTGAAGGTTGTAAAAGAGATATTTTAAGTCTTTGACATGATTAAAATTCTACAATTAAAGATTTTGATCTTAATGGATCTGTATAGGGGAGACAGTTGAGCCAATTGAAATATCCGAAAGAATCGAGCCTTCTCGGAGGAGGGTAGTCGATGTGCATGGATGTATACTCACCCGCTAAGACATATAGGATTAGATTCTCAATGAGTAGTGATTCTTTTTACTAAGTGGAAAGTTTTGTTTTTCTCCAAAGCAAAGCACATCCTCTAAGGGGTGGGGGGAGGGGAAGTTGATATCCCTTTTAAAAAATGGATCAAGGAGTTCGCTTACATAATGTCCTAAGATGATTGACCCGGTTTTGTGTCTTTAATAGGAGATAATTGGTGGTTTTGACGATATCCACGTGATTGGAATGCATTTTGAAGTCCAAATTTTTCTTTATTTAATGTGTGTTTTGTCGGAGATACATGATTTGTGAAGGCCCCTTCCAAACTTGAGCATTTAGGCCTAGTCGGCTATCAAAGGCTTCGTGAAAGGGTGCCACACATGTTATCGTCTGGGAAGTGACACTATAAGATCTTTTCATAGACGATATGTCATGGGTCTAACCACAAGGTGGTTGACCTCATGATGACCATTTTGAGAGGGCGTGAAATTTTTCACCTTGTTTCCGTAGAGCAATTCTGATGTGAAAAGTTAGATGTTATTACGTTATTGGTTGGTAAACAATCACCCCAAACAGTTGACACCACTCTCTTTACTTCCACATGGGGACTAATATGGTGGAGTTTTGCAACATTTTTTTTTCTAGTGAAGGTTCCTAAAAACTAAAAGATGAGTTAGCACATCTGGTAGCACACCGCAACATAGCTTGGTGCTAAAGTAAGAGCAGCGACTCCCCATGGGGATTTTCCTTATTCATGTAGCTGGTTTCCATAGTGAATTGAGGGCACTATCTCCCTCAATGTCTAGATAGCCCAATTCTTCATTTAAAGTGACCGATTGGTCTATTTAAGAAGCATTTTTAGTCACAAGAAACGGTAGTGTTCTTGACATAGAAATGATATTTTCTGATTTTCTATTTCTAGCATATGATTTAATAGGTTCCTTTAGTGTTTTTGTAGTCTTTTGGTGTTTTTCTAGGTTTATAAGACAAGCTAGGCACTTGGAGAAATTTTGAAACAAAACGAAGAAAAATGAAGCATGTTAGTTTTCTTGAGCTATGTATGAGTCGGCACAAAGTTGGTGTCGGTTGACATTGAGGTTGATACTGGACACATGCGATTTTTTAGATTTGCGGTTCTAGGTTTATAGATAAGATTTTTCAGCCATTTTCTAGGCTATGCTACTCTAGTTCTTTTAAGAGTTTTGGAGAGTCGGATATAAAATTTTTTTAAAGAAAAATTTTGAACCTTTTTTGTTTATTTTTTTGATAAATTTTATGTAATTCTATTCAATCATATTTGTTGTTTCATCATTCATGTATGAATAGTTTTCTATTAAATCAACAGTCAAAATTATAATAAATTATTAGGGTTAGACAAATTTTTTACGAAATTATTTGTTTAGAACGGTAACTTGTTGGAGAACGGTGGAATTCACAAACTAGTTGTTATATGATTGCTATGTTTCTTAGTGTTTGGTATCTTCAATCCATTGAACTTGGACTGTATAATTTCTTGGTATTATTTTTCCAATATGACTTGTAGAAAATTAATCCCTAAAATGAAATATTCTGCCCTATTGATATGATGATGTACATAAACACATACACATATAGATAGATGCACATGTCATCCTATTATTGGACTCTTATTGTTCTACAATTAAATATATATGCGTGTGGGGGTACATATACATGTGCAGAAAAAATAAAAGAAATTAAGGGTACACTACACATATCATATGTTATGTGGTCTCTTTCATGAAGCCAAAAGATGGGACAAAATAGCTTAGATTTTCTAATATTTTGCTGCTAACTTATGTCTTTCATCTCAATGACCCATCTTCAATTAAGACTTGGTTCTAATTTGCCCCATCTCTTTATCCTTGGCCAACCTTTACACACATATACATATTTAGACTATTTTAATAAATCTCCCTTTTATATATGTAATGCGTTTAAATTTTATTTAATTTGTCATTATCTTTAGAATCAATGATTATCGGCCAAAAAAAATGAAAATAAATAATGCAAAAGTTGAAATGAAGGTATTAACAAAACAAAAGGTTAAAAAAAAATTAAAATGAAGGTACACATAAACGGTAAAAGTGGATTTCTTGACTTTTCTATTTGGCTCGCCAATAATAACGTAAAGTCGACGAGTTTTTTTTTTGTTTTTGTAAAAGTAGCAAAAAGTCAACGAATTGACATTTTTCCACAGAAAAAATTTTTAAAAAATTTTACTTAACTAAATGAAGTTATAGTTTCATAATTGAGATGGTTTTGGCTTGTATCAAAACATGACCGTAGGTTAATAATATAGAAGATGCTTCAAAGTTCGATTACATCATTTTAGATAATTTTAACTATAACTTAGTAATTTGTTAGTTATAAAATAAATGTTTGGCTCAAGTGGGTTCACACATCACGAGATTCAGTGGATATTGATTTTATCTTTTTATTAATCACTGAAGCTGTAGTACCACGGATCCACATAGCTTTTTTTCGTTTCTCACGTCTGTGATTTTAGTAGTGGACCGTACAGGTGGCGAGATTTGATTGGACCTATGTGTCTGTCACCTACGTAAATGACAGATCCTTAAAAGCTTAGTTATTTAGGAAAAAATTAGATTCTTCTTGTAACGGTCCCGTTATATTTAGAGGTGAAGTCCCTACTCTAACTCTATCGCATTAAAAACTTTAGCACGACAATTTATGACAATTGACGACTGTTTGTAACGGTCGTTAGATTCGCTAACGGTAATTCGAGTATAAGTTAATGAGATATACTAAGTTACTAACCCAAAAAAGGGTAATGATTTAAAGAAAAATATCTACCTCGGTGATTACGACATCGAATTGGGGAATTGACCAAAATTTTATAATAACTACAAATAAAATGTTTATTGAGAATTTAATCTCATATCAAAACTTCTACTAATTTCTGAGAGTATTTTGAGAATTGTATATTACTGCTATCTAATTTCTTTCGAATTATGTCAAGTATTTATCAAGGAAAGCAAATATTTTCAAACAACAAGATTATGTACAAGAAACCAAAACTGTTCTGGTTTCTAAACGGAATTCAATATTTTTGATAAAATCGTTGGGATGATAAGAAAAGTTTATAAGTAAAAAGTTTATATGCAAACCAAATTTATACTAATTGTTGATGACTACTCGTGGTATGAATGCATAGAAGAGATTCGATTTTATATCAGTTTATAATGTATAGAGTAAATTGGGATAGGATAGAGTGTGCTTTCTGTTGAAGTCTCTTGTTCTAAATTCGAATTTACAATTATGAGAAAACCTAATTAAGGATTCCAATTTATAATATATATTTTCAATAGTAAAGGAGTATGAGATGCATCGCGTAGAACATTTCCTTGAACAATCCCATATATTTTCATTCGGCTCTGGCTGAGTGGAGATTCTTATAAGCTATCAAGCAAAAATATGTCCTACGAAGTCCTTATCGAAACTAAATCAATTCGTTTCAAGCAACTCGAGAATGGTGATGTCTAAGTTGCACATAGGTTTTAGATGATAAGAATTTGGCCTGAAATTTAAAAGTGTGTATCTCTAGAGAGTGGAATTATATACATTTGAAGGATATAATAGCAAAATGTCTCATATATGTTTAATCACGTTTACTGTGTTAATGGATTGCATTGCACTATAATTGCCAGAACCTACAAAATAAACTTCTAAAGTTGATGCTGAAAAGATAAAACATCATTGAAGATACGCTTCACATGTGGCTGAGTAAACACTACTGAATGAAAGCCATTTATCAAACCAAAAATAATGAGTTACCCATCATTATTCTGATGAAATGCTCACAAATCTCCATTAGTATCAACAATTTTTTTCCAAATTCAAGAACTTGCATTCGAGACATGTATTCTAAAGATAGTGATCATGAAAAAAAAATTTTCGAGCGCAATCAACCCCACAAAGATTCTGCACATGTGAGAGAGCTTCAAATGTCTTGAAGTCGTATGATATCGATTCCAGCCTTGTATTTTGGAGTACAAAGATCATCCCACATAACTTTATCATTATGATGGCTCTTTGGAACTTTATCTAGAGAAATGTTATGTAAAATACATATACTAATATTCTTTGAATCATCAGTTTTGAAGATGAAATACCAAACACCAAAAATTGGCAACACTAGCAACCACCAACGTGATAAGTTGAAGCCGCCTCGAAATGGATAATCTTTTATAAGTCTATTATAAGAATTTTCCTCTATTATCCATCAATGGAGAGTATCTTAAGTGACTTAATTTATCAAGTTGAAAACAGAAGCCCTAAGTAACATATAAAGAGATTACAAATAAGGGTTCCCACCGCTACTTCAGTTGTAATCATGTATGATTTCCTTCGTCTACTAATTTGGAATGATTAATGAGCATACATTAGAGACGTGCAATTATTGAAAAAATCGTATAATACCATGAAGAAATAAAAGTTTACCATAAGAGAAACGAGGTTCTTATCAGAAAAACATAGGTGGATACTCCCACTTCTCGACATAGCAAATAAAACCCAAAAGAACTTGATAAAACTTCTTAACTGAGGATCTTTCATAGGACATTACTTATGGGATAAAGAGGTACCAAAAGAGGGATTACCATTCTCTCAGCCTTCTCGTGCTCTAATAAAATACCGCTAGCTTTCGATTTACAGCCACCAAGAAAGAAGTTGTGGAGATGCATAGATGTACCCATTGGAAAATACTTATGGGAGGTGTGTGGCTTTATGACTGTTGTAATGAAAGGTCATTAAACGAGTTGCATTTCTTTGGATAAATTTGATGACGCAGTGAGTGGGGATATTATCCTCCATTATGTCCAAGTTCATCTGATAAGGTTGGATCAATCTTGACTAAATGTTCACACGATGTAATAGGGTTATGTAATCTAATGATAGAGGGAACATCGTTGAATGACTCACTTAACTTCTTCTTCATAATCACATAGAAAACTAAAGATTTAAATTCATTATGAGAATATCCCAATTCGATGCATATTGGGAATTTATTAAGGAGCCATTGGTGGGAGACTTTGATAGTAAAAAATTTTGTAGACTCAAATTACGCCTGAAATCTAGTGAAGATTAAGCTTCTCCATGTAAACTTCTACAAAGAAACGGGTTTTGTCAAGTTTGGTGCAATTTAGATGTTTGGATACAACTTGAGCAGGTAACCTACTAGATTGACGAGGAAATTTATGCCTTTTTAGTGGAAGAGATGAAATGGGACAGAGTTGAACTCCACCCTAGATGAAAGGTTGCAGGGGTTAGGTATTTTAATGAAATTTTATGGACTCTGCTCACGGCTACGAGAGGGATATATCCTAAGTGCTAGTTGTGGAAATGCATAACTCGAGAACATCATGCTATCATTCTCGATTTCTGAACAAGATTGTGGTAAGATTTAAGAGCTGCGATTTGATTATGTCTTTTGGTCACGAATATTCTAGAGCTTGTTCACAATGGAATGAATCTTAGCAACATCAGGTGTACTCCTAAAGATATGGTCCGAAATAAAATTATTTCGTTAAAGGATTTAAATCCTTTGAAATTGTGGCAAAGATGATGACTTATATTGTTCTCTCATGGATAGAAAAGGTAGGCTAAGTTTTGGATATGAATGAGATGAATGGTCGGAGAATGGAGTTTCAGGAAAAGGGCTTAGCGTCTGTGAAAAATGAATCAAAAGTGAAGCCGTTCTCACCCAAAAAGTTGGCAGCCTCGATGTCATTTAAGAAGGAATGTTAAAAGTTTGAATTTTTCTAATGGAAGCTATGAGGCAACATCTAAGTTTTTCCTATTATTTAGGATTGAACATAACATCTCATCATAAATTTATAAAATAAGTTTTGAATTTTGAAATATATTTTTATAAGATGTCCACCATATTTCAACACTTTTTTAAAAGTATAAAAAATGAATATCTTTAGTAAATGAATTTATCAAATCACAATAGTTATCTTATAAAATAACATTATAAGGTGTAGTTGTCGAAGAAAACTCTCATTTTTAACATCTAGTTAATACTGATAGAAATTTGGGAACTTAGAGATACAATCATTTGTCCACAATGTGGACTGATCACAATTAAGAACAAAAAAATCTTAAAGTCTATTGTTTACCCAAATTAGTGAGTTTCAACTTGGTTGTTGAACCGATGAATGATGTAAAAGTAGTAAATGAATAGCTTCAAGATTCAAGCAAGAAGTATCATCTAAACACGTGTATAATAAGTGTATTTCACCTAATGGAAACCGATCTAAAGCACCCCGAAATTTTCATACGCCTAGTGAAAATAGGTAAGTTAGAAGTTCGACCGACGGTGTGCACCTTTGAAACCGTAACATAGGCTGACATCTCATACCCATCACAAACCGAAAGAGCATCGAACAATTTTGGATCAGGAGTCAAAGGAACCGAAAACACCAACAATTCTCTAAGCTAGAAAATGAGACAAAAATATACGCAAAAACATAAGCAGACAAAAGATATAGAGCAATGAGTTGAGGACCGTCGTTGGATTTGGTCGGAGTGTGCCTCTAGCAGTGGCAAGTCGTCCTCGAGCTTCGCTAGTTCACATAGAGGGACATGCTCCAAGTCAAGACTGTGAGGCTTCGTCTGCTCCACCGTCTGGAGCCCGTCGAAAAAGTCTCTACACCAGCCAAAAAAATAGAAAATTGTCGGAGAAACCACAAACAGTTCGGGAATGACTAAGGCATAGTCTTCAAACACCAAAGCCACAATTCTTTGCTCAACTTGTCATCCATTATGTTGCCACCTTGGGAAGAGACCAAACCTCATGAAGAAGCCTACCACTTGTAGTATAAACTGGCCACAAGCACGCCTCGCTAAATCTGCGACCACCAGGGTCAGATTTGAACAAGATGCATCAACAAAAAACTCTGACCGACAGAGAAGGAAGAAGGAGACGACCACACAAGTACTTCCCAAAATGATATTACATGATTTTTGTTGCTTGAGGAAGATAAAGGGGGAAGGGAACGACAATTGTCTATAGCTGAAGCTCATTGTATGAAGAATAGATCTTCACCACCATTCGCCCAAGAAAAGCCAGGTATGGTTGTCCTTTTCTCGAGGCTAATCCCTTCAAGCCCGAGTGATCATCAGAGGCGAGGCACTAAGGTTTCATAACGAGGAATGACGTAGTCTCTGATATGCTCCTCCGTCAAGCGCATCTTCTTCAGATCGATCTTATTTTGCCGCAACAATAAAAAAGAGAAGAAGGAAAAGAGGAAGAGTGGACCGGCGTCAATGCTAAAGAAGCCGCCGCACGCTGGTCTAGTAACAAGTTCGATTTAGGATTTTTTAAATCATCGGTGTTGAGAGACGAGAGAATCTCCTTAGATTCGGTAACTAATTTTTTATTCTTAAAGAAAATTTTTTACGTAGTTACAAAAGATTAAATTTTCTTCTTACATATTTGACTATGACTGAGTGGCATATTTTGAAATTCTAAGGATTCATTTTTCTTTAAAGCTATCAAGAGTTTCAAACATTTTTTTTTCAACCCAAAATTTTTAAAAATGCTTCTGTTTTTCTTTTTTCTTTTGATTTTGTTAAAGATTTTTCTAGACATTTTCGTACCAGATTATCTATACTATTTTCTCTGTTTTTGAATAAGTGTCATTCTACAAAATTTCACACAAATTAAAAAAAATATTAAAAATCTATTTTACCCCTTGTTAATACACTAAATAGTTTTCTCTTTCCAATTAATACATTAAAAATCAAAATTAAAATTAGATTTTTATTCAAAATTTTGCATTAAAATCCTAGAATGACATTCTTTAAAAACAAAAAAATCAAGTTAAAATGATATTTATTAAAAACAGTGGGAGTATTAAGAGTTTTTATTTTTACTGCAACTATCATGCATTTATTACCAATCTAATGTTTTCATCCTTATCATTATAAATGTCGTTGACTTATATATATACGTATGTAATAAAACAATTTGATTCTTGAAAATCTATTTGACTGAAAAATAGTATTTTCAACTAGGAATAATGAAAATATTCAAAATCGACATTCCTGTTACAAAAATATTCTTAAAATAATAAATTGTTAAATATATTGGAGATCTTCTTCCACTAATAATTTTAATGTTCGCAAATGAATTTGAATTCAGTCACTTTTTCTTACTGAATATTATATGTACAATATTGCTCACTGACAAATGTGTGTGCAATAATATACACAAATACTAGAAAAAACTAATTTTTAAGAGACTACTTTGGAATTTCTTGATCCAGATGGCTGTTTGAAGAATTCATAATCATTTTCAGAAGTAACAGCATAAAATAAATAAATAAAAGATCCATAAATAAAAATAAAATAAAAAACAGCAAGGGAACAAGCAACTAACTTTTGCTTATCTCGAGTTGAGGGCGGCGTGTGAGGCCGTACATATTGCAGAATTCTCTAGGAAATTGCCAAATTGAGGTTCATATTGTTTTTGATCATTAATTAATTAAAGAAAATGATTAATTAAGAGAGATTTAGAAACAAGAGAAAACCAACCATGAGAGAGTGTGGTCTAGGTGTCTTCTAATGGGTAATTCGTCCTAGTCCTATTGGTCAAGTTTAAAGATGAAGTTTTACCTTCTCCAAAAATCATTAGTTTCATCATTAAAGAATACATGACTGTGTCAATTGGGGATTAATATGAATTTCAGTCTAGGATCTATTCCGGTTATCTAAACAAGAAAGAGATTTAAAAGAAGATAGTTTTTTGTTTTCTTAAGAATAAATGTTTTTATAAACACTGTTTATCGTGTGTATGGTGATATTGTTCATGATACGTCTATCGACAATCTTATCTTACGCGTAATTAAGTAATATTCTACACGAGTAACATAAGATCTTGAGAGTAAACTAAAGAATATATTAAATTTCTTAGTTTTATTTTTATTTTTCCTTAATTGTTTTTTCAATAGCTGAAACTTGAGAGTAAACTTAAGACCAGTACTTAAAGTATAGGAAGATTAGGTATTCTTGCCATTTACGTCATCGACAATCCATTTTTAATATTCAAGACATAAATAATGTTAGACCAAAACAAGCATATATATAAAATAAACAAAAAATTAATATTAGATTTTTTTATTGAATCTTCATTTCATCACTATTATTTCAAGAAAGCTTGAGAAATTGTGTTTATCCAAGTCGTCCAATTGGTCATGAATTAATATACATTTTTTTTTTTAGTTTAGAATATTCTGTGAAAAATATAGATAAACATTTCTCTGCAATCATCTACGAAAACTATTATCAATTAAGGATCACTTGCACAGAGATACTTAATAGTTGGATTCATTATTTTAAATTTTAGATTTAATTATGAAATCGGGCTGGATCTTAAATAGAAATACAATAGTTATATTTTGTTTCTATGACCATTTCTACGACCAATGATCTAATCATAAGCGTGGTTGTAAGCTCATCGCTCACGCTAACTTATTGACAATTATCCGGAAATTATTAATGTATTAAAAATTCATCACTCTACTATCAAATTATAATTTTGTTATTGCTCGTGGTTAGATGTTTAATATGTCTAGGGAAAATGACCTACGTGCCAATGGCTTTGTGATAAGTAAAAACACTATCCCCAATCTGTAAGTACGAAGGTGAGAGTAAGTTTTTAAAGCTCAATAATCTTTTATTTTACGACACATTTTTTTTTTTTGTAAACAAGACAATTAGAGTGATTCAAAAATTCATATCGCTGATGTGGAACCTACAAAAGTAATATTTATAATACAAAGTATAGCATTCTAGGCTAAACAATCAGTTTCAAAACGAATCTCTACGTCAGGATCATCGTCCGAAGCAAAGCTCAGTTCGTCTTGAACCTTATGAATATTACAATTAAGTTCATATCTAAATACTAAATTTTAATAACATGCACCCAATCAACTTTGAATATATATATGGTACATAATACTAGCATAAACTACAAAATTATATACTTTTGGTAAAACGAATCGAAAATTTTAGAAGAAGAAAATGAACTCGTGAAAATAAAAAATAAAATTACGTAAGGGAAGTGTATTATTGGGGGTCCCAACACTATCAAAAAGTCAATACCTAGCCATGTTGATGAATAAATAAATAAATAAACTCGAAATAATTTTCGTTGATATGAAAAATAAATATATCCACAACATGTGAATCGTTCCAGCAATTGCTGACCTTGCCATGAGGCAGCTTGGAAGGAGCCATTGCTTCATTACCATTCTTAAAAGCCATAATCATGAAATTAGGAATTTACGATTACCATTCACATTTAGTGAATTTTAATAATAATAACTTATAAATATTTTAGTAGTATATAACTAGACCGGCGTCATCTATATACTTTTTCCCCAACCCATGATGTCCACATTTTCTTAGATTTAATCCGTCCGTATACCTAATTTTTATTTGAAAAAAAAAAACTCATAATTTTGTATGTAACATAATATTGATATAAATATATGTGAATAAGACATTCTTATTCAAAACTAGTATCATGGAAAACAAATGTAATCAATCTAACAAACCTGTGTATTTTAGTATCGAATTATCTTTCTATCTAGAATGAAGATGAACTAATTTAACTGATTTGTGTCTAAATGTCTGGACCTTTTTGGGTAAAAATAAATGAAAAAATTATATTTTCATCAAAAATATTTTATAAATTATAACAAAATTATATGTGAACAAGTATGAGATTTCATAAAAATTTATCAAGGGAACAATAGCGATAATATTTTCATGATTCCAAAACAAAATCTAGTTATTAAACTCGGCGTAACTCCTCTTCTATTTGTAGTATTCTTCTAAAGGTTAATTAGTTTTCAAATCAACAAAATATAATCAAAGTTTTTGTTCACTAACCTGATATACAAAAATAGTAGCTTTGTGTGCCAAAGTGGCAGTGTGTCAATTTCTCATTTGTTAATTCACTAAACTGACACAAAATCGTTTCCCAACGGCTATAATCATTCAAAATATTAAACAATGATCCAATCAGGTTAATTTTATTAAAATGAAACTTATAGTACAGATTTCTTTTTCTTTTTTTCTTTTTTTTTTCTATTTGCATGGATGTGATATGTGAAAATGCTAGTATTTTACAAAACAGACTTGTCAGACACACACATAAATATAAACCATCCATGTATATAAGTTTTTTTTTTTTTGTTAAAGCATGTATATAAGTTATTAACTTTGTTTTTTTTTTTTTTACCTTACTTTGTTTTTTCCTTTACAATTACAATGTATAAACTAAAGGAAAATTCAGCTAAGATTAATTTCGTCTTTTAGGTTTCATTAGAAGTATTTTAGATTTCTTAGGTCTAAACTTGTTTGTTTTAGTGTTTATTGTGGCTTAATATTTTCACAGTTTTTTAAAAAAAATTTATTTTCAAATTTATTAGATCATAGTAAAATTCGCAACAATAAGAAGTGTACGCATCTTTATTGAGAATGAACAATAAGTCGTGTTTTTTTAATTTGTTCTTACTTTGAAGTCGTTTTCTAGGAAAATCAAGATCCTAAAATTTGGGAACAAAAATCCCAATTTTAAGCAGTACTCAGTTTTTCTATTATTATTTGTACATAGATTTGTTCTTCTCGCTTGATCAATTTTATATTCACAAAAAATAAACAGTTAAGAACTTGAGATTTGTGCATATTATGTATCCATACATAGTACAGTATATCAATCATAAATTTAAATAGCTTAGTTCATTTTCGTAAAACTGAATATATATATATACACGTATTTTTAAAAATATATTCTACATTGCAATTTTTCTTTTAAATTATTTTCCGATGTCGTCAAAAAAATATTATTTTCTGATATGAACATCCCCAAAAAAAACAAATCCCAGCATTAAATGTTTTTTTTTGTTAATTTTGGCAATCATCCAAAATTAGTGTTGATTTTGAGATTTCACTTAAATTTTATAATTCAGCCAGAATAAAAGTTACTCTTTTTAGAATAAATTTGAATACTTATTCGTTAGATTCCAAAATTAAAATATGTAGTCACATTTTTTTTTTTGGAAGTGGTCAAGTAAAATCAAATATAAATCACAAAACAGGGGATAATATCTAAGTTTTAATTATAAACCAAAAAGCTAAAGTCAAATACGTTTTCCAAGTGAGAAGAGACCCTTGTAAATTTTGACAACCATTGACGGACACCAAATCATAATCGACGGTGGCAAAAAAAGGGCCAAAAAAGAAAAATCAAAATTAAATAGGGACTGGTAAGGGGCCCACATGAGCTAAAACGGTGGAGACGTTCGTCGTTTGAGCTAATATAAAAAAAGGAGACGCGTATCTCCTTTGCAACAGAAGCTCGCTTCTTCACCCACTTTCTCTTCTTCGCCTCTCTCTCTCTCTGGTGTGTGATCGAGTGTTGAAACGGCGGAGAGAGACCTCGTTTTGATTTCCGTGGAGGAGCGAGATGTCGGGTCTCGAGGATATCAAGAACGAGACTGTTGATCTGGTATTTGATCTCTCTCTTCTCGCTTAATCGCTGTTTTTTCTTGTTTTTCGTTTATCATGCCCACATAGTGTTCGATGATTTGCGTGAATGAGAATAGATCTGTTTCGTTGCCTTATGCATGGTTATTTTGGTTTCGCTTTTTATTTCTCACCTTCTAGTTCGAATCTTCGTCCAATAATTTGTTCTTCTCTTGGATCGGACACTGAATCTCTAAACCCTATTTTCGTTGGAGAAGAATTGGGGGTTATCTAATAATATCTTCCTTATTTTTCGATGATTTCGAATTGATATTTCATGGATCCGATTTTGAAATTCCGTTGAAGATTTTTCTTCTTTGAAAATAAATTATTTCGTACGATTTTATAGGAGATGAATCCGAAAAGATTTTCAACTTTAATAACTTAATCCGGCTCGAAATTAAGGGCAAAATAACAGAAATCTTTATAGCTTTTTCTTTAGTTTTTATCCAAAAAAAGTTCGATCACAAGTTGAGTTTACTCTTCATTAGGAAAAAGTAGATCTACGAAAACTTCACATGTGAAACGCTGGGAAAAAAAATAAAGATAAGAAAACAGAGCGTCTTTTAGTGGTGGAGCTATTAAAGCTACGTCTCAATAAAAGTCTTTTTCTCATATTAATTAAAAATACGTAAAAAAGAAAGTTGATTTTGCTTGTGAAACAGATTTTTGTTTTTATATATATATATACTTTTATAAAAACAAATATTTGTTTTAAGATAACGTTTGGCTGTTAAAGCAGTTCCAAATATTCTATCTTCCACCCATAATAATCCAAAGAGTTTTAATTAATAAAAGTATAAGAAATTTTATGATAATTATTAAAGATATAATTTTGATGTACCTTTCCGTAGTACGTTTTTAACTTCTTTGTCTTTTAGCTAAACCATCTCTCAACCGACGGACGCAACTTGTGAATTCCTCGTAGATTGTAAAAATCCAATTTTCGTTTGCTTTATGAATTATGGTTTTATGACGAAAACACCCTTATAACCGGACCTTGGCTTCCGCGCCGGAAAGTAGCCACCTTTCATGGAGGGAATCTCGCAGCGCGTGATTTACACGGTCTTAACACGTGCTTGTTATAGTAGTAGTGGTGGTCCCCACTTTCTTCCACTGCAGATTTCTTTTCCCTTTCTCTGTCACTGATCCTTGAGTCAACGCCACGCTTCCGAGTCGCCGAGTTGGACCGTTTCGAAGTTTTTTTTAATCATATTTTCAACCCTATTGACTGTTGTTTGAAGATTCTTTATCTGTACTATCTATGCTTCACTATCACTGAGTTTCTGATCGAAATTTGCTTGGATTTTTCAGGAAAAAATTCCGATCGAGGAAGTTTTCCAGCAGCTAAAATGTACAAGGGAAGGATTGACGACGCAGGAAGGGGAAGACAGGATTCAGATATTTGGCCCCAACAAGCTCGAAGAGAAGAAGGTTTTGAGCTTTGACTTTAACTAGCTTTGATTTTGTAAATTTTGTTTGTTAATTTCTGGGAACTTACGAGGTTTGTTCTTTCATTGTAAATAACAGGAAAGCAAAGTTCTGAAGTTTCTGGGGTTCATGTGGAATCCGCTTTCATGGGTTATGGAAGCTGCGGCTATCATGGCTATTGCTCTGGCCAATGGTGATGGTAGACCTCCGGATTGGCAAGATTTTGTTGGTATCATCTGTCTGCTTGTTATCAACTCCACAATCAGTTTTATTGAAGAAAACAATGCCGGAAACGCTGCAGCTGCTCTCATGGCTGGTCTTGCTCCTAAAACCAAGGTAATATGTTGGAGAATCTTGTGATGTTATGGTACAGGACGTTTCAAATATTCTCTAGAGCTTAACCTGTTTGTTTGTTTGTTTTCAGGTTCTTAGGGATGGAAAGTGGAGTGAACAAGAAGCTGCTATTCTTGTCCCAGGTGATATTGTCAGCATTAAACTTGGTGACATTATCCCAGCCGATGCCCGTCTTCTTGAAGGTGATCCTTTAAAGGTTGACCAGTCTGCTCTTACTGGAGAGTCCCTTCCTGTGACCAAGCACCCGGGACAAGAAGTTTTCTCTGGTTCAACTTGTAAACAAGGAGAAATCGAAGCAGTTGTTATCGCCACTGGAGTTCATACCTTCTTTGGCAAAGCTGCTCACCTTGTGGACAGCACCAACCAAGTTGGGCATTTCCAGAAAGTTCTCACATCCATTGGAAACTTCTGTATTTGCTCCATCGCTGTTGGTATGGTGATTGAGATCATTGTCATGTACCCTATTCAACGCCGAAAGTACAGAGATGGAATTGACAATCTCTTGGTCCTCTTGATCGGTGGTATCCCAATTGCTATGCCCACTGTCTTGTCCGTGACTATGGCTATCGGGTCTCACAGGCTGTCTCAACAAGGTGCCATCACCAAGCGTATGACTGCCATTGAAGAAATGGCTGGGATGGATGTTTTGTGCAGTGACAAAACTGGGACACTAACCCTCAACAAATTGAGTGTGGATAAAAACTTGGTTGAGGTTTTCTGCAAGGGTGTGGAGAAAGATCAAGTTCTGTTATTTGCAGCTATGGCTTCCAGGGTTGAGAACCAGGATGCTATTGATGCAGCCATGGTGGGCATGCTTGCTGATCCAAAGGAGGTATAATTTTTTTCCGTCTGAATTACTTTAGTAGTTTATTTATATTTTTGTAGGCTCCAGCTCTTATGTTTCACTTGGATTTTTGTAGGCCCGAGCTGGAATCAGGGAAGTTCACTTCCTTCCATTCAACCCCGTTGACAAGAGAACTGCTTTGACCTACATTGACTCTGAAGGTAACTGGCACAGAGTCAGCAAAGGTGCTCCCGAGCAGATCCTCGACCTTGCCAATGCAAGGCCTGATCTTAGGAAGAAGGTACTCTCTTGTATCGACAAGTACGCTGAGCGTGGTCTTAGGTCATTGGCAGTTGCTCGTCAGGTACTTATTTTCTTCAGTCTTCTTGTTGCTCTTTTTTTTTTTCATCATTCATGGAAACAATTGCCTAATGGTCTGTTCTTGTCACTTATCAGGTCGTCCCTGAGAAAACAAAAGAAAGCCCAGGTGGACCATGGGAATTTGTTGGCTTGTTGCCTCTTTTTGACCCTCCAAGACACGACAGTGCCGAAACCATTCGCAGGGCTTTAAACCTCGGTGTCAATGTTAAGATGATCACTGGTGACCAACTTGCTATTGGTAAGGAAACTGGTCGTAGACTTGGAATGGGAACCAACATGTATCCATCTGCTGCTCTTCTTGGCACTGACAAGGACTCGAACATTGCATCCATTCCTGTTGAGGAGTTGATCGAGAAGGCTGATGGATTTGCCGGAGTCTTTCCAGGTTAATAACTTGCTGTCAATTCTAAACCTCATCATATCTTCATTAGAATAATGGTTTGTTATATTGATCCAAGCTTCTTGTGTTTTCTTATTGCAGAGCACAAATATGAAATCGTCAAAAAGCTACAGGAGAGGAAGCACATTGTTGGAATGACTGGTGATGGAGTCAACGATGCTCCCGCACTTAAGAAAGCTGACATTGGTATTGCCGTGGCTGATGCTACAGATGCCGCTCGTGGTGCCTCAGACATCGTGCTCACTGAACCTGGATTGAGTGTCATCATCAGTGCAGTGCTAACTAGCAGAGCCATCTTCCAGAGGATGAAGAACTATACCGTGCGTCTTTCTCTTCTCTTGTTTTTTATTCTTCACTTTCTGTTTGCTTGCACACCAGAAACTAATTACACTCGTTCTTCATTCTTGTTACAGATTTATGCAGTCTCAATCACAATCCGTATTGTGTTTGGATTCATGCTTATTGCTTTGATATGGGAATTTGATTTCTCCGCATTCATGGTTTTGATTATTGCCATCCTTAATGACGGTAAGCAAAAATGACTTTAACTCTTGTATACAACAACGTCTTAACAATTCATCAGCTATATTCTTAACGGTACTGTTTTATCTTTTAGGTACTATCATGACAATCTCAAAGGACAGAGTCAAGCCATCTCCAACACCCGATAGCTGGAAGCTCAGAGAAATTTTCGCCACCGGAATTGTGCTCGGAGGTTACCAAGCCATCATGAGTGTTATTTTCTTCTGGGCTGCTCACAAGACCGACTTCTTCTCGGTAAACATCATCAGTTTTTTGGATTATGTTGATATATGGACAGGTCTTTTCCTCGGAGTCTTATTTTTATATGAACTATATGATTTTACAGGACAAGTTTGGTGTGAGGTCAATCAGGGACAACAACGATGAGCTAATGGGTGCTGTGTACTTACAAGTGAGTATCATCAGTCAAGCTTTAATCTTCGTCACAAGGTCAAGAAGCTGGTCGTTTGTTGAACGTCCTGGTGCACTTCTCATGATTGCATTCCTCGTTGCACAACTGGTAAGAATAAGATCATCAAATACAAATCTCTCTCTTGAAGATAGTTCTAAATAGGTGGTTGAAATTGATTCACTCTCTCTTTGTTACAGATTGCGACTTTGATAGCAGTATACGCAGACTGGACCTTTGCTAAAGTGAAGGGTATCGGTTGGGGATGGGCTGGAGTGATCTGGATTTACAGTATCGTAACATACTTCCCACAGGATCTCTTGAAGTTCGCTATTCGATACATCTTGAGTGGAAAGGCTTGGGTTAGCTTGTTTGACAACAGAACTGCTTTCACGACCAAGAAAGATTACGGTATTGGAGAAAGAGAAGCTCAATGGGCTTTAGCACAGAGGACATTACATGGTCTGCAACCAAAGGAAGAAGTCAACATCTTCCCAGAGAAAGGAAGCTACAGAGAGTTGTCTGAGATCGCAGAGCAAGCTAAGAGAAGAGCTGAGATAGCTAGGTAAGTGTTATTACTCTCTCGTTTTGAGTTTATAAGATAAAATGTCAAACGTGATTCTGATTTTGTTTTGGTTGAATGGTGTTTTCAGGCTAAGGGAGCTACACACATTAAAGGGACACGTGGAATCAGTGGCGAAGCTAAAGGGTTTGGACATTGATACAGCAGGACATCACTACACTGTGTAGTTTGCACAACACATTTACCAAATTATGATGATGACTGCTCTTTTGGTTTTGAGGATTCACAAAATCTGTCTCTTTTTTTTTTCTTTTTTTTTAAGGTTACATTAAAGTAGTAGAGGGAAGAGAAACTCTTTGTGTATTTGTCATAACTCTTCCGAAAACTCGTTTTTAATTTGTTAGTCCATTGTTCTTGTCTACTCTCTCTGAGCTTTGCAAAATTTGCCTTTGAAGAAAAGAAAAAAACAAGGCTATTCATGCCTTGGTGTTTTTTTTTGGCACTTTTTTCTCTAATGGTCTTATTAATGTTGAGCTTAGCATCACACTCTTTTGTTTGGTTGTTTGATCAAATTGCATAATCAATCTAATATTTAATTTCATTCTAAAATAATAATTCAATCAAGATGTGAGATAATTGTAGAAGGATTTGGCAAAAAGCCAAAAAGTAAAAGATGACTTTGAGGACACGTGCAAAGATTTTGATGATGACTTTCAAATCATATCGCTAGTGCTCTTTTGTGTTCTTATGGTGACTCACCATTCATTCCTCTTGACAATTATACATTTCGTCATTTTTTTCTCACTTTCTCTAATAAGAAGTCAAAATATGCATTTATTGTCTTGTTGAAAAAAGTTACTAGTCAATCGTGTAAATGTAAGTATTTACTATTTACAAAACAAATTAATAAAAAAAGTACAACTCACCTACTATTTGTTTTTGGTAATTTTTTTTGTGGTCAATACTCACCTACTCTCTTAGTTATGATGTTGATGAGTGGTATATATGAAACAAACATAAAATCAACGAAAAATAAAATAAAAGGTTGAAATTCAAATGTCTTGACTCACAGATATGTAACGAATATTATCATAAAGTCAGTCGGCGTGAAGTAAAACTTGCATATCAATTATTGGCTTATGTTTGTATACTCTGACATATCAACTAGAATAAATAATGAACTTTCTCAAGGAAATTGAAAAAGAAAGGACAAAAACAAAGGATTTGGTTAACACATGCTGTCTTTGGATGTATTACAATTTACAACTAACAACTACTTCAAATCAAAGTGCGTAAACAAGAATAAATAAGTAAAGAAGTTCTCATTGAGCACACTTTCACACTTTATTCACATAATGTTATCTGAATTATATTATATATAGTTGGGGTTAACAGAAATATCAAAAGTAAGCTTCTAAACATCAAATTTAGCCAATCTATGCCATGTGATTGTATCCTTATCATTTTTATGTGAAGAAGGAAAAACCCTTAGCGTCAATGTTAAAAAACTCATAAAAATATATGTTCTTTTCTTGAGAAACAATTTAAGAAAAAAAAGCAACTAAGTTTAGCTTTAAGGATTCATATGTTAGTTTTTGATAAAGAAATTATGATATCCTTAATCACAACTTCATAACAAAGGGTAAGAAAAGACCCCCATTATATAACAAGTTCATTTTGTAAAGAATAATTAAGAAAAAATACTTAACTTTTAGGTTTATTTAAGGACAAGGCAGATGAAAAAATTAATTAGATAATCTTCAAGAAGTATTATTATCTTGAACAAGAGTTTTTAAAACAGTCATTTGCAACTCAAGACATACAATGTAGCTTCCAATCTCACTCAGCATCTCCTCTATTTCCATCTCTTCTCCACCTGGCAAAAGCTTCTGCATTTCCTTCAATCTCTTCTTGATCTCTCCTCCTTCTCTTTTGCCATCGCTTTGTTTACAACTCGATCTTTCTAGAAGATTCTTGGAAGAAGAACTAGTGCTTCTTTGATCTTCATCATGCGGGGAAGATAATAATAGCTTGTGTTGCAAGAAATGGCTCCACGCGAATTCTCGAGCCGACAAGGCCAAAGCCATGTCTACTTCATGTTTCACGGTTTGTTCGAAACTTTGGAGGTTGATTTGTGAAGAGGGTGTGTCCATGTTGATCTTCTTGAGTGCTGGAATTAAGTGACTCGCGTATTTTCTTGCAAAGACCACCTTAGGATTCTTGTTCGGTTGGAGAGAAAATACTCTTTTTCTCTTCTTTATAATTTGCCTCTCCATGTGAGAATTTGTTTGCTTCGTAGGAAGTTTACGAAGGAAATACCATATATATATGTATATATATATAGCAAAAACTCACAATATGAGAGAGAGAGAGAGAGAGAGAGAGAGAGAGAGAGAGAGAGAGAGAGAGAGAGAGATTGTGTATAATGATGATTTGATGAAGTGGGTGAAAGAAGTAGTAATGCAATAGGTTGAGGCGTTGAGCTCATGTGAATTTTTTGACATCATGTGATATTTGACACGATCACACTTTATGAAGTTATATATGCTTTGGATATAAAATGAGAGCTAATATTTTCGGAAGTGTAATAGTTTGATTATTAACAAAGTCTCGATATATAAAGTAATTATGTATAGTTCACATAAGAATAGTTGAACTCACACGTGTAATAAAATTGAATGTAATTTCGTAAAATTAACATCAACAATAATCGGTATAAGATCTTGGAAACTAATTCAGAATAGAAAGAGGGAAAGAGGGAAACAAACACATGGAGTCACATGGAAGAGCTCTAAAATTGGATGTATCATACCTACCCTAAAAGAGAGAGGGGTTTAAGTTCCTTCTTTACCATGTGGCTCCATTACAAGAATATGAAAGACATCAACACTCAAAACCCCACCTCCTATTAATGCCTTCACATGTCCATCTCTCTCTCTCTCTCATGCACATCCACACATACTTGTACATTGTATGAGTATATGTATGTATGCATGCATGTGTGCATATGTTTGTGTGTCCTTGATTTTTTTACCCATTTTTTTTCTCTTTGTCCTTTACCTTTATAACCCTCTTCATCAATTACTCTTTCTGTTCATTCTCTTTGACTGCACTTGTCATGACTTTGGAATTATTGGTTTCACTACCCACATCTTGTTTTTCTTTGCAATTTATATTGAAAAAAACTAGATTATATATATATATATATATATATATTACTATTTTACAAATAATTTGTAAAGTGAAGTTCACTTGTTAGGTTCGAATCCGTGAGAGGGTACTAATTTACATGCTCTGGTAGTATGACTCACAAAAATGTATGAGGCAAAGGTCTCGAACTTTTCAGTTATAAAAGAAGATTTGTAACGGTTAGTTCGTGGCCATTTTACGAAAAAAAAAAAAAAAAATCGGTACTCTAAATTCACTCAATAGATCGATTTTTAAGTAGTGAGCCTAGTGACCAAAACAAAAAAGATGGATTTTTAAGTAGTAGTTTGAATCTTGATTTGAGATTTTTCTTGGCCATTCAAACAAAGAAGAGGTGTAAAAGAAAAGATTTTAGAGAAAATGTGGTAAAGATATTATTTTTACATCTAATTTTGTGGCTTATACACAAAATACATATAGAATGGATGATTTTTCCTAAATATTTATATGAAAATTATATGTTGTTAGGTTAAATATCTCCCAAATAGTTTGTCATCTAAACTATACTTGTTTTCCCATATATATCCCACTATATATAGCCCGCTAGATCCTTTACGAATTGCAACATACTATTTTCCCTTCAAACCATCTTCGTATGGACGATATTGTATCTATAGCTAATATAGTACAATGTGTAAACAATTTCCAATAGAATTTAGACAGTGCACTTAACGAAAGAAGATTAATAGTCAAATTAATAGTCTAATTAATAGAATTTAGACAGACTGGACTGATCTTTTATGAAGATCACCCAAAAACAAAGGTCAGTTAACTTGGACTATTCACACTTGTAGTCGACTAGTGGTATTTTGATTAATCCTTCGTGAGCTGTTTTGTTAAATTTGTTGACAAATAGTTCATGACTATTACTGAGAGGTGGAAAAGATAGTGAATCTCCATCTCTTATGTCTCTTCTCTTTTTGAAATAGCTTTGAATTGTTCCATTGAACCCAACTAAATAGACTAGTCAGTAGATATATTGACCTTTTTGCAGGTAGTTCAATTTTGCACATCAAAGGTTTTAAAAATGAAAACCCTTCCCAAAAAATAATAAAAAGAAAGGGTGCTAAAACGAGCTGATCTCGTAATCACTGAGTAATTAGGCAATTTGAGTCATTCAGAGAAGCGTTTTGAATTTTGTTTTCTCTAAGTTGACTAAAATCTTGTTTTTGATACTTCTATCAACGGACTTGAAATTGGTCTCCGTTAGGAGAGAGACATTAGAGAATAACCTTTTACAGTAAAACCTCTATAAATTAATATTCGATTGATTAATACCTCTATAAATTAATACATTTCTTAGGTCCAAAATTAGTTTTTGAATCAATTAATATATCGATAAATTAATAACTCTACAAATTAATAAAATACTTTTAAAATAATGTAGTCCCAATATTATTAATTTATAGAGGTTTTATTGTATTTCTTTCCTTCCAAAATTGGTAAGTCACAAGTTAAATTACCATATTCTTGAGCATATTACACAGATTAATGCACGGAGTGGACGATGAGATCATCCTAGTAATGAGTACTTGCCAATCCCTAAATGTGGTAGCAGAAATTCCTAGCCTTGATAAAACCATTTTCCAAATAAGCACGTTGTAAGTGCAGTGTATAAAGAGGTGGTCTATGGTTTCTTCCTCTTGATTGCAGAGCAACAATTTGTGGTAGTGATCACACCCTCCCCCCCCCCCCAAACCCCAAGTTAGACAGTTTGGTTCTAAATGGAAGTCTAACCAAGTTTAGTATCCAAAAGTGGAAAGCATGCCTCACTATATACCCTTTGAACCAAACAGTCTAGAACTAAGATTTGTTGTCCTCTTTTCTTCTCAAGTAGTTCCAAGTTGAAGTAGAAGAAAACTGTGATAGATGTGGATTTTAGTGCTCATTATACCTCTATTTTGTATGGTTTTGAGGTTCTAATAGCCACTTTAGGTTGTATATTAATTAGTTGCACTTAGTCTTCTAATCTCTTATTTGCATCTAGAGTTAGGATTTGTATTTGCATGCATATGTTATGTGTTTTGAGACATTTTAGGTGCCTAAGAAAAGCACGAGAGCTATGGAAGCTATAAGGATCAAGTATAAGCAAAGAAGAGCAAGTAGAGGAGGTTAGAGCACAAAGGGAGCGCCAAAAGGGCCCTTTTCCGTCGGCCAGAAGCAAGGACTGGCGGAAGGAAGATGTTTCTGGCGGCAAGGAAGCGTTGACAACGGTAAAACGCAAGCAGATGAACCCGAAGCTTCAAGAGCTATTTTTCCGACGGCACGAAGCTTTTTGCCGCTAGCACATGAGGCATTATGGAGCCACATCTTAGTTTTTGAAATTTTTACCCCTTTAAGCTTCTCCATTTGCTATATAAACTTTTCTATGTAATTAGATTAAACAAGTTATGTTTTAGAGTTGTTTTAGAAAGATTTGGAAAAGAACCTTGTTCTCTTTGAAAATATTTTCTGAAGATTATTATGCTTTGATTATCTTTCATCTCTTTCCTTGCTTTATGTCTTTAATTTATGCATTTGGATTGAGGCTTATGATGATCATTTGTGATGATGATCTAGACTTGTGAATAAATTAAGGTTTTGGTTATGTTGTTAGATGATTGGGTAAATGATTAGGCAAATAAATGAACTACCTTGTCTATGGATTTAATGGAGAAGAATATGAGTAATTAACCTAGTCTTAATATCAAGGCAATTTACAGTATGAAAAGTGTTCGCTTAAATGTAAGTTGTCAAGTGCTGATTTTCAAATACCTCAAGAGATTGTTTGGTATTTGATCAATAAAAAGATTATTAGAGAACTAAAATGCCTATTTAACCTAGTTAAGAAATACTTAGCTTTGTTTAAGTATACTCATTGATTAGGATTAATAGAAGGATTAGTAAGCAAGAGACTGGTATAGTCAAATGTTAACTTTAATACATAGTTGGAACTTAGTTGTAAATCCTTAATCAATCCAATCAAACCTCCTAACCATATAAGTCCCAAAACTCATTCATATATTTAATATTGTTATTTATCTTTCATCATCAAGCTCTAGTCTAATCATATTACCCTTTTGTTTAGTATTTGCATTTGTTTAAGTAGTTAATCAATCAACCTTTATAATTTGATTATTTTAGTTTTTTATGATTTCGAATTCAACCTTACACCACTTATTCACCTCTATGGATTTACCTCTTACTTACCCTTACTTAGTTATAAGTGTGAAACGGGCTAAGAATTAGGAGTATTACAAATGATTTATTAGGGAATTTGGTTAAATGAAGACACCCAAAAACTCTTCTATCAAAGTGACATGAACTGAAAGTTATGTTATTCACGTGGGATGATTATACCGTGTGTCTTTGGCTGAGTATCCTTCAAATATCCATTCACAAAATGCTTCTCCTCGTAGCAAATTGAGAAAAATAACCATAACATAGGAACCAGATTGATGTCAAATCACTTGGGTTGAGAAGCTTCTTTAACTGTCTATCTTTTTAAACCATAAATTTTTTCTCAAAACTAATTTGGAAGTCGACAAATATTCTCATGCTTTCACTTCTAAGTCTCTTATTCGCGAGAAATTGTCCAACTATGTTCTAAAAAGCTCCCATTTGCTTCAAAATGCTCTAAATCCTAAAATACTCAATATGGAATCTAAAGACTCTAAAGCTAAAGAAAATCTATTTTTAAAAAATATATAAAAAATCATGGTTCAAAACTGGTAAAAGTTTGAGTATATCAACGTCTTTCCATATGTTAAGGGGAATATGTAAAGCTCTAAGGCCTTGCAAGCGCAATTACACCAAAACTTGTCGTGTAAAGAACATGATTTACGTGTCAAACGCGCTTACACCCCATGCTCCATGAGAAGATAGAACCATGGAGAAGGCACTACGAATACTACAAACACAAAAACTAGTAAATTTTTGCAAATAACTCATTTGGAGGCAAACAAAAACGCTCAGTGTATGTGATCTAGTGTTTGTCCTATGTATTTAATGAGTTTTTTTCCTGGCTACAAAGTTAGCATAGTCAAGGAAAAAATCAGTTGTTACTTGTGGATCTTAGCTAATTCACGGATTAGTTGATATGGCCATTGCTATATAGCCACGGATTTGACCAGTGATTAATCCGTAGTATATATAGCCACATATTTTGTAGTGGCTAATCGGTAGCTATATAGCTACAAAATGGCGACATATTTTTTCGTGGCTATTGAACAAAAAACAAAAAAGTCGAAAATTAGATCCGGTGGTGATTCGCCGGATTTAGTTTTTCGTTTTTTTTTTCTATTTAAAAAATATAATTTTCGAGGTTAACGGTTAAGGAGGATTCATTACCAAAAGTGCACCCATTTTCTGTTTTTATCACCACCAAAGTTCACCTCAAGAGCTTATAACCTTGTGACCATCCTTTATTTTCCGCGACCATCCTTTATTTCTCGCCCAGTCTTACCTCAAGAGCTTTATGTATTTATTTATTTTGTGCAGGAAATTTTCCTCTAGTAACAGAATCCGCTGACCAAGATCTGCTATAAATATTGAGTGACACAATATATTTTGGTATCCATATGAGATTAGAAGCAAATTATTTGTTAACATATATTTGAACTTGAAACAAAGCTTTTATAAACGAAATATATAACACAATATTCGATGTTAATATTTATTCCAATATTTTCTTACCTAATATGATATTTTTAACAAATACAAACATATTTTTATGGTAAAATTTATAGAAAAAGAATTGCACAGAATGTTGACAATTTAGGTAGTCTGTTTTATTCAATAAACTCTATAAAAAAAAAAAAGATAATGGGTCCACAATTTTTCTTTTTAACTGTTTTTCTTGTAGTTATATTGGCTGTTTCGTTTTCTACCCAAAATAATATGATATCAGGTATGTTCTTAATTTTAAGCGAAAAATTATTTTATCTTTAAAAAATTTCAAACCAATATACAACAGATGAAATCTGAGCCATAATAAAAGAATAGGAGTACTTAAACATAGAATTTAGCATATATATATATATATATATGAAGAATATGGTTAAAATAATATGGACTTTGTATATACATATGCAGAAATCAGAGCTAATAAAATAGATTAGAAGCAAATGATTTGTTAACGTATATTACATTTTATAAACTTAAAACAAATCTTCTATAAACGAAATATATAATACAATATTCAATGTTAATGTTTATTCAAATATTTGTTTACCTAATATATTTTTAACAAATACAGATATATTTTTATGGTAAAAAATTATAGAAAAAGAATTGCACAGAATGTTGACAATGTTATGGAAGTAAGATATTCATGTATTTAATCACTAAGAAAAGGAGTTCTATAAATAGAGGTTTTTCAAGATCTCGAAAATTACAAACTAGTCTGTTTTTTTTCAATAAACTTTACCAAAAAAAAATAATAGGTTTCACAAAAATCTTTTTAACTTTTGTTCTCGTAGTTATATGGTTGTTTCGTTATCAACCCAAAATGATATGACATCAAGTATGTTCTTTTATATACTAGTTCTGCAAATAGTTATTTTTATCATGTAAAATTTCAAAAGCAATATACAACAGAAGATGTTTGAGCGATAGTAAAAGAATATGGGTATTTGGAAATATAATGTTGCACATAGTTAAGCTAATATGGACTTCGTATATACATATGCAGAGATCGAAGCTAAGAAAACAAAGTCCGTGTGAAATGCTTAAAAATTGAATGTATGGATATATATACATCAAAAGAATGCTCCGACCATTGCATCAGAGATGTGAAGTATGATTTAGGAAATTGTCGTCCTTTGAAATCTGAAGTACCTATTAAAGAGTATTGTTGTTGTTATCAAGAAAAGTGATGATCCGTTAATGTCAAGGCATTGTGTTTCTCTTGTATCAAAAATGACATGAACTAAATGTGATGAAGTCTGATTTTATAATTTCTCATAGCATTATTCCATAAATGTTACCGAGAGTCCACTTTTTGGGGTTTACTATACACTAAAAACACATACACACACGATTAAAATTAGTAGCATTAGTATAAATGTAAGCTAAGTAATATTAGTTTGATTTTAGATTGGATGGATTTGGTTTACTCAACAAGTTGCAAGTATGCAATGGGTCCGTAGAAAAATTAATAAAATGATAAAAAAATACTTAAAAGATTGATGTTATATTTTAGAATATAACGTATTGATATGAGAAATAAATTTTTATTTAAACTGATGATTCTTACAAGTTACATTGGAAACTGATAAAGAACATATTTCATCAGAAAAAACCATCATACAGAAAACACGTTTCGTTTAACTTGGTTAATCAATGTGTTAACTGTATACTTAAGGGCTTCTTGGTACGTCATTACCAGTGTATACCCAGTCCAATTAACCCGTTTAGAGACACTGGAGCCTGGTCCGTAGTTTTCGAACTCGCCATAAGTGATTGTTGTTGGAGGAGGATCAAATGTTGAGTTCCACGCAAGCCACCCTTTCTCGTTTATCAAACCTCCAATTAGGGTTTTGATCACCGTGACTTTGGCGTAACTCTTCCCCGGCCTTCCCAGATAAGCCTTCACTGTGAATTTTTTCCCTTCATCTTCGTAAGCCAAAATCCTTCTATTTATGATTGAGAAGCTCGACCGGATATCGTTGGTAGCGGATTGAGCGGTCACGGTTACCTTTTTACCTAGAAGTGGCTTCCGTAGAAAGATGTCGCATTGCTGAAATATTGCGTTGGCGGCGCTAAAAATAAAGTAAACCGTTCCTATTATTCCTATTATGTTGCACTCACGATAAAATTGTACGCCGTTGTGTGGATAAAGAGTAATTTGATATCATTGGAATGTACAGCGGTACATGACCGAGTGATGCGATTGTGAGTGAAAGGCTACGGCCTGGTTCTTTTCTACTCCGGCTGTGTTGATAAATTTGACGTCTCCACCGTTTTAGTTCTAGACATTTTATAGGTCGGATAGTTAAAAATCGATGATTTCAAATATCACCTCAATTGATGGAGTTGGAGTTGATAATTAACAATCATTAATTTAGTTTTCTTTATTGTATCAATTTTTGAACCTATAATTTCTATTTTTTTTTATATTTGCATATGTTTTGCTTATATTATGCATATATTTCACTCATGTTTACTTATTGTGTTTAAGTTGATTTTTTTATCTCAAATATTACATATTGATTAAACTACACTAAACTAAACTATTATTTATAGTAAGAACAAAATTACTATTAGTGATTTTTATATATTTTTTTATGATGTGGACACTATAAAAATACATAAAACTACACTGAAAGGAATATGGTTAAAAAAAATCGATAATTAATGTTTGATAAATAAATTTGTATGAAAAAATCAAGAATAGTAATTGGATTTTGTATTTTCAAGTCCCCATTTTTTCGGATTTTGTAATTCCAAATTATTTTTAGATTTTGTACAAATAATCCAAAAAATTTGTTAGCTTAACTATCAATTTCATATTTGTATTTGGATTTTGTCTTAGATAAGTCATTTTTAAGGTTATTTTTAGATATTCAAAACCATTTAAATAATATTTTTTTTACAATGTCTTTTTATTGTAAAGTAGATAGACACTTATTTTTTTCGTCTATAGTCTTCATTATGTCAGAGCCGTCTCTGCCAACACCGCTACCACCATCAAACCATACCAATCAAACCATATCATGATCGCTGCTGCATCTAAAGTTCATGTTGTTTGTCTCTGAAACTAAACTATGATGTGTTAAGTGAAGATAGAAGATGAAGTCAGCTTGTAAACTAATAAAACACAACACTAAACTAACATGTGAACTCTATAAAATTATAGCTTTCACTTTAATGCTTATTTTGTAGGACTATTCCTATCAGCAAAATATAGAGATGTGTATACATGTGAAAACATTTTGCTTTTGTATAAAAATCTAAAGTTGTAACGTTTTAAAACATTTTGCTTTTGTATGAGAATCTAAAGTACTTACATATGCAACTTTCAGATGATCACTCAAAGATAATTTTTTTTACACGATAACAAGTTGAAACTTCTTATGATTTACTCAGTAAAAATGTAATTTAGTACTTTCCAATGATTATGACGCATTGATTACCTTTGAATGATCTAAGAATTAACGGTTCTCATGGAGTTTAAGTGAAGCTATAGCTGAAGACTTAGGAGCCAACTTTGCTGCATTGGGAGTAAGCGATAAGTTTTTCTCACAAACAAGAGAGGAGTTGAGAGATTTCTAGCATTCTTGATTTCAAAAGCAGCAGCCAACACGTTAAACGCTAGAGATATGTCTCTAACACAGATCCTGTTTGGACTAAAAGACATGATTCTTGAACGCTGCTACGTTTTGTTTGTACGGTCTCCATGTGAACCTGTGGAAAGAAACAGAGTTATATATATTCTCTGCAAGAATAGCAAAGTAAAATTGATTAACTATACAGAGCTCCTGAGTAATTTGAATATCAACCATTACAAAAACAGTAAAAGTAATAATTAAAAGTCATCTGGTTATCAAATAAAAGTAATAATTAAAAACCCTTAATTTTCTGGCAAGTAAGATATAAGAAAGGTTGAGTTAACAAAAAGGAGTGATCAAGCTCTGGTAAAAGTGCTCCAATGGAGAGCATGCACCAACGCCACTAAAGCTTCTTTCTCCTTCCAACTCAAGATTCCGCTTAAGCCTCTCCAAATTCTGCAATCTTCATTTACACTACCTTAGTCTCATGTCCGGATAATACTCGTTACTATTTTTAGTCATAAACAGAAGTTGATTGCATTTTTTTTTGTTAGTCAAATGCAAGCATTTAAATTTGCGTTAACCTCTTAACCATCAAAGAAGAGACTATAGAATCATGGTTTGGAACGCTTGTACTAGTCAAACCTGCAAATCTTTACAAGCAAGGCAACACCAACACTCGTGAATCCCTAGCAAGACATTTCTATTATTACAAGTTGTTGCTTGTTTTACACTTTTTTAAGTTTTATGGTCAAATTCATACATTTTGGTATAGCTTTTTCTCGGTGTGAGGATAAATGTTTTGAAAGCTTTTGTGTTAGCTTGAAATGAGATATAATGAAATCTCATGAACTAAAAGGAACCAATGAAATTCGATTTGTATAGCACTTTAGGGTCATAACAAAGGAAGAATGTGAAGTGAGGGTTTTAGATTACGGTTTCTCTCTTCACTCTGTTTTCTCCTTGCAAGCAAAGATACTATCTTTGAAGGTTTAGTCAGATCATGATTGGTCACATTTCTTATTTTGTTTTTTTTTTTTTTTTTGGGTTCTTTTGATGTAGGTAACAACTTTTGGTCTAATCCCTTTCTTCTCCATTTTGAGTGCATCATAAGCTTGTTTGTATTTGCAAAGAGCATCGATGATAGATTACAACATTTGGCTTTATTTTCCTTGCTTCCATCTTGTTGAGGAGACTTAAAGCCAAACCAGTGTCACCTCTCTTACATAATCCGTTTACTACCACACCATAAGTGATGTCATAAGCCCATGTGTTGATAGAGAATGAAAAAACTTGTCTCTCTTATGAGAAAAGAGAGTTTTTTAGTTCTTGGACTAAAGTTGAATTTCTGCTAAAAACTGTACTAATCTATAAGAAAGAAAATGTATTGTAACCAAACACACATCACATGAAAATCCGGTAATAATCACAAAGTTGTGTAAAAAAGAAATGGAGTTTTCTCTCTTGTTACCGATGAAGATGAAATGGAGTCATGGAACTAATCTCAAATTCATGATTGATGAGAATATTCAACATACTTTACGGAAAACATCAGAAACATGACCGTCGCTTTCGGATGCAGTGAGCTCTTGGTTCATTTGTTCCAATCCGTTGATAATAGCTTGCATTTCCTCAGCCAACGACTTAAATCGTATCTGAATAGACAGGACAGGACAATCAAATTGCAACTAAGGAGTAGACGACGGAAAAAGCACAAATGCAAACCTTTGAAGCTGATTTAAGACTTTCAAGATCCTTGTGGAAGTCTAGTAGAACTGATGATGATGTCTTAGAAGCAAGAAAGATGAGAGTTTCAGAATTATGTATCCCTCTTGAGCCATAAACAAGATGCTCCTTTTTCGATTCTAGTTTACCTTGTAAAGATAATTAATCAGAGTCATCTTGCTGTTAGCAGCACCATTCTAGTTGTACAACATATTAGTCAAACGAAGGACTCGTGTGTCAATAACATATTTTAAGAAAAGACATCCAGAATACAGAGATAATTAAATAATGCTACTCAAAAGAAAAAAAGTAATAAGTTCTATCTCCTCTTTGGTTGGGCAAAACTTGATAAATAATATATATATATAACGCCTCAGGGGCTGTGTACGTAAAAAAGACCCAAATTTAGAAAGAGGGCAATGTGGAAAAGAATCAAACGTAGCAGCGTTGTGTAGAGACATATCAATGTTGTGTAGAGACAATAGCCCATCGGTGGAGTGACACATCTGATAGTCTATAGAATATTGTTTCGTGCTCTCAAGGGTATTTGTCTTAGCATCATAGCATATCAGTAGCCCTGTCGTTGACAGCTTCAACAAAACTTGGTCTGACCGAATATCTAGCATCTGTAATTTACCATCACCTTTGTTTGGATGGGTTCCACTGAGATCGATCTTATGAATCTTGTTCCAGCTGTCTTCTTCCATCTTCCATATCTCCATGATATGAAACGAAACATTGTAATCTATCATCCATAAGTTTCCGCGGATACCAGATAACGTGAAAAAGCGTGATCCTTGGGTGTCAAGGCGGAAGCACGGAGGTTTATGGTTTAGGGTTGAGAAAGTTTCGTCTTGTAGAGAGAAAGACACGATCTAAAAATCACCAGTTGTCCAGTAGATGAACCCATTGACGTGAACCTGAGAAGAGAGTTGTAGAAGATAGGGACATTGCATTTGCAGCGTTCTCCAAGGAGATACTTTAAGACGACCATCTTCCACATTAATATCGATATTCAAGACTTCAAACTTTAGTTGATTGACTTTCTTCCAAGTCGTGACGAGGCCATTAGGCAGCCTTCTCGTATGGTTTTCATCCAAGTCGTGAGGCCACTTGACAACTTTGTACTGCATCGTTGCTTCAAAAAATCCAAAGGAGACGACACACTCATGGGATGTGTTGAAACACCACAGAGACGAAGGAGAGTTTGGTAATTTCTTCAATTCCTTGTTCAAGGGGTCACAAAGATGGATCCCAATTGAACAAACAAAGCATAAGAGCAGGTGTTGAGTACTTAGCAATCTGATTTCCTTGCCCTCAAACTCTTGCGTGAACTCGTTGAAAAGGCCATTGGCCTTATTTGTCACATGGAAACTGTATCTTATTTTCCAATAGTTGCTCAGGTCGAATGGCTAAACTAGCCGTATTTGGTTGACTGCCTTGAGAGTAAAAAAGGAATTACTAGAACGGCTGCGATGGAGGCGGAGGAAAAAAGGATCACAGAGGAGAGACCTAAATTGCTTTGAGACGGATCGAAATCTCAATAATTTTTAGCAATATTGATCAATCACCGAACGAAACCCTAAATCAGAGCCATATTGCTAAAAATTTCCCAAAATTTTGAGAGAGAGACTTCTGAAAGCGCAATTGACTTGGAAGAAAGAGCTTGTTCAGAATCCAAGTGTGAAGAAATAAACTGTACCAATCTATAGAAAAGAAAAGACATTGTAACCAAACACACATCACATGAAAATCCGGTAATAATCACAAAGTTGTGTAAAAAAAGAAATGGAGATGATCAACAAGTGTTAATGAAACAAAAGCCCATCAACCACATTGCTCAAGGATCTCTATTTCTGATTCATCAAATACTGGTTCACTACATAAAAGAAGAAAAAATGATGATTAGTTGCAAAGTAAGAGTCAGTCAATAAAACTCTTGCGTGGATAAACAAAGGCACAAGAGAGGAATATAAAGCAAAGTTAAGATTTTAGTTCCATACGTTTGTGCTTTTCCATGTCTCTGTAACTCGCTGAAATGGCTTCAAAGAAGAGAGGACTATCGCTTTCGGATGCAGTGATCTCCGGGTTCAGTTTTATTCCAATCCTTTGATAATTTTTTTTTTTTTCCTCAACCAGCGACTCTAATTGTATCTGAATAGAAAGGACAATCAAATGATGAGCCAGTTACAACAACTAAGGAGTAGAGGACGGAAACAGCACAAACGCAAACCTTTGAACCTGGTTCAAGACTTTCTAGATCCTTGGAAGCAAGGGCCTGAAGTTAGAAAGAGGAGAGTTTCAGCACTACGTATCAAAATTTTTCTTTTTCGATTATAGTTTACCTTGCAAAGATAATGCATGAGAGTCATCTTGCTCCAAGCCTCACGTGTATAGCTTAATTCCAATAAACTGTTCAACTTGAATCCCACTGCAGAAAGCAAAGAAAGGGTCTTATCAACCAAAAAGTATTTGCCTTTTAGACAAAACATATGATGGAATGAGACAAAGATTTTTTTGTGTGTGTTGCATTGCGTAAAAAGAATCATATAATACCGACCCTTGGCAGTTCCTCTGTTCAACGTGTAGAGAATATTTCTCATAATTTCTTTTAGCTTTTGTGAAGAACGGACCTGATGAATAAACAATGAAGTGAAAGAGTCAAAGAAAGAGAAACGTTGCACAAAAATTAGAGTTAATCATTGTAAGCATCTTACCTCCTCACATGCAGAGTTTACTACATTTAAACTTGTATTATCTGCACAGAAATTATCATTAACAACAAGATTTTTTTCCTCCAACGAATTAGATAGAAAGAAAAGAATAGTATAAGTAATACCACCGGACCTGAGTGCCGAATTGAATCTTGAAGAAAATACTCACAGTTTTGATTCTACTCTTAGCACCTTCATTAGCTCTAAGAAGTAGTGCAAAAAAAAAAACGAATCATAGAAGAAAACGCTTAAACTAAGTATCCCAAAGATTAAAAACATACATGTTCACGCTTTCCCAAGGTGGCCTTGTCACCAGTGTAGTTCTACAACAAATCAGTGAGACAAGGACTCGGATCAATAACAAGTAAATAATGCTACTCAAAAGAATAGTGACATATTTCAAAAAACAAGGATACATATAAAGCAAATTTCTCAATTTGTAAGAGTAGTCTTACAAATTGAGAAACTAATTTGCCTATATGTAATGGCAATTACACTATATCATCAGGTACTTACTTGTCTTACGAATTAAGAAACTAATTTGCCTAATATGTAATGGAAATTACACTTTAGTATATCATCAGATACTACTTACGTATATACTAAAAAAATTTTATGCTCTTACCTCCATCCATATCCATTGTATTGCTTGAACACTTCAAACACCCATGAACCTTTGCAAGTTGTCAAAGGTCTTGATGACCTCTTTTGCCCTTCTTTGTGTAATGCAGCAAGCCAAAAGTTATTTGGTACAAAGAATATGAAGAGATCTTTGTTCTCACCAGCAAGAGAGCTAATGAAACAAACAAAATTTTTCCCTCCAATAACACTCTCTACCAATGGCACAAAGTCCTTTGCAACCTCAAAGACTAGGTGCTGCAATGCAAAACATAAGTTTAAGAGATTTCAGAAGATCCACAAGCAATAAAAGCACAACAACAAAAGAAGCGTATCTGAAGTTCTTTCTCATTGTATATTTTGAAGATTTCATTAGTCAAATGGTTGAGATTTTCGTAGGAGTAAATTATATCAATGAGCTAATGAAACAAAATCATGAGCAAATGTTTCATTGTGTAGTAGGATTACGAAAAACAGAAGTGAGAGTTTATGATCTTGAGCTATGAGAGCGATTTAGCCCATGAAGAACAAAAAATAAATAGCTAATTTATTGTTGTGTAAGTAAACAAATGAGTAAATTAACATAACTATATCTACTCGAGTGTGGAAGGAAAATTGGATGCATCTAGGATCATTTATATTGTATATTGTGTACGTTTTACTATTATATTTGTTCTTATAAATTAGCAAATATAACATTTTAGAAATTGATGCATTCAAAAATTTAATGTTCATATCTAGTACAATCAGAAATTAATGTAGTCAAAAAATTAATAAAAACTCAAAATTGATAAATAAGATATAATACATATTATTTTCTCAAGCAAATGTGATATCGTTTTTATTCAATTTTATTCTTTTCTATGGAATGCAGCATGCGAAAGTCATTAAGTAGAAAGAATGTGAACAGATCCTTGTTCTCAAGAGAGTTATAGAAATAAGAGAGATTTTGTCTTTCAATGACACTCTCTGCCAATAGAACAAAGATCTTTACAACAAAAACGCAACAATAAAAGTTATTTCACAACATCAACCAAGCAACAAAAATAGCTCACCTCAAGTTGTTTCTCATTGTATACTTGGAACATTACATGAGTCAAATGGCCGAGATTGTAGGAGCAAAGCATCTGAATGTAGATAAACCCCATGATGTAGAGCATATCATCTTTCTCGAATTTGCATAAGTTGATCAATTGAAACAAAGTTTTACATCTGATAATAAGAAAAAATTTATGTGTAAGAGACAGAGAGGAACAGGGAGAAAAACGAAACCCTAACTCATATCCTGTTCTGTGTTGTCCAGTCGTTTCCTGCAATCTCTGTAGATCATTGATGAATGCAGAGAATATGCCGCCAATTTCATTTCCAGCACCAAGATGATGCAGCTTCTAAACTAGAGTTAGTAGAAGTCTCGAGCCATTCTCTTCAATGGCGAGTTGGTGAATGAAGGAGAACATTCATCGATCACAAACCTCAGATGGCGAGTAGTGGCATCACTCTGTAGTAGAGAAGCTGAGATTAGACCTGAAAATTCTGGATCTAGAACTCGAACAGCAATTTCGCCTCTTTAAAAAGAAAAATTGGCCATTTTTGTGGATTAGAAGCAAATATTCTTCTTAAATAAAAAATTGAAGGTGATGTAAATATAGGTTTAGTTTAGGATTAAGTCCAAGTCATTGAAGTAATTACTACTACCTTAGTGATGCACAATTAGTTTATTATAAGTCTTAAAATAGGGAAATCAAAGTCTTAACTTATATATATGACTGTCTACATACTTGGATCTATAAATTACCAAAATTAATTTTTTAAAATGACTTATATTACCTTTGTAGCTGTTAGTCGTTTTAAAATGCCATTAAATAAAGAGAACTATATGCAAAAATCACATTAAAAATTAGTGATTTTCATCAAACACATATAAATTGAAGAATATAAGTAGACTACATGTAATAAAAAATATCTTTAAGACGTCTTGTTTAGTATAAATAGAGATAATATCTTCTAATATACATACGTATAGTTACTAGAAATAAAAAAAACCAATAAAAATCACCTAGTATATACATAAAACATGTATATAAATGGAAGAAATTTGGTGAAGATAGAAATATAGAATGATGAAGATATAATGGCACACGATGTTCAAATTTCATAAATTGAATGAGGGTCTTAACGTAAATTACTAAAAAATGTTATGTTCTTTCTATTATATTTAAAAAAAATATAATAATTGTATCAATTTTATAAATTATAGTTGTATGACCAGTGCTAAAGAACGACTAAATTTATTTTGTTACAAACTGTGTCAAATATTTAGTTATGTTGTAAAATTTATTGTGTTATAAAATGTGTCAACTAGAATATGTTTAGTTTTTTAATATTGTTTCAAATGTTTAACTCTGTTTTCATTGTTCTAATTTTATGATTCATAAATTTGACACCAAATTCTATTTTAATTTTATGTAAATCTCAATTGTATGGAAAAAATTTAGTTAATAAGATTTCATATAAATTATCATTATTAATAGTTTATTAATTTAAATCAATAGATAATAAATCTTTACATAATGCATTTTTTTTTTTTGAGAGAGTATGTATTATTAAACATTCGCCAAACACAAATTACAATAACACATGTTAACATTAGACATCCATTATTTTCCGAACCCAAACAAAAGACATAATGATTCATGATCTAATTATAAAGCCGCTTAAAATTATAGATTTACAATAGCTTCTAAAACGACTTAGTAAAAATTTGTTATATTGCTAGATTACCATGATCATTTGTTTGTTGTTGTCATATTTGATGATGATGATCACGTAGGTTGGATAAGTACATGTTAAAAAAATGCAGAATTTCTGATAAATGACTAAAACAAAAATAAACTATAAATATGTTTACAAAATTTACATATAAAAGAATGAAAAGAAATGTTATATTATCTATGAGATACCGTAATTCTTATTCTTAGAAAAAATACATGCTCATTTTCTTGCAGCATTAAAAGTGACAATTGATATCCTTAGCAAAAACTTAAAAATAAGCATGAGAAAAGAAAATCGATTACACTTTTTTTTTATTGACTGAGAGCATAACATGTCATTGTAATAATTGTTGGTATTGAAATATGAAGCACATACCACGTGATCTAATATGATTTGGCAGTTGACATATGTTTTATATAATAAAAGATTAGTAAGTTTGTATCAATACTAACAAATGAAGCAAAAGAAACAATGTGGATATATAGATATTGATCGAAAATCTTCCCCAATGCTAGCAAATTGAACAAAATGAAACAATGTGTTGTACAAATAAAAATTGATGTAATCAAAAAATTAATAAAAATTCAAAATTAACAAACAAAATATAATGCATATTATTTTATTGGGCAAATGTGATATAATATTTACTCAATTTTGATAATATAATATTACACACACATGTAGTTGGATATCACTTGGAATGACAAACACAAATGTAGTAAAATTACTTTGTTACAATTATTAAGACAATTTGTGTAGAATAAGGCAACACATGATAAAAAATTGAAGCATGTTTTACCAACTACCGAGACGTAAATTTGGTTGTATTTCAAAATAGTTTGTTATCTGAGTATGTTTGACATCATATTTTATAACTTGATCATTTACTCAACTATATGATGTGGAAACATCCTCTTGTTTTTGGTTTTTGGTAAATTATATATGTAACTATATAAGCGATCTATTCACCCCCATAAACCAATCTAGATTCATTTTTAGATCTATAAACACATCAACTTAACCTGATTGTAAATGTTTTAAGGATATTATGTAACCAAAGGTCATCAAAACTATCATATTTAAGGATTGTTAGTCTTTTTAGGTTTAAGTTTTGAAAGCATTTGTTCGTATGACCGAGCTTCTATTAGTTTCATGTTCTCTATTGCAATTTACAATAGAATGTTCACAAACACAAATGATGATAGATTATATTCTTAGAATAAAAAGTTGGTCATGTTGTTATATATTGTTGCTTGAAATTTAAAAAATTTCAGCTCAGCAAAACCTAGTTGTGTTTATTTGATGTAAATAGAGGTTTAGTTTAAAATTAAAGCCAACTCAGTGAAACCACTTCTTAATTAGTGACACACAATTAAATTACTATAAATACAATTGTCTACATACTTTAATTTATAAATTACCACAAACAATTTTGTAAATGAAAATCAAGTATACACAAACCATGACTTATATTATCACCGTTTAAAAAATTATAATATAATACGAACTATATACGAATATCACATTTAAAAACAATTACTTTCCTCAAACATATATAAAAATGAAGAATATGACTAGACTACATGTCATAAAAAAAAAAATCTTTATGACATCTTATTTATATTTAGTATAAATAGAGATAAAAATTTCTAACATATATACATATATAGTTACACGAAAAAAAAAAAAAAAAAAAAAGTCACAAATATGAACAAATCATATAATATATACATAAAACATGTATATAAATGGAAGGAAATTGGTGAAGATAGAATGATGAAGATATGATTGCACAGGATGTTTAAAATTTATATATTGAATGAGTGTCTTAACGTGAATCACTCACAAATTCTATGTTTCTTTTATTATATTTTTAATTTTTGTAATGGTATAATTTTCACGAATTATGGCTAAATTCATTGTGTTATAAAATGTGTCAATTGTTTGATTATGTTGTTAAATTTATTGTGTTATATAACATGTCAAATGTTTTAAAATAAATCAAATTTATTGTGTAATAAAATGTGTCAACTACAAAATGTTAGTTTTTTAAAATAATGTATAAATATTTTATTATATTGTCATAGTTCTAATTTTATGTTCTATAAATTTGACAGCAAATATTTATTAAATTTTATGTAAATCTCAATTGTATGAATATATTTTTAAATAAAATCAGTAACTCAATGCCAATTTTTACCTTAATCTCAAAATATGTGTAAGTGTTGAATAGATGATCCCAAAAAATGCTTAAAGTTATCAGAGTAGAAGAAGAGGTGGATGAAAATTGGCTTCAACAAAAAGAACAGCTTTGATCTTATAATTTCATGCAGGTAATTCAGCAAGGAGAAGGGAGCTTTGGAATCGAAAGGAGGAGATAAATGTTGTAAAAAAGACATAAAAACCGTGAATGAAACCTAATAAATGAAACTCTTAGAGAACGAATTTGTACCAAACTCTGTGTAATCCAACCGTTCCATCAATCTACTTGAATCCACTGTGAAAGCATGGAATATGGCAATGATTGCATATCCTAAGCCACAAATGTGGAGCGTCTGGACCAGATTCAACAGAAAAATTGAGCCATGCTCATCATTGGCAATCAGATAAATGTGGAGGCAACATTCTTCGATTATAGCTCTCTGATCGTAATTAGAAACGCGACCTCCAAATATAGATTTCAACTGTGGTAGAGAGACTAATGAAACAAAATTTGAGCAGATGTTTCATTGTATAGTAGGATTACGGAAAACAGAGGTGAAAATTTGGAATCTTGAATTATACGCGATTTATTCTATGAAAAATGAAAAATCATCTATTGTTATTGTTAGAAGAATAAAAAAAAAAAAAAAAAAAAGTTAATTTATTGTTGTCTAAGCAAACAAATGAGTTAATTAACATAACTATGACTAGTGAAGTGTGGAAGCAAAACTGGATGCATCTAGGATCATTTATATTTTATACTGTATATGTTTTACTATTATATTTGTTCTTATAAATTAGCAAATATAACATTTGATAAATTGATATACTCAAAATTTTAATGCATAGACATAAATTGATGTACTCAAAAGAAAAAAAAAAACTCAAAATTGATAATCAAAATATAATGCATACTACTTTAGTAAGCAAATGTGATATAATATTTACTCAATTTTGATGTTATTTTCGTGGAGTTTGATTGTCGCCTTCAATCTTTGTAGATCACTCGTTAAATCATAATCCAAACTAAAACATATTTCTAAACATAATCGATTATTTTAGCTTGACAATTTGGTTCCATTTAGTTTCAATTTTTAAAATCCAATCAAAGTCGAATGCAGAAATATCTAAACCACCGAACCTGACAAATTTCTCATTATAGTGATTGGTTAGTTTGATCCAATTTGGTTGGGTTGGGTTAAAATCAGATTTCGTTGGTATGTCCGGTTTGGTACAAATTGATTGGAACGTACCATCTCTAAACTAAAGGCCATTCTTTTCGATAGGGGAGAGTGTTTTTAGGGCCATTCAAAATCCGATCACTATCAAAGGCGCTAACACTTTGTTTCCTCCTTCGACTTCACCATTGTTATCATCTTTCTCTATCAGATAACGTCTCTCCCAATGGACGGTGCACTTTTCCCTCACAAACCTCCGTATCCAATTCAATCCAAGAGACCTTCACCAGCTCCCACCGCTAATCAATCTATCAAATTCAGCTCCGCCACACTTAACTTGCCTCCGCCTTCTCCTCCGTCTTTTCCTCTCGATTCGCTCCTTCATCATCTCGTTCATCTCTCTTCCACGCCGTCGCGGCATGCCAACTCCGCCGCTCGTTTCCCTTCTCTCGAAGTCTCGACTGATAAATGGCGACAGGAGGTGAAATCGGTGAAACCTATTTCGAGCTCCTCCGTTATGGGTATTGAAATTGAAAGCGAGGAAGGGAACGGGTCTCTGAAACTCTTGTGCAAGAAGGAAGTCGTGCTGCTCAATTCCATTGTCGAACAGCCTTTACCCGGTTTAAGCAGTTTCTTCGATTCCGCAAAATCGGAATTGCTCAGAACCGATTTGTTCAGTTTGGTGAAGACCCTGGATTCTTCGGGACACTGGGAAAAAGCAGTCTTGTTGTTTGAATGGTTAGTATTAGCTTCGAATTCCGGAGCTTTGAAGCTGGATCATCAAGTCATCGAAATTGTAGTTAGAATCTTAGGTAGAGAATCACAATACTCTGTTGCAGCTAAGGTGCTCGACAAAATTCCTCTACAAGAATATCTGCTCGATGTTCGTGCTTACACAACCATCCTTTATGCTTATTCACGTACAGGGAAGTACGAAAAGGCAATCAATCTGTTTGAGAGGATGAAAGAGATGGGACCTTCACCAACTCTGGTAACTTACAATGTGATTCTCGATGTTTTCGGTAAAATGGGTCGATCTTGGAGCAAAATTCTACTAGTTTTAGACGAAATAAGAAGCAAAGGGCTACATTTTGATGAATTCACTTGTAGCACTGTGTTATCTGCTTGTGCAAGAGAAGGTTTGTTAAGAGAAGCGAAAGCATTTTTCGCTGAACTTAAGTCACACGGTTATAAACCAGGAACTGTGACTTACAATGCCTTGTTGCAAGTTTTTGGTAAAGCAGGAGTTTATACAGAAGCGTTAAGTATTCTGAAGGAGATGGAAGAAAACAACTGCCCTGCAGATTCTGTGACATACAATGAGCTTGTTGCTGCTTACGTTAGAGCTGGTTTTATCAAGGAAGCTGGTGGTGTCATTGAGAAGATGTCTCAAAAGGGAGTAATGCCAAACGCAATCACTTATACTACAGTGATTGATGCTTATGGGAAAGCGGGAAAGGAAGACGAGGCTTTGAAGTTGTTTTATAGTATGAAACAAGCCGGTTGTGTTCCGAATACTTGCACTTACAACGCAGTGCTTAGTATGTTGGGGAAGAAATCGAGATCGGATGAAATGATAAAGATGTTATGCGATATGAAGTCTAATGGATGTTCACCGAATCGGGTCACGTGGAACACGATGCTTGCTCTGTGTGGGAATAAAGGTATGGATAAGTTTGTGAACCGTGTGTTCCGTGAAATGAAGAGCTGTGGATTCGAACCTGATAGAGATACGTTCAACACGTTGATTAGTGCTTACGGACGATGTGGTTCAGAGGTTGATGCATCGAAGATGTATAATGAGATGACAAGAGCTGGTTTCAACGCATGTGTCACGACTTACAACGCGTTGCTTAATGCATTGGCGAGGCAAGGTGATTGGAGATCAGGCGAGAATGTGATTACCGATATGAAGAGTAAAGGTTTCAAACCAACCGAAACATCTTACTCTTTGTTGCTTCAATGTTATGCTAAAGGAGGAAACATTCTAGGGATAGAGAGAATCGAAAAGGAGATACATGATGGGCATATATACCCGAGCTGGATGCTATTGAGAACTTTACTTCTCGCAAACTTCAAATGCCGAGCACTAACCGGAATGGAGAGAGCATTCGCGTTGTTTAAGAAGAACGGATACAAACCGGACATGGTTATATTCAACTCGATGCTCTCAATCTTCACAAGGAACAACATGTATGATCAAGCACACGAAACTCTTCAGTCTATCCGTGAAGAAGGGCTAAACCCGGATCTTGTAACCTACAACAGTCTCATGGATATGTATGTAAGAAGAGGAGAGTGTTGGAAAGCTGAAGAAATCTTAAAGAGTCTAGACAACTGTCAGTTGAGACCTGATCTCGTCTCTTACAACACAGTGATCAAAGGTTTCTGCAGAAAAGGGTTGATGCAAGAAGCGGTTAGGATGTTGTCGGAGATGACGGTGCGTGGAATCAGACCGTGTATTTTCACTTACAACACGTTTGTTTCGGGTTACACGGCGATGGGAATGTTTGGAGAGATTGAGGATGTGATTGAGTGTATGGGTAAGAATGAGTGTAGACCAAATGAGTTGACTTATAAAATGGTTGTGGATGGTTATTGCAGAGCAGGTAAGTATAGTGAAGCTATGGATTTTGTATCCAAGATCAAGACTATTGATGCTTGCTTTGATGATCAGTCTATCCATCGGCTTGCTTTACGAGTACGTGAGAATTTGGAATCCTAAATAAATTATATTTGTTTGTTTTTTTTTGTAGATTTGGGTTTCCTCTTTTTTTTTTGTAATGAGATTTTATTTTCACTTTAAAAATGTAAGAAACTTTGAATCTTTGATGATGAATAGCAAAAGAAAAATGTCAATTGAGAATTTTGTTATGTTGCTTTTAATTTACCGGCTTAATTCGAGTTAACCAAACCCAAAACAGCAATGGAAAACTAATCTAAGATTCTAAATACGGAAATAATATAAAGATATAGTATCGATTTCGCGTTTTATTCCAAAATATTGTAAGGGTAAATTATTGTTTATGTAGTTTGTTATATCATTTTCATTCTCAAAACTCAACATAATTGTTAAACTCATGTTTGACCTAAGCATCAAAATTTCAATCCTAACTCCATGAATATTAAAATACAGGTAGAAGTGTCAGCTTTGTCAAAGCATGCTTTCACCACAAAGTTTCCATACATATGGACCAAGAGAATTCTGAATTTTCCAGTAAGCCTTCTTATCAAAGGAGTGTCAGCTTTGTCAAAGCATGTTTTCACTACAAAGTTTCCATACATGTGGATGAAGAGAATTCTGAATTTTCTAGTAAGCCTTCTTATCAACTGATGACAAATTAGGGCTTGTAGTTGCCTATTTCTGCAAAGAGAAAGTAAAAATGTTAGTAAAAGAAGCAAATAAAGCATGAAAGCATTATGTACCTGTTTTGGTGAAGAGCAACTGTCCAAAAATCGTTCTTTAGCAAGGAAATGAAAAACTCTTTAGTCCAATAACTTCCACATTCAATGAAGAAAGATAAGTTTCGATTTCCAAACTGATTCTTTGCAAAAGGCACAAAGCAATGTGCAGCTTCCATCACAAGTGGCTGCAGAAAAGGATGACAAAAATTAAAGCAAAAGATTGAGTTTATCCAAAACTAGTAGCTCAATGTCAATTTTTACCTTAATCTCAGCATATGTGTAAGTGTTGAATCGATGATCCAAAAAATGCTTCAAATTATCAGAATAGAAGAAGAGCTCGATGAAGATTGGCTTCAACAAAGAGAACAACTCCGATCTCATTATTTCAAGCAGGTAATCTAGTAAGGAGATGAGAGTTTTGAAATTTCAAAGAAAAGATGAATGTTGTAAAAGAGGAAAAAAAACACCTAAGAAATGAAACCAAATAAATGAAATCCTAAGAGAACAAATTCGTATACAGCTCTTTCTAATCCAATTGTTCCCATCAATGGAATATCATCTATATTCTCCAAAACTTCTTTGTTCAATTCTTTCAAGGTTTTTTTTATCAATAATTCCTTCTAGTTCATTTCATCCATTTTTATTATCACTCCTAAAGATTTTTTTAGTGTTTACTAGTCAAAGCTAAAATAATATTCTCTAGTTTTTACAAAAAATAAACATTGCTGACTTCAAATCTGATTTTTATATTAATAACATCATTAAAAAAGATATCAAATTTCAAACCTAAATATATGTTAGGCAATTCACATTTCACTCAAGTACAAATGCAGTTCAAAATTGAATAAGTTGTTATTTGACATGTAAATTTGAGGCATATTTTACCAATAGCCGACGCATAAATTTGATTGTATTTTAAAAATAGATTGTTATGTCAGTATTGCTTACATGTATATAGAAGACATCTTCGTATTTTTAGATTATTAGTAAATTATTTAGTCAGAAAATATGATAATATTTCTATTAGGCTACTAGAAAAATTGTTTCTAAATAGGTAGCAACTTTGATTCAAATAATAATTTTATCAAATAGAAATTATAATGATCAAATTAAAGTTTAAAATATAAAATTAAAGTTAACAAATCCATGTTTTGTTGCCAGACAAACATAAAGTTTTTTTCCGAATTAGATAATACCGTTACATACCGAATTAGATAATATGCCTTCTTTAATTCGTGAATCTGGTTGCAAATTCACCATCTCCAAATTTTATGCATTCGAACAAAACTGATCGATATTCATTATAAATTAATATTTTAATTAAGAATTACATTTAAATATACTAGGAATGTAAAATATCAATAATTTTTCATCCACAAACAAACCTTCAATTAAATCATAACCCAAATCGAACCGATATTTTTCAAACAGAACCAATTTGTTTCTAATATAAACTAATCTGTAAAATTGACCGCTTAATTATGTACCACATAATCACTACCATTAATGATTAAGGGCCACAAAGAAAACTAACAGCTTAAAATTTTGTTTTCCCCGAAAATAATCAAATTAAACGTACATAAGAAAACAAATCGGATCCGAAATGAAAGCAAAACCCATATTTCTACATGTATAACCGAAAATCGAATGTAGTCTGCAGTGAAATTGGCTGGTGGATACTTTCCTGTAAACCGGAAATGTTAAATTTGGGAACCGGTTAAGATAAAGAAGAAGAGAGCCAATAAGGTCCGACTGATAGACGGACCGAATCTCTCTCCTATAGAAGTGGGCGGTGAATCATCCATAACCTACAAATATCAGATTGCTCTTTACTTACTTTGCTTGGTTCAAAATCAAAATTTCTTCTTCTCCTGTTTCCTGAAGAAGACAGTTGCGTCGTATACGATTTTGATTTCTGGGTTTCTCTCCAATTTTGACCTTTTTTGGAGTTTTTCTCGTTTCTGGATGCAAAATCAAATGGAGTGGGATAGTGATTCCGATCTCAGCGGCGGCGATGATGCGGCGGAGAATGAATGGATGGGCGGAGAGAACGGAGTGATTCCTTTCCCTGTGGGTAGTCTTCCCGGTACGGCACCGTGTGGTTTCGTGGTCAGCGACGCTCTTGAACCTGACCTACCTATCATTTATGTAAACACCGTTTTCGAGATTGTCACCGGATATCGAGCTGAGGAAGTTATCGGTAGAAATTGGTGAGTTCTGTTTATCCTCCTCTTGCATCTTCTTTACCCTAATTGTTCAATTTTTGTCACTTTTCCTTCTACAGCGAATCTTTCGCCCTTCTCTAGTAATTGATTCGATGTGAGGAGCTTGAATTTTCACTTGACATGTCGTTTGGTCAATTTTAGTCAGAAACATTTCGGAATCATGAAATGGTTATTGAATTAGAAGTTGGTTATAGAGGAACAAAGCCATAGTGTGAGGATTAGATATTAGATTCATGTTTCTGAATTTAGGAACTCGAAATCGATAGTTTTCTCATTGTTTGATCTTTGTTCAGAGGTGCTTATTGTTTTGATATTTTGGCAGCCGGTTCTTGCAATGTAGAGGACCATTTGCTAAACGAAGACATCCATTGGTAGATTCTACAGTTGTATCAAAGATGCGACAATGTCTAGAAAAAGGCACAGAGTTTCAAGGCGAATTGCTAAACTTCAGGAAAGATGGGTCTCCATTGATGAACAAGATGCGTCTAGTCCCTATCCGTGAAGAAGACGAAATCACTCATTACATAGGTGTTCTTTCTTTCACAGATGCGAATATCGATCTCGGTCCATCTCCATCTCCATCTCCTTCTCCTGGTTTATCAATCCAAAGAACATCTCGCTCATTTGCCTCTGCTTTACCAATCGGAGAGCGTAATGTTTCTCGTGGACTCTGTGATATATTCGAATTGAGTGATGAGGTATTAGCTATCAGGATATTGTCACTCTTGAGTCCTCAAGATATTGCTTCAGTTAGTTGTGTCTGTCAACGGTTATATGAGTTAACACAGAACGACGATGTATGGAGAATGGTTTGTCAAAACACATGGGGCACTGAAGCAACACGTGTTCTAGAGAGTGTTCCCGGTGCAAAGCGGATCGGTTGGGTTCGACTAGCTCGAGAGTTTACCACTCATGAAGCGACGGCTTGGAGGAAGTTTTCTGTTGGAGGTACTGTTGAGCCTTCACGGTGTAATTTCAGCGCTTGTGCGGTTGGGAACAGGATTGTTATCTTTGGCGGTGAAGGTTTGAATATGCAACCGATGAATGATACGTTTGTGTTGGACCTTGGCTCGACTACACCCGAGTGGAAATCGGTTCTGGTTAGCTCTCCTCCTCCTGGTCGTTGGGGTCACACGTTATCTTGTGTCAACGGATCTCGTTTAGTAGTGTTTGGAGGTTACGGAAGCCATGGATTACTCAACGATGTCTTCTTGTTAGACTTAGATGCAGAGCCGTTGACATGGAGAGAAGTATCCGGATTGGCTCCTCCAATACCAAGATCATGGCATAGCTCGTGCACGCTCGATGGAACAAAGCTAATTGTATCTGGTGGTTGTGCTGATTCAGGAGCTTTACTCAGTGATACATTCTTGCTTGACCTTTCAATGGATATACCGACGTGGAGAGAGATACCGGTTCCATGGACTCCACCGTCTCGTCTCGGACATACTCTAACGGTATACGGAGACCGTAAGATCTTAATGTTTGGTGGTTTAGCGAAAAACGGTTCTCTGAGATTCCGGTCTAACGATGTGTACACGATGGATTTAAGCGAGGATGAACCGTGTTGGAGACAAGTGATTGGGTATGGATCTAGTCTTCCGGGAGGCATGGCAGCGCCGCCACCGAGGTTGGACCATGTAGCGGTTAGTCTTCCCGGTGGGAGGATATTGATATTTGGTGGTTCGGTTTCAGGGCTTGTCTCAGCTTCACAGCTTTATCTTCTTGATCCAACGGAGGATAAACCGGCATGGAGAATCTTGAATGTTCAGGGAAGTCCACCGAGGTTTGCGTGGGGACACACAACTTGTGTGGTCGGAGGAACTAGGTTGGTTGTGTTAGGTGGACAAACCGGAGAAGAGTGGATGCTAAATGAAGCTCATGAACTGTTATTAGCAACTACCTCTACTACAACAGAAATCACTTGAATCAAGTCATGAAGAGGATGATGATGATGAGCTTTTAGATGTTTTGGTAAAATTTTTAGAGGAACTCAAAAAACATGTTGTTATTGGTCTCTCTGTACATGTTTGAGTTTGTGAGTTTGTCGATACGTCCATATATTGTTCGTCTGTTGATTTAATGTTTTTTTTTTTTGTATATTAAAATGTATTACGTATTTGGACTGTATATACCGTCTTCTTTAGTGATTTTTTTTTGTAGGTGACTGAATAATAATCTCTGTGAACCAAACTTCAAATTTAGTTTAGTTTGTTTTAATTTTCTCTCTAATAATAATTAGTTTCTGAAGTAATATTTATTATATAACTTGAAAACATATTTTAAACTGATGATACATTTGATAAAAGCTAGAGTCGAATTTCACTACCGAGCTTAACCAATCTAATTTACAAAAGAGAAATAAGTGGATAACCCACCAGGTTATTATGAGGTCAATTAGAAGTGAAACCCTATCCCAAGCATTGACCTTCTCTTGAAATAGTTGACCCGAGCTAAAAAACACACTATTTAACAAAAACCAAGATCAGAACCATTTATTATTTTCTTACATATAAATTTGGCATTACATTTCCATATTGTAATGATTGGTGTATTATTACACCGACACATAAAAGCAAAATAGAGTCAAAATTATAATCATATTCATATACAAAATCATACAATTTCAAATGCGGTTTTCTTGTGAGTTGTATATGGAGTTGATTGGTAATCTTTATTGTTGCGGTAAATGAATATACCGTTTACTGTTACTATTCACAAAATAAACAGAAACTCTTAACGACTAAAATTAGTATTTACCAAATATAAAATGTTCATTGTAATTAAACCCGGTACAATGTGTAAACCGGAAGTGTCTTCTCCTATATAAGAGAGAGTATATGTAACTTGTATTCTTCTCAAGTTGTATAACAAATTTCCATTTTTTTCAATCTTTTTTTTCTCTTTACGAAACTCAGTAATACATTTTTTTTTTTTTAATTAGGATGAACCAAAAGCTTTCTAGACCTAAGACTAATTCCTTGAGACCCATAGAAATCCGGATTTTCTTGCCACTAAATACGTCTATGGATGACCAGAGACTCGAACCCGGATGGTGAGTAGCACAGTTGTGCTTCCATTACCAACTTGGACGGATATACCGGTTCCGTAAGAATCAATATATCACGGATTGGATTATTTGTATATTATGTGTTTGTGTAGTGATTTTTTAGGTGGCCGAATGATTCTAAACCAAACTTAAAAAGTGATCTTAAGAACAAAATTTTTTAATCAAGATCAAAAAACATTTATTATAATTATTAACATACAACGTAGGTCAGTATTATATTTTACAATTTAAATTTAGGTTTACATAAAGTAAAAAAAAAAATTACCATTTTCTGTTGTAAATAAAATCTGCTAATATGTTGCATATTAGTTTATTTACGAATATATTGTTGCGTGGCATATTTGTATCTTCATGCATCATACAATAATTGCTTCGGCGATAATTAAAAAAATATCAGAAAAGGAAAAATAAAATTCCGAGGAAGAAGAAAATAAAAAAAGCATGGAAAAAAGAAGCGTCTTTGACTCTTTTGGTGAGTGTGAAAAAGTAAAGTACATTTACACTTTGAAACGCATAGAGATGAACCAAAACCTCACTCTCTAGATATAATCGCTGAGACCGTCTTCACTTTCACTGTCTTTGCAACTTGCAACTAAAACAGCTTGCAACTCACTTTTTATTTCCAGATTCTTCTTCTTGTCTGAAAATTTTCTCTCTCAATTCTCCAGTCAAGATGCCGATCAACAGAGACCCATCAACACCTCCGCCTGTAATCGGAAAAATTGGACCTTACACTGTCTTCATGACTCCTCCGGCGACTCCAAAACCACCCGAATCTCCCGCCGCTCTTTCTCCAAAGCCAATCCTCCCTCCGCCGGTTCTTCCTCCGCCGCAGCAGTTTAAGTCGGTGGCTTCCTCTGACCAAGACGGCTCAGTGTTGGGTTTTTTTAAAAACGCAGTCACTAAGGTTCAAAATGGTAAGTAAGAAATCTGAAACGATCTGATTTTGGAGCATGAAACAAAGTTTCTTCATTTTTCGGATCTTGGGTTTTGAGATTTTCGCCTTTCCCTTTTCTTGATTGGTCGATAATGAAATTAAAATGATAGAAATCGATGCGAAGATTCTATTGTTTGATTGCTACTATTTCTGTGATTTAGTCCTAAGAAGAAATAAAGATTGTGACTTTTTTGACATTCTTGTGTGTTGGTTTTTGCTATAGCACATTCAAGCGTGGATGATCATTTGGTGAAATGGTTTGGGTTAAACCAATCTAAGTACCAGTGGGCTTTGGATGAGTACTACGAAGGCAAAGGATCAGTAAGTGTTCCTTAACCCTTTCATAGTTTGTGTTTATTTTCTCGTTTCTTGTGATTCTTGAATCTTTCTATTGGTATTGTATCACTTGATTGGATAAAATTATGTTTCATGTACATTTTGGTTTAGCTTTGAAGCAAAGCTAGTTTCAATTGTCTTTTCCCCTTTACTTCTTATTTCGCTTCTAAGCTAATAAGCCTAATATACATCAGATGGATAGGATAAATCATATAATCCTGTGATTGGTAATAAAATAAAGTGTCATGGATTGGTTTTGGATCTTAAGTCATTGATTTGTTACATTTGTTTTACTCAAAAACATCTTCTTGTTATCATTCATTCGTTAACTTCGTTTTACACATAAACGCAGGAAATGAAGAGCGTGAAAGCAAAGGAGATGCCATCTCCAGGGAAAGTACAGAGCGTATAAGTAAAACCGTATATTGTACTTTTGGCCAATCTAGCCAAATTCCGAAATTTGTTTTTCTTTTGAGATTTAAGAAGCTTGAGTCTTGACCTTAAATTTCCGTCAAGATGATTCGATCATTGAATCCATTAACCTTAGAGATCTCTTTTGGTATATTTGGAAAACTTTGTAGTAGCTCTTTGTAGTCTCTATGTGACAATGGTGTAATCTCCAAAGGAATGGAGTTACATTGATCACTTGGTTTGTTGTAAGTTTAGTCACATTTGTTTATGTTTTACTCTATCCTTATATTATAATTTATGTTCTCTCAACTCTCAATTTGGAACAATGTACAAGGTTTTCCAATAGCTATTAACTAAGTTCTGTCCATAAACTCGCATATTGTAAACTAAAAAAATGTGAAATTCGTCTCTTGTTCATAACGAGAAATGATCCTGATTACAAAATGACAAAATATTTGGATTGACATACTTAGAGCGATCCCATGAAAGAAGAAGTTTGTTATTTTTCTGTTACAAGAACATAGAAGTGTGAGCTTGTGAGTATAAAAGTTTGTTATTTCCCAAGTTACTAGGTTCTACGGTTATCTTTCCCAATATTTCTATTTCTTGTATAACCTATATTACCTATGATCATTAGTAAAGTGTGAGCTTGTGAGTATCCTTGTAAACTTTCTTTCGATTAGTGAATGTTTATAAGCAAAAGGATCACATGAGACATACTGCTAATCAATCTCGGTTTATTTTTGAATATCGCTTATGGTTTAAGGTTGTCCGAGCTAAGATTATCAAGCTTAGGGTTGAAATCAGATTTTGTGATTTCCTAACGAGTCGTATTTTGAGATTATCAAGCTTATGGTATTTTGCTACACCTATATCATCAATATCTTTGGTGATCGTAAGTCTCGTTGGTAGATTCCCGAAACCTCAAACGGGAAGATATTTCATGGAAGTCTAGAAGATGAGAAACCTGCGCAGGTTCTCATAATCCATGTCCGCAAGAATCTGAAAAGAAATCGAAAAAAGAAAAAAAACTTGTAAACAACTCTAGAAACAACAATCTAAAGAATTCATCCAAAAACTTAGGAAAAACAAAAAAACTTTTAAAACAAAGAGCCGCTTTATATCTCCCAAAACTATTGGATGGATTGATCCGTTACTTCAACTTGTAATCGGTGTGTGATTTCCAATCTTCTATGGAAATGGCATCCTATTCTTCACCTTGGAGAAGACCATCCACGTCTCCAAGAGATAAAGTGTTAAAGAAGATCGAGTGGTGGTTCTGAGGCATCATCTCTCCAAATCCTTCCCCAAACTTCCGCACTTGTTGTTCGCTATGTCTAAAATCTATGAACCATCCTTTTAATCCAAGAGACTAAATAAGCATTTAAGTTTGAGTTTGATAGTTCTCCTAACTTCAACTTTTAGTAGATCAAAAAGAATTCAACTGAACAATTTTTGTTCGTTAAATTCTTAATTATGGAACTATGTTGTTATTTAAGCTTAAGTATTAAAAACAACATAGCTAAATAGCCAATTGTATCAAAAAATTTATGAAACCTCTTAGAAAACATAAACCCAATTGGAAAACTACTTACACATAAGCAAAAATCAAAGCATAAGAGAATATGATTAGACACATGATTAAAATGAAAATAGAGAGAGAGGAAGTTTCAAAGCAAAAAACTTGGTATTCATAATCTCGATCTAATTGACAAATGAAGTTGATGGTCAAAAGTGGCTGTGATACAACTTGTTCGAAACTACATTATCCGATTTTAACCTCAAGCTCGAACAATCTCGAACAACCGTAAAATGTGAGTCAAACATATCTTTTTAAGGACTTTCTCGATTAATTTTTAGTACATCATGTATGATCTTTTGATCACATTCACAAATCGAAAGGATGTTTATCCATACAGTGTCTTCGAATGACTTGATCATTAAATTATGTTATTCTTCTTGCCTTATTTTCTTTTAGAAATTAGTTTTTTTAGTCGTCTATTTGCATCCATTAATCTGACTAAACTGCAATCTCTCGAAATCGAACTCAAGATCGGGTGTATAAGCCTTTAAACCCTGATCATTAGGTCAATGTAATTCCACAACTATTAGTTAATTACCAACATAAATACAAAATTAAAAAATATATATTTGAAAACCAAAATAAGAAAACATATACAAAATTATGAATATATTTATGGGTAATTACAATGGACCTTAGCACTATTTAAGTCCTATTATAAAGGCCCAACTAAACAATTTACACCAGTCGGCAAGACTTTTCGACAACAGCCCCCCAAATTATTCATTTTCTGGTCAGGGTTTTAGTTAGGGCTTTGCGAGTCTCTGTCCTTTCTTCATCTTCCTTCTCCCTTAATCTCCGCCTCTCCGTCACTTTTAAGCCGGAGATTAAGAAACAATGATTCGCGGCGGTAGAAGCTATGCGAAGTCACCTCCGTCTTTCTCCAACGACGCTAAGAAACTCCTTGTCTGCACAGGGAACACTGTCTCCGTTTTCAGCGCCGCCACTGGCTTACAGGTACCATTTTTTTCCTCGGAAGCTTTCTTTGAAATTTTGTTCTTCGATTCGTTAATTCTATATTCCCCACCTTTTTTAGATTACTTCGCTTGAGGGTCATACAGCTCCAGTAACGACTTTAATTGTTGTCCCCGCGACGAGTGCGGCTGAGAAAGTCCTCTGCTATTGTTGGACGGCGTCTCTCGATGGTACAATTCGCCATTGGGATTTCTCTGGACCTGAGCTTTTGAAAACCATTGATGCCCAGCTCCCGATTTACTCTATGGTAAACTTAAAAAAATGTTAAAGCGTTTCGTATTTGTGAGTGTTTGTTTCTGAATCTGTGTCGTTTGTGTTTCTAGGTCATTCCATCTCTTTTGAGTGAACCTCAACAAATTGATAAACGCCGTGATTCTCGTCAGCTCGTTGCTTATGTTTCTGTTGAGGATACAAGTGTTATCAAAGAAGGGTCTAAAGAGTTGCGTGGACACATTCGAAGATTTAACTTAGCTAAAGAGCGTCTTTCTCGTGGAGATACTTTAAAAGAGGTTAGTTTTAATGGTGTGATTCACTACTGGTCAGATTTTTGTGTTAATAGTAAATCATTTGCTTTATCTTCTTGTGTAGACGGAGGAACCAAAATCTATTGTTATAAGTCCTTCAGGAGAGTTTTTTGGAATCCGTGATAAGTGTAGTATCTATATATGGGATGTTCCTACTACTGGCTCAAAGCATGCGGTTCCCAGGAAGCTGAAACTACATCACACGAAAGTTATCAATGCTTTTGCGTTTCATCCCACGGAGAGAGTTGTAGCTGCTGGTGATGTAACAGGAAGATTGTTGATTTGGAGAGGAGTCGGTAATAGAAAATTAGCATTGGGTAATCAAAAGAGAAACGGAAGAGCAATGGTTGATTTGGATAACCCTGGAGTTAGAGGTGAAGATGATGCTGATTCTTGTACTACATGGCACTGGCACTCTGCTGAAGTAAATGTTCTTAATTTCTCTTCCGATGGAGCTTATCTCTATACAGGTAACTTGGAGTTGGTTTTTTTAACACCGGATATAATTTGATAGTTCTGTCCTGAGTTCTTACGCTATATTGCGTTTTCGTTTTGACTATTTAGGGGGAAGGGAAGGTGTGCTTGTGGTTTGGCAGCTAGACACAGGGAAGAAGAAGTTCCTACCAAGAATAGGGTCTCCTTTGTTGTATTTCATGTGGTCTCCAGATCCAACTCTTTCGTCTGTAAGTCAAAGCTTACCATCTCAAGCTGATCTAATACACAAAAGGGATTGTTTTTCTTGATTTGACTAAGAACGGAAAGCTGCAGGTGGTTTGTGCAGATAATCAGATCCATTTGCTTCAAATGCCTTCCATGGAGATCTTAAGAACCATTTCTGGAATCAAGGTTCGTCTTAGAAACTCATCAATTATGCCCCAGAGAACTTTCTATTGTCAGCTTACTCAATGTTTCTATTTTTGTTTTACAGCCTCCTCCATCGTTGCCTAAGATGTATGAAGGCTCGACTAGCACTGTTGCCTTTGATCGTTCTTCTGGCATAGCTGCTTTATGCACAGAGAATTATTGTGTTCAGCTATACAGTCTTCTTAATGACCGTGGAATTTCAGAGGTTAGCAGAAGCTCATTTTCCAGTTTTTGCTGTCTCTGAATTCTCTAAGTTGGCATGGTCCTAACTCTAAGGTTAACTTTCTAATAAATGCTTTTTCAGGTCCAAGTTTGTGAGAGAAACCATCAACCAGGCGATGAAATCACGGTAAGTACATTTACTTACTCTGATTATTTGGTTTTATATCTTCCATGATTGTTCTGGTTTGGTGATAATTTTGAGAATTCGGTAATAGGTTGTGGTGACAGCGGTTGCTCTCTCCCTGGATGGCTCAGTGATGTGTACAACCGAGGTGAAACTTCCTGAAGATGGCATAGGAGGCTTAGTGTCCCTCAAGTTTTGGAGTTCTGAACCAGACAACAAAACTTTCACCTTATCCACAATTGTATATGAACCTCACAGGTTAATACCTTCACCATCTGCTAATGATTAGAGCTTTGTTGGATTCGATTTACCAAATTTCTTATCTTGGGTCATTTTCTTACAGGGATGCTGGTATCTCAGCCATTGCCTTCCACCTTACTCGCTCCATGGCAGTTAGTACATCATATGGTGGGGACTTCAAGGTAATTGGTTTTACATATTGTCTCTTGACTTACTCTCAATTGTTATTAATGTTGTCACTTTCTTGCCATTTTCAGATTTGGGTTTGCAATAGTGACAAGAACCAGACGGTTAAGGACTCTAGCTGGATATGTCATGCAGTTGGCTCTTATAAGTAATAGCTTCTCTATGCATTACAAAACTTTTCTAACCATTCGCCGTAGTGATCAAATAACATATTCTTCTTCTTCATATTGAATATTCTCCAGGAAAAAGCCAATGACAGCTGCTGCTTTCTCTGGGGATGGCACTGTACTAGCTGTTGCGGCTGAGAATGTTATTACGCTTTGGAATCCAGACCAGAACATTCTCTTGTCTGTTTTAGGAGCTACTCTTACGGTAAATTAAAACTTTTCAGTTTTCCATTAGAAAGTTATAATCATTTAGTGTTTTGAATCTTTCAAATATATTACAGCCAATCACAAAGCTCTGTTTCGCTGGGAAGTCAGAGTTCCTTGTTGCTTCATCTCAAGTTCCAAGACCCGAATTATCTGTCTGGAACACGTCGAAGCTATCTTTATCATGGTCATATGGATTATGCATACAAGGTAATTATAATAACCCTCTCTTTAACTTCCTCTTTATTCTCCATGATCTGTTTTGGTTAATAAATATCTTATTCTCGTTTCTGTAGCTGTCACTTCCGCTGTGGACTCATCGGCTTTTGCAGTCTTGGCACTAATCCCTAAAGCTTTTAAAACCGGTAAATCGAAGGATAATATCTTCAATGGTAGAGATGGTGCCATTCTCTTGTTTAACGGATCAGATCCTAAGCCGGTATCTATATGGACCGTAATGAAAGCTGAAGGAGGATCAATCTCATTTCTAGAAGGAAACAAGTCTGAGTTACGTCTTGCGTACGTAAATGGAAGCCATGAGTATGTTGTTTTCGATCCTAACAGCGATGAGACTAACGAACGGAGTGCCGTTGACTACGACGGTCTTGCTGAAGAGACTACAGGTAAAAACAATAATCAAGAAAGCAACTTTCTGTTGTTTGTTGCTTTGTTATTAATCGAAAAATGTCTCAAATCTTTTTTATTAGGTGATTTTGGGTACACATCGTTGTACGGACAGTTACCGGATTACGACAAGAAGAGAAGTGAGGATGTTGAGTCGTTTGTATCGTCGGAGAGACCGTGGGAGACGATATTCAGCGGTTCTACTCTCAATTTCCCGCCACTTGAGAAATTATGTGTTGATTTCTTTGAATCGCTAATGGAGAAAAGAACCACCACTCTTGTGGAATGAGAAACACAGTTATTTTACAGTAAAAGTAGCTATAAAAATGGTTTTGTAACACAACAAATTTTATCTTTGGTGGGCAAAGTTGTTTGACTTTGTTCAGGAAATTTTGTAGTGATCCGATTCGGTTTATGTTGTTGCGTACCAGATTTTGTGACTAAATGCTGGATTCAAACCAGTTGAACCGGAAAAACAAAATACCTCTGTCTTCATTTCAATGTTTATTTACATGACAGCAAGTAGAAGGCATACGCATATATACACCCGAAAAACAACATATGAAAGTTATCATTTTTGTCACATTGAAAACATGAAAACAAGACTTCAAAATTACTTGGATGTAGCATATGCTTGATTAGGCAGATTAATTTGCAGCTTTAGAGAAAACAGTTATAGTTAAATTTGCTTGTATTTGATGAAATGGTGATGAGAGTAGACGTGCTTAAATACTAGTTGTTCTATACAATTTTTCCAATATAGAATTTTTCATCAACACACTAACAGAGAGACGGAACCACGTAAATGGTAGTGGATTCATTTACATCCATCAAACCTAACAAATGCATTTATAAGCTAAAACATTCAATTGTCTTAGTTTAGGGACATTATTGATAATTGTTTAATTCGGTTTGCTATAAAAGGAAGATTCATTTCTTGGACTTACACACACGACGGACTTATCCAAAGACATTTGAATATATTGCTAGCTGTTTTTTTTTTTTTACATCTATTAAAAAACTTATATATAAGGCTTGGTAATCTAAACCGGAGGAACATAACCTACATATATGAAGTCTATACCGTGAATAGAAACACTACATGCCAAACAATACGTCGTAGAACAAAACTAGGAGAGAAATCTTAGAATTGTTAAACACAAAAAATTTTATATTTTTATATCATGAATATTTTCTTTTCCACTTTTGAAAGTTGAAACACACACAACAACATAAATCTTGCCAAAAATAATAGTTTAACTTAATAACCAGAAAAAATCAGTTCAGGAAAACGTATGAAGAAAAACAATGTATGTAAGTGTAAAAACGTTTTTTTTGTTTTATATTTTTAATGAATTTTACATTCAATTAACTTTCACGATGAATCAAAAAAGTCCTACCAATTAAAAGACCATGGTGAAAACGAAAAAAGATTCCATTGAAGAAAAGGTAAACAGATGGGGTCTTGATATATTGTTCCATAAGATAAGGTATAATACAAGTTTGGTTAAAAGTCTTGAGTCAAAGAAGGATTGAGCTGTTCGCTGGTCCAACGACCTCTCATGGAAGTTTTGGTGAAATGATAAGAACAACTACATGTGCGGAAGCTATAAATACTTCTTGAGACACTCTAAGAATTCAGATTATCTCACGAATGGAAAGAGCAAGAGAGTATTGATAAACACAACGACGATATCTTTATTGATCAAAAGATTGTGTTTTTTACAATGAAATAAAAAGAAAATTTATAGGCTCATACCTAATTGATCTAAAACAATAAATAAGAAAATAAATCAACATAAATGAAAATCAACCAAAGGGGTGATTGACTTGGCCTTTAACACTCGATGTTTGGACAAATGAGGAAATGTGGGAGGTTTCTTGTATATTAAAAGCTTAGGCATGTACATTCTTAGGAGTCTTTGGGTGGTGTAGAAGCTCTCCAAGTCGTGTCCAATCAGTATTGTAAACAACCATTATAACTTGACTCCTTTCAGGTACATAAAAGGCAAGTTGGGTCTTGGACTGATCAAGTGTGGAAGGGTGCAGCTAGGGACGTGTTGTAGAGCTTCTATATGATGCGGAGAGGATCCCATGTTTCCATATAAAGCCTTGGTATGAGTCAAGATAAAGAATGTGTAAAATTTCCATACATGGCACCAATTGGACCCATTTGATGAATTTGGTGGTATCAGGTTGTTCTGGATCGATTTGAGCAAAAAAATCCATTGATTTGGATCCAATTTCTTGAGACTGTGTCAAGGTAAACAGCCGGGATCTTGATATCTTCTTGCCTAATTTCTTTGACATTGCTATCATTAAAGTCATACCATTGATCACCTCCACCGCCACAAAATAAGAAAATGAGTTAGAGATTATGAATCATAGGATTGGATAAGAAAACAATGTTTTATCACTTACACAGATAAATGCAGAGTAATGACAAGCTTACATGGTTTCATAGTGATTGCTAATTGCATAGAGCATATAGCGAGTTGTCTAATCATTCTTGCAGAAGATTGTCATAAAGATAAAAAGGAACTACAAATATATTACTATATAGATGAGACTGACTACAAATGACGGTAGATCATAAAGATAAGCTGCTTAAGAGATATGTAAATTTAAAACTTAAACATAAGTTGCACAACTCACAGTTCACTCAAGTGCAAAGAAAATTCAAATAGATTTTTATCCAACATGTAAATTTGACACATATCTTACCAACTATCGACACATAAATTTGGTTGTATTTAATTGAAAAAAAAAAAGCAACTTTGAATATTTGATGATAAATAGAGGGTACAAAAACGTTTTAGAAACATGGTTTTTTACCTTAATTTTTGATATTATTTGGTTTTCGGGTTTTAGAATCCAAGTTTTTGTGTGTTTCGAAGTCTTTTGCAGGTCTTTATACCCCATATTAGGTAGTTTTTAGCATTTCAAACAAGTTGGAAGAAGTCGGAGCAAAACTAGTATTATTGGTGTTTTCATGAAGAGAAAATTATGTTCACAAAGTCTAAGTCGATTGACACGGGAGCCAGCCACAAAAATGAATTTTTTGTTTCTTAATTCCTATTGGGCCTCAATGTTTCATTTTCTTAGTCCAACTATTCTAGATCATCCCTAGTGTTAAAAAAAATGGATTTTTAGCCAATTGTTTAGGCTACACAGAAGACTTTTGAGCTTTTTTGAGTTTTGCATTCCAGGAGCCAATTCCAGACTCGACCGTTTTATAGAAGAACTCAAACCCCTGTTCTTTAATCTTTGATTATTTATGCAATACTTTTCATCAATCACGTCTAGCTATGTCTCAGTAATTCACCAGTTAAGGTTATTTGAAGGAAATTGATGGATTGTTAATAGGAATCAAATAAACTAGGGATTATCTTATGATTCTTTACCTAGATTGATCTCTATGATTTTTATAGCTTAGCTACCTTTAATTAAGATCTTATGTTAATTAATTGACATGGAAGTGTAATTAACTATCGCAAAAAAATTTAGATAAGCAGATTCACCTATTCGCAAAGGAATTTGGTTTAGAGTTTCTGTGAACTTAGCGAATCTGAGTAAATGCATGTTTAGTAATTAGGATATCAAAGGAATTTGATTTCTTAATTTATTAAGCATAGTTAAATCTCTCGATGGAAGCTAGTTTTCTATAATATATTATTTTGTGTTCTAGAACGGTTCTTAACAGATTCTCTAATAGATTTTTTGTTATAATTTAGATTTCTTGAGAATTTCCCTAAGTCTTACATTTTTCCCAATTGTCTATAAACTTAAATTAACGTTTAATTTGTTGTCATTTTAGTTTTAATACTCTCTTGCTGCTTAGTTTAATTCAAAACTGGAAACTTGTGTTCTATATTGAGTCTGCATGGAAACGATCCCTATATACTATAATTATATATATTATGCATTTCAAGCATTTAGGGTAAAACTTTATCACATATCAACTATTTGCAAAGAATATCCCAATAGCGTCTATTGTGCTGTATAATTAAATTGTTTAGACTTTTTAGTCACTATGCACATATATCAACTTTATTTTTTACGTCTAAAATCTCAATGATTCATATAAACTGTAAAATACAAGGAGAACTTCAATGATTATGAAGACAAACAAAGAAAAATAGTGGTAGTGGTTTCCAAAGAGAAATGTTATACAAGTCAGAAAACAAATGATCACATATATCAATTTTAGTTGAGTATAACTAAAGTGGATGGAGCCCACTTTTACTATGCATGTACAATAATTTTTACTTCTTACGTCTATAAATATAGATGAAGAAAAATAGTGACAATGGTTTTTAAATGAAAGTGTTATAAAAGTAAAAAAAAAAATGCTCGTGTATGTAAAATGTAATCCACCATCACTATGCATATACGATAACATTATTTTTTTACGTTAATAAATATGAACGAAAAAATTAATGAAAGTGGTATCTGTTTTGGCTCATTTTAATCGGTTCTCGCTAAAACAGTTATATAGATCAAAGACTAAGATACTTGATTCATGAATGACTTTTTGATTACTTAGTTTGAAAAACTAATGGATTCGAATCTACCGAAGAAGAATCTTCAATGAACTAGATCTAGGGATGATGTAGTTGTTACTTTCGGTTACATCATATCTTTGAAGCTTTTATAATTTTCCCTTTTCTTCCTCATCGTTTCCTTCTAATTTTTACTACTTCTTCCTTTATATAAGGAATGTTGTACATTTATCCTAATTTTTTTAGAAATAGGGATTAAATCATTTCTCCTGATCTCCCATTCTAGGGTTTACTATTTTTTTTTAAGGAATGTCGTGCGTTTATCATAATTTTCTTAAAAATAAGGATTAGATATTATCTTATTCCTTTTTATTTACTATTCGGATAAATCGGATGTAGTTCGTGACAAAATGAAAAGGAAAAGAATTATAAATATCAAAAACAAATGTCTATGTATGTCAAGTGTAATCAGTATTATTAGATTGTAAGGAGGTTACCATCACAACGCAAGTTCAATAACTCTTCTTTTTACGTCTATAAATACAAACGAATAAACATGGTGGTAATAGATTTCAAAGGCAAGTGTTATAATATTATGTGGAGTCTACCACCACTATCCATAATGCATATCAATTTTTATTTTTACGTATATAAATATCAATGATTTTGCATGCATTATAATTATAATAAAATTACGAAGAGAACTTCAATTATAAAAAAATCTGATAAAAGTTACCTTTGTTTCCGAAGGTAATTTTCATTATTTTTTACACTATTAGTTTTCATTCTTTTAACAAATGGAAAGTTCCTCCATAAAAGAAAAAAGAGAAAAAAAAAAAAGGAAAGTTAACAGGAAAAAGGAGAAAAAAGAAAGAAATCCGGACTTTGATTTTTAGCCACACACTTATCCAATTTATTTAAAAAAATAAAGGAATTAATTAGTGAAAAAAGATAAAGAGATAGATTAGAGAAAAAAAGTCCTTCTCTTTCCCCTTCTCTTTCGCTTTGGGATTGGATTCTTCTTTTCACCTATGCTTTTGATTTCAGCAATTGCGAGAATTCATCGTTGTTTAGCGATTTAATCTTATGTTCTGTGGAAAACCCTATATTTGTTTTTACCGTTTTCTCTGAACGTCCCCGGATTCCGTAGGGAAACATCAAAAGAACAGTATTTTTAGGGTTTTATGCGCCTTGTCCCCACTTTAATCCGTATGTAAATTTTATCCTGTTGTTGGGGTCGGAAATCAAGGCGGTTTATTGAGTGGGTGGTTGTTCTATTTGGCTTCTGAATCTTCAAGGGAAGATCACGGTCTCACATGTCGAATATAGAGCAACTCTAGATCGAACAGATGAGATATAAGGCAGTCTTAGATTGTCGAAAATCTGTTTGACTGAAGAAAGTGAGTTCTAGGTTACATTTCTTTCCATTTGTCATAAAAGTTCATAGATCTGATTTATGGTACTAAGATTTGGAATGTGGTATTGAACTAGGTGAAACTTCTGGTCGATGGCATAGGAGGCTTAGTTTCCCTTAAGTTTTGGAGTTCTGAACCAGACAACAAAACTTTCACTTTATCCACGATCATATATGGACTTCACAGGTTAATAACAATACTTTCCCCCGCTTATGTTTAGGATGCAAATGAGACATTAAGGGATGATTGATTGGGCTGTAGACACTTTCTACAGCCTTAGTAACTTACCAATCATGCTTTGCTTTATTTTTTTTAAGCTATGATTTTGTGCTGTAGAGTTAAGATTCCCTACAGACTCATATTTTTTGCTTTACGAAGCTGTGGAAAATTAATCCATGTTTTCCTAGTCCTTTTATTTTTTGGCAAGCTGTAGGAAATTAATCCATGTTTTTCTAGTCCTCTTATTTTTTGGTTTCTCAATTCTTTTGTTTTGTTTCATCTTATTATATAAAATTTGATCTCAAACTTTGTAATTAACACGAGACACATGTAAGTTGCTCAATCAGATTTCGAGAACTATTAAAATAGTTGGATACGATAGCGACACATGTAAAAATATTGTAACCATAATTAATTAACTTAAACCTATTAAAAAAAAATTATGCAATGACCTTTCAAAAAAATCCTATTAAAAGAAAGGATTATCAAATATATTGAACTTGAAAAAGAAAAAAAAACACATCGGTTTTGTAATCCTTAAAGAAAAAAGATTAGAATTACTCAGTTCTATATAACAACGCGATTCTTTCTTGAATTCTTAAGAGACAATCATAAAATCTTTGATTCTCTTTATATGTTTTGAGAAAGATATTTTATTCATATTTGGCTTTTTTAATAATTGACTAATAAAATTTATAATAGTCAAATTCCAACCGTAGTTTACTATATTTTATTTGTACTTTTTTTACTAATTAAGATATATGTTCGTATATTTTCAAATTCTAATCGGCCTTAACAAATTTTTTATATTTTTTTCCTAAATCTCTCACTTCTTACTTTATCGACCAGTTAATGTTTCATTATTCATTAAATATGTTGTAGAATAAAACTTCCCCTAAATTTTCATTTTTTAAATTTATTGAAAACACACCCATACTATTAATTCGATACATACATGTTTAAATTTTGTTTTCTAATTTTTTTTAATATTTTATTTTTTTAATTGATAGGAATTAAAATACCAACAATATAGGCAGAACAAGAAGAAGAATTGGAAGATATATATAGTAGGGGTAACATTGTTCTCATCATAAAAAAGTGTTATGATTGAGATGTATCAAAGTACAATTTGTTTGTCATTATCTTCTTCAAATTTTTTTATTGGAATCGTGATTTTGATTTCATTACTAAGTTTAGAGAAAACTGTGTTCTTTATATTTCTTATTTATAACTGATTAATTAAGTTAAACTAATTTTTTAATAAACTAATTTTTGGTATTCCAATAACTTGAAATACGATAGTGGTTATATTTGATAACATATTTGTTAACGATGGTTCCAAAATCACATGAAAAAATGCTAAACTGAACAAATGTTAAAGTAAGAATTATAGGTAATTACTAATAGATATTAGTTTTATTGACTTAATTTTTAATGTCTAATTTAAGTCATCTTGACGCATATCAAAAGATTTATGTTGAAGAATGATTGAAAAGCATTTCCATAAGTGTGCATTCAATATTAGGAGAGACTTCTTTGTTCGAGATTATTATTATTTTTTTTTTAAGATTTTGAAGTTGTCGTATCAAAATTTCATTGTTATATGGATTCTCGACCACCTAAATATAAATATACTATATAATATGTTTGGTCTCATGTTCATATTATTTTACATAACATGTAAATTGTTTACATTTACGTTTTTTTGTGGTGGGGGAGGGGTTAATTTGGGTTTTAAACTGGGTCGAATCATGATTGGTATAATTACGGTTTAGTTTAGGTTAATTAACTAGTTATATGGTTGAAGAGCTCATGTCAAAAAAAAAAAAATTAAAAGTAAGGGATTGAGTGTAATTAGAAGGAGATCAAACTTCATATGCAATGTCAATTATTTTTGGTCTCTGGGAAGAATTCAGTAGTTTCAATTTTAATTCAGAAAAATCTGTGCAACGCAGAAAACCATATCCAGTATTTATATAATATTTTATGTTGAATTAGAAATAAAAATATCATCACAAGTAAAAAATAAATCTACTATGTATACGTTATATATATATATATATTATTTGCTTAATATTGTGTAATTTTTTTACTAATATCATATAACTAATATTTAACATTTTCGTTTTGTTTTAAAATAATAAAATTTAAATTCTATTGCTACAATTAAAATATTTTGCAATATAACTTCTACAGCCCCAAAATCTAGTTACAGCAAAAATTCTACAGGCACAAAACCTACGGTTACAGTCAACACGTCCACAATTAATATCTTACAGCGAAAACTATACATGTACAGTCCAACCAATTTCCCCCATTTATTTAAGAAAAAAAAAATTCCAAAAAAAAGTACACCATATAGCTTGTTTGGATTCTATTGAGAAAATACAAATGCTACTACGTGTCACTTCAACCCGTGTGTATTCAAATATAGTAAATTACACGTGTATAACAACTCAAACGAAATACGTGTGTTTGGATTCAAAATTGAAACAAGAAAAATTCAAAATAAAAATGTTTCCTAAAAAAAGCAAGACTTAGAATTTGTAGTCTATTTGAAACCGTGTATATAAATTTAAACATAGTGAATTATAGAGACTCAAACAGAAAACATGTGTTCGGATTCAAAATTGGATAATGATATTGTAACTCCATCTCTGACGCCATTTGATTGACACTTTCATGATTTCTATTTTCTTTTTGTCAATAGAAAGAGTGGATTTTGTGAGTGTGAAGAAAATTGATAAAGCAAATTGGTTTATTATAAACAAAATGTACTAGTGGGTCTTAATATTATTACTCTTTCGTTTTTAGTCATATGTTTTTCTTATTTTTTTTAGTCAATAACTTACACGCGTATTCTATTTGAGTCTCGTACACATGTTTTTTTACTCGGTTTAAATCCGTAATAATGACATAATACATGTGTACGAACTGGAAATTAAATAGAATACACTTGTGAGTTGTTGACTAAAAAATTAAGAAAAATATAGGACTAAAAACGAAACAATAATAAATTTAAGATTCACTGGTATACTTTGTGTATAATAAATCAATGTGCTTTATCAATCTTTCTTCACACTTACAAAATCCACTCTTTCACCAGTATTGACAAAAAGAGAAAAGAAAACAAGAATGTGTCAATAAAATGATGTCAGAAATGAAGTTACCATACCATTTTCCCTTTTTTGAATCCGAACACATGTTTTCTATTTAAATCTCTATAATTTACTATGTTTGAATTTCTATACATGGTTACAATTCGTATGGTGACACATAGATAACATTCATATGAATCAGTAGAGTACAAATTTTAAGCCATGATTTCTTTTGAGAAACATTTTTATTTCTTAGAATTATTCTTATTCAATTTTAAATCCGAATACATGTATTCAGTTTGAGTCTGCATACTCGATTTGAATCCTTATAATGACACAAATTCGTAAGTCTTTTGGGAAACATTTTTTTTATTTTTAATGTTTATTATTCCATTTTGAATCTCTCAAAATTATTACTCTCAAAATTATTACAGCCAATCACAAAGTTTTGTTTCGCTGGGAAGTGGGAATTCAGAGTTCCTTATTGCTTTCATCCTAAGTTCCAAGACCCAAACTGTCTGTGTAGAATACGTCGAAGCTATCTATGGTCATATGAATTATGCATAGAAGGTAATTATTATAACGCTTTCTTTTAACTTCTTCCATGATGTGTTTTGCTTAATAAATGTCTATTTTTTCCGTTTCTGTAGCTGTCACGTCCGCAGTGGATTCATCGGTTTTTGTAGTTTTGGCTCTGATCCCCAAAGCTTTTAAAACAGGTAAATCGAACACAACCAAAGATATAGGAGAACTGGTTGAGCCAGATGGATGTGAGGATGAAGAAGAGCTCCATGAAGACTGCACAAATGGTAGAATCCCTCCGATGAGAATCGAAGAAACTAGCGGTGGCTTCTTGAACCCAATGTAAACCCCCAACAAAAAATGAGGCACTAAGATTCCAAACCAAAGGAAGATTAGAGCAAAAATTGTTCCAAAGGGTACATCATCCCATATACACGCTCACTTCACTTCACTTTTCTGAAGAGAGACAAAAGTGAGCAATGTCAATAAAATAGAGAGAACAGAAACAAAAAATTTATCTCACTAGGAGGTGATAAACTCATTGTCCCTCGTATTCATGCTTGACAGTACAAGTTTAAGTGAAAGACAATTAGTACTGAAAGATAGACCTGCACCTATATTGGTTTGACCTCAAATCCCAAAATCCTCGCAGTATCGGTTTGGAAATCTCTACGATATCGAACGGTGAATGCCGAGTGATTGTGCATAAACTACTTTTCTTCTTTTCTCTGTAAATTTTAACGACAGTTTATCAACCATGCAGAAAAATACTAACATCATATCCACAAAATTCTCATGGAAGTGATCAATGTTGATGGTGGGTTTAGCACCCCTTATAAACAACTCAGAATTAATTAGGATTTAGTCCTTCCAGTTTAGCTATGAGCCGATTTCGGGTCATAAACCCGAGATAGGGGTATTCCTTATTTCTTTCGGCTTGGCAAGCCGAACTAACGGGGATAAAATTAAATCTTATCTATATCCTTTAGTTCTCGGAAATAAGAAAATATTCCTTATTTCTCGAAAATAAGGAAATATTTTTTATCTTTGGGGGAAGAAGGAAATAATCCTTATCTTTTGGGGAATAAATAAATATTCCTTATTATTAGGTTATTGGGTCTATCTCCATTTATAAAAGGAGGATCTCGTCCTCCTAAAAAGGGGATCAGAAAAATATGTTCTAGTCTCCTAAAGAGACCCGAAATTAAAGAGAGTTAAGGGGAAATATAAAGAACTTACAACTCGGTCTTAGAGCCCGAGTTAGAACTTACAACTCGGCCTTAGAGCCCAAGTTAGTCATCTGATTTCCGAGTCATAGGTTCGGATTAATTTCCAATTTCTTGGAACTACGTGTGGCTTGATCCCTTCCGAGGGTACATAGGCAGCCTTCGGATTCAGCTACAAATCGAAGACCCTTTAGGGGACCTTTTCTCGGAGCCGACCTTTCCGTTATTCGTCAAGCGGTTGCACATCGAGATGAACCTAACTATTTAATTCCCTGATAAATAAGATGTATTTTCAAAGAGGCCCTTTTGATTACAAATAATCTAAAATGAATCCTTGCATCAACATTTGGCGCGCTAGGTAGGGGAGTAACTTTGAGACTCGTCAATCTCAAAAGCGTTCAATAACAAAGAGAAAAATCAAGCTAAGTCTTAAATTACTTATTTAATTACACAAGTTTTTTTGGTTGCTTAATTGCTCAATTAATAAATTGAAAGACAAACAACACCTATGTGGTGCGGTTTGTTTCATAAATACATAGACAAATTTGTTTGTTTCTGCAAAAATTTCTTCCGTTTTATATTACTTTGATTATCAATAGCAGCTTTTATATTACAACGTATAAAGATACATTTTAAAGCAATTGATAGTTTTTGCTAGGTTAAATCTGACTTAGCGAAGAAGAAACGATGAACAAAAAGAGGAACCAACTTGGTCGAGTAGTTACTCAGATATATGGGAACCAACTTCTATTTCCGAAAAAAACATCAGAAACATCAGCCGCTTCTACTCTGGAATAAAACATCGAAAACATCAACAGCTTCTACTCTGTCGTATCCGCGCTAGTACCTGCAAAGAAACAGTGGAGATTGACAAAGCGGTGTTATTATCCCATGCTTGTCATTGACACAGATTGGTTAGGGACCTTGAATTTTTTCAGAAATAGACGAAAATATTAGAGCCAAAGCTGGTTTTCAAAAAAAGAAAAGAAAAGGTGGAATAGAGACTAGGAGCCACAACTCTCAGAAACTTCGAGTTAGTTATGGGACCAACCTGCACCGCGATCTTCATCATTCCGTTCAGTCTTATTCTTCGAAGCTCGTCGTTCCGAACTATTCGATAGAAAAACCAAGAAGGGCATCAGTAAAAAACCGAATCAAAAGCTTTACCGAGATACGATCAATTTTCTTGATCAGCTTTTATACATACAGAGGAGATACAAATTTTTACTTCTCAAGTCTCAACGCAGTTCTAGATCAGTCATAACAGAGACCTCCATGCGCATCTGACAGTCACTTCCTTCAAGCCAATCGCCTCATGCGATTTAGTTCGTCTATAACGTTGTGAGAAGTTCTGCTGCAACCAAAAAGGAAGAAAGTCTTTTACCACAAAACCCGTGAAAGCTTAAGCCAGTAGCTAAAAGTCACTAACTGCGAAAACCTAACAGAGAGAGCATCGAAAGTAAATCAGCATGGCTTCACCATCTTGTTAGGGAAAAGGAAACACGTAGAATTGCATTGGCGGTTCTGCAAGGATCAAAAATCTCATCATGTGAATTATCATCTGTCTCGGTTTTGAAAGGATTTTTCAAAGCATCGGAAAATAAGCTAGACAAGGGAAAAGATAAGAAACTCACCATATTTTGAGTATCTTGGATAGTCCCAGAGAGTATGCTAGTTTACATATTCAGTGATATTGAAAGTGTCAGCAATCCCCGATCCAAGCACTCCAAAGCATAGTTCCCTGGATCGTTTCTTCCTCGGATCGACACAAAGACATATCAAATCGCATCGATATTCTCTACGAAGAGAGGAGAGACGTGATTCGTACTTCAAAGTTCTTTCATATCATCAAAGATCCTAGTTGAGGAAATAGGTTGTGGTGAAAGCGGTTGCTCTCTCCCAGGATGGCTCAGTGATGTGTACAACCGAGGTGAAACTTCCTGAAGATGGCATAGGAGGCTTAGTGTCCCTCAAGTTTTGGAGTTGTGAACTAGACAACAAAACTTTCACCTGATCCACAATCGTATATGAACCTCACAGGTTAATACAATCACCATCTGCTAATGATTAGAGCTTTGTTGGATGCGATTACCATATTTCTTATTGTCGATCAATTTCTTACAGGGACGCTGGTATCTCAGCTATTGCATTTCACCCTACTCGTTCCATGGCAGTTAGTACATCATTCGGTGGGGACTTCCAGGTAATTGATTTTACATATTGTCTCTTGGCTTATTCTTTATTGTTATTAATTAATGTTGTCACTTTTTGCCATTTAAGATTTGGGTTTGCAATAGTGACAAGAACTAGACGGTTAAGGAATCTAGCTGGATATGTCATGGAGTTGGCCTCTATACAAATTATGGAACTTTATTCACCTTATTGATATATTTCTTTCTTTTTGAATCTTCTACAGGAAAAAGCCAATGACGGCTGCTGCTTTCTCTGTGGATGGCAGTGTTCTAGCTGTTGCAGCTGAGAATGTTATCAAGCTTTGGAATCCGGACAAGAACATTCTCTTGTCTGTTTTAGGAGCTACTCTTACGGTAAATCAATACTTTGCAGTTTTTCATTAAAAAGTTGTAATCATTTTTCATAAATACCAATGTTTTGAATCGTTGTAATATATATTACAGCCAATCACAAAGCTCTGTTTCACTGGGAAGTCAGAATTCCTTGTTGCTTCATCTCAAGTTCCAAAACCCGAATTATCTGTATGGAACACGTCGAAGCTATTTTTGTCATGGTGATATGGATTATGCATACAAGGTAATGATCATAACCCTCTCTTTAACTTCTTGTGTATCTGTCCATGATCTGTTTTGGTTAATAAATATCTATTCTCGTTTATGTAGCTGTCACCTCCGCAGTGGACTCATCGGCTTTTTCAGTTTTGGCTCTGATCCCTAAAGCTTTTAAAACCGGTAAATCGAAGGATAATATCTTCCAAGGTAGAGATGGTGCCATTCTCTTGTTTAACGGATCAGATCCTAAGCCGGTATCTATATGGACCGTAATGAAGGCTGAGGGAGGATCAATCTCATTTCTAGATGGAGACAAGTCTGAGTTACATCTTGCATACGTAAATGGAAGCGATGAGACGAACGAGAGGAGCGCCGTTGACTACGACGGTCTTGCTGAAGAGACTACAGGTAAAAACAAAGATCAAGAAAGTAACTTCTGTTGTTTGTGTTAGTGCAGTGAGGTAGTACTAGTTGCATAAAATAAATAAGACACAAGATTTGTTAACGAGGTTCGGTTTTTGTTCCTACTCCTTGGGACCACGTCCAGATTCGAATTCACTAGAACAAGAAAGCAAATACAACCTATTCGCAAACACGTAAATCAAGCCAACCCTCTTGACTTACTGCTCCGTTTTAACCCGTGAACTCTTCAGGATAAACTAACCCTGAGCTAAACTCTCCCCGAGCCTAGACTTGAAACCTTGCAGAGCCTAGACTTGAAACCTTGCAGAGCCTAGACTTGAAACCTTGCAGAACTCCGCAACCCGAAATCCGTAACACAGTATTTTTAACACCAAACTACTCACAAACTCACCACAAGCTTCACCAAAGTATTGTATCAAAACAATCAGAAGCACACTCAAAATGAAGACTCTCACACACACCCAAATATGATTTATCTTTCTCTCAAAAGTCTTACCTTCTCACAAGGTTTTTCTCTCCTTTATATAATGATGGAAACACCCTCATTAAACCTAGTTGCAATCACGTGGATCCTCTCCAATAAATAAAGGATCTTCACAAATAAGGGAACAATCAAATATTTCCTTATTTCGATAAGGAAAGTTGGAAATCACTTTAATCCTTGATTTCCATGATTAATAGATTCTTTATTCCATTCAAATCCTTGATTGCTGTCAATCCTTGATCTTCATAATCTTCAAATAATATCACACCTTGATCTCCAAGAATCTTCTCACTCGTACTAGCTACTTCTTCTGGTGTAGTACTTCGTGTTGCATCCATCTGGCTCACGAACTGCTTCACGAACTGGTTCACGGAAGCTTCTCTTCATACAGATGTAAAACTCATTCACAACTACACTCTTAGTTGTTGCTATGTTATTAATCGAAAAATGTCTCGAATCTTTTTATTAGCTGATTTTGGGTACACATCGTTGTACGGACAGTTACCGGATTACGACAAGAAGAGAAGTGAGGATGTTGAGTCGTTTGTATCGTCGGAGAGACCGTGGGAGACGATATTCAGCGGTTCTACTCTCAATTTCCCGCCACTTGAGAAATTATGTGTTGATTTCTTTGAATCGCTAATGGAGAAAAGAACCACTCTTGTGGAATGAGAAACACAGTTTTTTAGCTAGAAAGATGGTTTTATAACACATAACAAATTTTATCTTTGTGGGCAAAGTTGTTTGACTTTGTTCAGGAAATTTTGTAGCTTTTCTTGTGTGATCCGATTCGGTTTATGTTGTTGCGTACCAGATTTTGTGACTAAATGCTGGATTCAAACCAAGTGTATCCAAAAAAACAAAATACCTTTGTCTTTATTTCAATATTTATTTACAAGACAGCAAGTAGAAGACATACGCATATACAACCGAAAAACAACATATGAAAGTTATCATTTTTGTCACATATGGGACAATTATTGAAAACATGAAAACAAGACTTCAAAATTACTTGGATGTAGCATATGCTTGATTACGCAGATTAATTTGCAGCTTTAGAGAAAACACTTATAGTTAAATTTGCTTGTATTTGACGAAATGGTGATGAGAGTAGACGTGCTTAAATACTAGTTGTTCTATACAATTTTTCCAATATAGAGTTTTTCATCAACACACTAACAGAGAGACGGAACCACGTGAATGGTAGTGGATTCATTTACATCCATCAAACCTAACAAATGCATGTATAAGCTAAAATATTCAATTGTCTTAATTAAGAGCCATTATTCATAATTGTTTAATTCCGTTTACTATAAATGAAAGCTTCATTTTTTTTTTTTTACATCATTAAGAAAAACTTAAACAAAAGGTTTAGTAATTCAAACCGAAAAAACATAGTTTACATATAAAATTCATACTGCGAACACTAACAATTCATCTTATCATAAAACTTTAAAAGAATAAAAGTAAAAGAGAAATCTTGAAATTATTAAACACAAGAAATTTTATATTTTTATATCATGAATATTATATTTTCCACTTTTGAAAGTTGAAACACACACAACAACAAAAATCTTGCGAAGAAATAATAGTTTAACTTAATCAACAGAAAAAATCAATTCAGCAAAGCGTATCAAGAAAAAAAATGTATGTATATGTAAAAACATTTTTGTTTTTATTTGAATGAATTTTTCATTCAATTAACTTTGACGATGAATCAACAAAGTCATACCAACTAAGACCATGGTGAAAACGACAAAAGATTCCATTGAAGAAAAGATAAGCACACAGGGTCTTGATATATAATTCCATAAAATAAGGTATGATACAAGCTTGGTTAAAAGTCTTGAGTGAAAGAAAGGTTAAACCGTTGGCTGGTGTAATGACCTTTCATGGAAGTGTTGGTAAAATGATACGAACCACTACAGGTGTGGAAGTTATAAATATTTCTTGAGACACTTTAAGAATTCAGATTATCTCACGAATTGAAAGAGCAAGAGAGTTTTGATAAACACAAAGATGATATCTTTATTGATCAAAAGATTGTGTTTTTTACAAAGAAATGAAAAGAAATTATATAGGCTCATACCTAATTGATTTAAAACAATAAATAAGAAAATAAATCAACTTAAATGAAATTAACCAAATGGGTGATTGACTTGGCCTTTAATACTCGATGTTTGGACAAATGAGGAAAGGTGAGAGGTTCATTGTTTATTAGAAGCTTAGGCATGTACATTCTTGGTAGTCTTTGGGCGGTGTAGAAGCTCTCCAAATTGTGTCCAATCAGTATTGTAAACAACGATTATGACTTGACTTCTTTCAGGTACATAAAAGGCAAGTTGGGTCTTGGACTGATCAAGTGTGGAAGGGTGCAGCTAGAGACGTGTTGTAGAGCTTCTATATGATGCGGAGAGGATCCCATGTTTCCATATAAAGCCTTGGTATGAGTCAAGATAAAGAATGTGTAAAATTTCCATACATGGCACCAATTGGACCCATTTGATGAATTTGGTGGTATCAGGTTGTTCTGGATCGATTTGAGCAAAAAAATCCATTGATTTGGATCCAATTTCTTGAGACTGTGTCAAGGTAAGCAGCCGGGGTCTAGATATCTTCTTGCCTAATTTCTTTGACATTGCTATCATTAAAGTCACACCATTGATCACCTCCACAAAATAAGAAAATGAGTTAGAGATTATGAATCATAGGATTGGATAATAAAACAATGTCTTATCACTTACACGGATAAATGCAGAGTAATGACAAGCTTACATGCTTCCATATTGATTGCTAATTGCATAGAGTATGTAGCAAGTTGTCTGATCATTCTTGGAGAAGATGATTATAGAGATAAAAAAGGAACTACAAATCTATTACTATATAGATGAGACTGACTACAAATGACGGTAGATCATAAATATAAGCTGCTTAAGAGATATGTAAATTTCAAACTTAAACATAAGTTGTACAACTCACAGTTCACTCAAACTCACAGTTCACTCAAGTGCAAAGACAATTCAAATAAATTTTTATCCTACATGTAAATTTGAGACATATCTTACTAACTATCGAGACATAAATTTGGTTGTATTTAATTGAAAAAAAAGCAACTTTGAATATTTGATGATGAATAGAGGGTACAAAAACGTTTTAGGAACATTTTACCTTAGTTGTTGATATTATTTGGTTTTCGGGTTTTAGAATCCAAGTTTTTGTGTGTTTCAAAGTCTTTTGCAGGGCTTTATACTCCATATTATGTATTTTGAGCATTTCAGACAGGTTGGAAGAAGTCCGAGTAAAACTGGTATTTTTGGTGTTCTCACGAGGAGAAGATTATGTTCACAAAGTGTATGTCGATTGACACGGAAGCGAGACATAAAAAGAAATTTTTTTTTTCTTTTTAATTCCTATTGGGTCTCAATGTTTCATTTTCTTAGTCCAACTATTTTAGGTCATCCCTAGTGTTAACAAAATGGATTTTTAGCCAATTTAGGCTACATAGAAGACTTTGAGATTTTTTGAGTTTTGCATTCCAGGAACCAATTCCAGACTCGGCCTTTTGATAGTAGTACTCAAAACCCTATTCTTTAATCTTTGATTATTTAATGCAATATTTTTCATCAATCACGTCTACTGTCAATCTCTCTAGCTATGTCTCAATAATTCACCAATTAAGGTTATTTGAAGGAAATTGGTTATTTGAAGGAAATTGATGGATTGTTAATAGGAATCAAATAAACTAGGGATTATCTTATGAGTCTTCACCTAGATTGATCTCTATACTTTTATAGCTTAGCTACCTTTAATTAAGATCTTATGTTAATTAATGTACATGGAAGTGTAATTAACTATCCGAAAGCAAATTTAGATGAGCAGATTCACCTGTTCGCAAAGGAATTTGGTTTAGGATTTCTGTGAATTTAGCGAACCAGAGTGAATGCATGCTTAGTAATTAGGATATGCAAAGAAATTTGATTTCTTAATTGATTTAGTATAGTTAGATCTCTCGACGAGAGGTGGTTTTCTATACCATAATGTTTTGTGTTCTAGAACGGTTCTTAACAGATTCCCTAATAGATTTTTGTTACAATTCAGATTTCCTAAGAATTTCCCTAAACCTTGCATTTTTCCCAATCGTCTACAAACTTAAATCAACGTTAATTTGTTGCCATCTTAGTTTTAATACACTCTTGTTGCTTAAGTTAATTCAATAGTGGAAACTTGTGTTCTACATTGAGTCTACGTAGAAACGATTCCTATATACTATAATTATATATACTGTGCATTTCAAGCATTTAGGGTAAAACTTTATCACATATCAACTATATGTGAAGAATATCCCAATAGAGTCTATTGTGAAAATGTTAGAACAAAGTTGAAGGTCACCAACCTTTCTCCATTGGGGTTCACAGATTCGTGCTTCTCGACGAAGCTGTCATCCTAGAGCAGAGGAGACAAGCATATGTGTTAGACAAGGTATAACAAAAATTTTAGTCTAATTAAATTGTAGTGTATATAATTAAATTGTAGTGCATATAATTAAATTGTTTAGGCTTTTTAGTCACTATGCACATGTATCAACTTTAGTTTTTACGTCTATAAATCTCAATGATTCACGAAAAATGTAAAATACAAGGAGAACTTCAATGATTATAAAGATAAACAAAAAAAAATAGTGGCAACAGTTTCCAAAGAGAAATGTTATAAAAAATCGAAAACAAATGATCATATATATCAACTTTAGTTGAGTATAATTAAATTGGTGGCCACCTTTACTATGCATGTAAAATATTTTTACCTCTTACGTCTATATCTATATATATGAACGAAGAAAAATAGTGACAATGATTTTAAAATAAAAATGTTGTAAAAGTAAAAAAAAATGCTTCGAAAATATAGTCGACCATCACTATGCATATACAATAACATTAATTTTTTATGTTAATAAATATGAACGAAAAATTTAGTGAAAATGGTATATGTTTGGGCTCATTTTAACCGGTTCTCGCTGAAACAATTATATGAATCAAACGCTAAGATATTTGATACTTGACTCATCACTGACTTTTTGATTATGTAGCTTAAAAAACTATTAGATTCGAATCTATCGAAAGAGAATCTTCAATGAACTAGGCCTAGAGATGATGTAGTTGTTACTTTGGGTAACATCATATATTTGAAGCTTTTATAGTTTTCCCTTTTCTTCCTCATTGTTTCCTTCCTCATTGTGTCCTTCTAGATTTTACTACTTCATCCTTTATATTAGGAAGGTCGTATATTTATCCTAATTTTCTTAGAAATAGAGATTCAACCGTCTCTCCTGATCTCCCATTTTAGGGTTTATTACCTTTCTTTTTATACAAGGAATGTCGTGGATTTATCATAACTTTTTTTTTAGAAATAGGGATAAAATATTATCTTATTCGTTTTTTATTTACGATTCGAATAAATCGGATGTAGTTTGTGACAAAATGAAAAGGAAAAGGTTATAAATATCAAAAATAAATGTTTATGTATGTTAAGTGTAATCAGTATTATTAGGTTGTAAGGAGGTTACCATCACAACGCAGGTTCAATAACTCTTCTTTTTACAAACGAATAAACATGGTTATAATAGATTTCATAGGCAAGTGTTATAATATTACAGTCTACCACCACTATCCATAATGCATAGCAATTTTTATTCTTACGTATATAAATATCAATGATTTTGCATTATAAATTACGAAGAGAACTTCAATTATAAAAAAATCTGATAGTTACCTTTGTTTCCGAGGGTAATTTTCATTATGTTTTACACTATTAGTTTTCACTCTTTAACAAATGGAAAGTTCCTCCATAAAAAAAAAAAAAAAAAAAAAATGGAAAGTTATCAGGAGAAAGGAGAAAAAAGAAAGAAATCCGGAATTTGATTTTTAGCCACACACTTATCCAATTTATTTAAAAAAGATAAAGGGATTAATTAGTGAAAAAGATAAAGAGATTAACTAGAGAAAAAAGTCTTTCTCTTTTCCCTTCTCTTTCGCTTTGGGATTGGATTCTTCGTTTCACCTATGCTTTTGATTTCTGCAATTGCGTGAATTCATCGTTGTTTAGCGTCTTAATTTTATGTTATGTGAAAAACCCTATTTTTGTTTTTACCGTTTTTCTGAACGTTCCCCGGATTCTGTAGGGAAACGTCAAAAGGAACAATGTTTTTAGGGTTTTGTGCGCCTTGTCCCCACTTTAATCCGTTTGTAAATTTTCTCATGTTATTGGGGTTGGAAATCAGGGCAGTTTATTGAGTGGGTGGTTGTTCTATTTGGCTTCTGAATCTTCAAGGGAAGATCACGGTGTCCCTTAATCCGCTTGCTAAAGTAGGGGTAAGCAACGGTCTCACATGTCGAATATAGAGCAACTCTGTTTGACTGAAGAAAGTGAGTTCTAGGTTACATTTCTTTCCATTTGTCATAAAAGTTCATAGATCTGGTTTATGCAACTAAGATTTGGAATGTGGTATTGAACCAGGTGAAACTTCCGGTGGATGGCATAGGAGGCTTAGTTTCCCTCAAGTTTTGGAGTTCTGGACCAGACTGACTTTCACTTTATCTACGATCATATATGAACTTCACAGGTTAATAACAATACTTTCTCCCTCTGCTTATGTTTAAGATGCAAATGAGACAGTAATGGGGATGATTGGTTGTGCTGTAGAGTTAACATTCCCTACAGACTCATACTTTTTTGCTTTACGAAGCTGTGGGAAATTAATCCAATTTTTTCTAGTCTTATTTTTTTGGTTTATCAATTCTTTTCTTGTTCTTCAATTTTTTTTTGTGTCGTTCATTTCTTGTGTTAGTACTACATATATATTTACTACAATATTTTATGCTGAATTAGAAAAATAATATCATCACAAGTACAAAATAAATCTACTATGTATACGTTATATATCTATTATTTACTTAATATTGTGTAATTTTTTCAAAAATATCATATGACTAATATTTAACATTTATGTTTTCTTTTAAAATAATAAAAACTTAATTTCTACTGCTACAATTAAAATATTTTGCAATATAAATTCTAGAGCCCTAAAATCTAGTTACAACAAAAAATAGTTACATCAAAAATTCTACAACCGCAAAACCTACAGCTACAGTTAACACGTCTACATCTAAAATCTTACAACAAAAATTCTACAGCTATATCCCAATCAATCGTCGCCATTAATTTAACTTAAGTAAAACAAGAAAATTTCCAAGAAAAATTACGACATATAGCTTGTTTGCACTCTATATTCAAATATAGTAAATTACACGTGTATAACAACTCATACGAAATACATATGTTTGGATTCAAAATTTAAATAAGAAAATTCAATGAAACAAAAATGTTTCCTAAAAGAAATTAAGACGTAGAATTTGTAGTTTACTTGATTCATATGAATACTATCTACGTGTCTACGAATTGAAACTATGTATAGAAATTCAAACATAATAAATTGTAGAGACTGAAACAGAAAACATGTGTTCAGATTCAAAATGGAATAAGGGTATTGTAACTTTATCTCAGAACACCATTTGATTGATACAATTTATTTTTCTTTGGTTTTATCAATATTTGTGCCAGAGAGGATTTTGTAAATGTAAAGAAGATTGGTTAAACACATTGGCTTTTTATACACAAAGTGTGCCAGTGTAGGTCTTAATATTATTACTGTTCCATTTTTAGTCATGTTTTTCTTATTTTTTAGTCAATAACTCGCACGTGTATTCTATTTGAGTCTCGTACATATGTTTTTTACTCGGTTTAAATCCGTAATAGTGATATCATACATGTGTGCGGATTGGAAATTAAATAGAATACACGTGTGAGTTGTTGACTAAAAAAATAAGAAAAACATATAACTAAAAACGAAATATTAATAATATTAAGACCCACTGGTACCACTTTGTGTATAATAAGCCAATGTGCTTTATCAATCTTCTTCACACTTACAAAATCCTCTCTCTCACAACTATTGACAAAAAAGAAAAAAAAAAAATGTGACAATCAAATGGTGTCAGAAATGAAGTTACAATACCCTAATCCTATTTTGAATCCGAACACATGCTTTTTGTTTGAGAATCTGTAATTTACTATGTTTGAATTTCTATACATGGTTTCACGTAGATAGTATTCATATGAATCATTGGACTACAAATAATAAGTTTTGATTTCTTTTGAGAAATTTTTTTCTTTCTTTGAATTCTTCTTATTCAATTTTTACTATATGAATTCGTTTGAGTATGTATACACATGTAATTTACTATATTTGAATATCTACACACGATTTGAATCCGTATAATGACACGTAGATAGCATTCAAAAGAATCATTAGATGAAAAATTCTAAAAGTCTTGATTTCTTTTGGTATTTTTATTTCTTTAAATTTTTGTTACTTCATTTTGAATCTCTCAAATATTAGTTACAACCAATCACAAAGCTCTGTTTCACTGGGAAGTCAGAGTTCCTCGTTGCTTCATCCCAAGTTCCAAAACCCGAATTATCTGTTTGGAATACGTCGAAGCTATCTTTATCATGGTCATATGAATTATGCACAAAGTAATTATCATAACACTCTTTTTAACTTGTTTCGCATTGGAATCATCCGCTTTTGGAGTCTTGGCTCTGATCCCTAAACCTTTTAAAACCGGTAAACCGTGGTAGAGATGGCGCCATTCTCTTATTTGGCTGATCATATCTTAAGCCGGTATCTATATGGACCGTAATGAATTTGCTTTAGTTTGCTTGGCGCAGGTGACCATAAGGATCACAAAGACGAGGAAGAGGAAACCAAAGATGTAGTAGAACTGGTTGAGCCAGATGGATGTGAGGATGAAGAAGAGCTCCATGAAGACTGCACCGAGCTGGATGTGATCCCTTAAGCTTTTAAAACCTGTAAATGGAAAGATAATATCTTCTGCGGTAGAGATGGTGCCATTCTCTTGTTTAATAGATACATCCTAAGCCGGTATCTTATTGGACCGTAATGAAGGTATAAAAAAATAAAGGGTAATTTTTAGCCGTAAAAAATGGAGATATTGAAGCGGAGAATGTGGTTTGAAATTGCAGGCTGAGGGAGGATCGATCTCATTTATAGAAAGAAACAAGTTTGAGCTACGTCTTGCATCATGAGTATGTTGTTTTCTATCTGACTAGCGATGAGACACATGAGCGGAGCGCTATTGACTATGAGGATTTTGCGAGTCACGAGGAGACAAAATCTATTACTAATAAAAGTTAAAGGTATAGCGTTGTTAGGCCGTCCACATAAGATTTAAAACAACTAGTAATATTGTTCTACATCAACATTTAAAATAAAATAGAAAATTAATCGAAAAAAAAATTAGAGTTCAGGAAATAAAGAAATTGTATATAGTTTCCACCAATAATATTGTTCCACAATACCAGTTAAAAATAAAATAGAAAACTAATTAAAAAAAAATCAGAGATTAAAAAACAAGGAAGAAATAAAGAAATTATATCATAGTTTCCTAATTAAAAAAAAAAAATTAGAGCTTAGAAAATAAAGAAATTGTATACGAGTAATATTGTTTCACATCACCAATTAACATAAAATAGAAAACTAATTAAAAAACGAAATCAGAGTTTAAGAAATAAAGAAATTATATCATAGTTTCCTATTTTTTTTTTATGGTACTTATAGCGTTGTTAGACCATCCACATAGGATTTAAAACAACCAATAATATTGTTCCACATCAGCGTTTTAAAATAAAATAGAAAACTAATTAAAAAAAAATAGAGTTTAGGAAATAAGAAAATTGTATAAAGTTTCTACGATTAATATTATTCCACATTACCAGTTAAAAATAAAATAGAAAACTAATTAAAAAAAATCAAAGTTTAAGAAATAAGGAAAAAATAAGGAAATTATATCATAGTTTCCCAATTAAAAAAAAAATTATAGTTGAGGAAATAAGGAAATTGTATATAATTTCCACCAGTAATATTGTTCCACATCTCCAATTAAAAATAAAATAGAAAACTAATTAAAATGGGAAACTAGAGTTTAAGAAATAAGAAAATTATATCATAGTTTCTTTAAAAAGGCTTTTATGGTAGTCCACATATGATTTTAAACGACCAAAAAAATTATTTCACATCACCTTTCAAAAATAGAATGGAAACACAAAACCTATAAAAATGTAATGATATTATAGACTAGTAAAAAAAATTTAATATCAAATATCTTCAAAATCAAACTCCATCATGTTCAATATTAATTTCATATTTTCATTTTCTATTGTTTTAAAATGAATTTAAATCTAAATAGTTTTTTAAAATTATCATTATCTAAATTTAATTTTTTTACTGTTTAAAAACGGATTTAAAATCATTATGAATTTTGAATCATTTTCTAAATTTAAACATATATATTTTTTTAAATGAATACATTTTTTGTGTCTAAATACAAAAATAAATACTACTACTACTAGGTGGTGACTTCCGACAAATACTACTAGCCGTTCAAGAGGGTTCTAAAGCATATACACTTTTAGCATCAATCAAAGAATCATACTTGTAAGAAGCTTGCAATGTATTCACTTTTAAACATAACACGAGACTCCAAGAATCAAAAAAAAGTTTTGCAACATGGCTACTAAATGTTGGAGATGAAAATGCACCCACAAAAAAAAAATAAAAACGATAACGGAGCTGATGGTCATATGGTTGTAGTTGATTCAAAATACCTAATGCAATCAACTGGAGATCATATGGAGAAATATTTCAAGACACAAATGCAGAGAACTGACTAACAAAAAAACATATGCAAGCTTTACAAAGACAATATTCTAACACATCAAAATATAACAGTTGATGAGATTAATGCACACATGTATTAAAACTGCCAGAAAAATAAAAGGAATATATGAGCTCGGAACATATAGAAAAAGTTAAAAATTTAAAATCTATTACTAAATTAAAGTTAAAGGTATGGTGTTGTTAGGCCGTCCACATAGGATTTAAAACAACCAGTAATATTATTTCATGTAAGCGTTTTAAAATAAAATATAAAATTAACTAAAAAAAAATTTTAGAGTTTAGAAAATAAAGAAATTGTATATAGTTTCCACCAGTAATATTATTCCACATTACCAATTAAAAATAACATAGAAGAATAATTAAAAAAGGAAATCAGAATTTAAGAAATAAGGAAGAAATAAAGTTTAAAATTTACAAATAAGAGGAATATCTCAGCTAAGAGCGTATAGAAAAAGGTGACACAATATCAACAAATTATGAGACGCTATATACGGTTGAATATCTAAACTCTCTAGAGTTTGCATGACTACCAAAACATAAATTATCTATAAAAGTGGGAGTACCAATAATGCTGCCCCGAAACAAACCACTTTCAACTCTATCTCTTATTTCATAGCAAAAAAGATAAATAGTAACAACAATAAACTCATATCGAATTAAAAGAAAAAAAAAGTAACTCCACCGCATAGAAAATTCAAATATCATGATATTAACCAAAAAAATAAAAATTTTAAAAGCGCTAAAAATTAAAAAGTAATACAATTTATTTTCTAAATATATTCCAAAAATCAAAACAAATCAGTTTCAAATTGGAAAACAAATACAATAATAAATACAGTAGTAATAATAAAAAATAAAAAATATTAAATGTCACCATTGTTCAATAAAAATATATTCTTAAATATCAAAACAAACGAAACAGATAATATTAACATACCCGGATTACGGAAAGAAGAGAATGAGGATGTTAATTTGTTGTCGACACTCGACACCATCGTTTGTATTGTCGGAAAGACCGTGGGAGACGATATTCAGAAATTATGTGCTGATTTCTTTGATTCACTAATGGAGAAAAGAACGACCCTTGTGGAATGAGAGAACACAAGTTTACAGTGAAAGGAGCCATAAAAATGGTTTTGGAAGGTTTATACTCATTTTGCAGCTTATCTTGAGTATTCAGAATAAACATTTAATATTTTATGATTCGAGGTGTAGTGATTATGATTATGAATAGGTCTCTGGTGGTCCAATGTGTTTAAGCTAATCATCATTTAGTGTACATGGAAAAGGTTATTGCTTGGGGGCCACTAATTTCTTTTTTTATAATTTTAGTTCCACATGCAAGTAGGACAATCGTTAGTAAGGTTTGTGTTACGTATTGGGAAAATTTTCTACTTTCGAGAAAGATATGAAAACTTAGTTGTTTTTTCCACGAACTGGCTAGCCAATTTTGTAGAAAAACTTGATTAAAAAAAACCACTTATAAGAGATGCCGTGATATATATAAGATTTTGTTCCCACTTATATATATTCTTGTCTGATTTCTTTGATATTACTATCATTAAAGTCGATCACCTCCATGCTGCAAAATAAGAAAATGAGTCCGAGATTATGAACAACAAGATTGGATAATAAAACTATGTCTTATCACTTACACGGACAAATGCAGAGTAATGACCAGCTCTCATGCTTCCATAGTGATTGCTAATGGCATAGCTTGTGGCGACTTGTTTGACCATTCTTGCAAGAGATGGCCATAGAGACGAAAACAAAAAGACAAATATATTAATATTTAGATGGAATTGACAGTAAAATGCTGGTAGATTAAGTGTTATGTGATTCTTCTATCTTTAAGCAGATGATTTATTGCTTGTATAACTGTTTAAATATTGTGGTGAGATTGATTCGTTTTCACTATCTTATAATGGTAAATATACTAAAGAAGATCTAGTCCCATGAATGATATCATTTCTGAAAAATGCTATGAACTCTAAGATATAGTGGAAAAGGATAGGACCTTAAATTTCTTGGATTTTTTTTTAGGGTTTCTAGATGATGTAGAAGGCGGCTCATGTCCTTGTTTCATCTCAACTCAAACACGCTGATATCATTTTCAACAAAGCAACTGATGAAAAACTTGTCCATTCGACTCAACTGCTTTGGTTTGGTTATGCGCAGGTGAAATTAGATCCAACAAGGCCATTGAGCAAGCATACGCATTAGACTGTTGCAGAGATCATCAAGAAAGCCCGAATCTATTCTCCTTAGGCGGCTGCAGCTACCTCCATTGATGACTCTACTGCCCAAGCTCAGATTTCTCCATCTTCCACTTCTTAAGGTGATTGATTGCTCCTTTGCTCTTGCGTTTTAACTATTTCAGACCTATGCTACTGAATCCAGCTTAACTTTAACGAGAATTGACTAGGATGCACATTTGTTTTGACTTTATGTTCTCTTATAAGCTATTGAAATTTTGATGGATTTGCTATTGCAAGGTTATGTGTAGGAATCATTGGAAGCAGTTGCGCGTTATCTGATGCTCAGAACTCAAATGCTCTTTGTCAAGATTCTTGTGATTGTATTGTTAAGGTATGTCGGAATTAGTTGAAGCTCAAATTCTAATTTTTATCAATGTTCATACAACTTTTCGTTTGGTCTTTGCTTCTTGATTTGTGTTTTGTATTGAGACATAGATACTTCAAATTCACAATGGTATGTCTCTTGTTCGTTTTTTTCTTATCTCTTAGATTCATTGAGTTCCATGGTACTTCACTTTACCCAAATAAGGCCTTGTAAATCCGCATGTAATGATGAAAGGCCACATTTTGGATTCCACATATTGGTCATCCAAAAGCTTTGAATTTGAAGCGGATAAAACTTGTGCCTCTTTGACATTTTCATTATCCATTTTCCAAGCCTTAAATTATGTAAATGGCATGGTTAATAATCTCATGTGGGTCTCGGTTTTAAGTCCCTCGAAAATTTATCAGTTCTCACCTTCCAGATAAACTTCAAAGTCGATAAAAAAAATATGTCTAAGACACTGACGAGCTCAAATTGGCTTGATACAATATTAGATAATCAAATTTTTCGAGAATGGATTCCTCCATCATATTGCCATTCTCTTCCTTACTTGAGAAAGACCTTCATCAAATTTTGATTAAAGGTATTGACGTGTTGGACCAGGTCTGCTCCATCAGGTTGTCATTCCCTTGCATATTTTAAGTCAACTCAGAATAACAAAAACTTTCGTTGAATTCATGGGTTCCGTCTAAACTGATGAACGTTTCGAAACAAACATAAATTTTATTACTCAGTTAATAATTGATAGAGTTTCTTTTACTTTTTCTTGTTTCTAAACAATTGAGTTTCTATACATTTTTAATAATGGATTGTTTGATCCAAGACTTATTAATTGAAATTCTTGAATTTATTAGATTGCTATTGGTTAAAATTTATGGAAATTTGTTATGTTTTATAAAATTGATACATTGATAGTCAAATATTAAAATTTTCGTGAAAACTCTAGAAAATCTATTATTTAAAAATAGAAAGAGTATAAAATATATTGTTTGTGTATTTTTTTTGGGAAAAATGATATTTAATTCCCCAATTTTTACGAAAACGCTAAAAAAGTTCCGTAAAAAATTTGAGGTATAAAAAATTTCCCAATTTTTGTTGATTTTTTCTTTTAACCCGAATTTTGTGTTGACAATACCTATTTGTACTCGTCATTAAATAGACTAACGAAATCGATTGACGGAATTAATCTCCGTTTACTATTTCTATTAATTGTGAAACGACGTCGTTTGAGTTGGACGTTTAAATTATTAAAAATCCAAAAATTGATCTCAATAGAAGACATCTCAATTTCTATAAACAATGTCTTCTATCGAGTAGTACCTCTAATACCTGAATTTATCACAAATCCAAGGACACACGATTATTTATGATCGGATAAAAACATATAAAATAGCAATATCTTGTAACAATGTGTAGTAACATTTTTGTTTAGTATAATTATTTTTCTTTTGTTTTCATTTTATATTGATTAAAGTTATTGTCGGTAAATGGCATCTTTTCACATGTAATACTTTTCTTGTTTAATCAGTAGACATAAGAAAAATCTGGTTTAGAAAGCATAGTGATTGTTTTGTTTTGTATGAGATTGTGGTTGTGATTAGGTGTCGGTATAATAGAGCTTTTCGATATAATACTTTTCTTCTTTATATGGTATTATGACCTTTTTAGTCACAAGCCGATGAGCTAATTGAAAAACGAGTTGTTAAGTAACATATCGACACGATACTATACATATCGTTATGAACCAATCATAATCTGTTTTTCTTTTCTTTTTCACAGAAAAGCTATAATTCTGTGATACTAAAAAATTCATTAAATTTCCCAAATTAAGGTTTTCACTTATAAAATGAAGGGAAGAAAAGAAAAATAAATAGCACTAGTAAGAAAAAGACAAAATTAACATATACATCAAATAACTAAACTAACTTTCATACATAGTAATGCATTAGCCATTATGGATTATGATCTTATAAAGAAAACGTACCTCGATCATGGAAGGTCGACATGGAGACGAAGATCGGATTCAGATTGACGCAGCAAAAGCCATACAATTGTGTATGAGATTTACGTTTTGAACCAACGTACTTCCTTTAATGTCCATGCTTCAATGGCACCGCTGAATCAGTCGTCAAAGGATGGTCTTTAAGTAACAGTTAGAACAAATAGTTTTAAACAAGAATATCAGACATGGACAGTAGCAGAAAATAAGACCTTATAGCTGGATGAGAGTGATTGAGGATCAAGTTTAAAGACAGAATCAACCCACTCATACCTGCTCCATTGCGTATCTCCAAAGAAATCTCAGCTGCCCAAAGCTCAAAACTGCGAGGATTTTCAAGTTGCGTTTTCCAGAAAAGGATAATGTTTCCAGCATAGTTGCTGCTGAGTTTGCTGATACTATATTTGGCCTTGAATGGTCTACTGGCCCTGAGTCTGAGGAAACCACGTTTGTGCCAGAATACGTTGTTATATTCCCAAGTAGGGACCTGTCTCGAACTATTGAGAGCTTTTTGCAGGCCTTCCAAACCCTTCACCTCCTTCCAATCCAAGCAAAACAGTTTTCCTATGACACACCAATCATTTGTGTTTATGTTTCCTGAACTAGGCTCATCTCTTTTTCCCTCTTGTCCATGTACCTTATTTATAGCTTTAGTTAGATTCGGTAATACATTATTTATATAGAATTTTATGGTTCCAGAGCTACAGTAAAACCTCGGTAAATTAATACTCCATAAATTTATAAATTTCTCCGGTCCCGAGTCGGGACAGTGTAAAATTTAACAAAATTCGATAAAACAATAAGATAATAATTTATTAGAAACTCCAATGTAAATATATGATCCTAATAATATCATAAATTAATAATGATATATATATAAATTTATACATACATAAAATATTGTGAAAAGCTCAAGACGCGATAATTTTTCTTTACTTGTAATTTATGTGTAATCGCTTTGAAAGATGAAGTAATATCATCTTCAGTCTCACGATTCAATATTAGAGATTGGAAAATATGATTATAAAAAAAATGTAAAAAAATTTAAAATATATTTTTCATGAGATTAAGTATTAAAGATTTATCCCTCTTTAAATTAATAAATTATTAATTTCTCGATAAATTAATAATTATTAATTTATCGATAAATTAATACCTCTATAAATTAATAAATTTCTCAGGTCCCAACATTATTAATTTATAGAGGTTTTAGTGTAATATGATTTGTAAAATGGAAATTTCCATTTCTTTTCATCCACACTATCCAGAATTTCCATATATTGAAAAAAACGATCTATATTCTTAGTGGGAGAAGGAAACTCCTTTTAACATTGCTTCTGATAATTAGTTACCAACGCTTGAACCTACCTGTAACTACAAATACCTAATATTACAGTTACAAAGTCTCAGATTAAATCTCTAATACTGGTCCAAACCGATCTTGGTATACTGGAAGCCATAGAAGAGATGATTGATACAAGCGATCTTCTAGAGTATGATAAAGTCTATGTGTTCAAGTCAAGCACCAAAAACCACATGAAGTGATGTGGAGTTACACTAGAGAAATCATGACATTACTTTCCTATGGAGAATGCTTCTTCAAATTCCAACCGTGGTTTCATAAGTTGAATTGAGACATCAAAATGGGACCTAGAGGTAAGCAAAAACAATTTGGGGCCGTTTTAGATTCTCAATAATTGTAAAATGAGTCAGGTGTTCTTAACCCACCACAATAAACTAATATAATATTAACTAAATATTTCAACAAACGTGCGTTATTTAAGTTGGGCATACAAAATAAAATATTTTATGACTCGAGGTGTACTGATTATGATTATGATTATGAATAGGTCTTTGGTGGTCCAATGTATTTGAGCTAATCATCTTTTATTGTAAATGAAAAAGGTTATTGCTTGGGGGGACACTATTTTTAGTTCCACATGCAAGTAGGACAATAGTTTGTGTTAAGTATTGGAAAAGCTTTCTAATTTCGAGAAAAAGATGAAAAATTCGTTGTTTTTTCCTTGAAAAAAAGTCAATAGGATTAGTGGGAGTTAAAAAGAAATCTACAAGTTTGGGTGACTTGTAGCCATCTTTGTTGAGAAACTTGATTAACCCATAAAAAGGTGATGAGAGATGCCGTGATATTAAATTTTGATGATCCAATTATATTAAAAAATACTGTGAATTTAACAAGGTTGACCATATTTATCGAACCCAAACCCGACCGAAAAAAATGGTACTGAACCTGAACCCTACCTGAAAAAATGGTATCGAATCCGAACCGTAACATAGAAATATTCGAACGGGTATTCAATTTTGATATCCGAAAATTCGAACCTAAATTGGACCGAAAATTAAATAGGTACCTCAAATACAATAATATATCTAAAAAATTTAATTATATTTGAACTTAATATAAGTTAATTACTAGATCGAGATTACTTTGATTTTTATCACAAAAAGTTTTGATTTTGAGAAAGAAACATAAATGTCTTAGGAGCTTATTATACTTGTTGTTGTTTTAAACTTATTATTTGTTTTTAATCTCAATATATCTTTATTTAAATAGGGGTTTAAGAATTCAAAATTGTACATTGAAGTGAATTAGTGTTTGTTTTGATTTTTTTGACTTTTTCACTTTGCAATATATTTGTAAAATATATTTTGGATGTTTTAAAATTTTTTTAAAAAATATTTTGTTATTTAAACAAAAAAAATATTTCAAAATAAATTTCAAGTTAACATTTTACTATTCGACCTTATCTTTTTTGTATGTTATTTTCGGGTATTTGGTACATATTCGGATAAAAACCCGAACAAACCAAAACAAAATCCGAACTAAACGAATTAAAATCCGCGAACTGGAAATCTGAATCCGAACCGAACCAAATTCGTAGCAGAAACCTTAGCATAAGCAGAAGGCGTTTCTTAAGGAAGTGGTGTTTCTTAAGGAGGGTCGGGTCATGATTCGTAGCAGAAGGCAATGGATCAGACACAAGGGCCGAGGCCAGTGAGATTGCATCTCTCACCAAATGTATATGAAAGCAGAAAGTTGGAATAATTGAATCATGAAATGTCGTAGAGATAACTGGCGATGAAAGTACTATGATTAATCCAGATAAATTGAACGAGGAGTCCGGTCATAAGGACTAGTTAATGGCAGCAGAACAATAAGAGATTGCCATCGAAGTGAAGAATCGAGACAAAGACAAAAGTTCTCGCTTATGAATGAGAGGCTACACCAACGGTTTAGTAAAATAAAGACTCAAGTCGCCTTTGATTTCACATGATATTACTGTTACAAGATAAAGTTTTCCACATTAATTGATAATACTATTTTTGTTGTTCAATGCATCAAATTCTGTTTAACCAAATGTTAAAAAGATTGTGTTTTGTTTTGTATTTACGATTTTACATTATTAGTTCACAATTTTTGTTGTTGTATTGAAATAGGTATAATTTTTTATCTACTTTAAAATATGCCAGATTAACTCACACCTCAAAATTGTCCCAAATTTAAGTGACCTATAAACCATATTTGTTTTCCAATTTATCCCCGGTATTAGTAGTCCGCTTTGCATATGGATACTAATACTAAAACACCAATATTGTTTCCGGTTTATATCCATCACTGAAACCGATCACTCTTGTTTGACACATTGTCATTTATACCATCTGGCATCTGGTGGGAATGAAATCAGCGGCTTCATCGGCTCACTTCCTTGAGCACGTATGGTTGACAACCATAACCGAAACCAGTCCAGCCTTAGCAAGCAAGCCTTCTTTTCCAAGCTTGGTTCGACCAACTAGCACCACAAACTCTGAGTTCACCTTTGCTTCGAAAGTGTTTGCTTTCTTCGCTTGTTATGTATTGTTAACTATATAAAGTTGTTTTTCTCATTTGACTGTATATAAAATACATCCATTATAAAAAAAACAAAAACCACTATTTTCTTCTTAAAACAAGAGATATTAATCCAAGCGTAATATTTTTTGTAACACTTAAGTTCAAGTCAGTTACGATGATGATCGAACATCAAATATTTGTTGTAATATATGATTTATATCACTACACGAATAATACATAGTTACGATATTGTATATATAAAAATCTGTGTGTGGTACGTCGATAATTGTCTATGTCGTACACCTGGCCTGGGCTCCCACCAAATTATCCACATTTAACTTATTATTTTTTGTGATTTAAGAATGCATTATTGTTATTATTGAAAACATATCATGTAAATACAATGATTAATGTTTTAATTTTAAGATAACAATAACGTCACTGTTCAGCAGATGGTATCCTAGGGCTTTGGATGCTTGTATTGGTGGATTCAACGATCTTGAAGATTCTCTGATAAGAAGATTTTGGTTTAAAATAAATTTTGGTGGACAAATCTTAATTATTGAATGTTTAAAAGTATAAATTTATCTTAAGATATAACTTGTGTATACAAATAAATTTAAACATGCATATATATGTACACACACACATAAGTGTTCATTTGTTCTACAAATAAGTAGTTTTCTTTTCAGTAATGTTTCGAAAATAATTTATGATTTTTAGAACTCAACTGTTGACTAGTCCGTTAGGCAATATCATAAGAAAGAAAAATTTATCATTTTTAGATGTATCCTATGAGCCAAATTTTCAGTTTGATCATTTTTAGATGTATACTATGAGCCAAATTTTCAGTTTTACGGGTTTTTGGATTTTTGGCGTAAATCTCCAAGTATAGACAAATATGAATATACACTTAAAGTATGTGTCAATATCTAAACCTATATGAACTAAGTAAAAATTTGAATTTATGACATGAACTAACTAATCGATGTTGATTCCCCCAAATTAGCGGATTCCGTCTAATGGTTATTTACCAAACGCTGACTAGATTATCACATATCATTTTTAATATATAATAAAATTGGTTTTGACGTTTTTTTGCTTAAAAATAAAAGGCAAAATCCAAGATTTAAATTCTTGTCAAGTAGAAAGGGTATGCTACCACATAAAGGGTATGCTACCACTAGACTAGGTAAGTCATCTGGTATTACTTAAAGACACTCATATATATGGTTGAAAATCCAAGTCCAATCCATTTAGTCAACCCAACCTGTCTCCTTCATCTCCTTCACCCGAGTTCTTCTTTCTTTTTATGATCCGGCGATAACAGATAAATAATATCAAAGCCTAATAAATGGTTTACTTAATTCAGCTCCATTAACATGAGCTAAACATCAAGGTTGAGATAAGTAAATTGAGCTATTGGTTAAGTCTCATATGCAATTGGTAGCGAGCACATCAACATCATTGATTTATATTTGTCATCAATCTTTACACCTACACGCACTACATCATCGATGATATGATTAAAGGTGTTGGCGTCTTGGACCAGGTCTCCTCCATCTGCAGATTGCATTCCCATGCTTATTTTAGAAAGACCTATTTGCAATACATCAACATATCGTAAGTCATCTCAGAATAACAAAAACTTTCATTGAACTCATGGTTTTCATCTAAATTGATGAAATTTTAGAAACAAACATAAGTGAAAGAAAGTGTCTCTCTGAACTGCAGTTTAGATGAAAACCATGGTTGTTCATAGAGAAATCATGGTTTTCAGTTAGGATAGAGAAACTCATGGTTTTCATCTAAACTGCTTGACGTTGTTCTCAATGACGGAAAATCATCCAGACTGGCCGGCTTTCTATGCAGACTTGAATTACTTCAGCATACTTCGTGCCAAATTTTTAGATTTCACCTTAGCCTTTATACCTAGATCTTCTAATGTCCGTGCTGACTCCCTTGCAAAAAGGGCAAAAGCACGAGATTCCACATTTTCCCATGTTAGCTATGTAAGACCGGTTTGGTTTAGCTCCGATGCAAACATTTTCCCGTCGGTCTAACTAATGTATGGTGTTATAGTTGTCAAAATAAAAATAAAATATGAAAAAAAAAAAGAGAAAAAGACATGAATAACACTAAAAATTTATTTTGGACAGTAATAGCATTCAGATTTTTGTAATTACAAGAATACCATTAATAAAAAAAATTTTAATAGTATTTTTGGAATTCAGGAAACCCTTCCCGAATATGTGTTTATCCTTCCCGAATTTCATGATTTATTTCCTGAATTTTTGGAAAACGGGAAGCCTTTCCAGAATTTATGTGTATCCTTCCCAAATTTTGCTTCCTGAATTTCATGATTTATAAAAAAAAACAATTTCAGGAAGCATTTGTACAGATTCGGAATACCCTTCTCGAACCTTCTTGAAAAAAAATTTCAGAAAGCATTTGTACAGATTTCAGGAAACCTTTTCCGAATATTCTTTTTCCTTCTCGAATTTTCAAGAATACCATCAAAAAATTTTCATGAACGGTATTTTTGGAATTACAAAAACACCGGGTAAAATAGTTTTTGATGTAGTTTTTCATTCTATTATTGTCAATTGTACTTTTAAGGTTTCGATTGGTGACCGCTTGATGAAGAAATGAATGGGAAAATAAATGAATAAAAATGAATGTAGAGGAATTGAAGTGAGAAAATAGAAATAATAAATGTAGAGAAAGCAATGAATAAATAGTAAGTGTCAATGGTAACCAAAATAAATGAATAAAGTTTTATTTTTAAAACATAAATAAAATCTTGAATATAATAATAATTTATTTTTCCATATATTTCTTTTGATTTTCGAAATTTATTTATTTTTAATAAAAAATTAATTTTAATTATTTTTCCTCATTGTTTCTCATCAATTTGTTGGAGGAAAATTTGTGTTCATTAGTTTCTCAAAAGAGGAGGAATAGAGAAGACCAATGTGGGTTCCATGTATCTAAAATTTGACAAATTATTCATCTTAAATGGTACACCTAGAAAAACATGTCTGGAAAGACCTTTGGAAAGTTCAAACTACTCCTAAGGTTCGTCACTTTTTATGGAGAGCTCTGGTTGGCGTCTTAGCGGTGAAGACTCGATTGCAATCTCGGAATATTCCAGTAGCAGCGCTTTGCCCGGTATGCGAGGAAGCTGATGAAACAATCTGTCACATGTTATTACATTGCAAATATGCCAAAGAAGCTTGGACTTTATCAAAATTTCCTCTGCCTCAAGGTGGTTTCTCTCCTTCCTCAATGTTGCTGAATTTCATTCATATTATCAAGGAGCTGAAGAATAAGAAAATTGCTTCTATAGAGCATCGATTTGTCCCTTGGCTTTTCTGGCACATCTGGAAAGCACGTAATGGCCTTATCTTTAATGCGGAGAGATACGAAGCTCATGCAATTTTGGAGAAAGCCCGCGAAGACTCTGGACTCTGGTTCGCTGTCAACTCAGGAATGATTTCCTCTGCTCATGACCTTCCTCTGGTGACTCTCTCTAATCACTCTTGGACTAAACCTGTGGCCACTTTTGTGAAATGTAATATAGAAAGCTCGTGGATATCCCATGAAAGGAATATAGGGATATCGTGGTTGTTAAGAGATTCGAATGGTACAATTATTTCCCATGGTAGGAGGTCTTTCTCTAGGGTTATCTCAGAGCTTGATGCGACTCTTCTTAGTCTCTGGTGGGCTTCTCAGTCGTTTTCTGGTAGACACTATCATCGTGTTATCTTTGAAACCTCTTACCCATTGGTGATTGAAGCAATGAATAACCAGAATCGTTTCCCTAGACACTCTGGTATCCTGGCTTGTATTAACAGTTTCCTTCAGAGATTTTCAGACACCTCTATCTCTTTAACTCAAGATAATAATAACTGTATGGTCCAAAGAATTGCTGATAGTGTTACACATCTTCATAAGTACCAATCCTATATTGCTAGAGGAGGCCCTCATTGGCTAAACCAAGAGTTACAACACGAAGCTTCTTGAGATCAAGACTTTTGTGTCTCTATTTTCTCTCAGGATTTCTGGTGTCCAGTTGATATATCTTATCTTATCTGGCTCTTATTGATTCCCTTTGGTTCTTTGTAATTTTGGATTTAATCCCTTCAATGAATGCATGTTCAGTGTTAAAAAAAAAATGGTACACAATTTTGAGGAATAGAGCATTCCTCTTTGTTTATTTCTTCAAACACGATTACCAATTAACGATATTTATAAATTACGAAAATACCTAATAAAATAATTTTTGATGTAGTTTTTCATGCTATTACGAATTGTACTTTTAAATATAACCGCTATAAAAACAAACCGCATAATTACACTATTAGTCGCAAGTTTGCGACTATTGGCAAACTCATGCACCCACATATACTCCCGACTTGCATTTTTAAAACTTAGAAATTATTGTATTTTAGTTTTCATATTTATCATCTGGAAACTGAAAAAGTAAAACATAATAATTCTTTTTTTTCCCATTTACAATTTTCAAACTGCATTTGATTAAAAATATATGTATCATAATGATTGCGTCTAACTTCATAAGTAAAATTTTAATAAGTAACATGCAAAACAATGGGACCCTGACTCTTAATGTCTTCTACTGAGATGATATCATATGATTATAAAATTTGCAAACTGTGGATAGAGTTTGGTCAACATATTGTATAATTTATAAACCGCGCGTCAACATCCAAAAATAAATCAAACACCTCATTGAATACTACGATTGTTGATGATATAGACAACTCTAAACAAATATATACAAGAAAACAAAATTGATTTCTCAAGAATTTACGACTGATTTTGGATCTAACGACTGCGATGCGAAGAACTTAGATTAGAGATAGAGTCAGGTGGAGAAAGTGAGATTGAAGAATCACATTCACAATCCTCAAGATCTTCATATCCCCAAAACTCTTCTTTCACTTCTTCTTCCTCTTCCATTTTCCATTTTTCCTTCTCTATATCCTCTCCTTGTAGTACCTCTAATACCTGATGTACCAAAAATCCAAGGACACACAAGGATTTATAATCGAAAACAAAAATATTCTAATACCTGATGTACCAAAAATCCAAGGACACACAAGGATTTATAATCGAAAACAAAAATATTAATAGCAATATTGTTGTCATTTCTTGTAACAAAATAGTAACATTTTCTTGACAAACAGTTGATTGAGTCATAGAAACTGCAAATCTTTTTGTTCGATCAAGAAATCTGGTTTAGTATATTATTTTTGTTTTGTTTTTATTCGACATTGATTAAAGTTAAGTGTCGGTTATAGAGCCTCTATTCACGTATAATACTTTTCTTCTTTATTCAATTGTCATAAGAAAAATCTGGTTTTAGAAAGCATATATAGTGATTGTTTTGTTTTGTAAGAGATTGTGATTGCGATTAGGTGTCGGTAATAGAGCCTGTCTATATAATAATTTTCTTTTCTATATTAAATAAAAAAAAGGTTCCTATCTCTTATTCAATTATATAAAGAGCAACTTCATATGTTATATGTATATGTATATGTATGATGACCAAAGACACTTTTTAGTCACGCAGCCGATGAGCTAACTGAAAAACGAATCGTTGAGTAACATATCGACACGATACTATACGTCTCGTTATGAACCAATCATAAATAACTTTCTCTCTTTTTACTTTTTTTACAAAAAAAGCTATAATTCTGTGATACTAAATTATTCTTTAAATTGTCCATATTAGGTTTTCACTTATAAAATGGAGAAAAGAAAAGAAAACAAATAGCACTAGGAAGAAAAAGACAAAACTAATATATACGTCAAATAACTAAACTAACATGCATTATGCATACATATATATACAAGTACATAAAAGTAGAGCATTATTGACTAATTAATGAGCTTATAATGAAAACGTACCTCGATCATGGAAGGTCGACATGAAGACGAAGATCGGATACAGAGTGACGCAGCAAAAGCTATACGATGAAGCTGTTGGATATCGAACTCTTCACCCAACCTTGGATCCACCAACTTCTCAATCTCTCCATCTTTTATTATCGTTTTTGCCTGTTTAAAATTTACAAAATAATTATACAAACAACTAATAATATGTATAAACTCATATAATTGAATTAAAAAGAAAATTAAGAGTCTGATATTGGTTATATGGTTGCAGTTGTATATTACTTCTTATAAGAAAAATAGTACAATTTTACGTTGTAGTTTAATTTTATTTTTGGTGTACAACAAAACCTACAACATCTAAATGTTGTGAGTTTTTGGTGGGGTATAAAGTTTGGGTTGGTAAAAATATATAAAACTTTTACCAATTACTTTAAAAAGTATATATAAAAAATTAAAATTAAAATGTGTTGGAGATTAATTTAACCAAAAACTAGGATAAATTTATGCAGTAAAAAAACGTCTAAAAAGGGTAACAAAATAAGGTTAAGTTGGAATTACCCAGCTGTGTAGGCTTTGGTGAAAAGCATCAACAGGTTTTTTACCAGAAATAAGCTCAAGCAAGAACACTCCAAAGGCAAATACATCAGTCTTCTCATCCACAATTCCATGGGTATAGTACTCTGGTGCTAAATGCCTATTTTTTATATAAAAAAAGAGAAGATTAATCAATATTTATAAAACAAAACACACTTTGTTATATAGCTTAAATATGGAAACAAAATTAAAGTAAAATATTACCCAAATGTGCCTTCAATTGGAGCAATGGAATGGTGAGACCATTGAGAAGGCAGCCATTTTGCCAACCCAAAATCAGATATCTAAAATCACACACACACACACAAATTGTTTTTCTTTTAATAAACAATAAATAAAATAAAAGAGAAGAATTAATTAAGAAACAATGAAACAGTTAGACAATTAAAGAACAGAGGATGACCTGTGGTTTAAAATCTTGGGTTAAGAGAACATTTGATGATTTAATGTCTCTGTGTATAATCCTTCTCTGACAACCTTTGTGTAAATAATGAAGCCCTTGTGCTGTCCCAATGGCAATCTTATACCTTCTCTCCCATTCCAATGGCTCCTCATTAACATCTACAACCAAAAAAAAAAAACTTATTAACAAAATCAGCAAACTTGAAACAACCCAGAAGCAGAAAACCCCAATTTTGCTTAAAATTAAGATAAAAAGTTAAACTGATTGTTTTTTTTTTGTTTGTTACCGTGAAGGAGAGAAGCAACAGAGCCTCGTGAAGAGAAGATGAAAACAAGATAGAGACCATTGTCAATACAACAACCAAGAAGAGACAAGACATTAGGATGTGAGACATGTCCGATTGTTCCAATTTCCATTAAAAACTCTTTCTCTCTCCTCTCATCTTCTCTTCCTCCTCTTGTTATCCTCTTCACTGCAATTTCTTCACCACTTTTACCTAAAACCCCTTTGTACACCTCTGCAAATCCACCTCTCCCTACCATATTCTCTACAACAACAAAAAAACCATTTTTAGAGAAAAAGAATTATCGGAGTTTTTTTTTTTTTCTAGAATTGTTGGAGATGAGTGACAAAAAGAACCTGAACTGAAACCGTTGGTTGCGTCGTAGATTTCTTGAAAGGAGAAACATTTCCACTTGGGTCTTTGAAACTGCTCTGTTTCTTGAAAACTCTCGACGCATTTGGCGTGAGGAGTTGAGTTTTCAGAGTCGGAGTCGAAACTACGTCGTTTGAAGGAGAAGAGGCGTTTCAAACTGTTGCTTCGAATGTACTTCATTTTGTTTTGGGGAATTTGAATGGAACAGAAGAAACTCGAGGTTTTATGCAAATAATAATTGAATCACGGAGGGAAGAAGAAGAGACAGACGAGACGAAGAGGAAAGAGATATTATCTGTCTGTTTTTTTGGTACTTTGTGAATAAGAACACAGATGAATTAAATTTGGGTTGGTGAAGGTTTACGGTGAGGACGCTCACAGAGAATTAGGTAAAGAGAACATGAGAGTTTTTTCGCGTTATGGCTTTAATACGCGTTTGGCGATTTGCGTTTGGGTTTATGAAGTGTCGTAAAGGATGAAGGAACTTTTGTGGTGTGGGTGAGACTTTAATGTATAAAAAAAAATGCTTTTTTTATCTCACAAGGCAGGTAGCTTCGCTGGAGGATATCCATGTTCTCAAATTTAACTTTTTGTTTTTTTCTCTCAATTTATATCACATTTTAGAGTTAAAAGATTAACTATTAGAGTTAGAGCGAAAGTATTAGTTCAAAAGGGGGAAGGTGTTAAGGGTGGCCGTGGAGCGTTGTATTATTGTGATATTCATTATTTGCTTGGTTTGTCTGAATGGTGTATTGTGTCCCTTTTTTGTTTCAATTATAAGGAGAATGAGGGAACAATTACCATAAGTTTAATAATTCCACACATTTCCTACACAAACTTCTATACAAAAGTTTTATAAACTAAAAAATTTAGCATATTATCCAACATACCAATTCCTATCATTAAAAAAGCTAAACCAAAAACCAATTATTAAGCTGTACTTCAAGCCAATCCTTACATAAGACTGTCTAAGGTCTTACATTGGGACACTTTGAGCAATAAGATTGACACTTTTATTTGTACTCAGAGTTTTTGTTAGAATTTTGCCCTTTCCAATCTCCCTTATAGGTATAAAGAAGTTTAAGACTTGACTTCAAAAATAAGGTCAAATCTTTCTACGGGACTAAGATTTTAACGAGTGTTCGCACTTATCGAAGGAAAGAGCAAGAGAATAACATATGGTTGATTGAACCACCTTCTACTCCATAAATGAAAAACTAATTATTAGTCTTCATACCTCTTTTACACAGAGTTTTAACAATTGGTACATCACCACATAGTAGTTTCCATTTAAAATTTTGATATTTGGGTTCGTTAAGAGTTTTCAAAGTTGAGAGAAGAGGTCATTACGAGGGGGTTGGGATGCAGCTTGAACCAATACTTCATTTGTCTCATATCGACCAGCAAGCTAATATCTTGATTTGACTAAATAGTTTACCTTTTATTGTGCTTCTACCTCAAGAAATCCTCTTGAGTGACTATCAATTTTGTGGATATGATCTTTAGAACATCATCCTAGAAAAACAATCCTTGAAGCATGTAAACTTTTCAGCTTTAGATTTGGCGTCTAACATTTCATTGTATCTAAGGCTGAAGTTTTAGAAGGTGTTCTTGATCTAAGGAACTTTGTTGCCTTCATCTTCAATCCAAGGATCCATCCACATTCTGATAGAAGTCTCATTCCCAACCATACTTTTAAGACCTTTTACTAAGAGATCTTTTCCATAAAGAAAGCTTCACTAAGCAAAGGAAACCATGTACCTAATTCAACATCAAGAAAATTAACCAACGAAAAATACCTACTCTTAATGATTCTAGCAAACAAATAAATCTGACTCTTGCAAGATTCTCCAAGATTGTTTTGCTAGTTGCACCTCATTTAAGCAGTCAATGTCCTTAAAATCCAACCCACCTAGCTTTCAACTCTTCTAACTATTAGGTAAATTACAAAATATTATAAATTTCTGAATGCATTTTCCTCTTATCTTCAAAGGAGTTCCACCAAAAATTGGCTCATTGAACTTGCCAAATTCTCACATGACACTTTTGGAAGTTTCAAACCTTCCATTACCAAGATAAGAATGGCTAAATTCAACACAACTTCATCACCCTTGATTGAAATCCATTGAAAAATCTTTGAAATTTGGTAGGGTTGGATGACTAAAACAGATCATTGAAGTAATTTGCATCAGCTTCTCTTTAAAGCATTTGATCTATGAACAATGCCTTGATCATTCATCAACATTTCCAGTCATTTCCTATTACTATTTTCCTTCACAAAAGCATGTAAGAAACTTGAGGTATACTTTTAACTACTTCTCCCTAATTTTTTTTTCTTTCCAAAACACTTGTTTTTCTCTGTATGCACCCTAAGGATCCGCTTTAGGACCTTTGATGTGTCAAACATGGGAAGGAGGAATACTGCTCATGCTCCAAAGCTCCTTACAACTGCTGAATTTTATCATGAGAGTTGAATTTATCCGTCTTCTTCCAATGGTTGAGCTCTCTTCAAGACACCCTGAATCTAGGAAAAATAGAAGGCACTTGTACATTTTGCAAGCATTGTACATTTCAGAGAAGGGAGCAAAACTTTGATCAGTACTTCCTTGGGCCACTTTCATAAAATTATTTAGAAGATTAAGCACCTAATTTAGATTAAGCCTCTTCCAATGTCTTAATCCTTTTAACAATACACCACTAGTTATCATGAAAATGAACAAAACATGGCCTTAAATATTAGAACCCTAAACTCATTTTCTAATGAAAATGAATCTGAAACTCTTTTATTGGTTTTATTAAGGCATTTCTACAAACACCTTATGAAAATTGTGAAGCCTAGTTTTAGAAACAAGTTGATTATGCATCTTTCTAGCATTGAACTCTGTACAAGAAATAATTCTAAACAAATATATGTCTAGAGACCATTTTCAACCCCTAATTCACTATTCTCCAACCATACTAATAATCCTATTAGGAACCTCTACTCACTGACAAGAGGGTTTTGTTTTCCTAGTCATTGTATTTGAACAAACTCCCTCTAATCAACTAATTTGCAAACTCTACTATCCCATTTAGTTACTTTTTTAGGTAGTTTAGTGGTTAGTTTGAGTATCTTACCACAAAGAGGCCAATGTTTAGATATTAAGAGTGATCCTAAACATTGGAAAGCTAGAAAACTATGTTTGTATATGTTCAATTTCTAGGACTAAGCAAAATGTAAGTAAAAGGGTAAAAACAATAATGAAATATTTATTTAAGATGCAAAGGAAAGTAATGAGCCTTAACAACAAGTTATGACAATGATATTAAAATAGGTTGAGTGTTGGGACTTATATGATTGAGATGAGCTAAGTATTGGGAGATGAAGGATAAACATTTAAAAACCAACTATAGCACCAAAGTTAACGATAGGTTAGGTCAATCTCTTGATCACTAATCCCTTCATTAGGTTTCGTTAAGAGCATAAGTGGGTATTAGCCAAGTAATCTTAAATATCCCCTAACAAGCATTACATGTTCTCCTTTAACATTATTATTAATCTCTATTCTCGAAAATTTATTGTGATAATAGAGTTTAACTCTTGAAAACGAGACTAGCATTTCATCGAGCACCTTGCGAGCGATAAAATACCAAAGTACTTAAGCATAGGTTGATCAATCCTAGTATAATCATGCAATATCTAGATAGTTTCTTTGTTCCTTTCATCGTTTACCCAAACCCAAATCATCAAAATCAAATGCTTAACTCAACCCTAACTACTTACTCACACAAGACCATTGATTTGATCATTATGAGTCTCAAAACCATAGATGAAATTAAATTCATTAAGAAAGATAATAAGATATCGGTGAAGATCAAAGCATTATAATAAAGTGGTTCTCACAAGTGATCTTTAACGATAAAGGTTTTAATCTTCTAATCTCTCAAAAACACATTAAAGTAGGCATCAAAAAGCTCTCTTAAACATAATTACATAGAGTTTCTTTTATAGGGGGTGCATAATGAAGTATGAGAAAGATGGTCAAAAACCAAAACCTAGTATCAAATCAACTCGTGCCGTCGGCAAAGTTCTTGTGTTTTTTGAGTAGCAGGAACAAGTTTTCCTTTGAAATCTTCTCTCTTGCCATCGGCACAGAGCTGTCTCTTTGCTGGATCGGTTCTACCCTCTTTTTGTTGTCCACCCTTCTCTCTTGCCGTCGTCAAAGGATCGTTTGGTGGCTCCTTGAAGCTCTAGCTCTCCATCTTGCTTCTCTATGCGTTTTGTTGATTCCCAAGCAATCCATCTAGCACCATTGATCTCAAATGCTCCATTGTAACCTAAAGCGGCTCCAAAATACCTATTTGATGCATGCATCTGAAATCAAAGTCCAAAATACACTTGAATGGTAATAATTCTAAATAAAGTTCATTTTATCTCCTCTTCTAAATAAGGGTTAGGAGTTTTATAGCTTCCCCAACAAACCATAGTCGACATTTTTAACTATAGAAACTTACTAGGGTGATTTAAAATTTAAAATTTGATTGAGTTCCGTTGTGTCGACGACATGACTCTTCAGTAGGCTTACTGCATCTTAAACGTTTGGATTATCGTTGACTTTTTCTTTGTGGGGATAATAAAATCATTTCTGGTTAAAACAACATTTATGCAAGACCTCGCAAATTGGAGCAGTACAATTGATAATTGATATTAAACCGTACAATTTTGATATTTTTAGGTTGTGTACTTCTCCAAGTTTTTTCAGTTTAATTTATGTGGGTAGATCAGTTTGACAGCTGCCTTTTCAACTTGCTAAAACGGCTTAGAATAGCTCATACATCTTAGCATGTAAAATATTTTAAAACGTTTGCTTGTACTGTAAAATAATAACATGGTTGACAGACAAAATAATAACTAGGTAGGTCTACTAGTATTGGTATATTTGTATTCGTCAAAAAATTGAGGTCAGATTATCGTTGAATAGTAAATGAAGTAAAAACCATTGGCACTTTGACAGAGATATAATGAATTCTTCTAAATACTCTCTTTATATTAAAACAAAGTCAAGCCTAACATTTTTCTTAATTAAGTGAAACTACTGTTAGGTAGTCCAAATCACATTCTCTTCGGCCTAACACTTATTAGTTTTATTAGCGCCAATCTTTAAGAATCTACTAGAACAAATTTTCCATTGTTAAAATCTTTTGTGTTCTACTTTTAAAATGTTGCGTTGAAAAATACAAAATGCAAATTTAAATTTATTTCACAATCATTTAAAGAAAAATTATTGATGCAAAGGAAAAAAAATTGTTTGCATGAATAAAAATGATTGTTGTAAGAAAAAATGATTTCCCAAATGTAAACATAATATTTTAACATATAAATTTCTATATAAAATGAACATTTATTTTTGCCATGTTATGATGTTTTATGGCTCTCTTTTCATTTAAAGATGAGTTGCTTAAATTGCAATGGAGAATCTTTCTTAACTATAGCATAGGTACCGATAACATAAAATGAACACAAGGTCAACCCTCTTGAGTTCATATCAAGATTATAAATCTTTTTCTTCAGATCTGGAATACCATAAAAGCATAAGATTTAGAAGATCAACATTCTCCCAACTATTTACATTTAATGTAAAATTTTCTATTTTCACTATCGGAGAGCTATACGAAAGAAAATTGAGCAATTTTAACAATTCAGTCACTATACTTGACTTTTAATTTATATGAATATATTAACATCAATATTAATATTAATATCCGTACCGTATGTATTGATCAAACAAGCTACCAGAACAAGTGAAGAAGCAAAAACATGTTCAGTTCAACTGAATGTTTCATCGTCTTCTGGTTGTCTTCTCTACTTTATTATTCGAGTGTCTAAAGTTTATTGGACTATACAGATTTTATATTAGTTGGACGACACATATAGTAATTATCTATTAATTATCAAACGTCCATGATTTAATATTACGGCTTCACATCAACTTTAAAAGATCTAGAAGAGGACGCTTGGCAGTTGGCACTTACTTGGATAGGATTGATATCTGTGAATGGAACAGTTTACTTAACGTCTGCTGAGATAATGTTTGGTTTTAAGGGGTGCATGTTAATTAAATTGATTTATTAGCAAACATATTGACAGACAGAATGACATTATTAGCTGTCGATTTTGTCTATAATATTTACATTTACTTGACGAATGTTAATCATTTATCAAGAGGTCTCTTCTCTAGAAGGGATTTTTACAAGAGTTAGTAAAATATAAAGGAACATTAAATTATTTTTTATTACCAAGGAAAATATAAAATGAATTAATTGTTTTAGTTGGTGATATAAAACGATAAAAATATTTTAATAACAAAAAAAATGAATGGTTTTTAATAATAAAAATTTGATATAAATAGTAAACACCAAAATGGTCAATTTCTTGAACTACCGTTTGTTTTCCTTCAGTTTTGTACTTTATTGTTTTTCAGTTTTGTAGTTTATTGTTTTACTAAATTGACATTGTAAAAATTAGACATTACCGTAAAGGTATCCATTCGGATTCGGATCAGTTCTTTCGAATATAGGATATTTTGAGATTGAGGTTTTAAAATTCATTCGAGTATTTTAGAATATCGATTTGAGTACTTGAAATATAAGAAAAAATCTTTAAAATTGGTTTTATTTGAACAAAATTTAAAAATTTCGAATATCTTTTTGATTATTTTGGTTCTTTTGGGTTTGGGTTAGAATGTAGTCTATATAGGAAGCTAAGTTAATGTATTTCAAGTATTTTGGTACTCATTTGATTTTGAATTCGGTTTCGGTTATTATGGTGCAAGAATCTAAGAGTCAATCGAGTATTTAATTTAAGTCGGTTCTGGTTCTATTCGCTACCACTTAATTCAGTTCGGTTCTTCTGTCCCAGCTATTTCACCTAGACCACACGAACCAATTTTTTGCACGTACTTATTATGGGCCTTTTGTTCCATGTTGGGCTTTAAAAATCTAAGAATGGGCTTCGCTCCAATGTTAAACTTATCATCAGGGGTACGTGCAATGCTATTTGCGGTTCATGTTTGCGACTCTCTTCTCCTTCTCGTACGGACCTCATCAGAGACTAAAATCTCACCGGAACAGTTTGATTCCACCGTAAAGAGTAAAAATCAGTAGGAGCTGATTTTAAGGGTACGCAGTTAGGGTTCGACTTGCTATATTTCTATTGCGAGCTGCAAAGAGAATAACTGGAGTTCCTAATATTGCTTTATTTCGTAATGCGATATGTTTTGAATGATTCTTACTTTGAAGTTTTTTTAGATGTCAAAAAAGAAAAGAAAAAAAGGTATTTCTTTTCTTTTCTTGGGTGCAAAGTTCATTCTCTTTCTAACATTACTAACATAAACATTGTCAAAATGCAGAAATTTTCTCAGCTACAGATATGTTGACACGGAGTTTGGAGATATAAGTGCTCAAGGTTAAGGTTGTGTTAGCAATGTTTGTTGTTCAAGACCAAGAAAGGATCGATTCTTTGACAAAATTGAATCCAAAAGTAAAATAAAAGAGCATGGAGTAGAAAAAATAAAGGATATAGTAAAATTTGTCTGTGATTTAAAAATACATGACATCCCTTTCAGTACATTTAAATATTGTTTAACCATAATCAAAGTGTTTCATTAGTGAGTATTTTGGGTGTTTCAACTTTGGAGCTTATTTAGTCACCTCTTTTCCTTTTGCCTCCACCTTGCTCGATTTGAATTAAACTTGGAACATAACTAAGAACAGTAGGCGAAGATGCATGTTCTGATTCAGAAAGTGGTCCAAAATCCACTTGTGTGACTTTATTATCCTCCCCAACAATGTATACCATGGCTATGCCTTTATCCTCGTCTTCGTCTTCCATGTCTATCCATCTCTCACAACACACCACAACTTTCTTCTCCTCGTCCAACACGAAACTTCCAGTATCCGAAATTATATCAAGACCGGGGCCAATATCCAATGATAAGACATTGCTCTACGACACCACCGTGTTGGTCTCGTCATTATCAATCTTATTTGTCACCCATATATCAATCTTTGATGTATTTTGCCGCTGTAATAACAAGGAAAGTTTCTCTTCCCTAACGACGGAAAGACAAACACTTTCGGAAGCATAACAATCAGAGGGAAGAGGTAGAGGTTGTCAAACTTTCTCTATTGCAAAATCAAATCCAAGCGAGGAGAAGCGGTAAGATGTTCTTTTTTCATCTGTACAAAACCAGTAAGCCTTTCCCTTTAAAGAGACGATCTGAAAAGTGTATGTAAGGCACCAGCCTGGAGCGATAACATCATCAAGAATCCTCCATGAATCAGAGTTCAACTAATAGATTGCCGATTCTTTGGTAAGAGTACTAAAGCTCAATACTTTGTAGCTCTTACCATTGCAGTTTTTCTTGTCTTGGTAGTATCCGAGAACAAAGTAGCCGCCTCTCTTCCCTACTTTGATCCACCTGGTTTCACCAGTTAACGGATTTCAAACCACCAACCTAGATTCGTCTTCTGAGATGCATAACAGCAAGCCTTCGCAATGTAAGACACTGGATATCTCGAATTGAGCGAAGAATGTGGATCCAGTAGGTTAAGCATACCTTTAAGCTTTGCAGATGGATTCTTTCCGTCAAGATTGATGCTTAGTGGACTAATACTGAAGTCCTTCGTCAGCATGAGAACAATAAACTGCTTTACCGCCATTTCAAAGTGTTTTCTTGCGAATCTCATATCCTTGAATAAATGGTTCCATCTTTTGCTAATACGACGTGATTTATTCCAATCTGTGGCTGGAACGCGGCAGAGTATCTCTTCTACCAAATCTTCAAAGATCTTGTATCTTCATTGATTTCTTCAAGGAAACGGCAACGAGAAGGTGCCTCTCCCTATATAATCTAGGGTTTTGCTTTTCACTTCCCCTATTATTATAAAAATAGGGTAATTAACGAATTGTCCTTCAATTCTGAAATATAATATATATATATATATATATATATATTGCATTATTTTTTGCGTTTCATTACATGTAAACAACATTTTTGGCAAATTCTTACATTCGAAACCTCTTGTTGATAGTCTTATGCAGTAGCCAAGGCTACAAATATATTTTCCAGAAAAAATGTTGTAGCTTTGGTTTGGTTTTATTTTTCCATATGTTGTTGTTTTTTTTGTTAAGGGTTTCATCTTGTTGCGAACCCATACTTGTGAATCGAGTTAAACAAGGCTTGGCTTTTCAGTTTTAGGCATATAATATCAAAGATCTATACTCTAAATTTGAATTTAATGCTAGAGGAAGGAATAGCTAACCCAACTCATAGGACTAAGCTTAGTAATGCCCATAAGGTGTTTGCTAAACTGTCTAAGATAGACTTAAAGGAACTAAACATATATTTCCATTGGGAAATGAGTTTAGGGTGTATAGTAATTGACTTAGGACCAAGTTTTAGAGGGGTGTATTGAAGTTGGCATTTAGAGTGATTTGAGTTTTAATAAGATTTTAGATGATTTTGATGGTTTCTGGGTGATTTTAAAGAAGTTGTTATGATTTGGTATTAAAATCCCCCATAATTCCACCTAAAACCATGATATTTGGATCTTTATATTTTTAACTAAGGGGGTGGTATTGGATCTGACATTTTAGAGGATTTCAAGTTTTTTCCAAAAAGAAAATCACCTAAAATCTTTTAAAATCTCCTGCAGTCATTAAAATCCCAATACTTAAAACATTTTCAATAAAAGTGGATTTGATATGATTTTTAAAAACTCTTGTTTGAATAATAGGAGATTGTAAATGATTTTAAATGACTTTACATAAATCTCATTTTCAATAACACCGAATTTGGGAAGATATTTTAAAATCCTTAGTTGAATAACAGGGAATTTTAAGAAAATCCCAAAACCTTTTAAAATCCATAGTTCAATACACCTTCCCCCTAATGATTGTTAGCATTATATTCACTATGAGAACTCTAAGGTGGGGTTATTGGAACAAAGATTTTGAATTATTTTCGCAGAGATTTTAAGGGATTTTGTCAAATACCATCAAATCAGGTGGTATTTGAAATCCCTTATTTTTAACTATCAATTATCTTTCAAATAATCTCAAATCCTTTTTGATATAGTTAATTAATGAAATCCCAGTTATCCAATAACATAAGATTTAAAGAGATTTGTATAAATCTCATTACAATAACCTAGGATTTGGAAGAAGTTTTACAAATGCCAAGCCCAATAACCAGAGATTTGGAAAAAACTTGAAATCCTCTTAAATGCCAGATCCAATACCACCTCTAAATGTCTATGTGTGTTTAACAAATAGACTTTGATCATGGAAGTGACTTAATGTATAATTAAGGATCTTAAGCTTCTAGATGGAGTCTACAAATGCTAAAAGATATATACTTGATACTTATATGTAAATTCTTGATTTGTAATCCGTCATAAACCCGATAAGATATAGATGTTGCAATAATGGGTTTGAACATAAATGATTGAATTTTTATGTTCACCATAGCATTTGTAGACTCCATCTATATCATTGCTACTCCATCTTGAAGCTTATTGTTGAAAAGATATAGAGATGTTGCCGACTGGAAACCTTAATCGAATTTTTTTGTTAGTTATAAACTTATAATTCATTTTAATTAGAATATGCTAGCTTTCAACAATATGGGCCAAAGCAGAAGATTATTATACAAGCCCAACTAAAACAAAGAAATATAATTAGGGTTTCAATCTCACCCTAATTTAACTGTTTATCGATGTATATAAATATTAGGATAAGATAACGAGTGGCAACGTTAACGATACTTGTTGCTTGAAACTTAGAAAGAACGCCGACAATCTCCGTTCTTTCAGGTGAGATAATCTCTAGGTTAGATCCACATGCAAAGAGAGAGAGAAAGCAGCCTCAGTTCATCACCAAACGTCATAGCCGAATACCCAATCCATCTCGCCATTACCAGAAAGCCACCGCAACGGGAGCCACCGCTGCTTAATCACCACTTCGTCATCATCCACTTGTTCCGTCTCCGTGTTATCAATCGAGGTTAGTGTTTCTCATTGTGTGAGTTCTTAGATTTTAATTATCTATATTGAATGGCCTATATATATATATATATGAGCGTATGTATCTAAACAAATAAGAGCATGACAAATAAGTTAAGGATGATGAAGCATGATGTATTATATAATTAGTTTTGGTTGCTGCAATTGTATATAACCAAGCAAATCTTATTGTGTGTGGAAGTATAGTGATGTATATTATTAGTACATATATAAGATAACATCAGTAATGTGATTAGTTCGCACTCGTATTATTGTGGTGTGTTATCATATACATGTATATAATGAGTACAGATTAGTATATATATATTCACATAATCAATTACTGAGCCAATAGTTCAAGTAAAAGAGAAGTTACAGAGAGGGAGAATCAATGAGAGAGCAAGAAGAAAGGTGGAGGACGAAGACCTTAGTGAGTTTTTGAAAAGAAAGAGAGATTGCGGTGAGTGAGGTGTGATTGGAAATATCCCAATCCTTGGCAGATATAGTTAGATCTCGTGTTGGAGAAAACGTTGGAGCTACCAACTCTCATGTTCGAGGTGAATTAGAGTTTTCAAGGATTTTTCTTTGTGCACAAAAAGCTGAAGATTCTATTAGTCCATGCCCCTAGAAATTAACCTATATTACAAATATGTCAACGGAACACCATAGCATACACTTTCGAGATGATTAAAGGATAAAATTTCTCTAATTAAATGGCAAAATTCTATAAACTATTCACTTACTTTTTGGCCAATATGAAAACTAAAACATTTTAGTTCCACTAAATGCATATAATTTGGAGAAATTATCATCTTAATGGATGTGTTATTAACGTGAATACTCTCTTTGTAAATTATAAATAATTAGATTAGATAATGAAAAGGTGTTTTTTACATAAAATGATTTTGATTTTTTGTTTTTTTTTCCTAAACTAACTAAATTTTAGTTCCACTTAATGCATAGTCCAGAGAAACGATAATGTTGACGGAAGATCATCTTAATGAACGTGTGGCAATAACGAAAATACTCTCTTTATAAAATATATATAAATAATTAGATAATGAAAAAGTTGGTTTCTTTTACGGAAAATAATTTTGATTTTTTTTGTTATTTTTCCAAACAAACTAACATAAATTTTAGTTCCACTTAATGCATATAGTCTAGAGAAACGATCATGTTAATCTACGTGTTGAAACTGTATATACTTCTTTAGTACAGTATCGAGTAATGTAAATAAATTTTTAAAATATAAATAATTAGATAATGAAAATATTTATTTTACTGAAAATGATTTTGATTTTTTTGGTTTTTTCCCAAACAAATAAATTTTCAAAATTAGAAAAAAATTTGATTCTCTTGTTAGAAAAAAAAAAACAAAAAATTTAACAGAACTCGTAAAACATTTGTTGAGAGTTTTATAAAAAATAATTTATACTGAATGTAGAACTGTAAATATATATGCTTGATTATATATGAGTTAAAAAGTGTTGCTGGAAGATATTTATATAATATATGTATTACATAAAATTTGGGGTCATTGATTGCTAATACTATGCTATACTATTGGGAAATAGCATTTGTACTTTATAACTAATAAGTTTTAGGCTTAATAAGTAAATAAAATCTAGTTAGTTTGTAAATTTGGGCTTGAGTGTGCATCTAAATTTCTTAATATTTTAGGTCTCAGGTTCATTATAAGAGACAAACGTCGAAATAGGGAAAAACTAAAATTTGGGTTACGACAACCAAAACTCTAAACACATTTAAAAATTAAAGTAAATCAACTCTCATACTTTTATAAAAATTTAGCATTTGTCAATGTCAACAACCTTACGGATATTGTTTTGTTTTGCCTTATTCTTATAAGTTATGTACCAAATATATAATACTGTTTTTATTTTGGTATATACATATATAATTTTTTTGCATTTAATAGATAATTTTAAAATCTTGTCTTAATTCTTTAATCGTACTCTCTAATAAAAATATGGAGAAACATGAAAGTGCATTTTAATTATTTAGAACTTCAAGAAGAAAAAAAAAATTTATAAAAACTTATATCACCTAAAATATTACGGTGTATTAAAAGAGGTTTCAAGTATGAGTTCGATATTTTAGACTAGATTACATGTCTTTTTCTCTATCTTTGGGAGATCATACTCCACATATCTGAAAAATTTTGTAATAAAAATAACAAAACAATGATAAAAGCAGAAAGAAGCAGAAAAGTATATATACGTTAAATTCTTGTATATACCATTAGTTTATGCTAGTAAATCCAAATATATTTTAATCATTTTTATTACAATTTTTTTTTTCAAACTTTTGGATTACAATCTCCCAAAGTTAAAAAAAATACTTATAAATCTAATCAAGTCTCAAACATCAAAATTCATATTTGTGATCTTAATCATTGACATCAAAATAATTATGTTGCAATTTCATGTTTCTCTATATTGTTTTAGAGATTATGGTTGAAAGAATAAGAGAAGATTTTAAGACTTATTAAATACAACACATAAAATTATATATATATATATAGAATTATAGATCTCGTATATCTTATAATATTAAGACGAAATAAAAAAATTTATGTGAGGTTGTTGACCACAACAAATACTATCTTTCTATTGAAAAATATGAGGATATAAGATATATTTTATTCATCAATTTTATTTAAAATTTTGGTTTGCGTTAGACATAATAAATTCTCTTTCTCCCTATTTCAATATAACCCTGAATCTAAATTTATAAGAAAGTTAGATCAAACTCAAGCCCTAGATTATAAACTAATTGGAATTTTTAGTTTATTAAGCCTACTAATTAATGAGTGATAGAGTCCACATGGTGTTGCCTAATGCAACATAATATTAGCAAAGGCAGAACACAGAAAATAAATTATATGACTCTTCAAAGACTGGAAAGAGATGATCTAGTAGATATATTAATTATGATAACACCAAGAAATCACGTAGATTCTTGGATTCTTAATACCAGTGCTTCATTACATGACTTCAAACAATAAATGGTTTGAAACGTATAAAGCTAAAACTATGGGCTATGTTAGAATAAATGTTGTAAAGACATAACATGAATTTTTAGATTCCAAAATAATTTTAATGAAAACTGGTTGGAAACAAGTTCACGTTGGAATCAAAAGTCTCGCAGACAAATAATTCTTTTTCGGTCAGTTTTGAGATTGATGGTGTTGAAAAATTCAAAATTCTAGGGACAAAAAGAGATTATCATCTTCCAAATGAATTAATTATCAAATTCTGCTGTTATATCAAAATATTCCACTAGTGCCACAAAAAATCCCAATCGAAGGAAAGAGAGCACTTGAATTCGCAAAATGTGCAAAGCAAAAAAAAAAAAAAAAAAGTTTTGAGAATTCTAACAGACAGTTGCACCGCCACCGCTAATCGCAGAACTAGCGACTTATCGTTATAGAGTCAGAGAATGAATGAATAAGCTGCTTAGCTAGAGCCGTTGCATCGTCGTTGAAAACATCAATGTATGTATTCACAATACTGATCTCCTTAGATGTGGCTCTCAAGCTATACCACGTAAGAAACTTCTGTCTGAAACTGCTCTCGATATGACCTAAACATTCTAGTTGTCTTATGACCTTCACGTAATACTTGAATCCAACAGCGTAGTTTTCAGAGTTCTCCCCGTTCACCGGTCTATCTTGACGTTCATCGGTTTGTTCATGAATAGGCAAATTTTCCTGGTTTTCTTTAGAAGAGTTTTTCTCGATCTCACTCACACGAGAATCGGTTTTGAGATTTTTTCCTTTGGAGAGAAGACTTTCGTGATCCAGCAAAGTTGCTTCCTCCTTTTCTTCTTCTTGGAGGTTTTTTGTAGAGGCTTCGACTCCATCAGCGCTCAATTCTTTGGCACCGCTAAAGGAAGCGACTTTGAAACAATAATACGTAACTAGAGTTAGCATAGATTGAAACTGAAGAATGCTCTAAATGAAAACTTTACCTATCCATGAAGATTTTACCTTTAGCCACATAGCGAGATGGATATCTGTTCTTCCTTCGTCTCTTAGAGTTTCGGTTGGTAGGTGCTAAATCATCTTTTTCTTCATCTGATGCAATTTTTTCTTCTTTTTCTTCTGTCTTTCTCTCGCTCGGTGGAGAATCTTTGATCTCCGTTTCAGGGGTTCTTTCTGATAAAATCTTCAGAAGAATATCGATAAGTTTTGCTTTAGTGAAGCCTATGTATTTTCTTTGATGTCCTGATTCTGTGCTTAATATGTGTAGAATTTCTTGCCGTGTACATCCTTGCAAGACTTGAAAGGCTGAACGTGAATCGTTTGATAGTTCATGAACAATTTGTCTCCTTTCAGCAACACTCATTTCACTTTGTTTCAATAACACTCCTTGATCATGAAAAAACAATAAAGACGTAAATTTAAATTTTCAACCATTTTGGTTAAAAAAAATATTTACACACACAACTTCTAGTAGAACGATGCATTACATGATTTAAACACAAATTCTCCAAATTGAAGAATAAGCAGCTACGTGAAACTGCCTTTGAAGCTACATGCAACTTTTTTTGACCAAATTTTGAAGAATGATTCCAAATCAAATTATTTGCAACTACAATCTAATTTGGAAAAAAAAAAAATTCTATGAGAACAAGATAAAAGGTTTTTTTTACAAAAAAAGAAAAGATAAAAGGTTCTTTTAAAAAACACATGCATTACTAATTTACTAAATTCCAAAAACATTTTGCAGACACAAAGAAATTATTCACGAGACACGCGTAAATTACCTTGGAGCGAAAAGCCCATGAGAGTTAATTGTAGTACGTAGTCAAACCCACAATACAACTAGAGCTAACAAGAATATTAAAAACCTGCAGTTAAAGAGTAAAATGAGATTAAAAACAAAAGATCAAGAGTCTCTCACAAATTAAAAAAGAAAATGCATTAGATGAATAAAAAAACGATCATTTTTGAGAAAAAGATTGCTTGCTAATTAAAAGGGAGTTCATTGGGGATATATGACAAATATAATACTTGTTACAAGTCTCATTAGTTGAATAACACTTGTTACAAATATAACACTTGTTACAAGTCTCATTAGTAGTATTTTTGATGGTCCCCTAAAAAAAATATAAAGTAATTCAAATCTTGTATGCGGTTTGGTAGTTGGATGATTAAATTGATTTTGACATATATAATTTTGGGGTTTATTTTAATAAGTAATTATAATGGTAAACTAATGAAAACATTATCATAAATTCCCTAATGATATTGGTGAGATAGCAAATTTCATCTTCTTTCTCTTGACCACACAAATAAAAAGTTGAAAAAGTGAAGGCTGGTGAGTATTAATAATGTACTAGATTGTTTGAAGTTATTGTGAAGAGTCAGAGTGTTAGATACTTTCTAGAAAGAAAATGAAATTGATATTGCCATAAATCTAGAATTCTCCACCAACTAAAAGTCATAAACCCAAAATTTTGAATCAAATCCATCCCGATTTGGGAAAACCCAATTTCTCATGAACTCTAATTTCTAAAATTCTTAAAGTCGAGACAAGTAAAACCACCCAAAGATGATAATTCAGAAAAATCTTCATGAACTAAGACTTATAATACAACCTATGACGATAATCGAACTCAATTACAAGAAAACCCAAAATCAAAAATTCATAAAATACTCAAAGGGTTCGTGCTACTTGCCTTTTTCACCGCCGATCGTGAGAGTCACCTTCCACATATCACCAACGTTGTTATTACAGATTTTGCCGGACAATTTTCTTGGCTAGAGCGGCGTCTTCTTCTAAACGACGATGACTTTCTCTTTGAGATGAATGTTTTTTTCGGTAGAAATGTAAAATGATAAGTGTTATATGGTGAAAATTTCGAGTTTATGGTCAGCGGTTAAAATAAGGTGATCATATTTCTCCTTATTTGTCCATATTTTATACTGTGTATTGATTTCAAATATTTTATACTAAATTTTGTAGATTTTTATCCATTATAATTTATTCATTTTTATTTTCTCAAGCTTCTAAAAATCATCAAAAAAAATACCTTAACTATTTTATTTTAGCCAAAAAAATACCTTAACTATTTTATTTTAGCCAAAAAAATACCTAAACTATTTTATTTTAGCCAAAAAAATACATGATATGTATACCTAACCAAAAAATACCTTAACTTAGATTGACTAATTTGAAAATCATCAAATTCTTGTTGACTCGGCCAAAATAGCACGCCTTCATTCGATCTAATAGAATTGTTAAGAAGGCATTTACTGTGCCGTTAATACGAAACGAAGTCGTTTTGTGTTTATTGTGCCGTTAATATGAAACGAAGTCGTTTTGTGTTTATTGTGCCGTTAATACGAAACAAAGTCGTTTTGTCAAAAAAAATTGTTTGAGAAAATTTCCAAAAAATACATGAACTTTTTAATTTTGGCTAAAAAATAACTGAATTTTTTTAATTTTATCCAAAAAATACATGAAAGATTTTAGGGTAATTCGAACTAGGGTGACATAAAACACATAGCATGTAGTCAAACCATTATGCCAATGCAATATCTCGGAAGTAGTTCAACTCGTTAAATATTTACACTATATATATATAAATACTTAAAAAAAATTGGAATATAAAAAACTCATGAATATAAAACAAAAATCATTTTATATATATATTATAGTTTTCTATTAATTTTATGATTTATATATATATATATAAAATTAATTTTCTGAATGTTGGATAAATCTTATAAAAAATATATACCAAAATTAATATAAAACAAAAATCATTTTTGTATATATTATAGTTTTTCATTTATGTGAATTTTATTTTTATATATATAGTTTTCTATAATTTTATGAATTTTTTATATATCAACTTTATTGTTTGAAATATATATATATATATGAAGTATAAATATTTAACGAGTTCAAGTACTCATGAGATATTATCTTGGCACAATGGTTAAAGTACATCATACGTGTTTCATGTCATCCATGTTCGAAGCGTCCTAAAATCGTTCCAAGATTTTTAAGTTCGTTCAGATATTTTTTGGCCAAAACTATGAAAGTTTAGGTATTGTTTGGCCAAATTTAAAAAGTTCATGTATTTTTTGACCAGACAAAAGTTTTTTAAAAGAGGACGTCGTTCGTATTAAAGGCACAGTAAACGTCTTCTTAACGATTATGTTAAATCGGATAACGGCGTGCTATTTTGGCCAAGTCAACAACAATTTTGATGATTTTTTAAAATGTCAACCTAAGTTGAGGTATTTTTTTTGTCAGGTATACAGTTGAGATATTTTTGACCAGAATGAAAGAAATCGGGTATCTTTGGCAATTTTCCCGATTTTAAAATATCAGAGGATAAAACATGTAAATCTAGTCAATTCCCCAACATCAAAACTCAAATTTATGATTTTTGAAATTTTTTACTTATAAAAAATCACTACAAGAAAAATGGTTAGCTGTGAGGATGAATGAGACGACAATGAGGAGGATCCGGTTGAGAACGACGACGACTATATTCACGGAGATTACCAAACTCATTCAAGATATTGAGTTTATGATGATCTCGACCAGTAGGGACTCGGCACTCCATTACATTAATATTCTTGTGAAAATGTTAGTTTAATTATAAATTTGTACTTTGATATGCTTGTAAAACCGTCGATTTTAATAAGTACTGAACTAATTAATTAATATAAATTTCGTACGTTAAAGTTGTATTGATAACTTAAATTTGTGTTTTGGTGTATTATTAAAAAAGATTGTGTAAAGTAGTGTAACAATTTTGGTATAAACTTTTGTAAAATAATATTTGAAAAAAATAAAACAAAATTTTAAATAAATGAAAAAAATATTCCATTGGAAACCAGTTAAAAATTTTCAAATGAATTTTTGTTGGAATTCCATTGAATTTTTTTCTATATATAACTAAACCCATTTGTTTCCACTATTTTACAATTTATATTCCATTTTTTCTATACTTTGCTCTCAATAATATTTTCTTAGAATAGATGTTCTGATGTCGTCGATGAATAATTTTGACATTGTCTGGACGTCGATCTACAATAAATGGATCCGGTCAGTAAGACAAATACCAGGAAATTCAACTAGGGGCTAAGAGATTTCATATCATTTGCTTCCGATCAACCGAGCACACAAGAAACTGGTATGATGTGATGTCCTTGTGTCAATTGCAAGAATAATGAAATTTTAGAGGTTAGTTTAGTAGGAAAGCATTTATATAGAAGCAGATTTATGCAGTGTTACTACTATGGGTTGTCTCATGGAGAAAATCTAGATGGTGGTAGTAATACTGGAACTTTAGAAGAAAGGCGGGTGTTGAGTATGTTTCCGGATCAGATATACAATCCAATGTGGTCTTAGAAACAATGGAGACAGAGGCCATAGGGACGATAAAAATGGTGAATGAAGTGTTTTGGGAAGCCGGTATAGATCACATGGACACACATATGAGTGAGGAATCTCAAGGCGAAGCAAGAAGGTTTTTTAAAATGTAAGACATGGCTAGCAGTCCTATATATGAAGGTTGTAAAGAAGGTCATTATGCTCTATCAGGTGCTACTAGGATGATGGCCATAAAGACTGATAACAATCTAAGCGAGTATTGTGTGGATCAAATACTTTAATTTTTAAAGATTACTTACCGGAGGGTAATTTGGCACCGGCTACGTATGACGAGGTCGAAAGGTTGGTTGGTGGGATGGGTATGCCCTCTCAAGTGATAGACGTGTGTAGGGACAACTGCATGATCTACTGGGATACGAACAAGGATAGGTCGAGTTGTAAAATTTGTCATAAGGAAAGGTAGCAGGCTACTGGAGGGAAAGCCAATGTGTCGTTTAAGCTTATGTGGTATTTACCAATTGCGCCTAGGCTAAAAATATTATACCAAGCAAAAGTTACGGCAGAAGTGATGAGATGGCATGCAGAGCACAACCCGGAAGGGGAAATCAGCCATCCATTGGATGCAAAAGCGTGGAAGAACTTCAACGCTGTATATTCGAGTTTCGCCTGTGAGAGTCGAAACGTGTATTTGAGATTATGCACAGATGGGTTCAATCCATTTGGGAAGACAGGGAGAAAGATCTCATTGTGGCCAGTTATTGTGACACCTTACAACTTTCCACAGTCATTATGCATGAAGCGAGATTATCTTTATCTCTATGTTATAATTCCTGGTCCTGATCATCCAAAGCGATCCCTAGATATTTTTTTGCAGCCGCTGGTTCATGAGTTACAACTTCTACAGTCTGAAGGTGTGGAAGTGTTTGATGTGTTTAGATCACAGAATTTTCAATGAGAGCAGTGTTGTTGTGGACTATTAGCGATTTTCCAGCATATGGGATGTTGTCGGGTTGGACAACACACGGAAAGTTGGCGTGTCCTTATTGTGGGGACAAAACCAATTCTTTTCAGCTTCAACATGGCCGGAAAACATGTTGGTTCGATTTTCATAGAAGGTTTCTTGACATGCGACATCCTTACCGTAAAAACATAAGGTTGTTCAGGAAAAAAAAGAACAGTACCAGAGGCACCACCGCAAGATTTAAGTGGGGATGCCCTCCTTCATCAGTTAAACCACCATCGGGTGGAACGGACGGTAGATTGTGGAGGAAACAACCATAAGAAAGCAACCAGTTACAATGAGACACATTATTGGCACAAGAAGAGCATCTTCTGGGATCTCCCTTACTAAAATTATCATTTGCTACGACATAATCTAGATGTTATGCATGTAAAAAAAAATTCTTTGACAACATCATCAACACCATGCTCAATGTTCAAGGGAAGACAAGGGATAACCTAAAGATTTGGTTAGATCTCCTAGAACTGTGTTGTCGGGAAAGTCTTCATGTACAAGATGGTGTCGGTCCGATACCATCATAAAGACTAGATGGCGATAGAAAGGCGGAACTCTTTGAATGGCTGAGGTGTTCTGTGAAGTACCCAAATGGATATGCATCAAACATTTCGAACTCCGTCAACTCTCACGGCAGACTATTGGCTGGAATGAAGAGTCATGATTATCATGTGTTTATGAAGCGACTACTTACTATGGCTTTTACACATACTTTACAAAAATATCTCGGTGTTGGTGCATTTTTCCGTGATCTTTGCACATATTTTACAAAAATATGTCCACGAGGCAATCGCCGGTGTTGGTGCATTTTTCCGTGATCTTTTCAGTAGAAATCATACTGAAGCAGGTGTCAATCATTTGAAAGAAAGAATACCAATCATTCTTTGCAACATGGAGAAGCTTTTCCCTCCATCGTTCTTTGATGTTACAGAACATTTACCAATACATCTACCTTGTGAGCTCGAGCTTGGAGTCCCAGTTCAGTATCGGTGGATGTACTCGTTCGAACGGTATATGTTTTACCTTAAGAAAAAGGTCAAAAACCCCAACATGGTCGAGGGATCTATAGCGGCACAACAGGTCAGAGAGGAGACCGCCGCATTTTCGGCGCACTACTTCCCGAGGACAGTTAAACCTAAGGCAACAAAACCGGGTCGTTACGAATGGGGCGAGAAACCAGTATATCTGAGTGCAGTACCTGATATGTTTGACAAATAGGGTGCCTTAGCGGTAAAAGGGGTGACATATTCTTAGACACGAGGGAGTACACACATTCATAAGTATATCATTGTGAATTGTGAAGAACTCGATCCATTCCTAAGGTACGTCAATTAATTTTTTATATCAGTAATTTTTCATGTATTGAATCGATCTATATATACTTGTATTGTATCATGTTTTGTGCTGGTATGAAGAACTTACGACCACATATAACTCACGAGGAGTTAGAAGCCTTGAAAGAAGACCAAGCTTACTTTACTAGTCAAGTCGGGAACCTTTCACCCAAATCTCTAATTAACCCCCAACAAAACAAATCTTACAAAATGAATACTAAACGGGAAAACCAGTCTCTTTTCAATATTTTATTAGTGGAAACTAATTTAGTCATCGCTCTCCAACCCAAGTTCGATGCCCAAGAAGAGAGGTTTTGTAGTCCTCTACTTTGGCATTTAATGAATAACAAAAAAATCAAAGTGCTCTCGTCTTCTTTCTCACATCTATAACCCTAGTTTTTGCGGATTCCATTTGTTTTTTTATGGTAGTCAACGTTTCAACTTGTTTTCCAAAAAAATTAAACCCAAAATGCTACATCTACAATTCAAAACGAATTTAAAATATAAAGTTCACTAAAAATGATTTGTTTTAAAGGTGCCGATTTTTCTGGTCAAGTTAAATCGAATTGCCGCGTTTTCGAAGAATGAGAAATTTAACGAATTCTTGTTTTTTTTTATTTTTCTATATTAGGTGGTTGGTCCACACCATGTGTAGGCAGAAAATAATTCTGCGTTTACTTGAAAAATATGAATTCATAATGTTAATTGATTTTGTTTGTTGGTAGATGTGTCAAAAATGAGAAAAAAACCGCAGAGCGAACCCAAATCTTCCTGCTATATGGGGCAGGGATGGTTTGTTTGGTTGTATGTTTTTTTTTTATAACAGCTTCCATAAATAATTAGAAGTCATTTTTTTCATCCATAAAAGAGGGAAATGATTTACATAACAAGCTGGAAAAAAAAATGTAGTTTTTTTGGATAGACTATCAGCAATTTCATTTTCTTTTCTACTAGCGTGGCCGATAGATGATAAGGGAAGTTTCGAAGTCCAGTGCCTGATATCATTCCCGATGGTTCTGAGTTGTTGATGATGCTTACTAACTGGAGACAGTCATATTCAAACCAAATATGAGAATATCCATTGCTCCACAAATTCTAAAGTACTTATAAGAAACCATGAGCATCAGCTTGTAATGGCATTTCGTCCCTACGTAGTTAACCATACCGTATTGAATGTGTTTCCCTTGTGAATCTATTATAATCCAATTTGTTCCGGTGTAAGGATTCTCTTGTTTGTAGCTGCTGTCAAAACTACATTTGCACCTAGTTGAATGGTGGTGGTTCCCAAAGAGTCTGTGTCGGTTGAGCATTGTTAGAGGACTGGAGAATCCTTAGACACCGCAACAGCAGCGTAACCCTTCTTAACAATCGGATTGAAAATAATTTCATTAACATCTTTGTGCTTGTGTTAGTCCCGTTAATTTCGTTGTAGTGATAACATCATTTTATTTTGTCCTCCATATTTGACGTAGGATGAATGAAATTCGAATTCGGCAGCTCTGATGCTTTCCAAACCAAACTGATTGATCTTCATTACATGTACAACACATAATTAATCGTTTCGTCTCCAAGACAGAACTTTTGGAAAATTCTTGACATTCGAACACCTCTTGTTGATAGTCTTGATGCAGTAGCCAAGGCTCCATATATATAGGCTTTTTCAGGAAAAAAAAATGCTGTAGCTTTGGTGGGATTTTCTTTTTCTATATTTTATTTTTTTTCTTTCTGTATTTTCTTTCTCAAATCGATTGATCCTCTTGGAGGGTCAATTTGACTTTCATGTTGTTACGAGGCTACCCAATTCCCTGAGCAGGGCTGAATAGATTTGATTATTTGTGTAAGCCCAGACTTATGAATCATGACACTTATGACGTGACAAATAGACGGTCAAAATTGATGCCATGATCTTATTTTCTTCTTTTGCTTTGTTTTCTTTAAATCTAAGACAATGTAGAAATTTACATTTAATCTTGAGTTTATGCAATTGTTTTTTCTCGTTTTTAAGGTTTCTATTTATAGCGTTTAATTCTCTTTACCTTTTGCAAACCACCATTGATCTTTAAAGGTTCTTGTGTGAGTATATTTCATTTTTTGGTTTGGAGATCGAATATGATTTAAATTAAATAAGGTTTGAGTTTTAATTTTTAGGCACATAATATCAAAGATCTATACTTTAAATTTGGATTTTATGCTACATGAAGGAATAGCTAACCCAACTCTTGGACTAGATACTTAAAGGAACTAAATATATATTTAATCGGGGAATGAGTTTAGGGTGTATAGTAATTGACTTAGGACCACTCGTAATGATTATTAGCATCATATTCACTATGAGAACACTAGATGTCTATGTGTGTAATTAAGGATCTTAAGCACCTAGATGGAGTCTACAAATTTTAGAAGAAATGGGAACCAAATCCTTCATACCCTTCTCAATATGTTAATTTCTACACCAAAGTTGTCCTTGATTCCAACTTAAGGAGTTGACTTTTTTAACTTTTTCACTTTTTCACTTTTTTTTTTTTTTTCTTTTAAGGTTTCTCTTTTTAGCTTTCTTTTGCATTTAATTATTTTTTGCATCTAGAGTTTTAGTATCCAAATTAATCTTAACCTCCATATCATTATGTGTATGTTTATTTAACAAATAAACTTTGATCATGGAAGTGACTTAATGTATAATTAAGGATATTAACCTTCTAGATGGAGTCTACAAAATAAAAATGCTAAAAGAAACGGAACCAAAACCTTCATACTATTATCAATATGATAATCTCTAGACCAAAGTTGTCCATCATTTGATTCTAAGTTAAGAGTTGACTTTTCTTTGATTTTTTCTAGTTTTAGCTTTTGCATTTAACTATTTACTTATTTAGTTTTTGCATCTAGGGTTTTAGTATCCAATTTAATCTCATCCTCCATATAATTCCATCTTAGTTTATTAGTTAAGTATTTTAATCTTCACATTTCCCGTGGATTCTATAACATTTCGTTTTGAACGACAATTAAACCTTCTCTTAGATTTTAATAGGTATTTACTTTTAAGACTTATGCATTAAGTTAAACTAAACAAATCAAATAAATATACATCATTCATAATTCTAGTTTTCGCATATAATGGTTAAAAAACCTCTCTATAACCATCATATAACAAACCATAGAATCTCCAGGCTTCTAAATTAGGTTTCTCCTAACTCCCATCATCAACATTCGCTCTTATATAATCATGCATCGCTGATCATTTGAGCAATACATATGTTTTATAAATTCGGTGTTGGTACTTTTAACCTATCTGCAACATGATGTCCACCAGTACTAGTGTAATTCACCATTGAATAACTTTCCATGTGATAAGATAAAAATTTGTAGCCTGGCATAAAACTGATAAGATATAGATGTTGCAATACATTACGAATGGGTTTGAATATACTATTACCACAAGTTGGACAGGGGTAGTACATCTTACGAGTTTTTTGGGGTTGCTTTTGATTTGTCCAAAAGTCCATGAATTACGTAAGACCTGCAAAGAACTCGTTTCTAAGTATTCCTGATCCACCAGTTTTATGATGTGCTTAAAATTTGTAATTTTGTAAATAAATAGGTGATCACTCTTTAAATATCAGCCATAGAGAGAAGATGACAACCATGCACCACTTGTGTCTGCGTTTCCGTTTCCGAAGGCACCCCTCTACTTTCAAGATTGAAGTAATGATATTTTTGTAAACAAATATTAGGAAAATATTTACTTTGTCTATTAATTCGTAAGTATGAATGTAAAAACCACACGTATATATTTTTTCCATAGTTACTTGGCAAATAATATATAGGACACGAAGATCCACTTGTAATATAGATATGTATAGAAAAAAAGTATATAAGCTTAGAAACAAGTTTAATGAACAAGAAAAGAGCGGGTATTAAACTTTCTTCCTAATCTCATTAAATACGTTAGCATCATTAAAGAAACCTCAACACCATACAACACAAATCAAAGAAATCAGAAAAAAAAAAAAAAAAAAATTGTTACGAAACTTGTCACTCCAAAAATGAAGTCTTTGGAGTGTAAGTTTAGTGATGGAGCCCATGCTACTACTATAGTCATATAGTCATAGTACTTGTCTATTTTCATCCTAATATTGGTCATTTGTAATAGACACATTAAAAACATCAGCGACATCTCTTCTCATCTCAACAAATCATTCTCTCACTCTCTATAATTTATCTAATATATTATAATTACATTCTATATAGAGTGTAATTATAACACGTTATCATCAGCACGATCAACAACCATGATTTATAATTATAAATATATCACTGGTTTTTTTTTGTATTGTTTTTATAATGATTGCTTAATGTTTTTACATGGATGACTACAATTAGTTACCATAATTTATTTAATGTTTTAATATGGATGTCTTTATTAGTCACCATAAAAAATTTAATATTTTAGTATGAATGACTTTAATTAATTATCATAATTTATTTACCGCTTTAATATGGCTGTCTTTTGTTAGTCACCATAATTTATTTATGTTTATTGTAGATGATACTAGTCACCGTAATTTATTCCTTAATATGGATGATTTAGTCGCCATATCATTATCATTATACTTTTTGTTCTCATTAGCATTTATTTATAGATTTGTATTTAAAAAACTTTAAGCCCTTACTATACTTTGTTAATATTAATTTTGTTTTACCTTTTTATTACCAAAAGTTAAAATTTTCAAAATTTTTTTACTTTTCAAACGGCTATAAACAATATTTTTAATCTATAAATACACTTATTTCACTTGTTTCATTCACCGAAAAATTTCATCTTCTCCAAAATCCCTCTAAGTATTTCAAGTTTTATAAGAAAAATGTTTTCTCTTCTTCTTTTTTTTATAATAATTATAATTATTGTTTCTGTTTATGGTCTTTGCGTCAGAGAATTCACTCCTAAATAATTCATCATAAATATATCATTACTGATTTATGTGTTAGCTTTCCTTGTAATCGTTTTAGACCATTATCATCCTAATTATATTTTGTGATTTTATTTTAGATACCAATGGAAAAAACTGAAAAACCCTAGTTCCAAGCCCTAGACATCATTGGTGATACTTAAATATCTTGAAATGCTTTACATTTGAATTCTCTTAATTTATAAGAAACGATAAAGGAGGTAAACACTTCGACGACCCAATAAATGACGAAATCGGTGATCTTCCTTAGAAAACATTTAAATGAAAGTATTATGTATGACTATGAATGCACTAGTGATCCCAAAGAGCTATTAAAGTCCTTGGAAGATCGTTTTGATCATCAGAAGGACATAGCTCTTTTAGTTGCTCTGGATTTGTGATTATTATAGTATATGTTAATGATCTGAACATAATCGGAACCCAAGGGGAGATACCAAAAGCAGCAAGATATTTATAAGGTGAATTTGGTAGAAACAAAGTATTTTTTTGGCTTAGAAATTGAACATTCTCAAGAGGATATATTTGTACATCAATTCACATACATGAAAAGAGTGTTAAAACGATTCAACATGGATAAGGAAACTCCTCTTAGCACTCCCTATGGTTGTTAGATCACTTAATGTTGAAAGTGATCCATTTCGACCACATGAGAAAAATGAAGAGATACTTGGTCCCGAAGTACCATATCTAAATGCAATTGGAACTCTTATATATCTCGCAAATTGTACTCGGCCAGATATATTATTCGCCATTAACATATTGGCAAGATTCAGTTCATCCCCTACGCGAAGACCTTGGAATGGGATTAAACATGTTTCTCGCTATCTTCGAGGGACTATTGATTTAGGATTATTTTATCCTATGAATTCAAATGGTCAAATGGTTGATTTTGCAGACGCATTATATTTGCTAGATCCACAAAAAGCTTGATCACAAACAGGGCACGTCTTCAGAATCAGAGGCACTGCTATATCCTAGCGTTCTCAAAAGCAAAGACTTGTGGCTATTTCTTCAAACCATGCTGAAATCATTGTTATCCATGAAGTAGGTAGAGAATGTGTATGGCTAAGATCGATAAGCCAACACATCCAATCAAGTAGTGGAATCAGCGTAAATGCGGAGCCAACTATCTTATATGAAGACAATGCTGCATGTATCGTCCTAGACAAAGGAAGGATATATCAAGACTGATAGAACCAAACATATTCCTTCAAAGTTATGTTCATACACCCAATAATTAGAGAAAAACAAGAGATTAAAGTGAGTATGTCCAATCATGCGACAATACTACAGACCTCTTCAAAAAGTCGTTACCCACCACTACATTCAGGAGACATGTACACAACATTGGAATTCATCGTCAATGAGACCTATAAATATTATCTTGTCGATACGAGGGGAGCTTGCACAGTTGCATTCTTTTTACCTTCTGTTTTTTTTTCCATTAGGTTTTCCTAAAAAGATTTTTAATGAGACAACAAAAGACGCAACTCGTAAACAGTATTGACAGTAGATTCCAATGGAGAGTGTTATAAGGTCTTTGAAGTGTAAGTTTGGTGATAGAGGTCATGCCACTATTATAGCCAAAATGAAATTTATCTATTTTCATCCTATAAATATGAGTATAGTAAAATCTCGGTAAATTAATACTCTATAAATTAATAAACTCTATAAATTAATAAATTTCTCCGGTCCCGAGTCGGGACAGTGTAAAATTTAATAAAATTCGATAAAATAATAAGATAATAATTTATTAGAAACCCCAATGTAAATATATGATCCCAATAATATCAGAAATTAATAATGATGTATATAAATTTATACATACATAAAATATTGTGAAAAGTTCAAGACGCGATAATTGTTTCTTTACGTGTAACCGCTTTGAAAAGTGAAGTAATATCATCTTCAATCTCACGATTCAATATTAGAGATTAGAAAACATGATTATAAAAAAAATGTAAAAGAATTAAAATATATTTTTCATGAGAGTAAGTATTAAAGATTTATCCCTCTTTAAATTAATAAATTATTAATTTCTCGATAAATTAATAATTATTAATTTATCGATAAATTAATAATTATTAATTTATCGATAAATTAATACCGTTATAAATTAATAAATTTCTCCGGTCCCAACGTTATTAATTTATAGAGTTTTTTTATGTATTTGATAACTGTAATACACATACCAAAAAAATCAATGAGATTTCTTCTTGTCTCAACAAACCATTATCTCACATAATTTATCTTTTCTATTGCTACTACTTCTCAAGTTATTATTCAATCATATTAAGGTTGTTATATACATATATATTTAGTGTAATTATAACAGAAAAGACATAGATCAATGTAATAAAAGAAAAATAAAATACATATAATGAAACCCAAAAATCTTTTATATTCAAAATTTCGGTTTGGTTTGAACATGAAAGATTCTGCCGACTGGAAACCATAATTGAACTTGTTTTGTTCCGTATTTAATATACAAAATTTTGGTTTGGTTTGAACATAAATATTCTGCCGACTGGAAACCATGATTGAGTTTTTTTTGGTTCGGTAATGGTAGGTTATGATTTCATTTTATTCAGAATATTTTTTAATGCTAGTTTTCAACAATATGGGCCAAAGCAAAAGATTTTTATTTAAGCCCAACTAAAACGAAGAGATACAATTAGGGTTTCAATCTCACCCTAATTTAACTGTTTGTCAATGTATATATTAAGATAAGATAACGAGTGGCAAACGTTAAAGATACTTTTGTTTGAAACTTGGAAAGAACGCCGACAATCTCCGTTCTTTCAGGTGAGATAATCTCTAGGTTAGATCCACATGCAAAGAGAGAGAAGAGGCAGCCTCAGTTCACCACCAACGTCATCTCCGTATACCCAAGCCATCTCGGCATTACCGGAAAGCCACCGCAACGGGAGTCACCGCTGCTTCATCACCACATCGTAGTCATCCACTTTTTGCGTCTCCGTGTTATCAATCGTGCGTCTACAGTAGAGGTTTGTGAGTTATGTGACTTTTATTACATATATTGAATGGCCTATAAATATATAAGCAAGCGTATGTCTGTATAAACATATATATATATACCTAAACAAATATGAGAAATTAAGATAGGTACGTTAAGGATAATGTGTTTAAGTGGTGATTGTTTCGTGACTAGCATGATGGATTATATAATTAGTTTTGGCTGCTGCAATTGTATATAACCAAGCAAATCTATTTCTGTGTGTAAGTATAGTGATGTATAGTATAAGTACGTATATAAGATAACATCAGTAATGTGATTGATTCGCACTCGTATTGTTGTGGTGTGTTATCATATACATATATATAATGAGTACGGATTAGTATATTCACATAATCAATTACTGAGCCAATAGTTCAAGTAAGAGAGAATTTAGAGAGAGAGGGAGAAGCAAAGAAGAAAGGTGGAGGACGAAGACCTTAGTGAGTTTTGGCAAAGAGAGAGAAAATGATTATCCTAAGCTGCGTCTTCTTCCCAGCTCCGTTTACACCAACTAACCCTACCTTTTCCCCTCTTTTCACTTCCCAACTCACATCCTTAAGCACCGTCACGCCTTTGTAAGTCCCGTTGCCAGAAGAAATCCCAGAAGCGCCACCGTTGTTCTTCGAATTCTTACCATTTTGTTTCCGATCGGAATCGTCTTGTGAGGTTGGGGTAGAGAAAAGCGATTCGATGTCGTCTTGTTGTTGTTGTCGCTCTTTCACCGATGTTTAGAGGCTAGTTGTGGAGACTTGAGCTCTGATAGTGGTGGAGATATCGCATCTAGGGTTTGGAAGAGATTTTGATGAAATTTGATGTGACTGGGGATGGACATGGACGGAGAGTGGTGAAGAAAGTGGAACGGAGGTCGAGGCTATGGAGATTCGTTGATAAACCTACAGGGACGGACCTATTAGTAAATAAGGGAGGTCAAATGACCTGCCCAATTTTTATTTTTTTTTTAATATGTATATAGTTTAGGTTTTTATCTATTGATTCAACATTTTTTTTAATTTGACCCCCTATAAATCAGCCCACTTAAATTTGACCCATCAGTATTTTTATCTTTTAAATGCTTCTATTTTTAATTAAATAAAAATAAAAATTAGCCTAAAATCAACCCTAATTCTTTTCTCTTTCTCTCAACCACAAAAAAACAAAAAAACTTGCTGGTATGTTGGTAGAAACAAAAAAAACATATGTCACATCCTTTGGTTTATAGGTTTCTGAAGTTGGTTTTGATTTTACTCGTTGCTATTGCAACTGTTGAGAGATGTTTTTCACACATCGCCGCAATCAGATTGGAGATCAATTTTTGAGTGATTGTTTAGTTTGTTTTATTGAGAAAGATGTATTCGAAACTGTTACAAATGAGACAGTGATAAAAAGATTCTAGGAGATGAAGGATCGTAGGGTGTTTTTGTAGTATGTACTAAATTTCTATTAAAAAAACGATTTTTTTTTTATATTTCTGTTTTTAATTATATTTTGATCCGGGTAAAAAATATTTCTGGATCCGTCCCTGTAAACCCATGATGTTTGGGATAAAGAGTGTTGAAGAAATAGCAATCTCGCGAGAGAATCTAGCTCTACTGATGAAGAAGTAGAGAAAGAAACTCTCGAGAGCTTTGATAAGAGATTTTTTCATGTTTGAATGCAAGTCAAGAGATATAATATTCGCTTTGATTTATGGATTTATTCATTTTTTTATTTTTAATTTTTCTCTTATTAGTCTTAAATGATTGCTACTATAAAAAATTAAAAATCATTTAAACATTAATCAGAAAATAGTGCATTTAAAAAATGTTTGGTTGGAAACAGCCCAATCCTTGGCGGATAGAGCTCGTGTCGGAGAAAACGTTGGAGCCACCAACGCTTGTGCTCAAGGTAAATCCGAGTTGTCATGGAGTTTGCTTTGTGCACAAGAAGCTGTAGGTTCTGTTACCTCATAACCCTAGAAATTAAGCTAGATTACAAATATGTCCACACAACACTAATGTGATGGCTCACCGTACGTAGTAGCATAAACTTTCGAGATAATTAAAGGATACAATTTTGCTAAATGCCAAAATTCTATAAAAGAAATTTAGTTTTTATATTACTTTTTAGCCAATATGAAAACTAAATTTTAGTTCTACAAAATACATATAGTCTAGAAAAAAAAATTAGATAATGAAAAATTTGTGGTTTTTTACCCAGAAGAAAAAATGCCCTAAATAGGAAAAAAAACATTTGCAAACCTTTTTTCTTATTGCTAAGAATTTTCATTAATCATAGCATGTCTACACATGCTGAATGAAAGAAAACATTGCTCTACATAAACAACATAAACAGAGCTTAACAATGAATAACATTTTATTTTTTTTAAACTAAAAACGAAAAAATTAATATTTTCAGATCAATAATGTTGTTCTTTTTACATGTTTTGAAGCAGAATCAATAATTAAAGTCTCAATATCAAATTCTTCCAAAAACTTATTTTCGATTGCCATCAAAACTAGTCTATTTAGTCTCTTGTGATAAATAGATTTCCTCCTCAAATATGACTTCTTCAATTTGGAGAAACTTCTTTCTCTAGAAGCAACAATAATTGGAAAAGTTAGTAAAATCCTATATGAAATTGTAGTATATATATGGAAAACTAAAACTCAATACATCCTTTGCCACCATGTTTTACATTGGTAAAAACTTTTTGAGAAATTATCTCAAGAAAAAATTCGTCTCCAATAATGTCAAATAAATCATCCTTTCTTAAAACTATTTTCTAAATAACTACCATAAGAGTTTAAATCAAAATCCTTACACAATTTCGGAAAAAGAAGTTTCTCCAAAATTGAAGTTGATGAAATCATATTTAAAAAAATTTATATGTCACAAGAGAGACTAAATGGATTAGCTTTTTATATGACAATCAAAATGATTTTTTGGAAGAATGGACATGGAGACTTTAATTAGTAATTTTGTTTTAAAACATTTAAAAAGAACACCATTATTTACTTGAAAATGTTAATTTTTTCCTCTTTAGTTTAAACAAAGAAACGTTATTCATTAGTTAGGCTATGTTTATGTAGAGCACTATTTTCTTTTATTCAGCCTAATTAGACTTGATATGATTACTGGATATTCTTAGTATTTAAGAAAAAAGTGTTGCAAAAAAAAATTGGTTATTTAGGGCATTTTTTCTGCTACCGCACTGGGTCTCACTAATGATTGAGCCAGCCCTGATTTCACTAGTGCCAAAAAATCCCAAACAAATAAAAGAGAGTAGTTTTTTGTTAAATGCAAAGAAAAGAAAGATTTGCAAAATGTCCGAAGTAAAACAAAATAAAAATTGAAAAGTTTAACGGAAACCATGACAGCTGCACCGCCACCGCTAGCTAATCGCAGAACCAGCGACTTGTCAATATAGAGCCAGAGAATGAATCAATAAGCTGCTTAGCCAGAGCCCTTGCATCGGCGTTGAAAACATCAATGTATGTATTCACAATATGCATCTTCAGACAGAGGATTTTTGTAGAGGCTTTGATCCATCAATGCTTAATTCTTTGGCACCGCTAAAGGAAGCATAGAATGCTCTAAATGAAAAATTTACTACCTTTAGCCATAAAACGAGATAAATATCAGCTCTTCCTTCTTCTCTCAAGAGTTTTGGTTTTTATAGATGATAAATAATCTTTCTTTCTTTTTTTTGTTAAAGAATAATCATCTTTTTCTTCATCTGATGCAATCTTGTCTTCTTTTCTGTGCTTCTCTAGCTCGGCAGCGAATCTTTGATCTCTATTTCAGGGGTTCTTTTTTAATAAAATTTTCAGAAAAAATATCTATAAGTTTTGCTTTAGTCAAGCCTTTGTATTTTCTTTGATGTCTTCATTCTTTGCTTAGTATGTGTAGAATTTCTTGGCGACTACATACTTGTAAGACTTGAAAGGCTGAATGCGAATCGTTTTGTTTCAATGACACTTCTGCATGAAAAAACAAAAAAAAGAAGTAAATTTACATTTTCAACCATTTTGGTTGAAAAAATATTTACTGACACAACTCCTAGTAGAACGATGACATTCATTTAAACACAGATTCTCCAACTTGAAGAATAAGCAACTAGCCTTTGAAGCTACATGCATCTTTTTTTACTCAACTTAGAAGAATGATTCGAAATCAAATTATATGAAACTACAACTAAATTGGAACTATATTAAACTCTATGAGACCAAGATAAAAGGTTCTTTGAAAAAATCCACATGCATTACTCAATTCCAAAAACATCTCACACACAAAGAAATTCTTTACGAAACATACGGAAATTACCATCGAAAGAAGGTAGTCAAACCTTCAATACAACTAGAGCTAACAAGAATCTTCAAAGCCTGCTGTGAAAGAGGAAAATAAGATTGAAAACAAAACATCATCTTTAGTGAAAATCTTTCAGTGATTCTCTCATCATCCCAATTATATATAAAAAAAAAAGATAATAAAAAAGGAAGAGAGAGAATTGACGAGTCTAGAGATTTTGAGAGACTTTTAAGTCATATAGTTTTATATTAGGTCATCATCATATATTCTGAAATATTCTGGGTCATCATCATATAGTACTGAAACAGTTTAAAATTATATGGATATTATATAGGAAAAATCTCATAAAAATTATCCAGATAATAAGTATTTTCACTTTAAACCTCAATGCTATTTACTTCCACAATAAATCTCCAACATGGCTAGTTTGGTAAATTAAATCTTCAAAATGGTTTATGTGTTCCGACTTCTTAAAACTTGGAAAAATAACTTTTATTAAAAAAAATTATACTCCTTTTTAAAAAATAAAAATGAATCTAAAAATGTTATAAATATTAAATAAATTTCAAAAAATTTCAAAAGTTCTTGAAAATATTCAAATTTAATATTAAAATAAAAACTTTATTTTTTCTTTAAAAAATAAAAAAAAACTCGAAAATTTTCAAAAAAATCTTATTTACTAAAATTAACATATTTTTAAATAAAATTAATGAATTCAAGATAAAATACACAAAAGATATTTGGTTAAACGAAAAACAAATTCTTAAACTATGATACAATTGCATGTTATACATGAAACAATAGTTCTGAGCCTTAGACTCGATTTTAGGCCGTCGAACATATTTCGTGTGATATATATATATATAATACAATACAAATTATGTTATGCTTTATTATGCATAGAGTAAGAAAAATTATACACATTGCAAGATATTATTAGGATAACAAATATAATTTTGTGTATTCCATTTTTATTGTTTCATGTATCACATACATTTGTACCATAGCTTAAATATATTTTTTTTCTTTTAACCACATATCATTTTTGTATTTTATCTTAAATAAATTAATCTATATAAAAAAGGTTTTGAATTATTTTAATTAATAATTTTAGTTTTTAGCATTTTTGAATTTTTGGATTTTTGGAAAAAATTAGATTTTTTGGAATTTTTTTTATTTTTAACGAAACATAAAATTTTATTTGTAATTTTAGTTTAATTATTTTCAGAATTTTTTCTTGAATTTTTGAAATTTTTAGAAATTTTTAAGATTTTTTAGGCTTTTCAGATTATTTTTTTGAATATTTTTAAAAGAAAAATAACTTTTTTAAGAACAGAACTTACTTTTCCGTCAAGTTTTGTGAGTTTAGGAACCACATAAACCACTCTAAGGGTTTAATTCACCAAACTAATCACATTGGATGTTTATTTTGATGATGAAATACCATGGAAGTTTAATGTGAAAATATTTGCCACCTTGAAGATTTTTTGTGGAAATTTCTCTGGAAGGGACTGGTGGAGGAGCCGAGCAGGAGCAAAACCCAACACCGAGATGCCTCTGTTGCTGTAGTCAGCCGCCTCCGAAGCATCCTTTTTCAAGAGCCGCATGCCTCCTCAAACCTAGGGCCTTACTCATGAGAACCTAACAGTTCAAACTCTCAACCCCCATTCGCCGCTTCTAGATCTTTAATCTCGCCAGCCATCATCGGGACCACCGCTGGAACACCCTGATAGACCGCAAGAGGAGAGCTCGGCCGAGAAACTTCGGAGTAGATGCTTGAGAAACTTCACCCGATCATCTCATCCTCAGATTTGTGAAAATGCACACACCGAAAAGAGAATAAATGGATTCAATGCAGCATCATGCAAAGCATAACTTTAACACACATACAAAGATGAGGCATCATGCAAAGCATAACTTTAACGCATGTACAGTGAAGATCTATGTAGTTATAACATACTTCGATGCTAATAGAAATTTATAAAAAAATTATGAAAAACTGCCAAATTCCACCTAAAGTTGAAACTTATACGTCAAATTCCATATGAAATTGTTTCTCTGCCTAATTCCATCTAAAATTCAAAGTAGCTATCAATTTGCACACAAAATTTGAATTTCTGGTTTGAGTGAAAACCCGATATCCTAAACCATTGGTGTGATTAATAAACCGAGACGAAACCGAATGTAAACCAATCACGACCCGATTGCGTCTCGATTAAAAGGCATAACTCACCCATTATATTTAAAAAACCTTAAATCACTTCCTCTCTCTAAATCCCCAAATCGATTTCTCCTAAGAGCCCTAAAAACAAAAACCCATTAACTCTCTTCTTAAAAACTCTTAATGTCGCAGGAAATGGATGATGATGAGCTCGACGGTGCTCTGAACGGAGGTAACGAAGATCCTCCTGAATCCGGCGTAGATTTCGACAACGAAGATCCAGTGGAGAGGAATGATTATGAAATTGCGGTGGCTATTGGCGACTATCACGAAGACCCTGAGGTATGACACGCTATTTACTACGAGAGTTACTGTGAAAGTGAAGAAGATTCTGAATCAAGGAAGGAAAAAAATTGCAAAAAGAAAATTTCTTTCGTTTGTCTAGGAAAATGATTAAAAGGTGTTCGATGCCATTGGAGAGTGTTCTGCCAAGTAAGAAAAGGCTCCAGGAAATGGAAGATTATAAATTATGAGGAAGAAAATATATGTCAGAAGAGCGGAGAGTGTAGAATGTTGATAGTTTATGTGATTGCTCGGCTATATTTAGATAAGATCAGAGATGATCCAGAGCATTGGAAGCCAATGGAGATAGAAGAGAGTATATTTGACACTTGGGGAATCAGTGTCACAAAGAACCAAACTCAGTCAGCAAGAATCGTGGCTTTAAAGTGGATTGAAGCAGAACATGATGACCAGCTCAAGCGTCTGAGAGATTATGGCAATAAGCTTCAAGTCGTGAATTTTGTGCAGTGTTACAAAAACGAAGCTGGTGAAGATGTCTTTGAGAGGTTCTATGTGTGTTTTTGTGTGTTTAAGAAGTCTTGGAAAAGCAGTTGTAGGCCATTGCTAGGTATAGATGAAACCTTCTTGAAGTCGAAGGTCCATGGTCAGCTTCTGGTGGAACTAGGGAGAGACGGTGACAATAAGATCTATCATGTGGCTTGGGGCATTGTCGGAGTGGAGAACACAGAGAACTGGAGTTAATTTGTCAAGAAGTTACAGGCTGGCTTGGAATTAGGAGATGGAGCAGGCTTTGTCATAGTCTATGATCATCAAAAGGTAATGATATTCTAATGCTTATTATTGTGTTTGTGTTTGAATTTGAACGGCCCATACATCGGTGATTGTAGGAAAGGTGTACATCGGATACATTTACTTGTTTTGAAGGTATAATATATGATTTGATTTTTTTTTAATAACCTCCAATAGTTTAATAATGGTAACCAATTGACTGCAATTTACTGTTTACAAACAAAAATCTTCTGTACAACATTACAAACTACTAATCCGATTTTGTTTTTAAGAAGAAAAAAATCATATAAACTCTTCTATTAGATAATATAACTTATTACATTCCTCTTCATTAATTGAAAAAGACAAAAAAAAATACAAACATTTCAGAAATTACAGGAAGAGATTTGATCTGAGAGTTTCACAATCTAAGTCAGCCACGAAGTCCATTAGCAGATTGTGGAGGAGCTGAGTTTCTTCTCCGGTCAGTCTTCGGTAGATGTTTAGACATTATAGATTCCTACATTTAAAGAAAATAAATAAATTCAAAATTTGTAATGTTTTAGAAAAATCTAATAAGTGTGGTTTAAAAATTTAAAATACCTGTTCTTGAATAATACTGCGTGCTTCGACGAGTTGTGCTTCAAGTTCAAGCTCTCTCTCTGAAGCTTCTGAAGTAATGGCTACTTCTTTTTGTGCATCTACTAACTGACCCATACGTTCCTTTCAAAAAGAGAGACAAAAATTAAGAAACCATAGCTCGAAACACGTAACCTTGAGTTATAAAATCTTTTTTTACCTTGATGGAAACCATCTTCGAGCGTAAACTATCTTCGATTTGACCTCGAGCCATACGAAATGGTAGATCGAAAACATCCTGTCACAACACCGATCATTCTTTCTTGTCGATTATGCAAACAATGTGAATAAAAACTGAAATCTTGAATTTCAGCTATGTACCGTCTTTCCACCTAAAGGAGACTGAGAAGGATCTATATGTTTGGTTATTCCACCGGAAGCGTTCAAGAAAGAACGCATATCGCCTTGCGTGGATCGCAGTAATGCTCTCAAGTCTGTGTTCTCTGCCATTAGTTCTTGATTTTTCGCCTCGTATGCATCCACCTGACAAAAATCATATACATATATTCAATGGTATGTATATAAGCTAAATGTTTTGATGGTGCTTACAATTTTTTTGTAGAAATCAGAGTCAGTTTTCTTCCCGCTCCATGTTCCTCGTTGTCTTCCTTCTTTCTGTGTTCATATATATACAAGTAATCAATCATTCACTACACAAAAGGAGATATCGATTTATAAAAACCAATAAAGTACCTGGAGGAGATTCATAATCTCCATCCCTGATCTTGTTTCCTTCTTTTTCTCCATCAACACTTGATTCAACCTCTCCTAAAAACAATATCAATCTGTTTCTATGTTCAGTTTAACTAAGTTTTTAAAGTATGAACCCATCTATACCTGTAGCTTTATGTACTCTTTTTCTTTTTTCTTTGTTTCATGTAATTGTTGAGTCTTGACTTGCTTTTCATACAAACAAGAAAACAAAATGTTCAAAAGGATAATCAAGAAAATGATATTGGTCAAATCAAAAGCGATGATGATCAAACCTGGTTAGCAATCACCATTCTCTGAAACTCATCTCTCTCTTTTTGTAACTTCTCATTCTGTGCTTTCAAAGCCGCTGTATTTTTAGCTTCTGTTCTTGTGACTGAACAAAGTTCCCTTTCCTTGGCTTGCAATTGTGTCTCAAGCCTTTCAACTTTTGCTTCGAGTCTTGCCATATCGGATAAAAGTCTGACATTAACAAAGAATTTGGTAAAAGAATGTTCTCATCCAAGTGTAGCAAACTTCATCTATACATTACTTCCCAAAAATAGATAAAAAAAATTCAACAAAAACAACTTTCTGTCAACATTTTTGTCTTTTGGCCCCCAAGAGGATCTTACCACAAAAAACCAAAAAAACAGTAATGAGAAGATAATTCATATACTTTGGCATAATCTAGATCTTAAGTACAGAGCAATAGATTTTAACTTATGATATAAGCATGTAACAACATCACAAGAAGCTAGCTATAGTAGATTGACACATGCATTAGTTGAAAATGCACACAGAAAAAATCAAAGTAGGAATATTCAGGTAAAGACAAAATTGTCACCGTTGTCTCTGATCATTAGTAGATTCTCTGAATTCCACATCTCGCTGCCTCTGCTGAATCAAAGCGTATATGCAATTGCAAGTTCTCGCGATCGAAACCTAAAATAAATTTATCGAAATTAGATTCGTCAAACAATCCAAGCCGGAAAAAAAAAAACCCAATCGGTCAAATAACGAAGAAAAAAAATCATCAGAGATTGTTAAAGAGAAAAACGCACAGGATCGGTAGCGAAGAGGTCGAGCGAAGCGGAGAATCCGTAAGTCACTAAGCTCTGATTTAAGTATTTTATACAGTGTTCCAGATTATCGACATCGGCGAAACTATGCTCCCTGAACGATTTACAGAGTCAAATCTCCAATTATCATCGAAGCGGAAGGAAAAAACCCTAGAAATGGCGAGAGACTAACCCGATCGGTGGAAAACCAAACTGATGCGTCGGCTGCAGAGAAGTAAACACAGAAAGGACACAATGAAGCTATGAGAAAGAGAGAAAAGAATAATCGGAAGCTTTTAAGTGAGAAGCCGTACTCTGAAATCGAATTCCGGCACAGTCAATGACATGTTTGACCGTGATACACCGACGGGACCGCCGTAAAATTGAGGCCGGAGAAATAGGAAGAGACAAATTCAGCTTTTAACCAAAAAAGAAATTAGAAAAAAAGTGAGTCAAAATAGTGAATGTGTGTCTCTCTTGGATAGATCTATCTTGGAGAAAGTGAAACAAAAAGAAAATTAAATATCTATAATTGCTTTAATTGTGTACGTTACGGTGCACTCAATTTATCCGTGTTTCTTCACGTGATTGTTTACTGGTGCGATTGATTTCGCGTCTTTGCTAACGTGGCTTATTCTAAGTGGTTGCGTTTAGTTTAGTTGGGTCTATCGCGTTACTGAGTAAAAGATACAGCATTGATAACTAACTTGCTGAATTATTGGGCGGGAGATGCCACGTATGACTACCACCGTTTACTCTAGTTCGTTGGAGTCGTGCCGAGCAATATAATCATCTCCGTTGTTTAACAATTTCCATAATTCAGTATGAAGGAAAGTTTTCAGAAAAAATAACTTTTAAGTTTTATTGATATTTTGTGACGAAAAGAAAGTATTCTTGATACTTTAATTGATTTGTATATAATTTTTTTAAAAAATATATGATCAAATATCTACCGATAATTTTTTTGACAAAAAAAATATCTACCAATGATCATTCGTTTTCTAAAGTGGTCCTGCACACGTCACAAGTTACCATAATAGAATTCTTTAATCTCATAATTTGGTTTATTTGGGTGATAGGATTGAGTTCTTAATAAAGTTGCTTTATAAATTTCAACCTCTCATGGTAAAGAGAAACCCCGGTACTGGCGGCATCCACAATGTACATTTTGATAATAATGTGGCTTATAAATGATAGCACTATATTTTTTATAAACTTGCTAATATTTATTGTTTAACAGTGTCTAAGGGTAGATTAAAAGCAAATTGTTGTTTGGCTTTGATTGCTTTGACTTTTCTAAAAGTTTTTAAAATTAAAATCATATTATTACCAATCACATTTTCATGTTTTTAAAAACTAGTAACTAGTTTTGTCATTAGCAAGCTTCTTCTTTCTAGCTTATCAATCTAATTTCGTACATAAGTCACTTTTTTAGGAGTTTATTAGTTCATGAATTTTAATAGATTTTGAAATCCAAACTAAATTCAATGTTATTGGTTCTATGATTTTAAAATTCGTGTTTAAATCATATGTTATTGATTATGTGATTATAAATACTAATTCAAATCACCTCTTATTCAATTTTATGGATTTGATTTCATAATAGATTTTAGTGCATTTAAAAAAATTTCCCTTTAAGTATATAAAGATTGAAATCTTTATCCAAACCATGTTATTTTAAACAGTATTTGAAAATTACATAAACCTTATGTAACCACCAAAATTTCCACTTTTATTTTTTTATAATGTAAAGATCTTTATTTCACTAATCATATAGGAAAAAAACATATATAACAGTTATTATCTTTTAAAAATATTCATACAAATAAGAACAATTTCATAAAATATAAAAAATTCATAAAATAAATTTTGTTTCTATTACATATAACAATTAATTTTTAAAATCATCATATAGAAGAAACAATTTAATAATACAACTAAAATATCAAAGTTTTGCTATTTCTTATGGATTCTATTGTGTTTATGAAGTTTTGCTCGATCTAGTTGTGAATCTACAATTTTTTTTTTTGTTTTTAAGTTTTGAGTCAAAAAGGATTAAAATATACATACGATTTTATTTATAAATTTAATTGAACCATGATTGATGTTAGCCGGAAAGTTGTGAAAAATATGTTTGATGGGAATCCATAACAAAGCGTCTTACCACTACTTTTCTTCCCAATAGCAAGTAAGTCCAATTTAGACATTAGGATAGACAAGGCTTATGTCTGAAAAGGGGTGAGAGTTTTACACTCTAAAATCCCCAAATAAAGAAAATTTCTACAAAAAGATAAATTTAGTTGGGTTTAATTTTGAAAAGTGATTAAAATATATCTATTTAAAAATCTTGATTCTTCATTTGACTGATTCCAAACAATAAATTGAACTATTATGATAATAATTTGGAGATTTTATGATTTATTGTTTGTCGTTGATATGTAATCAGTTCGTTTGTAATCCAATATTATAGGAAATGGTGCATACAACGTACAAGAAAAAGAAAAGAGGAAGGGGTGCATACAACTTACGACAACCTTATACATATCAAAGTTTGGTGTGAGGCAATCGATGCTAAAATATATATTCAATTTGTTTTATTCATCTCATCTATAATATAGATCTTTGAGATTTTTTTTACTTGAATAAATTAGTGTTAGATTCTCGCATTATAAAGGACTGACATTATTAGGATTGTGGAGATCAATTTTTGGTTTTTTGTTTTACATAATTGTTTTATGAAAATTACAGTTTATAAAGAACTAACTGAAATATTTTATTTAATAGAATTTCAAAAGAGAGCATTGCCACATCCGTATATTGTTCTTTTTCATGCATCCATGTTTGAAATTACCAACCGGTGAAAATATTGACAAAACTAATGTTGAAATTCCTTACAAAGATCAAGAATCTTATTTATATGAAATTCCAACCTATATTTTGTATTAGCATAAATGGTGGAGTTTTTCTTACGCCGACTAACCCAAATTAATCGAATTAACATGATAGACAAAAGTTGCTTAAAATTCATTTTTGATAAATATATATCAAAAAATATTTAAATATACAAAAGTAGACCCATTACTTAGTTAATTTATCCCTAATGTTATCGCAACGTATATATATCTATATATTTTCTTTTCTTTTTCCTCAAATTACTTACTTAATTGATTAGAAATAGAGTTTAGATGATCTCTGTATAAAGCGTTTGTAATCATAAAAGGTACATATATAGTAATGGTAGTAAAAACTAGAATGATTAACGATATCTTTTGTGGTTAATAGATCAACAGGAACATATTTCCAGAATCTTACTTCTCTTACCCAATTGAATAAATTCAGATTGAGTTTGTTCCCATTAATGAGATCCAGCACCATCTTGTTGTCACCTTCAAATATAACATTCTTGAAACTTCTTGTCCAACAGAATTGCATAGCCATAATGAGGGCTTGAAATTCACATTAGCTTGAGCGAAACTTCTGACTTAACAAATTCAACTCTGCATTTATTTTTCCACAAGATTTCTTTATCTATATATGCCTGATTCAACTTTCGTTTAAGGTTTTTCCTTCCACTAGCAGAGATTGATCCAAACCAATGTTTCAAATGCATTTTAGCAGAGACACAGGACCCATAATCTAATGTTAACATATATAACCATTACAAATCTCAACACAGTTCAAAACAGAGAGACAAATTGTGCTTTCCATCAAACTGTAGCCAATTGATAGTTCCACCAACTTCGACCTGCAGTTCAAGATCGAGAGTCCGGGTCTTGTAAAGCTCCGGTGAAGCGAGGAGAGTTCTATAGCTCTTAGAGACTAAGGAGAGACTCAGGTAATAAGATCGCGAGACGCGTGCTATGCAACTCAATAGCAAATCGTCGGGAAGTGGCAGATTTGGGAGCACCGGCGACGGAATTAGCAAGGGCTTCTCCGTCGCCGTTGTCGTATTCTTCTTACTCTTCTTCTCTGAGGACGACATTGACGCCGGAATTAACGAGACGAGAACAAATTCAGGGAGGACTTTTAGGGATTTTGACTTCATTGCTGGAGTTTACACTGTCAAAAGGCCAAAACAAAGAAAATTTCTACAAAGCCGTAAAAAATAAATTTAATTGTGCGCTTAATTTAGAAATAGCGATACCAAAATATATCTATATTTTTCTATGAATCTTCTTCATATGACTCCAAACAATTAATTGAACTATTAATATGATTTGTAATTTGGAGATTTTATGCTTCATTGTTTCTTTTGCAGTTAATATGTAGTCACTTCGTTTATAATCGGAGATTATAGGAAATGGTGACATACAACATTATACACATCAATTTTGGTATGAAGCAATCGATGCTAAAATATATATTCGATTTTTTTATGCACCTCATCTAAAATATAATATAGATCTTCTAATTTTACTTGAATATATATGTTAGATTCTCACGGACGAGTGACAACGTTATTAGGGTTTTGAGGGAGAAATTTTTTATTTTTTTGTTATACATAGTTGTTTTATGAAAATTACGGTTTATAAAGAACTAACGTTTATGTGAATTATGTTACTTTAGCTGTGTACATAATTGTATTTCAAAAAAGAGGATTGTCACATGCGGATATTGGTTTTTTCCCTGCATCCAGTTTCGGTTCTCATTAGGGAAATTCAGTTGCACCTCCAAACATTTCGGCCAACTCTCGATCAGCAACTTTAGAAAGCTATCTCTCCATCTGGTTCGGTTTGTTTCAGGTTTAAGGCTCAGGATATTCAACTCGTGGTGCTTCCATCATCAATTGTCTTGCTTCAAAAGAGTTTCTCTCCAATCATATCTAACCTTATTTTGTTGTAAAGCTTTCCTAATTTTATGCTCTGTTTAGCATTGTTCTATTTTTGATGTATCGTTCTCAAGTATCATATTACCAACCAGTGACAATATTGACAAGACTAACAATGCTGAAATTCCTTACAAAGATCAAGAACCTTATTTATATGAGGTTACCGGATATATGAACAGATTAGCTAATGTGGATAGCGTGTGTGTTTAAAAGATGGAAAGATTATGCTGGCCCTTCTTTACTGAAAGATTATGTGTATATAACATGTTTATGACTAGTTTGCTGCCATATTATTAACATGGATTAAAATCTATGCCTTCTTTCATGAAATAGTCTTTAAATGACTAATTACCCAACATCTCAGAGAAGTTGTGATGGTAAGTATCTTCACCCACATCGTCCAGATAATTGTGTTTTCCACCGGAAAAGTACACTTCTGGTGTTACTTTAGCTTACTGATCTAGGAATTTGGGCCATTGGCTTCAACTGGTTCATCCCTTGATAAACAACAAAGTTTCAACCACATTATCAAAAAGCTTTCGGAAAACAGAATTCTAGAATATAAAGGATGATTAATGTTAGGTTTGAGACTGTATATGATTTTCTCGAATAACATATTCCTAGCAATTTCAATAAAACGTACGTAGTAAAACAATTCTGTATATTGTGATATTATTTTTTAAGAAATTGAGATGTATTAGTTGTGTTGAGTTCATTTTCTTGATCCATCTCTATTTGGAGTACTGGACCTACATATAATGTTTTCAAATCAAATTCAGATATTTATATATCAAAAAAAATTCTAAAATCATACTTAAGATGTGTACACTTTGCCTTCGCTTTTGCTCCTACAAGAAGTAAAAATAGAAAGCGAAGGGAATGCTAAAGAAGCAACCTCGCTTCCTAAAGAAGCAACCATTTTCTTTGTTTTTGGTCACAACCTAAAGAAGCAACAACCGCTTCTCTCACTCTTTATATATATAAAACCCCTTTCATGTCTTTTTAGTCAGCTCACAGTTTTTCTTTCGTTTGTGTTATAAACTACAATGGAGGAAACGTCGACGTTTCAGGGGCTAGGCCAGCTCTTCATGACGATCTTCTTGCACAGCTTCTCAGTATTCATCGTAATTCCGGTGATTACTGACGTCAGCATGACGGCCCTATGTCCCGGAAAAGACGAGTGTTCTCTCGCCATTTATCTCTCCGGCATTCAACAAGCTGTACGTATGAATATATATTCTATTTATATATATATATATATATATATATATATATATATATACATTTTCATCGATCGGAAATATGTTATAATTAAATTTGATGAGTACATGATTTAAAAAAAGTACTAAACATTATATCGGTTCTTCATGACTGTTGTAACTATATACAGCATATATTAGTTTCTTTAAAGTAGGATCACAAACAGAGGCTCAAACTGCATGTATGAATTATGACGTCTTATCACCAAATAGAAAAGAAAATAAAATTCTTAATTCTTTTGTCTTTTTTCATAGATAATGCTTTTGCTTTATTTATTTATTTTTCTTTAACTTTTGCTTTTTACTTTGTTAATTAGTGGTACAGTATACGTATTTAAGTATCATAGACTGTGAAATAAAAAAGAGTCTTATTTTGTATAAATATATCTCTAATTAATAAATACGTGTTATAACTTATAATTAGATCACGGGTGTGGGATCATTGATGATGATGCCACTAGTGGGAAGCTTGTCGGATAAGCGTGGAAGAAAAGCTTTACTTACTCTTCCAATGACACTCAACATTTTACCTCTTGGTATGTTTTACTCGTACGTGTGGTCCCAACTTGAAACTATATATTTCATTATCATTATAGCTTCGCTTTTAACCCAAGTCTCTCATAATAATATGCCTAGCTTAAACGTAGAAGCAATACTTTCATTTGCTCTTAGAGTTGAAGGAATATTGCAAGTAGCTATGTGCACTCAAAATTGAGACATTTTTTATAAGTAACTTTTTATTTTGACAATATTAAATATTTTTTCGGTTGAAAATGGAGTATCTTGTTATTTAAATTCAAATATATATGCTCTATATTGCAAAAAAATAATAGCAAGTATATAACTAGTCTGATTTATCATACCATATTAAATAATTACAGCTACATTAGCGTATAGTAGAGGGACGACGTTCTTCTACGTATACTATGTTCTCAAGACTTTCACTTCGATAGTTTGTGAAGGAAGTGTTCTCTGTCTTGCCCTTGCTTACGTGGTAAACAAGCTCTTTCCTCTCTTCTATATATGTATTGGAAGATATAACAAATAAATTTATTCATAGCGCTATTAAAACTAATATCATGGTAGTCTTGGACTTATATTTTGTTTTAAAAAACATAACTATGGATTGAACATTATTTAGGTAAAAAAATGCAATTAAAAATTGGTAAAATCAAGATTTTGTCGCGACGAATTCCAGCTATATCACTGATAGTTTTTCAACGAGCCTTCAGGCTGATAATGTACCAGAAGGGCGAAGAGGATCAGCGTTCGGAATACTTACGGGGATTGCATCTTGCGCCTTTGTTTGTGCCACTCTATCTGCTCGATTTCTATCTACTGCTGTTACATTTCAGGTCTTTATCTATCCGTACATGCACATGTCTATGCTAAATTAGTTGTAAGTATTTGATTTCTCCTTGTTAGCTCGCGACGACTATAGCAATTCTATCAGTGGTGTACATGAGGCTTTTCCTACCAGATTCAATACCTAACAAAAGTGAGAAACTAAGTTCTGCTTTACTTGAAGATTATCCTCAACATAGAAATCGAATATCCCGAGCATTTTGTTCGATATGTAATATGGCCTCTCTATTGACGAGCAGGTGTGTTTTACTCATTCCTTACTTCTATGTTTTTCTTACAATTTGAGAATTCATGATTCGTAAATGAATTAGGAGACTATGTGAATTTAGATTTTTTTTTTATAAGTTGAATGGGTTTCTGACTTGAGTTTAATTTTCAAGTGTTCCACTTTTCCAAGTTGCGATGGTATCGTTTTTTAGTAGTCTTGGCGAGGCAGGTCTACATTCTTCATCTATGGTATGTGTCTACAAGTTCTTTTCAAATACAGATATCTACACAACCCATGTTTCTACTTTGAAACTTGAAATGCTAGTAAGGAAAACTAATTTGAAGATATAATTGTATGACACAATCGTTAAGGAATCACACATTAGAAGTATGATAAGACATTGAGTATATAAGCGAAATGAACCAAATTACTTATTGCCAATTGATTTTATGTTGGAAACTTGAAACTTAATAACGCTTATCATGGTTCGGAAAAAAGAAAAATATATTAAATAATATTGTCTCATTTTAACAATAGAAAGGAATCTTAAGTAATAGATAATGACATATGTCAATCCATTCATTTCCAATTGGTTTTGGGTTAGAAATCTTATAAACTTAACATTAACATGTTATCAAATCCCGACCACACTATCCGACCTGAAATTGGCCTCGTCGATCTAATGCATGAACATACCAAGATCAATGACCAAAATAGTCGTCATTTTGAGGGTGTATTAAGAAATACTATCTCACATTAAAAATTGAAGAAATTTTAAGAAATATATAAGTGACATGAGCCAATCTATTCATTACCAATTTATGTTGAATTGAAAGCGCACAAAACTTAACATTTAGATTATGCAGGGGTTATTACTCAAAATGAACATATTTTTGGTTTCTCAATTGCTTCATGTAGTACTATTTAAAGGCCAAATTTCACTTTAACAAGGACGAGTTTGCAGACTTGATGATCATATCTGGTACTATCGGGTCCGTTTCCCAGGTATAGATAAGTATACATAATAGTATATGCCTTATGACTTAATTATCAATCTTTTATTTTCTTAGATTTTTTTTAACTTGATTTCACAGTTGCTTTTGATGCCCATTCTGGTTCCTATTTTAAAAGAGGAGAGGCTACTCTCAATTGGTCTTTTCTTTGGTTGTGCCCATGTAAACGACTTCTCCTCTACCTATCTAGACTTACTATTTTTTTCCTCCTCCTTTCTCTTATATGTTCTTATCTCCAATTGTACAGATGTTACTCATGAGTGTGGCATGGTCCTCCTTGGTATTATTTCTAACTTTCCAAGATTATGTTTATTATATCACTTTTTCTTTTGGATGGTTTCTTCTCCGTTATGTCATTTGTCATTTGGCATTTGTGAGCAATGTCTCTAGAGTCTTGGACCAGGTCTAAAGAATTTAAAACTCACAGGTTCCCTATGTGGCGGCCATATTTTCAGTTTTCTCTATTTTTCCGCATTCATGTGTAAGTTTTCATTTTAGGTATTTGTTTCTTTGAGTTTGTTATCAACTATATCTTGAAAAAGAAGAGAAAGTTAATTAAGTACTTCGACTTTGCAGATGCGGAGCATTGTCTCAAGACAAGTAGCATCATCTGAACAGGTAACTGTGAAAATAAAGAACTATTTGATTTATTCAAAAAGTTCACATAGTTACATTGGGTCAAACAGTATTATGTTGTTTGCTATTTGTGAGCATATGTTACTTTTAAACATAAATAATATATTCAAACTCTTTCTATTTGGTGACCTGTGAAGGGGAAGGCCCAAGGGATAATTTCAAGCATTTGTTCCCTTGCTAACGTCATTTCACCCTTGGCATTTTCACCTTTAACAGGTTCACTATTAACTGAAAACTAATGAAATAAAAATGCAATTCTTGCTATACTAACACAAAGTACTTTTATTTCTTCTAGAATGGTTTCTATCTACAAGAGCCCCATTTGCTTTTCCAGGGTTCAGTATCATGTGCGCGGGTTTTACCATGGTAATTAATATATATTTACATTTCTTTTCATTTTCTATTGCAATCCATTAGAGTTTATTACCCAATACATGACATAAATAAAACTATTTTTCAACCAAACAATGATAAATATTTGTTAATTTGTTTCTTTTTTAAAGTCATTTTATTTCGCAAAGAATTTAAAACTTTGTAAGCACTCTTAACATTCAAATTCAACATCATGTAGATTCTTTTGGTTTTGTTCTTGTTTGGTTGCTAATGTGGGTCTTTGATTTTGTAGATAATAGCCTTCATCCAAAGCCTAATGATCAGAGCAACAACTCCAGTGTCAGATATTGGATCTCCATAAATTACAATTAATTAGCTCAAATAGTTTGTTTATACCGCTAAATATTGCAAACGGATTTACGATTACACAAGTGGCAACAGCATTTTTAGGCTTGTCATTATAGCCCATAGGGTAGATATACCATATTTCAAGGTGTTCAGGGTTGGTTGTATTAATTTAAATTTAAAAGTTCTAAAGCAACAAAATGTGGTTACATATTTATATCATCAAATTTTATTGATTATGATTATGTATCATAGTTTGTTTGCATTTAATATGTAATAGAACTATTTTGTAAAAGTGTATTTAATATATAATTAGAAGAGAAATGATAAAACATTTTGTTCTTTTATATTTTCTGCACACAAAAAAACTATAGAAATAAATAATAAATTCTTGTAGACAATATGGACTACAATTAGAAGTGTTAAAATGGAAAATCTAACTTAAATCAACCCATAATCTAATGGGTTGAAGTGTTAATGGATTGTGGCTGATCCATTACCTATTTTCTAAATGGGTTGGGTTGACCCATTACTTATTTACTGGGTTAATATATATACTAACTTTTGATTTCTAGATAATATATTATTTAACTGGTGTATATTACTGTACTTTTAAATAATCAAAAACTATCAAAAAAAATTTGAGAGTAGATAATTTAAATATACTAAAATTATTAGCTAGAACTGTGCCCAAATTTTCTTATATTACAAAATATTATTGATACTTTGAAATCACTTTAAACTCATAATAATATTAAAAAAATTTACACTAAAATTAGATAACCGAACTCCTTAGATCGCATATTTATATTTAAACTAGATTTTTCTTTCTCTCCCGTTAAATTTTAAATTTACTTTTGTATTCTAAGGTTATTTGTATTTTTTTTATAGTTACTTTGAGCTAGCTGAACACTTATCATTTTACACTAATATTTCCTATGTTTTCGTTATTAATTTTTCAGTTGTTTCTCAAATGAATGCCAATAGAGATTGAGTTTTCTTTTTGGATCGATTATCACAACATGATATTCATGTACAATGTAGTTCATCTTTCTCTCTCGTTAAACTCTTATGTTTTCTTTTTGATTCAATTGATATATTTATCTATGTTTATGCGTTTGTATTAAGAGATTCAATCAAGCAATGTACCTCGATTTTAGTTTCGAATTACATAATCTATCTGTTTGATTTATCCATGTTTTTTGTCTAGATTCTTCTTGGACATATGCAAGTGTTACGAAAAAAATTTTAGCAAGTTGTGGATGACATCAAAAATATGAATTAAGATGATAGTTCTGAAGTTTGAAAGATACCAATATGAAACTAAAATTAATTTAATTTCTATTTTGAATTTTGGAAAATAAGTATGAGAATGTTATTTGAAGGTAAATTTTAGGTAATATTATTTTATTTAAAAATTAATTTAAACATATATATATTTTAAAATTTACTATAGTATAAAATTTAGTGAAATTTCAGAAAGAAATGAGTTGATACAATTTAATCCAACTAGGATAGTAGTAATTTTGATATTAACAATGATGTTCAACAAAAGACTAACAAATTGTTTTGACTTGCACAAAATATGTTCAGGTAAGTGATGATAAATGAGATGAATTCACTTGTCTCAAATTACGGATATTAAAAATCCTTGGAATAAGTAAATACACATGCAAAAATCAAAATTATGCCATAAATTTTACATTATTTTCTCTTGTTTGTATTTTATATGAGTTCGTTATATGGTTATTTTTTTTATTTGATTTAGATTCAAAAAAAAAAAAAAGGGAAGGGGATTTGGGGAGACTACCGTTTATGAAGATTACAAGCTCCATAACGGCAATGTAGCATTGTTTTCTTGTATCTCATATCCTTTCTATATGGTGTGCGATTCAAAAGAAAAATAAATTGTTATTTTTAATGTTGTGAAAGTATAGTTCCACTATTTTGTTTCTAATAGTATTTTTTTTATGTTGTCAGCGTAAGTTTACTACCAACCATATGAAATACGAGAAAATTAAGTCAATTACACGAGCATTTCCGCAGTTAATTTCATGAATACCTTTGTGTCTTATTCTAAAATTGGATCCTAAAAAAACATGTAAGTGTGATCTTCTCTGCTTAACACGGTTATTTGTTTCAAGAAAAGTTTAACCTACCCATTAATAAAATTCTTTAACATTTGCAGAGCTTCCCATTAGTTTATCACCTCTTAAGAACTATTCTTATATCCATCAGAAATGCCAGCAAAAACCCTCTAATGAGGAACAAGAATTTGATATGGTTATTACATGGGACCATTGAGGATGCTAAGCATTAAGAACCTTAAGACGGAGATTTTTTTAATTAAAAGGTTTTTGCTTTTGGAGATACCAAAGTTATTGATTCAAAACTATTGAGTGAATTTCAAAAAGTTTGGGAATTAAGATCATCCAACTTAGTTCAAGAGATAGTGGATTGTATAAATCCCTAAGGTTTGAGTCATTACGTGGATGAGTCAAAGTGTTTGTGAGATAGAATAAGGTCCAAACCGTGAAACTCATCAATTCATGTTGTTTTTCTCGCATTAACAAGCACGGTTTCGTCTGAAACAGAATCGAAGTGAGGAGTATGAAATTATGCACACAACTATTGTCGAATGGTTCTGTGAACAGAGAGGTTATAGTCCTTGAGTTGTGTGATGAACACAAAAGCAGAGACACAAACAAACAAACAAATATAACTACCAAACGTATTATGCATTTACATGATATATCTTTATAAGCCAAAGTATAAATTCTGATAATACGAAAATCTGATTTTTCTATATGTCCCCTGAAGAAGCAAATCAACAATCTGAAAATTACTTTTCAGAAAGATAAATGAAGTTTTATATAATCTCTACTTGTTCTTGAGAGACGACCTCTTTAGCTTCTTGACAGTTTCGAACCGTGGTTGAATTCTCAAGATGAATACACTACAAATGGTACTGCATCAGAAAAAATCAATACTCGTTAACAACTTAAACACTTTCAAGATCAAAATCTATATAAACAAAGTGTAAGTTAACTCACATAGAAGAAACACCATTAACATTAAGGAAACAGTGAGCTTAATTGGGTGAGTTAACGATAACCGTATCGGATTTTGAAAGCAACCGGTTCTGTCAAATAACTGCAAAAAAATGCTAATCATAGTTAAGTTTACTCTTCATCTCTTAATCTTGAGTTAATAATTGTGAAGAACTCACCTGATTACGATCAAGAAATCTCTTAGTTCCTTTCACTTTAGGTGTAGCTTCAATTTCCGCCACTAATTTCTCTCTTTGTTCTTCATCTTCATTATCACCTTGAGGAACTATAATCCTCAACGAACTGAAATTCGGTGAACTCCATGTTCTTCTTGTACCAACCGGTTTATTATCTGTATTTCCCGGTTTAACTCTTTCTTCAATGTCTATCACACATTCAGTGCCATTACTAGAATCTTTAGACTTGATGCTGCTATTTGAAGTTTGAGAAGACGAAGTTCCAGAGAGAAACATGGCTAAATCATCACGCTCTTCTTCATTAAGATCAACCCAACGAAGTGGTTGTTGTTTTCCATTCTCACTATAAGCTTCTTGTAAAGAAGTTTCAACTCGAAGAATCTGGTTTTCGATTGCTGAAACAAATTGTTTATGCCGTTTCGATGTTGAATCATCTCCGTTTCGTCTATGGCTTAATCTCACTGCCTTCTCAAACTCCTCTAACTGATTTCATAAATATCGAAAACTTCAAATTAATTTGAAGAAAAGAGAAAACAATAAACCCTAAAAATGAAGATTCCAGAAAAACAATACCTGCCATTTCGCTGTACCTAAAGCTGCGTGAAGTTCTTTACAGATCTCATCTTTCTTATCTCTAATCCACAATCTATAAGCAGATTCCATTCTGAGAAAAAATCACAACACATGTTTCAAATTTCATCTCAAATCTAGATTTCAATCACCAAATGAACAACGAAATTAAAATTACGGAGAGAGGTTTTAAGCATCTTAGATTCAAAAAACACAAAATCGATAGAAAATCCATAAAACATGAAATGATTCAAGGAGACATACATATCTGCAGATTTTTGAACTTCTTCAGCTGCGGAGAAGAAAATATCCTTTTGCCATAGATCGAAGCTGTTAACTAACATCATCTTCTTCACAGAAAACAGAATCAAAACTGGGAAAAATGAATCTCAGTTTTATCCAAACAGATTCTTCGTCTCTTCTCTTCGCTTCGATTCTCTTCAATCTCTTCTTCCCCTTTTTGTAAATCTTTTTTAATTTTAATTCTCTGACTTGTTTTCTGATTTTATTTGAAAGCTGTCTTGTATCTTTTTGCCAACCAACTTGTGTGTGTCTATTATAGAAACGAGGCTCATTATTAAATGGAGATGTAGGGGAATTAATATGCTCTTTACTGCAGAGGATTACACCTCTGTGTTAGGAAGCAAGAAAAGGACAAGATTGTGTAACCTGGAAGTGTGGGCCCCGCTAATTTGCTGCCACCAACAGCCACATCAATTTTCATTCTTCTTTTTTTCTTTTCTTTTTTTTGATTATTAAGTTTTCCAACTTTATTATTATATGCTCAAAATACTGATAATTGTGTGCCGACGAGAAAAAAATAATACAGATTTGTAGGAGTCAACTGGTAATGAGTTGAATGACTCATTTGGCATTTAGAAAATAATGACTAATGATGGAGATAATAAGGTAAGATGCGTTAAGCCAATTTCACATATTAATATTTGTGGTCAAGAAAATATTTGTAAAGTAGTGATCTACGAAAAAAAAAACTATATGAAGCAGATATTTCTCTGACAAAAATAACAAAATAGCAGGTGTTTTTGTAAATCTGCCTACTCACACATACATATTGTTTTTTTATTCATTGATTTCTTTTCAAGAGTTATTTTTTATCTATTAATTATTAACACATGTTTTCAAATGAAAATTTTGACTATATTCGTTTTTTTAATATGAGTGCTATTACGGTATTACCACATATCAAAAAATCAAACCATGAAAAACTTTAACAAAAAAAATAGATTTGTTTAACTACTAAACTAAAATAATGCTCACTGACACGATGAATATCTAACAAACAAATCGTTTTGATTATTTTTTAAATAACATAAACAACAAAATTTTACCATATTTCTTTTACATGAGTGTCATTGCCACATACCAAAAATCAAAACCATGAAAAAATTATAAAATAGATTTGGTTAACTGCTAAACTAATTCTCACTGGCTATAATTATTCAATATGTGATTTCATTTGGAATCTTAGTCACACCCTCTATATAAAGTGGTTTCAATTAAAACCACTAAACCTAATTTAACCACCTTGGCCGGACATATACATAACAAATATTTTTATACTAGATAATAGTTCACGAGGAATGATGAATCTCTCAATCAATTTGTATATACTAAACAAACTAGACAATAATTTTTTTTTTCTTCTTAAAGTGTTACCTCATTTAACAATATTTTAAAATTTCGGTTCATCACAAAACTTATTATTAATTTAAATTTATTAATGACTTCCAATTATTAACACTTTCATTCTCACAATGATTATTATCCACTAAAAATAATTGTTCTAGCTAAAATTTGTATAAACATTTTCTCCAATTAAAATCAAATTGTTCTAAACATACTTTCAAAAATTTCAAAGAGAAAAACATCATATATTAATATGATTATGAGGTATTAACTAGAGAACTTTATAAAAGTAAATTCATTTTGATTGGACTTACAAATTAGTGGTGTTTTTTCTAACTATAATGGTTTTAAAAAGTTGGAAACTAAAAAGTAAAAAATAATAATTTTGGATTTGAAATTTAGTTGTTTTTTTGTGTTCAATTCAAAAAATACACCACGAAATTCAATTGTACAAATATTACCATGTAAGATAAAGTTGAGTTATATGATTATATGCTAAAGCAAAGGAACATAAATAATTTAAATGAACACATCTTTTAAAAATTCTTTAAATATTTCGGTTTAAATAAATTCTCAGTCATAATAACTGATTGATACTGGTGAAGACGTCGAATTACTAGTAAAAACAGGTAATCTCTCTTTAGGATTTCATATCCTTAATATCTACATCAATCAAATACAGTGTTATTTGCAGGGATCATCCTTAACATCTATGATCAATAAAATACAAAGTGTTATTTGCAGGGATCATACGGCATTTCACATGACATGATAGTGTGGTCGCAGAGGAAATAAATCGACTTTCCAATGGGATACTATGTTTCCATTGCACTTGGGCTTGAGGCACATTGTTCAAGTAGAAGAAAAAAGCATTGGGTCAAACTAAAACACGCCTCCTTCAAAGATATCTGGACCGAGAGGGCAACACTTGAGGGAATGTTCTTACTAGGTTGTTATGCTCTTTAGACAGTAGCAACCGGTATTTTCAAACTTTCCACCATTAGACTCTATGTTTTCTTTTTGTATAATGTACCTCAAATCTAAGAACATGTAACAGAATCCATAGTATGTAGCTCATTTCTGAAGTCTTACCATACAATAAAATTAGGGAGTTAGCTATTGTTTTCGTTTGAGTCGTGTTGTTAGCTAATGTGGCAAACTTATGCTGAGAAAATCTAAAGAGAAAGTTATGAAAGTTTTGAGCCTAATTGTGTTTTTCTGGGATAGTAGCAGAAACAATAAACAAATTGATTAGTGAAGGTGTTTCTGTCACTAGAAGATATCTCTTTGACTTGATTTCTGGTTTCCGCATGTACGACAATTCTCAACAAGCCCTCGAGGTCTATCTCTTTTTGTGATTTTGCTTCCCTTGTTTAACTTGGTCTATGATTTGTGAATCCTAAACCCGAAACCATAAACCTTTATACCAAATCTAAAATGTAAAGATAATTTGAGAACTCAAATATAAAGAATAACTCTCTTTATTAATCTCTTAAGAAAAATCACTCAAAACCTTAAGCCTCTCAACATGATTTCGGGTTTAGGATTCACAAATCATAAACCAAATTAAACAAGGAAATTTGGGAGTTATCCAAATTATGTAAGTTTTCTCCTCTTCTCGGTAAGCATCCTGAATTTCTTGAATTTATCCAATGCTTCACTCTTCTCCTTCAACAAGAATTGTCCACATATATCGTGAGTAATCATCAATGATTACAACCACATACCTCTTATGTGCTGGTGTGGAAGGTGTCCCAGTCAAGCACTTGATGTTCTCAACTTCTAAGGTAACCTTGTATAAACGATTCTTAGACCTGGTGGTTTTCACCAGAAGTCGACCTAATCAATCATAAAGCATTAGTAGATTATCCTTCATTCATACTTCACATCATGCTTTTGTAGCTTGACCGAGGCTTATGATGTTGCCCTTTCCAATATGTAGTATACATTGTGTAAGATCTTCTTCCCACCGTCTTTAAACACAAATTGGACTGAGCATTTTCCCTTTATATCAATACGGGAATCATCTCCAAATCTTACCTTTCCCGTAGTTGTTTCATCAAGATCCAAAAATAATGATCGATTTTCACTCATATGATTGCTAGCTCCACTATCTAGATACCACACATTACTCGTGTCTAGATCTAGTTCAAAGGTACTTGACTTTACCTTTTTTGGTTGAGATACACCACCTCGTGCATCAAAAATTCGTCTGCTTCTTGAGTCTCTTCTTCCCTTTTCTCAATAGCTTCTTGGAGTTTAAAAAAATCTGTCGGGACAGTCTGACGCATAATGACCAAATTTATCACATCGATAACACTGAATGTGTGATGTATCGCTTTCCTTGTCTCGTTCTTGATCAGACGATCTGCTCTGTAAGCTACCATATCGTCCTCTCCAGTTACCACGACCTCTTCGTCCTCTTCCTCTGCTACCACCTTAAGTTTCTTCGTGTGAGTCCATGTTGGCATACAATAGCTTGCCTTCATCATTGTGTTGTTCTTCCTCTTCTTCACCGATTCTCTCTTCATAAGCCTTTAGTCTTCCAACAATATCTTGAAAGTTTGTTTTATTTAGTGTAAGGACCTGTTCAAGAGATGCGACAATGTGTATGTATTTTCTTCTAGACAAATTTCTCAAAAATTTCTTCACGAGTTTTGGTTCTTCAATGATTTCTCCAAGAAATGCTGCTTTAGATGAAATCTCGGAAAGTTGGCCAACAAAGACATCATCGTATCTTCTTCCTTCATCTTGATTATGTTGAATTCCGCCATTAGGGTTTGTAGCCTTGCCTCCTTTACTTTTTCAGCTCCAACATGTCTTGCCTTGATTGCGTCCCAATCTGCTTTTGCGGTATCTAGGTCTCCAACTTGCAAGATCAAAGCCTCTGGTATTGATTGGAACAACAAAGCAATTTCCATGTCGTTCTTCTCCTCGACTTTGTTCCCGGGCTCGATCGTTTCTCATACCTTGTTTACTTTTAGAGCAATCTTCATTCGCATGGACCACACTGTGTAGTTTGAATAATTTAGCATCGGACACTTGATGGAATAGGGTCCAATTTCCTCGGACTTTATCCTAGCTTCTCCCTCCTTCTTGTCGCTCATGGTGACTTTTCTTGCTACTGAAGTTTCATCGCCGGTCGTCTTCTCCTTCGTAACTCCTTACAATCTCCAAGTTTTTTCTCTGGCTCTGATACCAAATCTAGAATGTAAAGATGATTTGAGAACTCAAATATAAAGAATAACTCTCTTTGTTAATCTCTTAAAGAAAATCACTCAAAACTTTAAGCCTCTCAATCTCTCGGCCTCTCAATCTCTCAACCTCTAAAACTCATAAGTTATGTCACACCTTGACATCTCCTTATACAAGAAGAGATGACTCCTAAACTAAAAGGAAAACTTACATAATTTGAATAACTCCCAAATTTCCTTTTTAACTTATATTTAGATATCTCCTAAATAAAATATATTTTCCATGTCTTTTTATTTCAAAAGACTTGGGCTTCAAGCTTATTGCAAACATCTGTACCGTTTTATGATAGTTTTGACCATGGTATTGAAGAAATACGAGAAAGTAGCTGAGGTGGCTATGGAGATGAAAAAGAGGAAAATCAACAGTTTTACTATCTGGAGGAATAGTTGTCCGTACGCAGATTCAGTAATAGATGCCGTTGATGATTATATAGAAGAGGTTGACTCAGATCACTTTCATTTGATTAAAACCGGTTCTCATTCTCGTTCTAGGTTGGCTAAACCGGTGGTTTAGTCATTGCCTCTTGAACCAGTTTGATACCAGCAGAACATGAATCAAGAATGGAAGATACAATCTTTCTCTGCCGCTCTTTGAACTCCATCGCCAATTTCACATCCCAATCCGCGTTTTCTCTGCAATAATAACCAAGGAAGGCTTACTCACTCTGTTTCAGTTTTCTACTTTTCTTTATATCATACTAACCGTTGACCGTTAATGACAGTCAGAATCTATTACAACCTTGGCTACTTTTTCAGATAGATCTAATAACACCTCGTCTTTCAATCCTTGAGAGAAGATTTATTCTCATTTATGTTTAATTGTCAGAGCTAATCCTTATTCTACTGATATGTACATTTCATTTTGATTTACGGCTACATCAAATCAAATCATTCCTTACGTGAGTATTGAAATATTTCAAAATGACATTTTTTTCTTCTTTGACTCAGATTTATGTGGCAGTTTTAACTTATAATGTTTGTAAGTTTAAAATACATAAAAATGGTTTGACACGAAACATATAAAAAGTTTTTAATTAATATATATTAATATACAAAATTTAACACTAAAATTTTAATATTTTTTTTTTCCATAAAAAACATCGTTTTTATTTTTCATAATTTTAATTTTATTTTTTCATTTTTATCTATTTCTTTAAATAAAATGAAATGGTTTCATATATTTATAATTTAAATATTGAATAAAAATATTATTTTTTAAAAATACTTGTTTTAAACAAAACAAATCCGAATATCCGCAAATATTAAAAAAAGCCGGATGTTTGAGATTCCGGATATCCGCAAATTTCCGAAGCAAATCAAATAGTAAAATTTAGTATCCGCTAAAGACAAAGCAAATCACAAATACTAAGTTTTTACCGGATATGTGTTCCGCGTCCATGCCTAATCAATAACAAACATTTTTATGCTATTTATTCAAAAACCAAAACAAGAAGATAAAGAAAAAGAAAAGAGATAATTTTAAATATATATGTAATCATAATGTACAGAGAAGGAAGACATGGTCTTGAACTTGTTATGGACTAATTAGGGAGGTTAATGTGAATTTTGATGAGAAGACCCGGGAAGACATCATCCGGATCATGGATATGCGGGTTACGCTCCACGATAAACGGGTCGCCGCATTTGTCGCTGATGCTGTGAAGCGTTTCCCCTTCACCAACTACGTATAACTCCTCACATGGCCTTTCCATCATTTGCTTCCCTCTCCAAACCGCACCATTATTTCCCGTCGACGACACCACCCCAAAATTCTCCCTACCACCGTCTCCATGGCCGTTTTTAACCGGGCCCGCCAGTGTTAGGACCAGTAGTGCTGCAAGACAGTAACACGCGACTGTGTGTGACCTCGACACCATAACTCTCATCATCACTATGATTATAACAGGGGGAAATAGAGAGATATATAGATAGAGATTGTGATGGCAACAAAAGCAAATGTGTTTTGTTCTCTCTCAAGCGTGAGGCTCTTTTTTATATATATATATAAACAAATAATGTGTCTTGTTCCATCTCAGGCTTTGAGCTTTGTGTTTATATACCCATATTATACGTCGTGTTGTACTACTATAAAGCAATCACTATCACCACTCGTCAATTAAAATAATTCTCCGTTTTTTCTTATTTTACATGGTTATTTCATCATAACAAAATGTGACTGGGATGATTTTCTTTTTCTTTCTTATTTTACATTGTTATTTTATCTGTCGACGTCATATGTCGGCCGCCCCATTCAGCAACAATAAGATTTCAAGAATCAAAGAAATTTCCAGAAGTCACAAGCACAACACCTTTGGAACTATACGGCCTTAGAGTTACACGAGAGAGGCCGAATGTGTCCCACATGTAATTGTGCTCGTGTCTATTCATACGCATTTTTCTTGTTATATATACACTAAGATATAGCCGAAAGTTTTCCACAATGCCTACCTCCTAGATTAATGTCTTTTTTCTTTCCAAGAGATTGCCTTATATTGTATTTCTGCTGAAATTTAAATAAATTTGACTGCTGAGTGTTTTTTTTTCTCTTAACAAAATTAAAATTTTACCTTTTAGAAACTAGGAAACCCTAGAAACTAAGCAAATTTTCTTTTTTTGCTTTTTTTGTTATATCAGTTTATAAAATAATCACAAAACAAGATTGACTGTCTTTTTTATTTTTTGAAAATGGACATCCGTAAGAATGAGTGTTTTAAATGTGTTCTGATATTTGCAGAAAGATACAACAAATCAAACAGTCAAAACCAATTATTTTCATGAGTCATCAAATATGAGAATACATTTTGGAAGCTAGATTGTTGAGATGCAAACGATCGAGTCTATCAAAATCACACCTACTAACCTTTGTTAAAAATGCCTTGTTTAAAATTTGGTTAGGTGCATTTGAGGTGGACCCAACGCCTAGTGGAAAACAAGAGGATAAACAAAAATTAATTGAGGGTTTTAAGGCTTTTTTATGTACTTTTATTTATATTAAGTATCTTAAATTGAATCATAAAAACACGTGTTGATCTCCTATTTTGTATTCTCAATGTTAGAGAGGTTTGAATTGGATATTCTTTCCCTCTTTACCTTAGGAGATTCTTTTGACTAGAATATGATAGGAGTAAGGTACTGTTTTATCACCCTTGTAATTAGAACCATACTCCCATATTAATATTATCAAGACGGAAAAAAAAACAACACATGTATTGCTGGTGTAGTGGATGCGGCGCTTAATAGTGGCATGGGTTCAAGTTCAATCATATTGCGTTGTAAGTTTTGGTCGTTTTCAAATTAAAATATAATAAAGATAACAAATTCATTTCCGTTTCATCTTCTTCGTAAAGTGTCGCTCGGCAATCCTAGAAGACGGTGGCTCTGATTTTTTTTTTCTTCATCTTCATTCATTTTTATGTATTTGAATCCAAAATTGATGAGTTAAGTTTTATAAGAAATGACAAGTTATTGGACCAACTAAAGGCTCAGCCGCAGCTGAAAACTACTTCAAGAAGTTAGAACCTTGTGGCAAGAAGCAAGCCACTTCCCGTAAGCTCATCCAATGGTACTGTAAGGAAGGTAAAGAAGACAAGGCAAAGGCTCTTTTCGAAGACCGTTTAATGACATGCATGATATGTATTTGAGTTTGAATTAATCCGATAAGGCAGACCTAATCTATTATCAGATTGAACAAAGAAACATCTTTAGCGATCATCTGTATAGTGAGTTATGGCTCGACGGAGACGATGAAGAGAAATCCAAAGGTATCGCACCACACCGGCCATGCTCGACGATGGAAAATCTGATTGCTTCCTGTTCACGTCTCTGGGAGAAGGCATGTACAACGGTCGAGAATTCTCGTAGCATTTGGAAGAGGCTTAGGGTTTCTAATGAGGGGGATAATGTCTAGGCTTGTGCTTCAATTCCGAAATAAATGCAGAAGAAGATTTACAAGAAACTTATAAATCTTATTAAAGCTAAGGGGGGAAGAACAGTAGAAGAGACGTTAAATGAGTTTATGAGGAACGAAGATGTTTCCCTCACAGTAACAGATCTTTTTCGCTGCGCTAAGATTCTCGGTCGGGAAAACATATTCTATTATCAACAATCCCTCGAGATTTACGAGTTGATGGAGAAAATGAGAATACCATTCACCATTGCGCAGCACAGAGTTTGTATAGATCGTATTGCACAGACTAAAGGCTTATTACGGCTGAAAAGTACTTCTACAACTTAAAACCTTGCTTCAAGACTCGGTACTGGGTCACGGGCCTGGCGACGAGAGACATCAGGGGTGGCGGTACGGTACATTTAAAGTCAGTTTAGGGTTTTCTTTTTTCATGTTGTATTGGGCTTTTTGGGACTTATAAAAGGTGATTTAAGAGTTTCTATATTGTATTCACACATTAATAAAAGAAACCTTAGACAAAGGGTATTAGTTCCAATCTCGGTTTTCTCTAGTGTCTTCGCAAATCAATGTGTTGGATTATGATTTTTGGATATGGCACGTATATTTTGGAATGCCAGGCAGCAACAACGACATCAATGTGTTGAATTCTTCCTACCTTTTCTCTAATCTCGCTCAAGGTATTGCTCTTCGTGTTCGTTATGTCATCCAAGGAAAAGAATATAATATGGGTTATTATTTGGCTGATGGCATATATCCAAAATGGTCTACCATAGTGCAAACTATTCACGAGCCAATGGGTCGTAAAAAAATATTTTGCCACAAAACAAGATGCATGTAGGAAAGATGTAAAAACGCAAATTCGAAGTTCTTTAATCGCGTTTTGCAATTATGAAAGGGCCGGCTCGCTTTTGGAAAAAAGTGTCATTCATGACATTATGAGTACATGTATAATTTTACATAACATGATAATCGAGGATGAACGTGATCTTGAAGCGCCAATTGAAGTTGAAAGAGAAGCACCACTTCCAGATGTTGATACAGTGGTGGATGAGAATACACAATTTTAAGAATTTTTTACTTGATACAGACAAATCAAAGATAAAGAAGCTTATTTTTCATTCTGGAACGCGTTAGTTGATCACTTGTAGGAGAAGTACACTAATGATTGTGAGTAGAAAACAATATTTGTTATCAAAATTGCTCAGATTCTAAGTTTGCGAATTTATCCCTTCTTCTTCAAATTTACTTTCTAAATGAGTGAAATTTATTTTGTATTTTATAATTCATAATACTAAAGTGAATTTGAGAATAGATGGTAAAATGATACAAACTAGGTAGCAACTAATGAGTTAGGGATTTCAAAATATCTCATACAACACACACAAATTAGTCATACAAACACAAAAATAATTCATTATAGGAAAATCAAATAGCACATGAACACATTTCCATTGACTCTACAAATGATGTATGTCGATCCTCGGTTGTATGATTATATTTCTTCATAAAGCGGGTGACTTTTGGCCATTTAGGATTGCAAGTAAGACTAATGAAAAGATATGGATATTTATAGTGGAAAACGTTAAAGGGAAAACTTGTGGATGGAACCATAAATTCTTTTTTCACGGAGGAAAGGAAGTAATGCTCAAATCTGTTGCTACCACAATGCCAATCTTCTCGATGAATATTTTTAAACTCACAAAGGAGACATGTGATGAAATCAACTCTGCTCCAACACATTATTGGTGGGGTCCAGGAGATGATAAGAAATGAACTCACTGGTTAGCATGGAAAAGATTGATACATCCCAAAAAAAAATAAGGTTTTGGGCTTTCAGGACCTCGAAAATTTCAATATTGCTCTATTAGCCAAACAGGTATGGAGAATCCTCCAAAATCCAGGGAGTCTACTTGCAAGGATGTATAAGGCCAGATACTTTCGAGGTTCTAATCTGCTTAATGCAAAAAAAAAGGGGAAACAACCATCATATGCCTGGACATCTTTGATTGAAGGCAGAGATCTTCTTAAAATGGGTTTCCGGTATGTGATTGGTAATGGAGAAGATGTACAGTGTTGGGTAGATCCCTGGATACCGGATCATCCTCCTCGCCCTCCTAGGTCAAGATTAAATATAAGAGTTAAGGAATGGATTAATGACAAAGGTACGGGATGGAGCGAAGAAAAGATAAGAGAGCAAGTAATAAAGGAAGATGTAGCAAAAATCCTGAAACTCAAGCTTCCAAGTACAAATGATGTTGATATATTGGGTTGGTGTTATAATGCAGATGATATATTTACTGTGAAGTCAGGGTATTGGTTGCAAACTCATTTATATGAAGATCAGGCCTTTGAACCTCCACCTGGAGATGTGAACCTAAAAAACGAAGTGTGGAAGATTAGAACTTCTCCTAAAATGAAACATTTTCTTTGGAAGGCTTGTGAATCTTAGCAACGGGAACAACGATGAAATATAGACACATGTCCAATGAAGATATATGTAAGCGTTGTTGCAAGGATGCATAAGATACTAATCACCTATTTTTCAAATGTTATTTCGCTAAGGCGTTATGGCGACTTTTAGGCTTTACTCCCGATATCATCTTTGATGATAATGCGACTTTTGAATCCAAATTAGAGGTAATTCTCGATATCCATCTTTCAGCAGATCTATCTCATTTTAGTCAGTTGCCTATTTGAGTTATGTGGAGGCTATGGAAAAATCGTAATACTTTGATTTTCCAAAAGAAGAATATCTCTTTAGCCAAAAGCATAAAATTGGTTAGAAATGATGCAAATGAGTGGAAAGCTGTTGAAAGGTTTAGAGATGATCATTATGGGAGTGGACATAATTCACTAGTCAGGTTTTGTCAATCAAGTAACCTGGAAACATCCTCCATAAAATTGGATTAAGTGCAATCATGATGGATCATATGTAGCGAATAGTAATGAAGCAAAGGCAAGGTGGATATTGAGAGATTCACAAAGCTATTTTAGAGGAGCTGATCAAGCAAAAGGGACATGCATTAATTCTGCTCTTGAATCAGATTTACAGAGATTGTTAATGGCCATGCAATATTGTTGGAGTAGAGGCTTTACAAAAGTCATCTTTGAATGAGATAACCAAACACTTAAGGATCTGATCCTGGGTAAAGAAAGAAACTTTGCCTTGCACAATTGAATCCAAGATATTTCATATTGGAAAGCTTGTTTTGAAGATATTCAATTCAAGTGGATCAACAAGAAGTTCAATCAACCAGCCGATATTCTAACTAAGCAACCTATTGATGAAATCAACCATTTATATAAGGTTTTTTCTAACAAAGGCTTTCAAATGTATTATAGGTATGAAAAGTATTCTAGTAATCAAAAATCTTTTCATGACATTCTAGTAATTTTCATATGAATTTGTGGTAAATGAGTAATCTTCCCAAGAAGAATATCAAGAAAACCAAGTAAAATGGCTTCTTACTAAAACTAAACTGAGCATGTTGCTACATTTTTCTCAGCTTTTACACAGAAAATTAAAACTCGGATAATATTCAAAGTAGAAAAACAAGAACAGAAAACGAAGTTGATACATGTTCTTGGATAGAAGAAGCTGGCCGCAGAATGAAGAGCACATAAACCACTTTTCATGTTTCCACTGCCTCAAGGACGTTATAAAAGCAAATGCTCTTTTCAAGAAAATGGATCGTCTCAAATTCCTCAACAACCCTGTACCGTTTCATAATGGTTTTGAACATGGTTTTGAAGAAATACGAGAAAGTAGCTGAAGTGGCTCTATGGAGATGAAATAGAGGAATATCGAATTCACTAACGATAGTTTTTTTTTTTTTTTTTTGTTCCCTAAAGATGATCCAAAACTAAGGAGATACATTTCATTAAAACCGGTTCTCACATTCCTTTCCAAGACCTGATTCTCGTTCTGGTTTGGTTAAACCGGTGGTGTAGTCATTGCATCTTGAACCAATTTGATACCTACAGAACATGAATCAAGAATGGAAGATACAATCTTTCTCTGCCGCTCTTTGAACTCCATCGCCATTTTAACATCCCAATCCACGTTTTCTCTGCAATAATAACCAAGAAAAGCTCACTCACTCTGTTTCAGTTTTCTTTATATCATAAACACAACCAACTTTTTACCTGTTGTCCATAGATGCATCGCCAAGATTTTGCATCATGTCATCGAATGTAGATCTTAGATTCTCAAGTACTCCTATTTCAACATCCAAGTTCTTCCATAGCTTTAAATCAATCAAGAAAAGAAATAAGATAAATGTCAAAGTAACAGAGAGTTATAAGAAGATGATCAAGAAGATTATAGATTACATCTGTCTCGGAATGATGAACAAGACCATGAGCTCTCCGCAAGTAGTTCAACAATGGAGTAGGCAAGCCGTAATGGAAGATATTGTGATTACTCGAAAGCCAAGTTCCACGTAACATATGACTCGTCCATGAAAACTCTTCATCTTCATCATCAATGACATCAACATCTAAGGGAATGACATCATACGGATTATCGCCTTTCGGTAAAAACCCGTAAAACGTTAACAGATGAGAACTAGAGTAGTTTCCATAGCTAAGAAAACACTGTTCCCCTTTATTGCAAGGTCTAGAGAGTGGAAACTTCAATGAACTTGTCTTGACGTCTACTATACCGTATTTCACTATGTGTGGATAAACCGAATGGTTAAGAAAACCGGCGACAGGAATCAAACAAGTCTTGAGGTTACCATCAGGGAATTTGATTTGCATGCTATTGGAGTAATACAACTCACAAGCGTATAAGTAATGTTCCCATGCATAGAGCTCCGTTGGAAACACATCTCCGTGGTTCGATAACAGAGGAGGAATCAATTCGTCATACCTTTGACGTAAAAGCTCTTTAGATTGCATTATTTCATCTAAAAGCAATGTACCATCAAGTTCCATGATTGCTTCAACACCAAAACTCAAACCGGTACAGAATTTATCCGGTAGAGAATCAAAGTATGGTTTGAATTTCGATTCCCGGTTATGCTTCTCCTTCATTGTCCATAACAGCAGCATTGTCTCAGATGTCATTCCATCTATCTTCTCAAGTATTGGATACTGAAAACAAGAAAGACGATGAGAAATAAAAAACACAATCTTTGAATCAGAATTGAAAAAGAGAAACGATGTGTACCATGTTGGAGTTATACACATACTCCTCAGAGATGATACTTGAGATTGGAATCTCTAACGCAACATCACCAAATTTCAAGTCTTCGTTAGCTATAGCTCCTCGTCCATATCCATCAATCTCTATAACCAAACAACACACACTTCAGTTTTTATTGAAAGTATCTTACTTTGATAAATAACAGAAGAAACCGTTACTAAGCTTACGAGCTATATGCAATTTGGTCTTGACTCCATTTTCCTGACCCCATTGAACCAATCTGTTTTCTTTTTCGCATTTATAGCTATCGTCAACTCTAGCTTCCTCCTTTTCAACTCCAACAACAACTTCACTGATTCTATTTTTAACAATTGCTCTTAGAGCTTCGTAAGAATCAAGTTGTGTTTGCAGGATAAGCGAAAGGATCAAGCTGAGAGATGAGATTTCGTTTCTAACACTGTATATTCCTTCTGAAGTGCAAGCATCTTCACCAAAATAAACTTCCACCTGCATTTTCACTCAGTTCATCATCTAAGCAACTTCATAAAACAAACACACAAACAAGAGAAGGCAAAAATGTATATAGCTTTTACCTTATCAAGGTTAGCTATTCTTGCAAAGTGAAGCAATTTTTCAAATGATACACTTAGATTTAATGTCTCCTTTACGCCAAAGCCTTTGCAACATAAGAGCTTCTGCAGATAACAAATCAAGCAATACAGGACACATGAGAAAATGCTTGATTTCGCAATAAGCGAGATTATCTAAACTATTTAACATGAAACTTAATTTCCTTGATCCACACAAATCCAATTATTCAGCTCCATGTAAAACAAATCTAAATTTTTTTGAATATGATGAAACTGAAAATAAAATTAGCTAATAGAGTTTGAGTATTGTTAAGATTAAAAAGAAGGGTAGAGACTCAGACCTTCTTCTCTTGATAAAAGGGATCATCTTCGGACAGCTCTAGACATAAATCAACAGTCTCTTCTGACATGATACTCAAAGCAGAAACCTTGCAATTAACCAGAGACAAGAATATTCAGAGCTTGCACCAAACCAAGTCTATCACAGAAGAAATGGGAAAATTCAAATTAGGGTTTAAGAGAAAGGAATTTAAAGAGTACCATTAAAGAAGACTTGAGAAACCCAGGAAGTGAGGCACCGAATCGAGTTAACGGAAGAAGAGAGGGTTTAGAGACGAGAAGAACTTCAACAGAGAACGAGACTCTCTGTGGTTATCAGAAGGTTCGTTAATAGCCATTTTTTCGGTTTAGAAATTTGGTTTAAGAATTATCTCTCTACTGGTTCAAATTTTGAATAACCGGTTAAATGTGATGGAGCCAAATTGGAATTTATATCTACTGTTTCTATTTCCCTTTTTTCAAGTCAACCTTCTCTTAATTGTGGCATTAGACATTTACAATCCTTGAAATAGATCTTTAAGAATGATCTCCTCAATTTGGATAAATGCCACATCACAACCCTAAATTGTTTAATCAAATTTCAAAACCGTATTCCATGAGAGCACATGAGAATGTTTAATTAAGCTGGTTTTTACATGTTTAGGGTGGATTTTAATGATTATTGATATTTTAATTATATGAGAAATCGTAGTTAATTAGCATGATTAGAAAATTTAGATAAGGGTATTCGCATTTAGATAATTAGCATGATTAGTTAAGGGCATTCACATTTAATTCTAGTTAGTTCCATTGTTTGTATTTGTAATGCTTAGTTCTTTTTTATATGGACTCGATTTCTATATACTATAATTTTTTCTTGATTGTAGGACTAGTCTTTAGGAAATTTATAAACTTATTTACATAACACAAATATAATATAATAGATAACCCAATTCAATAATTTAATGAATTTTTTCTATTCAAATCTCAAGTTCACTCATTCTTTAAACACGTGAATATCTCCAAATATATCGGCAATTTAAAGATTGATCATGGCCAAAACTTTGAAAAATTGTCTTGTTAAAACATAGTTCATGACATTTTATTATTGAAGCCTAATTGCTTAGAAATGAATAATTTAATTCTTTTGTAAATTAAATTTTTTAAATAAAAATATAAGTTTACATGTTCAAAATTTATTAGTCTAGGATTACATGTATGTTCATATTCAATTCTTTTTGGACTGGATCATAAGCTTTCCATATTAATAACCTTATTATATCTTTATATATATATATATATATATATATATATATATATATTCTTTTTGTTAAAGGGCCTTCAAATTAAATTGCAGAAGAAAATTAAAAAGTTTACAAACATATACTAGTGTTTTTTAATCAATGGCAACCCAAATAATAAAACTCACATTAATAGAGAAACTCAATAGTAATATGAAGCCCATGTAGAATCAGTCCAACTAGGAGTGTAGCTTTATCTTTATATCTTTATATTTTAGATTCTAAAATTAAGTTTGATGACGATATTTCTTGATCTCTTTAATAGTTTGTCATTTTTTTGAAAAGTAAAATTAGAAATATATATATATATATATATATATATATATCATAATTTTAAATTGATTGATTTATATGATCTTTGGTTCTGCGCAGGTTAATCCTATTATTAATTGCCTAATAATTTATGTGTAAATCCATGTCAATTGTTTTAGTTTTTGGTTGTATATTTTGGTTAATTGTTTATTTGAATTTTAAAATCTAGTGTTCAAATGCAAATACAAGTGTTATGTTGCGATTTTTCTGTTAGTTTTTATTTTAGTGATTTGATGTTACTTTTTGGTAATATAAGTTCTATTGTTTTACTTTGAGTGACTTAAAATATTGAAGATACTTTTTGGTAATATAATTTCTATTGTTCTACTTTGAGTGGCTTAAAATATTGAAGAGTATGACCAATTTAGTTAAACTGATAAGATACGGAATAAAAATTTAATTAATGGTTAAAAAGTTTTAATTTGGATGAATAGTTAGAGTAATAGTTGTGCAATTGAATTTTTTGGTGTTTCTTTTTGTAGTGAACACAAAATAAATAAATAAAAACTTATTCAACTTAAGAAAATACACCAATTAATTATTGGCATGATAAAAATGCATTAACTATTATGCATCTTTTAATTAAGATCTCATAATCATAACCATATGACATAATAGTTAATGCATTTTTATCATGCCAAAAATTAATTGGTGTATTTTCTTGAGTTGAATAAGTTTTTATTTAAAGTGTTTTTGTTGATGAATGAATCTTGAAAATTTAATCACATGAGGAATTATAGTTAGTTATCTTAATTATCACAATTAGAACCCACATTACTAGAATAATGCTTCTTAAGGCTGATTTATGAACCAAGATCCAATCACTATCTACTATAATCGATCATCCTCATGACTTGGCTTTTTTTTTTTTTACATTTATTTGACTTTTCGAGAACTTGCATATTTCTTTTTTCTTTTGCTTTAACTTCTAAGTTATGTGTATTGTTTTTGCTTAACTCTTGTTACTTTTTTTTTATTTACATTTTTATATCAGATTTTCCATGTCATTTTAGCATCTTTTGGTATTATAAGTTGCAATTAGAAAATTTAGATGAGTGCATTCACATATAAATCATATTTGATTATTCTTTAAATTTAACAGTTAATCGTCGCAATAATATTGTAGAACTTTCTTATCCAAACTTAATTTTGATATTAGATTGAAAGCTTATTTGTTGATGAATGAATCTTGACAATCCAATTACATGGAAGAATCAAAGTTAATTATCTTGATTATCACAATCAGAGCCCACATTACTAAAATAATGCTAAGGCCGGTTTATGAACCAAGATCCAATCGCTATCTACTCTAATCAATCATGCTCATGTCTTGGCTTTGTTTTGACATTTATTTGACTTTTCGAGAACTTGCATATTTCTTATTTCTTTTTCTTTAACTTCTAAGTTATGTGTATTGTTTTTGCTTAGCTCTTGTTATTTTTTTTTTTTTACATTTTAATATTAGATTTTCCATGTCATTTTAGCATCTTTTGGTCATTATAAATTGCAATTAGGAAATTTAGACAAGGGCATTCAGATCATATTTGATTATTTTTCAAATTTAACAGTTGATCATCGCAATAATTTTACATGTTCAAAATTTGTTAGTCTAAAAATGATGAGGATTACATGTATGGTCATTTCAATTCTTTGTGGACTGGATCATAAGCTATCCATATTAATAACCTTACTAGATTTTTATATTTTAGATTCTATAATTTTAAATTTAATTTAAGTGACCTGTCATATTTTTAAATAATGAATTGATGATGTGATGTATATAAACACAAAGTCTAGTATAATTGAACTTGTACACCAGTTAAATTTGATGACGATATTTCTTGATTTCTTTAAATTTTAATAAAATTAGAAATATTTATCATGGTTTTAAATTGATTGATTCATATGATGATCTTTGGTTGAAGTTAACCATAATTGTTATTAATTGCCTATTAATTTATGCGTAATTCTTAGTCTATTGTTTTAGTTTCTCGTTGATTTTTGTTAATTGGTTCTTTAAATTTTAAATGCTAGTATTTAATTACAAATAAAGTGCTATGTTACGATTTTATGTTTGTTTTTGTTTTGGTGATTTGTTGTTACTTTTTGGTAATATAATAATAATTATTTTACTATGAGTTAACAAAAGCATTTTTGGGTTTTTCAAATCATGAGCAAGTAATTCCTCAAGTTTTCACAATTTAGAGAATGATTAGAGTTCTTCAATTGATTTGCACTTATTTACTTAGATCTACTTTGATCACCTAAATATAAGTCATAGATTAGCTAAGGACACGAAAGTGAAATTAGTTAATTGGATTATAGATAAATTGAGCTAGTGATTCTAATTGTAAAGGAATTTGGATTAGATAACTAGTGAACTAAACAAACGTAATTGCATTCATGCTTTACTTGTTAGATTACACAAAGGAATTTGGTAATTAGGCATAGTTAGAATTTTTTTGCAGTGGAAGATAGTTTTCTATAGAATTGTGTTTGTGTTATAGGATGGTTTTTAATTAGATTCCATAGTAGATTTCCGCTTAGATTTTGGTCCAAACCTGATCCAAACTCTAGAGACGAAGGAGTACCCAAACGAGATATATGGAGTTATGGACGACATCACTCAATTGGCAAAGGGATTTGAGTTGATTAGCTTCTCTTATGTCCCAAGAACAAAGAATGTAATAGCTGATAGGCTTGCAAAAGAAGCTCTACGGAGTTTTCTAGCTGAAACGAAATTAACTGTGTAATGTTGGTTTCATTTTGAATGAAATGTTTTTCAGGACCAAATAAAAAAAGGTAGCTGCCATTGAAGGTTAATAATAAAACGCAAAATATATACACACCAAACAACTTAGATTTAATATTCTCAAAAAATGTTTTCATGCTTGTGAAAGAGAAACATAGAATTTGTAGAAATATTTTAAACAAGTCTTTAAACTCAGAAAAATGGTAAATGACAAGTAAAATAAAATTTGTTCATTACTAAGCTTAAACTAAAATCGGGTAAACACCTATTTCTCTTGAAGATCCTGCATTTCTTAACTACGTCAGCCCTTAAAGCGAATTTGATGCCCATTGATATTCCTTTTGGTGTGACTCCTAGTCCGTTAGATTCTACTCCACCACATACGACTCCAATTACCTTACCATCCAAATCTACTAATGGCTCTCCTGAATTACCCTTTGCACATGGAGAATCAGTCTGAAAATAAAATTTATGTTTGACCTTTTTGATTGAATGCCTCCTTGCTTGTCCTTGTAAGAGCAATAGAAAATAAAATAAAAACAGAAACTAAGAGATATGAAGAAATAACATGAGAAATTAAAAAAACAATTTGGATACGCAGCTATGTAAACATACGGGTTGACCATGACACAACACGAGTTCTCCCACACAGACTTCAGCTGCATTTCCGAATTCAAGAGGAGAAAAAGGTATATGGGGAAGCGGGTATCAAAATCGATCACAGTTCTGGTAAACTTTGAGCGGTCAGTCAGATTTACCCCCACCTGAGTATTTTATAATCAGTATAAGGTTAACAAAAAACCAACAATAGATTCAGCAACATGAAACAGGAAAAAAACTAAAGAAATTGTAGTGACATACCTTTTTCTCTTCCCTTTTCAATTTTGTTTTTCCGATTCATTAACAACGTGGGAGCACGTAAGGATGAAACCCCTACCGTCAATAAGAAAACCACTGCCAATTGAGGTACCGTCTAGAGCGTAAAAATCTAGTAAGATTATTAATATGAAGAGTTTAGTGATTTTACTTTTTTTTCTTCCTCACAACGACTTTACGTGAGATTCCGAAAACACTTTTGTATTGTTGTGGTTTGTGAAAATTGAACTTTAGTTTAGATCTACAAACACAATTTGTCATTAAACTATCAGTATATACTTATTTTGTTAAAAAATATAGATTTATAAAAGTCTCAGTTTATGCATATCATCTTTACGGAATGTCATATTAATTTTACTCTGAATAGCTTAAAATAACGAATAGTATGACCGATAATTTAGTTAAACTGATAAGATACCGAATAAACATTCAATTAATTGCTTAAAAGTTTCAATTTGGATGGACTGTTGGAGCAATAGTTGTGCAATTGATTTTTTTTGTGGTGTTTCATTTTGTAGTGAACACAAAATCTATAAGAAGTTATTATAGTTAAAAAATACACCAATTAATTGTTGACATGACAAAAATGCATTAACTATTAAACATTTTTTAATCAAGACCTCATAATCCTAATCATATATTGTTATTGTTTTAATAGAAAAATAGAGTCTATCTATACTATTTTATATACTAAATATCTAGATGTAAGCTTTATTGAATAAATCATATATGATTATTCTTCAAAATTCAACAATTGATGGTCGCAATTTTTTTGAAGAATTGTCTTATCCAAATCTAGTTTTTGACATTTGATCATTTTAAGCCAAATATTTGTTGATGAATGAATCTTGACAATTTAAATATATGAGAAATCATAGTTAATTATCTTGAATTATCACAATTAGATCCCACATTACTAGAATAATGCTTATTAAGGCCAGTTTATGAACCAATATCCAATCAATATCTACTCTAATCGATCATGCTTATGCCTTGGCTTTGTTATGATTTTTATTTGATTTTTCGAGAACTTGCAAATTGTTTTTCTTTTTTTGCTGTAACTTCTAAATTATGTGTATTGTTTTTGCTTTGCTCTTGTTACTTTTTTTATTTGCATTTTAATATCACATTTTCCATGCCAGTTTATTATATTTTGGTCATTATTAATTGCAATTAAGAAATTTATAAAAGGGCACTCACTTAGAAATCATGTTTTATTTTTTTTCAAATTCAACAGTTGATCGTCGCAAATATTTTGAAGAATTGTCTTATCCTAACATAGTTTTTGACATTTGATAATTTAGAGCCAAATATTTGTTGATGAATGAATCTTGACAATTTAAATACATGAGAAATCATAGTTAATTATCTTGATTATCACGATTAGAGCCCACATTATTAGAATAATACTTATTACGGCCGGTTTATAAACCAAGATCCAATCACTTTCTACTCTAATCGATCATGCTCATGTCTTGGTTTTGTTTTGACTTTTATTTGACTTTTCGAGCATATTCATTTCTCTTATTTATTTTGCTTTACTTCTAAGTTATGTGTATTGTTTTTACTTAGCTCTTGTTACTTTTGTTATTTTCATTTCAATATCACATTTTCCATATCATTTTTAGCATCTTTTGTCATTATTAATTGCAATTAGAAAATTTAGACTAGGGCATTCACATATAACCCTAGATAATCCCTTTGTTTGTATGTTCGAATTCATTATAATATAATACATAATCCAATTCAATAATTTTAATGAATTTTCCGATCATAAACTCTCCACATTGCATTGATAATTCATACCGTTCTATACAATCGAGAGAAACTAAAGTTGAAACAAAATAATTGTGTATTCCTTTCAGTTTTAAATTTTAATACATAAGGCACATATAGACGAGAATTTTCTTGATTAAAAAAAAAAAACATGTTTATACTCAAAATGGCTTGTGTATGAGAAACTTCTATGCAAATCTAATAACTGTGTGATGTATTTTTTTCCTTTCTTTTTTCTCAGATTTTGGAATCTCAATTGATGGCGATGATTAGGAAACCAACTGAGACATACATGAGGAAGACAGGGTAAAGAGCAAGTGCTTTTCTTCTCGGATTAACCGCAGAGCTCATGAATGGATAAGCAGCCCAAGAGCTCCACGCAAGTGTTACAGAGACGACCACCATTTTCAGTATCACATTGTCTTTCAACATGCAGATCACTGCTCCAACGTCTAACGGAAATAGACAGTAACCTAAAAGACTCAAGCTCTGGAAGAATATTATATGCCCTCCCTATTCATCAAACATCAAAACAACACAAAACGTGTAAAGCACGGAATCAAAACCCTAAGTATCTCCATTCGAGAGAGAAACAGAGAGGAGCGACGTTTTTACCAGAAGAAGCACATTTAGTGTAAGGATCACTGCTCCTGCTGCTAGTAGCGCAAATGCCACTGCAAATACCTCGGACTGGAATCATAAGGGACAAAAAGAATGAGATCAATTCAATGGTTATAGCAAATGTATAACCAAGATGAAAACTAGAATAGCTTCAGGCTTTGAGACTAGAAACCAGAGTTTACATATAACACAGATTTGGTGTAGTCAAAAGAGTGTGAAAAAAAAACATTGCAGTATCTTCTGAATTCCAGTAACAAACCATTGAATCTATCAAGAATTGAGTTTTCAAATCTATCAAGAATTGAGTTTTCAAATCTATCAAGAATGCCTACATGATCCTACAATTCACAAATTGGAGAACAATGAAATCCTATCTACATCCCATCCAGCAAGAATATCACTATTGGATAAATTTGGAATCGGATACAAAAGCTAAAGTTCCAGAGGTTCATCTCACAAGCTCAGAGCTGAGAAACTAGCCAATGCACAGCAGTATAGAATCTCGAAAACTGAGTTCTGCGTCTTCTAATTAAGAAGAAGATGAAAAAATGAATCGGAGAGCTAACCTTCTTGACGGAAGCTGACCATGAAAGAGTCAGACCCAAGAAGACGATGAAGAAAAATGGTCCCCAGAGATCCCAATCCCTAAGCGCCTTCCCAGGATCTTCCCTGTATGGATTCGGAAAAACCACCAGCTTCAAATTACTCACGATCCGAGACAGATCTCGCTTCACAGTGTCCCATACAGGCTCCGTTAACGTGTTAGGCGGGGATCCAAATGCGCTCGCTCCTATGGTTTGTGGTAGTTGGGAGTTACTGGAGTTACCTACCGTCGGAAGAGGCGGAGGGACGGGAACCGGAGTCACCTTCTGAGCGGAAGACAACGGCGGAAGTGGTGGAAGATTGGATGACATAAACGGAGAGGAAGAAACGGGAATCGACGGCCTTTTTGGGCTCGGCGGACGGGCGGGAAGGACGGTTCCGGGACCTGATTGAACGCTTTCGTTAATCAGATTCTCGATTTCGTCGATGTCCGACTGAGACGATGGATGAAGCGGCACCGTATCGCCGTGTGACATCTTTTCTTCGATATTTCTCAGAGAATTACACAATTGGTAACTGAATTGATTTTGCCGGGAAAGAGATTAGGGCAAAATTTTCTCGGGTAGAATCTGAGGAAGAGATTGATCGGATCTGAAGACGACGACGAGTAGAAAAATCACTATCACGTGAAAGGAACGTGCCAAGCAGTGCTCCAATCAAACGTTGCCGTTTTGATTATAAGATATTAGTATTCCATAACGACGTCGTTTAGTAAGGACAAGTATCATTACAAACGCAGTTCATTATTTGATTACACAGAAATGAATCTGTTTCTTGGATCAAAAAAAAGGTATTGAAAATACCAACACCTTTTTTTCTTCCTGACAACGACTTTACGTGAGATTCCGAAAACTCTTTGCTCTGTTATTTCATATTCTCAGTCACTTTTTCTCTTTAACGTCACACTTTCACTCACTTCCCTCTATCAAATTTAAAAAATATCCCATTTGCATTAATTTCTGGAGCTTGCAAGTATATACTTTTTTGAAAAAAATAGATTTATATATGTCTCAGTTTAGGCATATTAATTTTTTTTGGTATCGTTCCACTTTTATGTAATGTTTCCAAATGGACGTCTTCAAATTTTCATAATCTGTACTTAATATATACAACCGATGCTAAAAGACTAAAAGTTTACTATTTTGATCCCTAAATAGATATATACTATTTTGGAATACGTTTGCGTAATTGTATTTTGTTTCATAGCATTTTGACGTTTCTTTATCAATGTTTTTTTCCTGTCAAAACGAGAAATGATTTTCTAAAAACCCATAAAATTTCAGAAAAAAAATCCTCTCGTTTAACATTTAATCTTAAAAATATTTATCACAATAATTTCCCATCTCATATACCCACACAATCAACCATCAATACAAATGATCTTAACATAAACCAAGACACCCAAATTCATTATTAAATCTTTAAGAGAAAACAGACAAGAATCTCGAGACTATTTTGTTCTTGTTCTTATTCTTATTCTTGTTCTTGTTTTTGTTCTTGTTCTTGGCAGTGCATTCAACAGGCAAACCTAGAGAAAACCGCTTCTTATCATTACAATAATTGTAAACCATGAACTTCTTCTGGACCCATCTAAGAACCTTTTGGCTCGATGAATCCATCCCTCTCTGCGAAAACCACTCGCTAGTACTACTCGAGGAGGAAGAAGATGAGCCACCGGGGCTACAAGGAGTAGTTCCCGTGGTTCCATTACCAATGGACCACACACAAGCACCGTTGGAGTTGTAGTTCATGAAAGAGGCTACAAATGGTCCTTGTGACCAGTTTGTCTTGACCAAACCTCCCCTCGTGGCCCAATCATCTGCGTTCCATAAACTACCATACATTCTCATGGGTTGACTCTTTGGATAAGCCACACCCTTTGCTTCCAAATTCTTGAATTCTCTAATTGGCTTCCCATCAACATAGAACCTATATGTTTATAAAATTTCAATAAATTAAACCAAAGAAATTATTATTTGAGGTATCATTGCTAGGCCATCGTTTGGATTGTTGTATTATTTATACTTACACGATGTGACTCGGATTCCATAGAATAGAATAGTTGTGGAACTCAGCTGTGGGATCGAACCAAAGATAGAATTGTTGCTCTCTATCACCTTTGCCTTGAGTGTAAACATTAGTGTGAAGTATGTATGGATCTCCACTAACATTCCCCAAGAACTCGAAATCTATTTCGTCCCATGTTAATCCTTGAGACTTCAACTACAAACACAACCAAAATCTTATTATTCAACATATAAGGACATATAATAACGTTTTATTTAATAATTAATTTATACTTACGTAGAAGGTGGTAACGGTTCCAGCGGAATTTCCCGGGACAAGTTTGATCTGCATATCGACTTTACCGTACAAATATTCGGCTTTCGATTGAAATCCTGATCCCGAAGATTGATCAAGAGATAGATTTAAAATAGTACCATTGTTCAGAATGTTTCCTCTACCATCACCCCACGTTATGTCAATGTCTTGGTTGAAGTCGTTAGCTTGTGCCACAAGCAATGTGTTTAAGCTAATAAGAAGAGATATTGACATAACCAAAAGTGCCGGAGAAACCATTTTTAAGTATAAATGGAATTGCTTTGCCACTTTCGGGAATTCTCTTCTTGAAGGGTTTTAAGTGGTTTAAGGGTTTGATTCGAGTTTGAGACACTTAGATGAGTATTGATTGGTGGATATATTTATACACATCATAATGTGAGGTTTTAGATCTCTCGAGGATTATTTTGGTTTCACTTTTGAGAAATAAAAAGGTGAGTTTAGTGTGGGTAATGTGAGAAGCGACAGCCTGGAGAGCATAAACCAAAGCAATAGTGCTCTACTTCAGAATCATTAAAAATTTAAAAGTTATAACTTTTAATTGTTGTTAATGTGTTACACCTTAATCATAGCCGCCCCAATGTTAACATTTCACTCTTTCTTATGTATTGTGGAATTTGGAATGAGGAAAAATCCAACTTTTTTTAGTTGGTACCATTCATCATAAATTATTTATAATTGATAACTTTATCTAGATTTATAATCTACCTATCCGACCAAAAAAATGTACTTATATTCGATGTCCAAAGAAATTCTACTTACATTGTTTTTTACCGTAGAAAACCTACTTACGCCGAAAAAAGAAAAGACTTTCTTGGATTTATCTTATAAGGAAAAACTATTGTTTTACCACCAATTTTTGCATATATGAGAAAATAAAAAGTCATCTAGAAAATTATATTTTGAAATATAAAACATTTTAATTCATCTGGAATTGTTGGAAGTCAGAATCATAACGATATACCTCAGACTCGTTCTTGAGTTACAAGACTATTTGGATATCTCAATGAATATGATATGACAAGTTTTTGCTTAAGTTGCTACTGTTGAGATGAATTCTAAAGAACCACGAGACTATCAAGAAACGATTGAAATTAGTGATATAACTTTTTTAGAATAGAGGTATGAATCAAGAGATGAATTCTCTAGATAAGAACAAAATATCTTGGTTAGTTAAAAGATCTAAAGAAAAAAGGTGATTGGCTATCAAGATAAAGAGTTATATTATGTCTAACTAATGAAGACGTAAAAATAGTCAATGAATATATGAGGGCATAGTTTATCTTAGTTATGACAGTATTAATCCAAACGATTTTAAATCAAATGATACCCAAATGTATTCACTAGATTTTTAATACAATAGGAGTTGCAGGTATGCCTATTCATATTATTTCATGGAAAATCACAGCTCATGTGAGGCTACTTTGGAATATCAATCCAAAAGAAGTTTTGTGTAATGGAACCAGACTTCTATTAGTTCAGTTGACGAGACATGTTTTTTGTCTCGATTTTTCTTATCCCACAGCCAGCTATATGTTGTTTTATCTTAGGTCATGGAAAAATATGGGATAAAAGATCTTATTTTGGACATAAAAACAAACCACTAAAACACACTATGAATGTTGTTTTTAAAAAAGTTTTCGAAAATCTCAGGTATAAACATACACCATTTCCCATTTCTACCAATATTTATACATATGTTTTCATAATTTCAAATTTGTTTCCAAAGACAGGTCTAAGTGAACATAGTACATGATTTACCTGTATTTTAAAATTTACATCTTTTTAATCCAAACGATTTAGCGTTTTGGAAAATCCTAACTAACTCAATATTTAGAACATCTTATCAATAAAAATTAATTTTTCATGAACACTCTATATTTTTTAATCAAAAGTTTACTATACTACGACTACAAATGCAAAATATATCAATTAATGTACATACCTCAATTATGCCAACTAGTGTAAGGTCCACCTCCATCGTCCTCCATCCCCTTCTATACGCCAAACCCATGTTTTTGCCACGTATAAGCTATTGTCGAATTCGGTAACACCGCTATCCATTATGTATAAACTTGGAAATATAGCCATCAATCCGCAAACCAGGTTCGCAAAATCACCATCTCCCGTGGTGATGAGAAGCTTCCTACCATCAAGAGACTCACACATCACCGCATCATCATGTACTTATCCGCTATGTCCGTCTAATTCGTGATTTGTTCTGAAAACAAAAAAATACTATGATAAAAAAATATAAGGAAATAGACTATTTATTTTTAAAAAGATGACAAAGCCATAAGTGACAATTATGGTTTTGAAAGAGTTGTCATTAGTGCTAAAGATATCACTAAAAAAAAGGTGATTTACATCATTTATGTGGTATATTTATATTAGTTATAACTGATGCAAAAGAGTTTTACATCATTTAGAAAAATGATTTTAAAGGTGGTGATGCAAATACTTTATATCGTTTTAAAGAATTGTTACAAATATTTGTATTACTTGCAAAAAATATGTAAAATTTTCCATCAATTAATATAACTGATGTTAGTATTTGTTACGTTTATCACTAAATGGTGAACATGTATTTCAATTTTTCAAAAAAACAAAGAATCATTTCAATATAAAGAAACCACATGTACAATATGAATGACATATTATATAAGAATTTTTTCACTATTATATAAGAGTTTATGTTCAAAAAGAGATACTAAAATTTCTAAAATAAAATATATGTTTTTGAAATCTAATTATGATTATTTATTTATGTTTTAAAAACTCATGAGTTGGTAAAATGTTATTGATGTAAATTTTGTATCATTTTTGAAGTGATTTGAATTCATATTTTTGTAATATTTTTTTAAGTGAGGTAACCTAATATAATTTTGTATTATGAAACTGATTAAACAAGTTAAAAACTGTCTGATGTTAAATTACAAATTTAACATCATTTGTGAATAACTAATTTAATCTTATATCATTTCATTTTTTGTGTTGTATAAGTGATGTAATACATCTTTTTTTAGTGATACCATTAAATTCGCGTTGTAAGAATTGTCAGTGCCACATGTATGTTTAGATTTATAAATTTGTGTATGTCTTTTTATATTTTGTTTAGAAATACAACTAAATTAAAAATGTTTTTGTTTCAATAAAAAAATTTTACCTGAATTTGATTACCGATTTTTTATATTGTCAGCACCACAATTTCCCTCGGACTTTCCATCACAATTTTTGTTATGAAATGGGAAACCTACAACTTAGATATCCTTACGATAATGATTAAGCTTTGTATATATATTTGGTTTGTATACCTTCCGCTTATAACTAAATTTTGGCCCAAAACTTTGCTCAAAGTATAAATCACTTCATATGTTATGCACATAAACACATATTTTTATGTTCATATTCAATTCTTTGTGGACGTGATCATTAGCTTTCTATACTAATAGCCTTTTTAGACTTTAGATTCTAAAGTTTTAGACTTAATATAAATGATTTGTCATACTTTTAAATAATTAATTGATGATATGGTGTACAGAAACACATATTTGTTTTTATTTTAGTGATTTGATGTTACTTATTAGTAATATAATGGTTTAAAGAATGAAGAGTATGATCAATAATTTAGTTAAATTTATAAGATATAGAATAAACATTCAACTAATGATTAAAAAATTATATTTGGATGGTTTATTTATCTTGTATTTACTACTTAAACAGTACAGCTCTAATCTATGCTTAATTTTATGTTTGAGCAATAGTAGTGCAACTGAATTTTGTGGTGTTTTTTTTGTAGTGAACATAAAATAAATAAACAAAAACTTATTCTAGTTAGCATTAACAACAACATAAAGTTGATTTGGTGGTATTTGTTGAACGAATTCAATTCCTTGATGAAACCACTGTTCCGCAAGAATTTTTAAATCTTCCGAATTCTCCATTTTCTGTTTCCCCTTTAGCTTTCACTTCCTCTGCCTCCAAAACATAACAATTACCACAATTTAGCATGAATAAAATACAATCAATTGCAAACTTTTCAGCTTCTTTAAAGCATCTTAACGAACAGATCGTGTGAAATCCATAAAGTTTCACACAATCACACTTATAGATTGATCCCTTATAGATCACACTTTGTATTGAGTTGGTCTTTATGAGCAGACTGATCCCTTGTACCACCTAGCGAAGTTCGATTTTTCGACAGAAGGATTCTTGGAATTTTGTGTTCTTCCATGTGGGATGAACCATAGGATTTATAAGGGGAAGAGTATTTGATCCTAAATTTATTGCTTTTGTTTATTACTCTTGTTTAGCTGTGGTCAACGCACATTTGCTATTGTTTTGTTACTCTTGTTTAGAGCACATTTGTGTGAATAACCTCACCTCGGCGACCAACAAAGAAAATTAACATCTACAATGGTTATAATTTGATTCAATAGCATGGAATTCTAAAACCGAGCAATAGATTCCGTGAATGTAGAAAATTGACCTCACGCAACTGAAGATGGTAATATAGGTAAAGAGAATGGTATTTCAACCAAGGTTCAGGATTTTAAATGATAAAGAAAGAAGACAAAACACACACGTGATAAAAAATGTTCAAAAGAGAATTTCCGATTTCCGTACTAAGATATAAGCTTTAAGCAGCGTCTCCAACTGTTGCTCCACTTTTCCATGCCATGGTCTGGTTTCTCTCTGCCAGTGCCTTCTCGATCCCAGCAAGCACAGCCGTGGCCTCCAAATAAGCGATTCGCAGCTCATCAATTGTCGAGGAAGAGGAGATTGAACCGGAGGAACAGGATATTTCCTGGATGATACAAAATTAGTAAGATAAATCAACGTGAATACTAAAAAAATTAACAATAAAACGTATGTCAATTACTTTTAGCTACAAACGAGTATCCTAAATAAATTGGTACACATAACAAAGTAACGCAAATGGGTCACACGAACCCGCGGGCAGCGGAGAACTTCCACTTGAGCTGCTGTCCATGGTCACCACAACATCAGATTTTCCATCACCAAAACAACCCACTTTTGTAAATTGATCACGTCAATGGGCTGCCACAATCTGTGATCCTTGGGCGTTAAGAAACAAAGTGATGGAAATTGTAAAGTGATTTTCTTCATAAAGAAATCAACTTTCAATGTAGATAACTTTAACATTTTCTCATTCTTCATTTTTTTAATACATTTTTAGATTATGAAAAACAAAAAGTTTTTAGATTAGGGTTTTGTTTTACTGGTGCTTTGTCTCTTTTAAGCAACTTATTGGTGTCTCGTGAGTCGTGACTGTCATCTTGCAATTTAAGAACTCATCTTCTGTAAATTTGACGATACGAGGGTGTGGAGTTCTCAGGGCAGGCTCTAGATCCAACTGTTGAAAACATGCCTTCGATCTAACACCCATAAATATTTCAGCCGTGGCGATAATTTCAACCCATTCCAAGCCTATATCTCCAGTGCTATATCTTCATTAGTCGGAACCGCATGTACAGTTTGCTTTCAGTTCATGATTGTTTTTATTGCTTCTGTTGTTCTGTTTTTCAGATGTTTATTATGTTCTGTTTTTAGTGGACCGGTTTGGTTTTTCTTTAAATGAAGTAAAAAGAAAAAAAAAAGCCTCCGTTCTCATCTTGCATCGTTTTTTTTTAAAAAAATGCACAGATCCAACGGTTGAAAACATGCCACAGATTAATTTGTCTTTAAGATCCAACGGCTAAAACATGCCAGGCTCAGATGATAGATGTAACCCTAATTTAGCGAGAAAGTCTCTAGTTCTCTCGTGATATCTATCGAACCATGAACAACTACGAAGAAAATTTCGTCGATGATTGGACTAGTAAGATCTCTCTCCATCTCTTACCCGAAATTGTTTGTTTAGATTTCATCTGATATATCGATCTGTCGTAGTAAAACAATGACTAATGGATTGTATGACTAATGGATTGTATCCTTATTTCCGTAATTTTGTTTTGCGTTTTGTCAAGGTGGTGGAACAATCGTCTTCTGGAACTTCAAGCGCTACCCACTCCCTAGTGATGCCGATCTTCCTCAGATTTATGACAATATCAAATCAGTTCTGAGGGAAAAGCATCACTTTACGGGTTTCGTGGAAATCATGGCGTCTGGTCTCCAACTGAATCAGTTCAAATCTAGTTGGTTCGATGACGCCAATTGCACATGCATACCAGAGCATAGAATTACTCTGGAGATTATGTATCGCACAAGAAGGACCCCTTTGATTGTGACTACTATAAACAGACTTAATATAGCGTTAATCGCAAACGAAGAAAACGAAGTAGACGGTGAGTTGCTCTGGATTCTTAAGGGTTTGGCATCGAGAAATCACGATGTTTGGTTGGTAGCGCCGCCTGAAGAAGGCAGGCCATTTGACTTTAAAAATAAGCTTCCTATACAAGGAGGAAGCAGGCCAGAAAGTAAGAGTTCTGCCTCTTCTATGGAAATTTAAACATCTTTCTTCTGTGTTGCGTTAAGCTCTGCTAGACCTTTACGTTCTTCAATTTCTCTCGTTGTTATCAATATTTTGATGATGAAAAGGAATCGATATCGATATGTCATAGTAAAACAATGGTTATTGGATTGAATCTGTATTTCATAATTCGTTTATGTGTTCCCTGTTGCAGTGCCTCTCCCACTCATCTCAGGGGTTATGGCAGGTGTCTTCTGGGACGTCGAGGATTACCCATTCCCTGATGAAGATCGTGATCCTGATTCGATCTATGATAAAATCGTGACAGCTCTTAAAAATAGGATTGGTAATGCTAAGATTTCAATCTGGGCTTATGTTGATGAGACTGATGAGTACTGGAAAGATAAACTGTCTAATAAGACGTGGAACGCCAGTATCTACTTCCGTCCCCGAGGTGAGTTTGCTCTCCAAACACTCTTTTCTCTTTTACATTCATGTAATCTATATCTCAATATATTTTCCAGGGGGTAAACGAATATTACATGACGTTATTTTCTGGGGAAAGGACTTTCGTCCTGTGGGCCAATCTATTGACATATATATTATCGTAATCGCAAATGAATCAAGAGCATGTGACAAGGAACTCTTCTATCAGCTTGGATTTTATTGTTGGTTTCACTATAGTGTTTTCACGATAGAGCCGAGTGTTGACGTCTCATCACAAGAACCATGGCCGAAAAGGGTATTAGATACAGTAAAACCATTGGTGGAAGAGGAAAGCGAATCTGAAAGCGAACAAGGTAGTTCCAAAAGGGCCAAACATGAGGGGTCGGAAGGTCAGGGCTGATACTGATTGTGGACTAGCTAGTTCGAGGCGGTGGATTTATATCAAAAACTCTGTTTTCTTTTCATTTCTCCTTAATTAGTTTAAACCGAAATTTTTATTACTTGTTGTTTTCAACTGTTTAATCCCTCCTTATGTCTTTTGTTAAAGAATATATTCTCTTTAATTCTCTCCACTCTTACTTTGGTTGAATTATCCTCCGTGCTAAATGTTCATCAATCATCATGTATGAGGGCACTCTGAAATCTTATGCCATAGTTAAGTGCAAGGTGCCGACAGGAACCACGCTTCATCTGTGCCTTAAGTCTCATGGTTCTATTACGCATCTTTTAGTAAAACTCTATTCCTCTAGTTTGAGCTGATGTAAAAAGAGGAAATAGAGCTGGGATAAATCATGAGAATAAGAGTGATGACGACGAGAGAGAACGTTTGTAATGGAAATATGATTTCTTAATCTGTATCTTTGCATATAGTATTATAATGGTTTTAACATAACCAACTATTAAACCACACTAAACCAGTTTATCTCCAATACAATCCAAAACCAACACCAAACTAAATGGTGTACGAAACCCATGGCCTAAAACGAGCTTGGAAGCGATTATGGCCGGACGATCTGTGACCTTACCATCACAATCAAATTCCTTAAAAGGTCGTCAAGGTCTTTTTCCTTACGGGGTTCAGAGAAAATGTGAGGTTGACCCGCCCCGGTACAAGAACCAATACAGCCACAACTGAAGAATACTAAACTTTTGGGATACCGTTGAAACTGGAGTTGAACTCCAACTTGAAAACAAAGGCCATGGCCAAGTTCCTGCGTTGGAGGAGAGAACAAAAGGCAAGTCGGACCCAAGAGACCCTAGGATTTTACCGACTGTAAATCTGAAACAGGACAACTACAAATTTCGTGCTTTCACCGTGGTCGAAGACCACACCGTCCCCTTTCTTCCAGTCCAAAAACCATGGTGTATGACAATGAATTTAAGCCCAATGGAACAAAAGTAGAGACAAAAACAAAGGGACCTATCCTCTAGAAGAACAAGAGGCTCCCCGAAAAACCGCCTCCAATAAAAGGGAACCGGCGTGGTTCTTTACACACGTTCATGCGTGCACATTTCCGGCCGGCGTCAACAACTTTCACCGGAGATCCTCCTCCACCCTTAGTAGAAATACACTTGATCCCTAGCCTCCACATCCGTCGCAACCATCTCTACCACATATGGTGGCAGCTTCCCATCTTTCATTACAGTTACCCTTGCTATCGGCAATGACCAAGACTTAACACTAAATTAATTCTGTTTTTCATCAAAAAAAATCAGACTTGATAGCTCAATAAATCCGGGTTTTCACCCTTAAACAGAATCAGATTATACAGTTTTAGCAAATTCGGTTTTCTATCCTTAAAATAGAATAACAATAAACAATCTCGGTGAACCCATGGTTTCTACCCTTTAACAGAATCAGACTATACAGTTTCAGTACTCAATCACATTACTTATACGGATGGATTTAACCCAATATCCCGTCTATACAAACTCGGTCTTAGAATCGACCATGCTAATGGATTGTCTCGTAATTTTGTTTTCTCCGTTTTGTCAAGGTGGTCAAAGACTCGTCTTCTGGAACTTCGAGCGCTACCCGGTCCCTAATGATGCCGATCTTCGTTTGATTTTCATATCAGCTCTTGACAGATATAATATACCGTTAGTCGCAAAAGAAGACCAAGAAGACAAGGAGTTGCTCAGGGTTCTAGAGTGTTTGGCATCGAGAGATCACAAAGTTTGGTTAGTAGCACCGCCTGAAGAAGGCAATCCAATTGATTCTCCAGAGTCCGTGCTTAGAAATATGAAAGTTATACAAGGAAAAAGCATGCCACAAAGTTCTGCCTCTTCTAGCTGAAGCATTGGAATATTTCAAAAGTCTTTGGCTTTGAAACTGTAACTGTTTGTGGCCCCAGGGTCGCCTTCACTTTAGTTCACATCACTAGTAATTTAAACATATCAAGCTATGATTTGGATTCTGGTATACATACTTACACTATGTGACTCGGGTTCCTTAGAATAGAATAGTTATGGAACTCAGCTGTGGGATCGAACCAAAGATAGAATTGTTGCTCTCTATCACCTATGCCTTGAGTGTAAACGTTAGTGTGAAGTATGTATATGGATCTCCACTAACATTCCCCAAGAACTCGAAATCTCTTGTCCCATGTTAATCCTTGAGACTTCAACTACAAACACGCCTAAAATCTTATCATTCAACATAGAAGGACATATAATAACGTTTTATTTATAATTAAGTTTTACTTACGTAGAAGGTGGTAACGGTCACGACGGAATTTCCCGGGACAAGTTTGATCTGAATATCAACTTCACCGTACAAATATTCGGCTTTCGATTGAAATCCTCATCCCGAAGATTGATCAAGAGAGAGATTTAAAATAGTACCATTGTTCATAATATTTCCTCTACCATCACCCCACGTTATGTCAATGTCTTGGTTGAAGTCGTTAGCTTGTGCCACAAGCAATGTGTTTAAGCTAACAAGAAGAGATATTGACATAACCAAAAGTGCCGGAGAAACCATTTTTAAGTATAAATGGAATTGCTTTGCCATTTTTGGGAATTCTCTTCTTGAAGGGTTTTGAGTGCTTTAAGGGTTTGATTCGAGTTTGAGACACTTAGACTAGTATTGATTGGTGGATATATTTATACACAGCGTAATGTGAGGTTTTAGATCTCTCGAGGATTATTTTGGTTTCACTTTTGAGAAATATTTTGGTTTTCTTAGAGGAAAAAGGTGAGTTTAGTGTGGGTAATGTGAGAAGCGACAGCCTGGAGAGCATAAACCAAAGCAAAAGTGCTCTACTTCAGAATCATTAAAAATTCAAAAGTTATAATTCCTAATTGTTAGATGTTTTAGAAATTTAATTTTGTTTTAAAATATAAAATGTTATCACTTTTCAATGCAAGTTTTAAATATTTGATATTTTGTAAGTATTTATATTATGTAGTATATTTTGTGATTGGTTGAATTTATTATAAAATAACTATTAAATATTTTTTTAAAAAAAATCAATGCATTTCTTAATCTTTATGTTTTTCCTAAAACATCTTACAATTAGAAACATAGAAAGTAGCTTTTATTGTTGTCAATGTGTTACACCTTAATATAGCCGCCCCAATTTAAACATTTCACTTATGTATTGTGGAATTTGGAATGAGGAAAAATCCAACTTTTTAGTTGGTACCATTCATCATGGATTATTTATTATTGATAACTTTATCTAGATTTATAATCTACTTATTTTTTGACCCAAAAAAAAATTCTACCTATTCGTCCAAAAAAATGTACTTATATTCTTTATCAAAAGAAATTCTACTTACTTTTCTTTTTCTTAGCGTAGAAATTTACTTACGTCGGAGAAATAACAGACTTTCTTTAGTGCTCATCAACTAGAGAAATCAATTACTATTGGAAACATTTACACTTAATATCATCATTATCAACTTTTTCGCAGTAGCTCTATTAATCGATCAACTTATTGACTTATTTAGTTTTTGCTTTAACAATATGTAGCTCTTTTAATTAATATTATGTATTTTTAGTTTTCACAAATGAGTTTGTGTAATATTAAATATTTTTTCCAACACTAAAACTATAACTAAGTAGATAAACACATTTTCCATAGCGTAAGGTAAGATGAAAATTATGCAATATATTTTTAGAATATAAAATAATATTACTACTATCATACAACAACATATATGATATTTTCAATTGTTTATATTTTTTAGTCAAGAAGTATTTCTTAAATATGTTATCCATAGTTGTTTATGATATTTTGTTATGTTGCAAAATAAAAATCTATTTAAATATCAATTTTCAATGTTCGCATTTCACGTAAATTCTCTTAAGTTTATCATATTTTTAACTCTATGCTTAACGCAAATTATTAACTAGTTAGATACTATAACTAATTAGATGACTACATATACAAAATATATCAATTATTGTACATACATCAATGTAAGGTCCACCTCTGTTAACCGTCACGCCACCGAATTCGGTAACTCCGCTACCATTCACTCCGCAAAATCACCGTCTCATGTGATGAAAAGAAGTTTTCTACCATCAAGAGACTCACACATCATCCGCAGCATCATATATGTATCCGCTATGTCCGTCTTCTCCAGTCTGACATTAGTCTCACTAATCCAATTAACCATCACATCTCGCCTTCAACATATTTTAAAAAGTTCTACAACATTATTGTTTATAATTAATATTGTCTTTCTTTATTATGTCACTGTAGTTTGAGAACAAAAAATAATATTAGTATTATTAAACAACAACAAATGATATTTTCAATTATTTATATTTTTCGATCAATAAATATTTTTTTACCTCATTGGTGTTGAAGCCGAATTATGAATTGGAGGAAGAAGTCTTGCCGGTGTCAGCCATCTTTGAGGTGAGGAGTGACAGAACCGGAACAAGAAAGAAATCTGCGAAATCAGCAACAAATTTGTATAAATCACTTCATATTCGTGATGTGATGTACATAAACACATATTTATATGTTTATAATCAATTCTTTGTGGAAAGAATCGTAAACTCTCCATATTAATAGTCTTATTAGACGTTTATATTTTAGATTCTAAAGTTTTAGACTTAATTTAAATGACTTGTCACACTTTTAAAAAATGAATTGATAATGTGATGCACATAAATACATATTTGTTTTTCTTTTGCTGATTTGATGTTACTTTTTGGTAATATAATTTATATTATTTTAATCTGAATGACTTAAAGAATAAAAAGTATGACCGATAATTTAGTTAAACTAATAAGATATAGAATAAATATACAACTAATGGTTAAAAGGTTTCTGTTTAGGTAGTTTATTTACCTTCTGTTTAGTATTTACCAACGCAACTCTAATATATCTTCTATTGGAGCAATATTAGTATAACTGAATTTCGTGGTGTTTCTTTTTGTAGTGAACATAAAAAAAAAAATTATGAATAACTAAGACCAAATAATTATCGGCAGGATAAAAATACATTAATTATTATGCATTTTTTAATTAAGACCTCATAATCGTAAGACAATCCGCATAATAAACAACAAATTACAATTTATTTTCTTAAATTTTTTATCTTTTATTATATTAAGGATTAACACTTTTTAACTAGTATTTCAATAAAATATTCCAAACTCAATTAGTCGTCGAGAAAGCCTTTTTGTATAACCTCTCATTTTCTAGAGTCATTGTAACTTTGTGTAGTAAATTTGAATTTATGTTTTGTTGAAATATAGTTTTACATAGTGGTATAGTTTGTGTACAAATTAACCATATCTTTTTTACTTGTGGTATTCAATAGGCGTTTTCCGACAAAATAGATTATGTGAACTTGGAAGGAAATCAAAATCATCTATATTATTAACTGAGAGTTAATTTTTGAGATAAAATGCTGACATGTCTTCAACACATTCACTCTCACAAATTAAATTACAAAAAAGTGTTTAATGAAAAATACCTATTTAAAAAGAATGTCATTACTTATTTAAAAAGCAAACGAATTTCTATAAAATATGATTTGATTTTTTCTAGAAAATCTAATATAATAGATCTTTTTTATATTTTTTCTATTAAAAAATTTCTATAAATTAAAAACATATTTATGTCGTTAAAATAGGGGAAGCAAATGGTGAAGAAATCATTTTTCCAAATATTCCTTTTAATTAGTTAAGAAAATTTTTCCTAAAAATATAATTAACTTGATAAAATCTCTAAAATCTAACTACGATTTTAAACGTGATCAAGGCTCTGGCATATTGATTTGTGTGAATCTTGGTTAAATATAGTTGAGTTGTATGAACTTATTTACTATAAAACTGAGATTTATTATGATGTTGTAGCTGAACCTCATGAAAGGCTGCCTACGTACCTTCGGAAGGGATCAAGACACATGTAGTTCCGACGTTTGAATATTTGTTGAGATATCAGCGATTTTTTTTTTTTGGCTAAAAGGAAAAACTAAGTTCTTCCCTTTCGACCTTTCTTCATTGACCTTCCTAAGTATTCTTCCCTTTCGAAAAGTTCTGCCAAGATTTCGGCAGATGTCGGCTTCTTCTTATCATCCGAACTTACGATGAGCAATTGATATGAAGTTCTCCCTTGATTATGGGTTTCTCGACGAAGATAATTTTCTGTAATGAAGCACCTCTGAGCCATATTCTGATCACCTCGAACCGTAAAGTATCATTTGGGAGTTGGAAATTTCAGACATTGATGATAAGTAGATGGAACAGCTTCCATAGAATACAACCATGGAGTCCCAACGATTGCGTTGTAAATGATGGCCCTTTCTACTACGTCGAACTTTACGATTTTTGTCACTCCTCCAGCTGATACTAGGAGTTTGATGGTACCGACAGTTGAAACTGTATCTCCCCCCAAAAGCAGTCAAATACTTTACCCGAGTTTTAATTTTATGATCCTTGATCTCCATTTTTTGAAGTGTATCCAAAGATATTACATCTACCGAGCTTCTTGTGTCAACCAAAATCCTTTGGACGTCGCAGTCGCCAATCTGAATTTCAATTACGAGTGGATCGTTGTGAGGAGTATCGATTCCTTTCAAATCCTCGGTAGTGAACATCAAATCCTTATGCAGAGTAGTACTTCGTGGAATATGATCTGCAGATAATCTAAAGATACTCCGTTGAATCGATCGAACAGAATCTTCGCAATTCGCGAGTCCTCCCATTATCATGTTGATCCTCTTTCTCTGAGTTGGTGGCGGCAGGGGCAGGATCTCTCCTTCTTCCGCATCTTCTAGAGGAGGTTGCTCTTCCTCAACTTCTCTTGCTTTACTCTTCTCCTTTTCTCGGTCTTGTTCAAATCGGATAGCCATTAAATGGTTTTTAAGGTTTCGGCAATCTTTAGTTTTATGACCCGGTCTTTTATGATATTCACACCACGAAAGACCCGGAGCGTCAGGTTCTCGAGTATAAGTGTACTTCGACTTATCTTTCCGAGGCTGATTTTTGTGTGGATCAGTCACGGAAAAAGATGTTTCTAATTTTGACTTGTCTTTCCGAGGTTGATCTCTTTCGGTTCGTCGTCCTTCTCCTTTCTCCTCTGGTTTCATTTCTTTATTCATCTTTGCAGACCCGTGTGCCTTTGCAAGCTCGACACGATTTTCCTCAATCCTTATATGTGTATTTGCTCGGTGAAACGCGTCATTCATGGATTGAGGACGATGGGCTGATAACTCATCCCAAAACCTTGACTGATACCAGGTTGTCGCACTAAGTGCTCTGATTGCTAAATCATCGTCTATCCTTAATCGTGAGTAGATCGCCTTGAATCTTTTGATAAAGTCTCAAAGCGGTTCCCTCGGTCTTTTTTTTACCGCATAGAGGTCTGACGCGGTGGCTTGTTGCTCTAAGTGTAGCATGTATTGTTTAAAGAAAGCTTCTCGAAGTTCGGCAAAACAACTGATCGAGTCAGGAGGTAAACTGGTGAACCATGCTTGTGCATCCCCCCTTAAACTCTCCAGAAAAAGTTGGCATCTTCCTTCGTCTTCCTCTCCCCTCTGGAACTCGGCCCTCCCGATTTTTACCAAGAATGCTCTCATGTAAACTGCCGGATCCCCCAGTCCCATCATAGGTTGGGAGTCTTAACTTATCATTGAGCGGTACCCGTACACGCGTAATATTATGCGTGAATGGATTTCTTTCCATTTCTGCCAATAATTGATCAACTTCCGGAGCTATACTTGTTGCTTTATGAACCAGTGATCGCATCTCTTCTAATTCTCTTTTTAAAATCACAATTGATTGGTCAGTTTTAAAGCCCACACTTCATTATCTCCAGACCTTGACCCTCGGCGCACAGCCGAAGTTGGTGTCCTAAGTTCTCTAAATCCGCTTCGATCATCTTCGAACGTTACTCGTTGGGAAGTGGTTCGTAAAGGTCGAACTTGGATTATTCCAGGAGATCGATTATAGTTTTGAGCTCTTGAGGCCTGAAGTTCTTCCGATAAACTAGCGATCTGATTTATTAAGCTTCGATTGACTTGTTGTTGGTGATTAAATTACTCTGTCAGCCAATCCCCGCGTTGCTGATGTGTTCGAACTAATGCTCTCTCGTTTCCCGTTTCGGGAGTTGCTATCCCCACCCCATTAGGAGTTTGATTGGATGTTGATTGTTCTTGCCTATTGTTCGAGGATGGCGTTGTTGGAGGTTGTTCATCTGATCGAGGGGTGGTTTGAGGTGTTGTTGATATCCTTGGTCATTCTTGAGAATTATGAGTTTCTGGTATTTGCACCTCGATTGTTTTATTGATCGGGGTCACGAATCCTTGGTCGCCGAGTTGGCTGGGCGTTTTTTGTGGATAGTTCAACTCTCGGATTATGGGATCGTGAGTTTCGAACAAAGCTCTTGCTGATTCTCTGGTCTTACGAAGATTATCTTGAACTCCTGTGTCCTCTTCTCCATCACTTACTTCAGTGATCACTCCATCTCTTCGTTCCTCCAGAAGTGGTTGTTGGGTGTCCACCACCTTGGTTTTCCCGAGGCTCCTTTCTATCTTTACTTCAAAACGGTAAAGCCCGCCCTACCTGGCGCGCCAAATGTTGAGACTGGATTCAACTTCTAATTATTTATAATTAGAGGGGTTCGTTTTTGGAGTAAGTTAAGTAAAAAAGACTTTAGGGAAATTAGCTCATTGGGAAGAAAATTGGTTATTTTTGGGAAGCAAAAGGTCTTTTCAAGTATGGACGTACTGAAAAAAAAAATACTAAAACCCAAAACTTAGCTCTTAGGAAGAAAGTTGAGGATTTAGGGTGGAATTAATTCGTATTTAGGAAATATATGGTCATTTCAAGTATGGATGTACTAAAAATTAAATATTAGCTCGTTGAGAAGCAAATTGGTTATTTTTGGGAAGAAAAAAATCCTTTCAAGTATGAACGTACTGAAAATAAAAAACTAAAACCCAAAACTTAGCTTTTAGGACGAAATATGGTGATTTAGGGTGGAATTAATTCGTATTTGGGAAGTAAATAGTCCTTTCAAGTATGGTTGTACTGAAAATTGAGTATTAGCTCTTTTAAAAGCAAATTGGTTATTTTTGGGAAGCAAAAAGTCCTTTCAATATGGATATTCTCGAAAAAAAATATTAAAACCCAAAACTTATTGAAAATAAAATACTAAAATCCCTTTATGTATATAGTGTTAATTCGGGTTTTTTTAGAGTCATTTCAGGTTTAAGAGACGAGCTAATGAGGATTAGAACTTTTTAAGCTAAATTGAAGCGAAACAGAACAAAGACTTGTTCCGGTATTAGGTCAATACCATCAATGATAATAAAAATAAAAATAAAAGAAGAAAATAACACAAAGATAGTAAAACCTAAACGATGGATTCTAAATGGTAAAATCTTCAATCACTTCTCCCATCGTCACCTCCTCCTCCATAGCCACCTCCTCCTTCCCCATAGCCACCTCCTCCGTGGTCTTTTTTTATGAATCAATGTTAGTTTCTTCTTCCTTATTGATTACTTCCTCACAATCTTGTTTCGACGAAGAATCGAAACTAGTCCCATCACCAAACGAATTAAAATACATCCACTTCCAAAACAAAGAGCCATCTCCTCCTTTTGCAGTTGTTGTCGTAGTAGTCGTTGTAGTAGTCATCGTCGATGATGCCGCCGTCTTTGTTTCGATCTCCTCAGCTTCCTTTGCAATTTCCCCTCTTACTTTTTCCATTGCTTCTTTGATGAGGTGGCAAGTGTAAGAAATTAAGTACGCTTGAGATAAACTAAGGTACTAGGTCCTCAAAAAATAGAGAAGAAGACATGCTGCTGAGGTTAATGTACAGTGCAAGACAATGAAACCACAACCTGAGAGTAACGAAAAAAAAAAAAGAGAATCAGCACTTTACATTCTGTATAAAATAACGTTGAACTATCGTTTTCAATAAAATCCAGACATAGATAAGGTAGTATCACATACACCTTTTTGAGCCTTCTGAAAGATTTTCGATTGTGAACACTTCAGATGACTCCAAATGGATTTCCTTATGCATTCCCGGTTGCCCATAGTAATTAACAGGCAGCACAAAGGCAATGTAAACAACAGCCGTTATAAGGAAAATACGCATGATGCAGAGGAAGAAAAAACACATAGTAACTAAAACTAGATGTGAGGGATATGAAGAAAAAAACAAAATAAAACTCTAAAGAAGCAGAAAATACGAAAAGTCATTTGGAAGAAGTTCAGTAACCTAAAAACGACCATCCTGAGGAAAACCAGAGCATCGAGACCAGCAGCTATTAACAATTCATCTTCACTAGTTTCCCATGCTTTTACCAGCCAACTTGGAGAAGGCAAAAATTTCTCATACCAAAACGGATCATAACGTCTAGCCCCTCCACAAAAGAAATTAACTGGTTTTCTGTATTCGATCTCAGCTTCTCCTACTTTATCGGAACGTGTGAACATGAGTTTGTCACTGCAATAATAGAGGAGTATTTTATTGAATGTTCCAATGCGATTATTATTTACACAGAGAAGATACGGGAACATACAAATTTATTTCCTTTAACTTTGTCGTTTTTGGCAATTCACAATGTTGCCTGAAAGCAGTGCCTCGTTCTGCTGTTGTCGACTAGATAAACACAAAATGGAAACAAGAGGGCATAGTTCAGGGTTCAGACATGTGGTGCGCAAGAGAATTAAATCACAAAGCTAATGGTAGAGAGAACTCACCTTAATTGATTGCACATAACGAACATAGTCCTTCAAGGGTTCCTCAAAGTTCATCAAGACTTATTGAGCGTACAAATAGGTCCATAAAAGCATTCATAGTAGGAATATGCATTGATGCAAATTTGGAAATATATATATGCATCATCTTGATATAATGGAAAAATAAAGAAGATGCTTTATGCGTAGCATACAGTTACAAAATTAGTACCTCTCTTTGGAGCTTAATCGATAACAGTTCAGATTTAGTTCCAAGATCGGAAAATTCACCCTCACAAGCACCAAGAAGTTTTAGTGCCTTGCCAAAATCCAACAATAAGCTAACTGAGTTTCATATTGCAGCCAACACAAGAAAATTGTGAACTGTGAAAGGATAGCAAAGCAAGATCTAAGCCTATGTTTTTAGCAGAAACCCAACAACTTCTCCAGCTCACCAAGGCAGAAAATTCATGGAACTAAGAGTAAATCTGACAAATACCTAATGAAACAAAGACAAAAACCCATTAATGCTACTAATAAAGTTTCAATCTTTCCCAAAAAAAAGCACCAATACCCAAATATTTCACAAACCCAAAACAAACAGGAGCCGAAGAAATTTCACCTTGGACAACGAATCTTTTTGAGGAAAACACCCAAATCAAACAAAATGCAGGATGCGAGTGGGAAGGAACAACCTTGAACCAAAGCAAAACAGCTGGAAAGAAACAAAAATAAATACATTAAGTGAACAATGGGCGAAATTAATCAATATTGGGTCCCATTCTGAGATCTAAACTTAACCCCAAAGCAAAGAGATAAAAGAGAAAGAAGGGATTTGTATCTTACTTCCTTCTGAATCATACTCGTGCAATCTTTCGAATCCGAGTCTTTCACAGTGATCATCTTTTCCATCTTATTCGGTGTTAGACAGATAATACACATATGCTTTAGAATCTAATTTCTTCCCCAATGTGGTGAATTCTATCAGATTCTTGATAACCTCATAGTAATCAGAAAGTTGTAAACAAAACTTTTACCAATAAGATAAAAGCAAAACGAACACAGACATCTGCAAAGCTGAGATCTAAGTAAGATAAGAGTCTTTTCGATGTACCATATATAAGAAGTCGTTTGATTTTTTTCTTCTATAAAGCTCTCTTGTATCGATTCATGAATAAATCCGTAATCCACATATACAAACACAGAGACTCCTATCTAAACATCCAAGATTTTTAAATGATAAACAAAGATTCAAAGGAACAAACTCAAAGATAATCGAAACACAAATATTCTGAATCTCTGAGCTAATAGATGCATCAAGCAAAGGTGGAGAGATCAATAGACGAAACTTGGCAATTCATAATGAAATAGAGAACTTATATAGTCTAGTAAGACGTGACTTTCATCTTTTCAAACTGAGTTGTGATACAAACACGTAGCTCATAATCTGAGTTAAGTTGCTTTCAAAAGTAATTTCCATCTCATTTCCATGGAATCAAGGAGACGAATCCAGAATTCAGCTGTGAGAAAACCCAAAATGATCATCACAAATATATAACTATGTCTTGTATTGATTCATCCACTAAAAAAACAGATCAAATCTCGATGATTGAGAACAACAAAAATCAATTAAAAAAACGAGAGGCGATTTTCTAGATTGACCTTCGAATTGCATTCGATGGAGATGAAATTGAAGATTGAAATTATGATTTTACTCATAAAATTTGACATAAAAATTGAAATGGAGACGAGGTCGATGCCGATGGAGACGAGGTCGAAGCGAGACGGCGACGAGATCAGAGTGAAATTAAATGAATCTGAGATAAGAACAATTAGGAGATAAAATCATATATTGATTGAGATGAGTTCGGAGAGAGTCGTCGGAGAGTCGTCGAAGAGTCGTCGGAGAGCTAGGCGTAGTTTTGGGCAATCTCCGTTAGAGAAGAAATATTTGTTCTCAGGGTAAAATGGGAATAGAAAGTGGCATTTTTATCTAAAAAAAACTGTGTATGTCATTTTTGTTTAAAAAAATTATTTAATATCATTTTTGTGATTTTCTCATATTTTATTTAGGCTAATAAGAAAAACCTAATTTTCTAATTTATTTTGTTTGTTTTTCGAAAATTAATTAATAAAATCGCATTAAATTCCGAGAATTAAGGAAGCTGCAATAAAAAAAAAAGGTGAATCTAATTGTCTATTCCTATAAAACATCTACAATTTAGTAAAAGAGTACCATGAAAAATTTGTTACAACGTAATTAAATGAGAAAGAGTCAATCTACTAAGAAATAAATCGGTCATAACATGAATAAAAAATCTACCACCATAATTCTAAAAACTAACTAACAAAATTAAATCTGTTGCAACTTAAAATAAACCTACGTATTTGTCAATCTAGTAATTAAATAATTTGATAGATTTATTTAAAATCTAAAAAAATCTATCGTGTCGTTAGAAAACCCTGCCGTTTAAAAGAAGTCTATCACAACGTGAATTTATGAATTACCCAAAAAACCTATGACTACAATAAAAATCTGTCATAATTGAGTCAAAGTATCTATGTGCTTAAAAAAACTTGTGGCACAAAAAATAGATGAGAGAGTTACTAAATGAACATAAAATTAGTTTGATATTAGTAGATTGACTTTAATTTTTTTTTAATTACTAGATTGTTTTTTATATCTAAAGTACCCCTTTTTCCTTTGGTAAGAAAAAACATAATTACGCAAATTGCCATTATTTAAAAAAAAAAACGAAATATTTACCATAGTTAAAAAAACTGGGTGAAAATCGTTAAAATAAACCTGTTCCTTACGAAGCGACAGATTTATTTTGTTGGCAGATTTATAATGTGTGGTAGATTTTTTTCAACAGTTTTATTTAAATAGCACAAATTTTTATTACATGACAGTAGATTTAATCGTGTACGGTAGACTTAAGTTTTGAACGACAGGTTTAATTTTGGAACGACAGATTTACTTTTTTTGAACGATAGATTTATTTTTAAGTGATAGGTTTATTAAACCCCGTAGGTATTTTAACTCAGTTACGACAAATTTAATTTTTAAATTTTAGATTTTTCAATTTTTCCTAATTTCATGTTGTAACAGACTTTTCTTAAGCGGCAAAGTTTTTTAATATGATGGTAGATTTATTGGTATTTTAAATAAATCTATCTAATTTTTTAATTACTATATTGACGCTTACGTTGTAACAGATTTATTTTACGTTACAACATATTTAATTTTTGTAGTCATTTTTAGGTCATATGGTGGCAGATTTTTATAGTCATGTTATGACATATTTATTTCTTACTCGATTGACTGTTTCTAATGTAATCACGTTGTGACAGGTTTTTTATGGCAGGTTTTTCATGACAGGCTTTTATATTCATGTTATGACAGATTTGTCTGTTTTTTTTTTACTGTAGTTATTTGATTTTGTCAATTATTGTTGTTTCTTTAATTAATTTTGTCAATTAATGTGTTTTCCTCATTTAATTCTCGTAAAAAGGAAAAAAATAAATTTAAACGTTATTTTCCTTATTTAATTACAAAGTTTAATTATTTATTTTCTATTTACTTATTTTTTTACCTTATTTACCTAATTAAGATTTATTGTGGATTTTTTCCATTAATTCTGTAAATCCTCAAATTCAGTTATTCGAAATTTTTTTTTCAGTATCACGAATTCTTTAAAAAACCTCCATGAAAATGCTCCTTGAAGAACATGAATCAAGTAATTATCATACTACTTATTTTTTTTGTCATTGTCTCTAAAATATATTGACATTTAGATTTTTTAAAATTTTTATAAATTTTTGCTTTTATTGTTTCAAAATGAAAGCGCTCCTAGATTTTTTTTGATTTGATTTTATTTTTTTCGATAATTGTTTCAAAATAAAAGCGCTCTAAATGTCATGTTTATATAAAACTATCATATACAATTTGCTACTCATTAAAAATATGCCAACTAAATAAATCTGTCACTTCATGTTTACCATGTTTATTTTGACGATTTTCACCCATTTTCTCATTATGGTGAATTTTTTTTTAAAAAAAATGACAATTCACGTAATTACGTTTTTTTTATCAAAAGAAAGAAGGACACCTTAGACATCAAAAATAATATAGTAATTAAAAAAAATTATGTTAATCTAGTAATATCGATATAATTATGTCATTTTAGTAACTTTTCCTATTAAATATTATTAGATAAAATATAATTATCTAAAAATATCTTAACATAAATAAATAACTGATAAATATAGAAATATTAAAACTTTGCGTATTGGTTTTGACTTTAATTTTAATTTTTAAGCAAACTTAACCTTATTTAGTTGAGAACATAACCATCACTAACTAAAATAATTATCGTCTCTTTCAACTTTTCTATTTCCGTTCTCCTAAAATTTCAAGGCAACTGTGCTTTCTTTCAACTTTAACTGTTGGCTTCGTCAAAAACAATATAGTAATTAAAAAAAATTGTGTTAATCTAATAATATCAATCAATATAATTATATCTCATTTTAGTAACTTTTCCTATTAAATATTATTAGATAAAATATAATTATCTAAAAATATCTTAACATAATTACATAACTTATAAATATATAAATATTAAAACTTTGCGTATTGGTTTTGACTTGAATTTTGATTTTGTAAACAAATTTAACCTTATTTAGTTGAGAGCACAACCATCACTAGCTAAAATAATTATCGTGCTTTCTTTCAACTTTGACTGTTAGCTTCTTTAACCATACCAGCTGTACGGACTCCTCTTTTCCTCTCGTTTTTTCTTTTAAGATAATTAATTTATTTTTTTGTTTTTAAATATATCAAAATTTCTAATATATTAATTGAGAAGACATTATGCCATGTGTTCCACTGAGAGAAATTTAAGGAAAATTAATCAATAAAAACATTATATTCAGCCATATCATTAAAAATTATTAAACTCATTAAAAATTATTAAACTCATTAAAAATTCATAACCCATTAATAAATAAAATATTTTAGACTGCATTCCATTAAGAATTGGTAACCCATCTCCTCTCATCTCCTTTTGCAGACCAAAAATGATTTTCGCTCATCACTGAAATATCATCACCAAACGGGATATGCTTTTAAAACAAGTTTCAAACTTTCATATTCATGATTTCCTTCTTAAAATTTATAAAATATATCATTTCACATAGTTATTAAATTTATTTGACATAGTGAGACTCTAATTGATACATATATATATATATATATATATATATATTTGTTAATTTTAAAATAAACAAAATATTACATCTATACAATAACGTGTGTTAATAAATCATATAAATATTTTAAACACGTTATACCATAAATTAACTATTAGTTTTATACAAAAAAATTTAATTTAATATATTATAGAATGATTTTATAAATACATAATACCCGAACCGGACTCGGATTATAATCTGGTTAAGAAGATGTATGAAGAGACATTTCCATTCTTTGAGAAACCAATTAATTAATTTGTTCATTTAGAAAAGTATTTATTAAATAATTAGAAAATCAACCAATCAAATAAATTTTAACAACTAAAGATATCTGTCTTCTCTTTGGGGTCAAAAGATCTGACATAAATCTTTAGTTTGAACCAGATCTGACAGAAAAATCATTGTTTTCTGATGATTATCTATCAATCAAATTATAACATTAATACATGTCATATTCATATATCATAAACTATTTCTTATAACTATGCAAAAGAAAAAAGAGATGCAAAATTCCCAACAATGTAAAAGATAAATTCTAAACTTGGTAGACTATTTATTTTAAAATTTGTAGAAAATATATTATAAACTTCGTAAACTATATCAATAACGTAAAATACATATTCTAGACTATGTAGAACATACATGAAAAGTAGATTATAACTTCTTCAATTTGTAGAAAATAGGAAAAGCATAACATGTGTAAAAGAAAAAGATTTTTTTCCTTTTCAAAAACGTGAGATTAGTAAAATTTCACTAAGAATTTGTTTCCTTTTTATATTTTTTATTTTTTATTAAAATGATTTATTTAAAATATATTAGATATTTAAAAAATCTAGTTAGTTAAAGTTAATTTATAATAATCATATATAATAAATAGGAAGTGAAAACGTACAGAACGATTCAAGGAGGTATAATCCAATCATATCATTCGTAGTTTTAACCAATCAAATCATTCGATCATTATTTTTGTTTATAATTTATTATTTTTTAATTTTTCGTTTTTTATTTTTTCAGTTATTATTTTTGCGATAAATATTATTTTTTAATTTTCGGTTTTTATTTTGCGATAAATACTAGCTTTATTATTTTTTTTTCAATAAATACATTAATTATTATTGTTTTTTTACTTATTAATCATAAAAATGGAGATTATATTTTTTCTTATCACATATATATTGTTCTCGTTGTCCTTTTAGATTGCTTTGGTTCAATTATTTTTCTTCGGTATAGGCTTTGAGTTTCATGTGATCCATTTGCTCACGAACTATTCTACACATGTTTTAGAATGTGAATTATTTTAATTCGCAGTTTCCTCTCGAGCATGATCTCGCCGTTTCCTCCATGGGTTCATATTCTTCTAGGTTTAGGTCTCTTCCCGTCGAGCGTGTGTGAATAGTTCATCTATTGTTTTTTTCCTTTTAGTTTTCTTAAATTCAAAGTTTTGTTTTTTTTTCCTTTGATATAGGCTTTGAGTTTCATGTGGTCCTTTTACTCACAAACACATGTTTGAGAAGGTGCATTATTTTAATTCGATTAGTTTGATATAGATTTATCGTTGATGTTTTTTTTTAGTGTGGTGCAGTTTTAGCTTTAGGTGCTCAGGACTGGAAACAAAAATAGGTTGATGGTTTTGATTTGATTTCGAGTAATTAAAACTTGATTTTACTTTTGAAACTGTGAGAATTAAATTCTTATTAATATGATAGAAGAACATTATTTTATTTTTTGGATGTTCTCCCGGATTTTAGCACCAACAACTTATATATTTTGTCTTTGGCGAGAAATTCAAGCAACACATGTTTTTTTCCTTTGAGCTTTCTATTTATTCCTTTTTGTCTCATCTTTTATATGACGAAACCTTTATTTCCCACCTTTCTTTAATTTTGTAAGGTTTGTTGTTCACGTTTATATGATGAAAAAAGAGTCTTCAAGTTGCACACGTTTTTTATATTTTGTTTTTCCTATTGAATTTGCTTTCTCTGATTTTAAAGGGAGAGTTGAGCATAGTGGATATGTTTGTATTAACGAAGTGTGGAGTGATCCAATATTGATGGACAAGCATTATTAACACTTGGAGTTGCAAAACTAAATGTTTTAATGGATGCAACTTTGCCATAGGAGGAACAAATTTGGGTAAACAACTCTACTTAGCTTGGGCAGCTTGGTAAATTACTCAAAAACTTTATTTTTGTTTCTCTAATTTTATGCATTTGGGTGGTTCTACTTTTTTCATCTTTATAGAATTTTCGTTGCTTTGCAGTAGTATCTCCGGATCGGTGATATGGCTGGTACGATTGTTATCTACTTTCCAGTTACAATTGATTTGATGTTAATTTTTTATTTAAAAATGACTTTTTTTATGTTGTTGTCGTGCAGGGACGCGTGATAATCCAATTCCTCTTAGTGATTGTGCATGACAATGATGATGTCGATATAACGGTGACTATCTAGGAACATAGCCATGTTGATGGAATAAATTAGTGCGCGGTAACTAATCGAGTAGCTAGAGTTATAAATGATTGACCTTCATGGTTGTTTGGTTGTTGGTGAAACCATTAATGGATGGTTTCCTTGATGTTCAAGTTTTTTTTTGAAAAGTTGGAGATGGTAAGAGCTATTTGATCTAAATTGTATTCTTTGCTTTTTAATCTCAAATGATACTAAAATTATTTTGTTTTTATTTCTTTAATTGTAGATTTGGGAAGGGACGTATAGCACGCAGAGCCTGAGATCTCGAAACAAACCAAATAATAATTACCTTAAAGTATGGTTGAGTTTACCATGGATCCTGAAATTATGAGGTTCATGGCGACACCTACAGAGGTTACGCTTTCTAAATTTAATGCATGGATGGAAGCTAACAACAACTACCCCGACATTGCTAGCCACCTCACATATACATAGTTTTCGTCTAAGTTTGTGTGAGATTTTCAAAAGAATGAGTGGAAGCCAAAAATTAAAGGTTTTGCTCAAGGACTATGTTTACACATCTTCGGGTGAATTGTATTATTTAAGAATTTCGCTCAACCATGTTTGTTATCCTACAAGTTTTGAAAGTATTAGAACAATTCGGGCTGTTGTGCATTTACCTTAAAGGCTGCTTGCTATGCGTGGGAACTCATCGACGATGACCGAGAGTATATTGAAGCCATTGAGGAAGCAAGTAAATGGTGTTCATCATCGTCCATTCATATGTTATTTTGTACGTTGTTATCGACATGGAGTATGTGTAATCCAATAGAAGTGTGGAACGCAACTGCTCATTTAATGATGGTGGAGTTGATGTCATTTGTTTGCGATACCACGATATTGGGTCACTCTTTTATTTTTAATATTTTTTTTACTTAGTAATACACTAGAATTTATTATATTTAAATTTTTTGATATCTTAATAATTCGCGTGATATAAAGGAAGAGTTACCATCATACATGTTTTTGGATGTGTGTAGATATATGATGAACAAAACCTACGCCCAAACAAATGCACTTGGATTACAAAGTCATTCATTATAATAATTGATTGCTAACATTTTGTAATTTTATAGGTTTACGTCAATATGTGTGTTCTTCTTCTAAGTTTTCAGATATGAGACGACTCAATCCCGTCACTGCTAATTTGGGTAATGTGTTTAATTTTAAAGTTAATTCGTATGTCCTATTATAATCGTGTTGTGAGTATTGTGATTTCTCTGATTTCTTTGAATTTTGAATGTATAGGAACAAAAGAGAAACCGATTATTTTGGATGACTACAGTGATGAAAGTGATTACAAGAGGATTTTGAATGTATAAGAACAAAATATAATCTGATTATTTTGGATGACTATAGTGATGAAAGTGATTACAAGACGATGACGCCTATCTCGATGATGGATATTGTGACTTGGTTACTGATAGTGGTGATGAATCTGATGTCGTAAGTGAACTTGGGAGTGACAATGATGGTGGTTTAGATGGTTGTGGTGATAGTGATGACAATTCCGAATGAGATATTGTGAGTGACGGTGCTTCTGAAGACAAAACAAATTATAGTGGATCCGAAAGTCTTGACAATTCATCTAATGGTAGTGATGACAGTTTAGATGATGATGGAGATGAAGATGAAATTGACAATAGCGATGGTGGTGATGGTGATGCTGACTATGTTCCATCAAAGAGACAGCGTATTTACTAATTTATGAGGTTTTATGATTTATAAGCTTTTTAGATTTTTTTGGACCTTTTAGTTTTCGTTTAAATCATTTTATTTAAAATAGAAGTTGATTTTAGGGTTTCGAAGTTTTTAGGCTTTTTTGAGTTTTTTTGGTTTTCGTTTAAAATTTTAAAACTAAAGTTGATTTTCTATTTGCTATATTTGATTCTTTTATTTACTTGGAATTGATATATGGAATGAACCATATATATGTCCAAACATACACTATCATTGAAACACCCTAATACTACAAAATTTTGATTATTTTTTGTTGATTCATATATCGTGAGTTTTGATTACATCTACGTGCCCGTACTGAGTACGGGCCCTCATCTAGTATAGATTAAATATCAAAAGGTCATTCACAAAGATAAGAAAAAAATCCTATCCTTTACTTAGTTCAATTTTCACGTCAGAAAAAATAATAATCACACTCACCTGCAAGATGGAGAGAAGAGCTTCTTACGAAGACAAAGGAAAGGCAATCGCAACGGAGGACTTCAATGTGGTTTCCCGCCGTCGCATCCAAGCCCTGAGGTGGATACATCGGCTCTCGTCAAGGTAAACAGTCTCACACTCATTGGAAGAGTCACGAACCCTAAGATCCAGAGAATGGGGGCGGTCATCCCTTACCTAATAAAAAGATGGAACCTCCGAGGACGCAGTTCTGGTGCAGACTTGGGAAACGGCTGCTTCCAGTTTAGGTTCGAAGATGAAGAAAAACTCAACACTGTGCTTGAAAACAGACCCTACCGGTACGCCCAATGGATGCTCATCATTGAGAAGTGGAAACCAGATATCTCTGGCTCTTTTCCCTCTCAGATTCCTTTCTAGATTCAGATCCAGGGCCTGCCGCTTCATTACTGGATGGACTCTGTCATTCGCAACTTCGGAGAGCAGCTTGGAACATATGAAAACCATGAACTTACCAGATCTGAAGCCTGGGTCCGTGTTACTGTCAATGGACTCCAACCACTCGACATTGAGACCATTCTCGAGTTCGCTAATGGAAAAAAGGCCATCCTGACACTCAAATATGAGAAGCTGGTGAAATTTTACAAACACTACTTCAGAATCACACATGAATCAAAGGATTGTAAAGAACGGCCCCCACAAGGAACGTCTGAGTTCCAAGATGCAGCTGGAAAAAGCAGATACGAAGAGGTAGAAACCCTTACCAGGCAACGCGATGACCAACCACACCCTGGAGAGGTTGTAACGGAATTCCAGAAGCGCTATGACCGACATGGCAGACCTTATGGAGAAAGAGTCTCTACTCCAAGACAGGGAGGCAACAGCAGGGGACACCACAGTCCTACCCCACTGAACATAAATGGTAGTTCACGATTAACGACATATGGCAGATTCAGAACGCCTTCACCTGCTACTTTTTTCTTTATTATTTTCTTTAGCTGCGTTTGATTATAAATTCAGCCGATCTTCGAGTGATTTTTCATCGAACATCACCGAAGCATTAAGAAAGAATTATAAATTTTTTCTTTTGCCTTTGCTAGACAATTGGGCCTAATCAAAATAATTAAGCCCAAGTCCTTTTTACGTTGTCCGAACTTGCAATTCACTTTCTTCTCCACTTCGTCTTTTCTTCTTCGACTCTTCCCTTTTTCAATGTCTTTAACAACAGTCGAGATGCGTTTCGGAGAGGGAGGTGAGTCGGATCCAACTCGCAAATCCATGACTGAGCTCTCCAAATTTTGTTGTACAGACCCAAGAATTTGCTTATCTGAAGTCGAGGACTGAATGGGACCCGGACTAGTTCCGTTTGTATCCAACTTTGGATTTGGATTCTCGGTGATGGTCGGAGATGTTCTCGGAAGGTGGAACTGGATAACCTTCTCTCAGCTTGTCGTTTTCAACCGAAATTGCTCATCGATTATCAATACGAGTCGAGGAACAATTAAGGTTTTCTTCTTCGTCTATTTCCTCTTTTAAAGTTATGAAACCCTAAGCTATTTTCCTCTTATTCTTCATCGTTTATTGTTTCTTTCATGCTAAGCAAAGGTTGACTTTAGCAGATACGATACTTCTTTGCGCATTAGATGTAACTTCGTTCGTCTTCCATATATTATTGAATAACGAATTGTGCTCTTGTACAAACAGATTTTCTTGTTCGCACAGTCGCATCTACTCACACAATAACACTTTTGTGTTCTTCTGACTCCCATAATTAATCAAACGAAAGATAATTGACTCGCCTAATTAATTAGGTCAAGAAGAAGATTTATCTCTTAGTGATGAAGGGACCGCTCTTTTGGTTTTCGGGAACAAACATAGGAGATCCCAATGATCCATGAAGAAGACAGATGAATATCATTAGGCTTTTCCGAAACCAAGATTTTGTTGGGAATGTCCTGAAATCATACTTGTATTTACTCTAATGTGAAGTTGTCGAGATAAGACAATCATATGATACTAGGTGATTATAATGTTTTGCTAGAAGTCACTTGTAATCTATGAGTTTAGAACTCATTACTAGTATTATATGATTCTACAGGGTCACACACCTAAGCAAACTAGATAAAAGTATATTGAAATTGATCATTAATGTAATGATCAAACAAAGGTTGTGTCGATCGACACACAGCCTGAACCAGAATAGTGATTTTGGTTTTTAGTTTAATTAATTACTGGTTTTGAACCAATGGTTAATTAGGTTTTCACAAGTCTCTATATATATGATATGCACGACTTTTGAGAACTTTAACCTAGTTTTACAGCCACCAGAAACACAGGAATCTCGAGAGCTTTCATTAGAGATTTGATCTCTCCCGGCACTAGCATTCCGACTTTCCAGTTTGTGTGCGTGTGGATACCAGTAGAGGCGCAGCATCTGAGGCACTCCTGATCTCGTGTTCCTAATCTCTTCCGCTGCTCAATCAATTAGGTATACTCGAGATCCATAGAGTAGATTCAATTGTTAAACATTAACACATGATTTTGGGCTAGAATTTGTGATTAGATTATTTTAAATATGATTTAAAATCTGTGCAAATTCCTTCAGTGGTATCAGAACTTAGTGTTCTAATTGAATCTAAAAGCATGATTTTGAAATTAGTGAATTTAATTAATTGTAAATCATGTTTAAGAATCGAATTGTGTTTCAAGGGTTTCGGTGTCGACCGACACACATGTTGTGTCGATCGACACACCCTTAAACAAATTAAATTTAGGTTTCGATCGAAGATCGGATTTCTTTAAAACCGCTAGGTGTCGATCGACACAAAGGTTGTGTCGATCGATGCTAGTTGGTAATCATGATCGGTTCAATTGATTAAATCGGTTAATCGCGGTTGAACCGGATTTTGGTCGGTATCGATCGATACAAAACCTGTGTCGATTGACACTGATCGGTTATCTCGATTTTTTTTTTGCGGATGTAGTGTCGATCGACACTAGCATAGTGTATCGATTGACACTATTTCCAATCCGGGCTGTGTCGATCGACACTAATGTAGTGTCGATCGACACTGATTGGTTTTGCGATTGGTTTAATCAGTTATCGCGATTAATCGCAATTAGATTTGGGGTATGTCGATTGACACTAATGTAGTGTCGATAGACACATTCTCAGAACCCGAAATCACATGACCAATCCCAATCTCTAGAATAATTAAAACCTTAATTAAGATTAGTTGTTTTGATTTGTTTCTAAAACTTAAGGATACATATTTGATATGTATTAGTTCTAAAAGTTTTTTCCTCAACTAAATATCAAATTAAATGTCTTCCCAAACCTTGTCAACTGTCGAGGCTCATTTCATTGTATGATAGGCTTGCCAAAGAAAGGTGTCCACAATTACATGAGTGAGACATGTAGTAATCGTTACTACATGACTTAAAGTTTTGGTTTATTTGACTAGGATATCAAAATAGCTTTGGGCTTAGAGACATAGGGTTGGATTAAACATAAGATGTTATCTACAACCAAGAGTTATATTGGATATAATTAGCAAAGTTGTTGCTTACCTAGATAGCTAGAATTTGGGTGAAGAGTCAAAGCTCACTCAAGTTTTAGTGAAGTATGGATCTTGGATCATTATATTCAACTGAGGAAACATTATTTTGAATACAATGTGAGTTTTCTTAATGGTTAAGATTTCTCATTTTCTTGAACATCATAACAACCCATTTTTCTTTCTTTTGCTTCATGATAAGACATTGAAATGGTTGGAATATGGTCCCAGATGCACTGCAAGGTCATATACAGGTTACATAGTCAATGGTCAGAGGTTCAATATAAGCTTAGTTGACAGAAAGAGTCAGAATAGTGGGGTATTTTATGAGGCAATTTCAATGTGCAAAGCGAGTGCTAAAGATACTTCACAAGTTTCTGACTTAGTAGGATACTATGGGAGAGTTACAAAGATCTTATTGTTAGATTATAATGTCTTCTATGTGCCTGTTATCCGGTGTCATTGGGCAGTAAGAGGTAACGGAGCTAAGGTTGAAGATGGATACACACTAGTGAACTTGAGTCAGAGTCAAGTTTCTTTTTCAAGGGATCCTTACATCTTAGCTTCTCAGGCCAAGCAAGTGTTTTACTCAAGAGAGAATGATACATCCAGTTGGTATGTGGTATTAAAAAGTCCTTCAAGAAGATACAGTAAGGAAGAGGAAAGTGAAGTGAATGCAGAGATTGGACCATTTCCCTCACAAGGGGAACTTGATGTAGCAGTAGAAGAAGATCAAAACGCCCGAGTTGGTTGTGAAGGCACATATGTGTGATATGATTTCTTATTGTGTGTGTTCCTTGATTGTGCTTGAGCATTCTTTTTAATTTTTGCGGTTTGTTATTGAGCATTTTCTGTTGCCTTTTGATGTCTTGTTAGCATAGTCATCTGTTGTATCCAGTGTCTGATTAAATTGTTGTATGTTTCAGGTGACTTAACATGGCGCGTAAGAATTATGGGAAAAGGAAGGTCATTAAGAAAGACAATAAAAAGAAGGACAATAAAAAGAAACTCGCTGATGAGCCTGAAATGGACTATGAGACTGCAATAGATGGTGATGAGGCTGCAAAAGAGGATGAGGCTGAAAGGGGTGATAGGCTACAAAAAAGGATGAGGCTGAAAGGGGTGATGAGGCTAACGAGTCATAAGAGAATGGAGAAGCTGCAGATGATGAGACCTTAGCTGGAGTCAGAGATAATGACAAAGAAAAAGTCACTGAGGAAAAAGATGACGAAAAAGAGCCTATTGGTGAGGTTGAAATGGTACACGAGGAAGAGCATCCAGAGCAACCTATGGGTAAGAAACAGCGAGGACATACAAAATGAAACACATTGCCAAAGATCCTAATACCCGAGGAGATCCTGTCGGCCAAGAATCTGTTTTGCTGTCATCATACCTTGGTCCATTGGTGAGGGAACATGTTTTTGTAACAATTGATAAGTGGAGCAAAATCACTGAAGAGATGAAAATAGTTCTCTGAAGGTCTATTCAGGTTATCTTCTCCTTTACCTTTTCATCTGCTATACTAAGTTATATAAATGAGTTTGATTTGTTAACTTTATCATTTTGTGTATACAGGCAAGGTTTGAGATTGATGAGGAGACTCAGAAAACTGTTCTGATGAAGCAAATGGGCGGTCTGTGGAGGTCTTCCAAGTCACGACTAGTCACCAAGATATGGAATGAAGCTGATACTATGCAAGAGAGGATGAAGCTTCGACCGAAGAATGTTACACAATTTCGAATGGCGTAAATTTGTCAAACAGAAGACTAGTCCAGCCTTTAAGGTACTGTCTCTTATGGTTTTTTACTTGTTCTCTTGTAGTGGATTGTCTATTACTAACACTCAAATGCTAGGCTGTGAGTGATGTATACAAAGCGAGAAGGCGCTTACAGATTCCTCACACTACTAGCCGTAAGGGAATGGTCAGACTGACAGAAGATATGGTAACACAACTTTCATTTACATAAAAACACTTGCATATAAAAGTACCTAGATTGATAATGCATGTTTTGTTTTTCTACAGAAACAGGAGAGTGAAAATCCATCTGAAGTGAGTAGGATAAAGGTCTGGATCAGGTCACATACTAAAAAGGATGGTAGTGCAGTCAATATGGAAGCAGCTGAGAAATTTGTAAGTCAAGGTTCTGTTAGTTGGTTCTTATTGAAGACTATACTCTGAATGTTATTATTTTATGTGTTATAGAGACAAGCAGCTGATATTCTTGAAAGTGATGCTGCATCAAAAGAAACAAACACACTAGAAGATGAACTAACATAGCTCTTAGGACCTAATAATCCTGGCAGGTGTTGATGCTGGATTCAACTTCTAATTATTTGTAATTAGAGGGGTTTGTTTTTGGGAATGAAATAAGTAAAGACAAAAAAGGAAACCTCGGAAAGATAAACTTTATTAATGATTTAGGTTACAAAGGGTGTTAACTCGGAATGCCGAGTTAACTTTATCAAAGAGAAGTATTAAACTTAGGTAATATAGTAATTCTTCTCCCTGATTATGAATGAATTCAATTAGTGAAGGGGGTGTTGATACTGGGTTCAATTTCTAATTATTTGTAATTAAAGGGGTTCATTTTTAGGAAAGTACTTAGTAAGAAAACAAAGAGAAAACCTCGGAAAAATGATGTTTTATTAATGAAGGTGATTACAATGCTTGTTAACTCGGGATGCCGAGTTAACTTTATCAAAGAGAAGTAAAACCTAGGCGATTTAGTTCTTCTTCTCCCGATTCTGAATGAATATTATTAGTGAAGGGGGGGGTATGTATTTATATATCCTTAATAGTCGGTCTTGTAAACCCATGGGCTCGGAAAAATGGAATATTTCCATTTTTCCAAGACTAGGGAATCTGTGATAAGATTCTATCTTATACTGTCCGAGCTTAGACTTCGGCTTAGGACGATGTTCGTTTATACCCCCGCTTCGGACACTAAATTTGATCAATCTTCTCCGAAGTATTCCTCGGTCATCTGGGCCGAGGGTTGATATTCCTATTGCCGGGACTTATAACCTAATAAGTTATCAGGGAAGAGCTCGGTAGGGACCAAACTCCAATTATTGCCAAACTATTGATAAGGGGTGGACCTTTCTTGGTTGTTCTTCCTAAGTATTGTTCTCTTTCGAAAAGTTTTGCCAAGATTTCAGCCGATGTTGGTTTCTTCTTGTTGACTGTGGTTAATATGAGAGGTGGATTCGGAGGTTCTTCTTGACTTCGTCGGAGTTTGTTTTCTGTTACGAAGCACCTCCGAGCCATCTTCTGGTCATCTCGGACCGTGAAATATCCTTTTTGAGTTGGGAATTTCAGGCATTGGTGATAAGTAGATGGAACAGCCTCCATAAAGTATAATCACGGGGTTCCAACGATCGCATTGTAAATGGAGGCTCTTTCTACTACTTCGAATTTGACGATTTTTGTTACTCCTCCGGCCGATACTCTAAGTTTGATGGTACCAACAGTCGAGACTTTATCTCTTCCAAAAGGGGTTAGGTGTTTAACTCGGGCTTTAATCTTTTGGTCTTTAAACTCCATCTTTTGCAGTGTATCTAAAGATATGACATCCACCGAGCTTCCAGTGTCGACGAGTATTCTTTGGACTTCGCAGTCGCCTATCTGAAGTTCGATTACGAGTGGATCGTTATGAGGAGCGTCGATTCCTTTTAGATCTTCGGTGGTAAACGTTAGCTCTTTTTGCTGAGTAGAATTTCATGGGATCTGATCCGCTGACACTCTAAAAATGCTTCGCTGAATTGATCGAACAGAGTCTTCACAGTTTCCGAGTCCTCCCATTATCATGTTAATTATTTTCCTCTGATTTGGGGGCGGTGAGGGCAGAACTTCTCCTTCTTCCATATCTTCGCGGGTAGGTGGATTTCCCTCGTCTTCACGTGTCTTACACTTCTCTTTCTCTCGATCTTGTTCAAATCGGATTGCCATTAGATGATTCTTTAAGTTTCGGCAATCCTCGGTTTTGTGACCCAATCTCTTGTGATACTCGCACCAGGGGATGGTTGGATCATCATGATCTCGGGTGTACGTGTACTTCGACTTGTCCTTCCGAGATGTTTCCTATGGAGAATTTGTTACGGAAAAGGTTATCTCTGATTTTGACTTATCCTTCCGAGGTTGATCCCTTTCTACTCGTCGCCCTTCTCCTCTCTCCTCTGGTTTCGTTTCTTTGTTGAACTTTGTGGATCTGTGTACTTTGGCTAGCTCGGCACGATTCTCTTCGATCCTTATGTGAGTATTTGCTCGGTGAAAAGCATCGTTCATGGACTGGGGCCGATGAGCGGACAGTTCGTCCTGAAACCTCGATTGGTACCAAGTCGCTGCACTAAGTGCTCCAATTGCTAAGTCGTCGTCGCTCGTTGGTCGCGAGTAGATCACTTTAAATCTTTTGACGAAATCTCGGAGCGGCTCTTTTGGTCCTTGTTTCACCGCATAGAGGTCTGACGCTGTGGCCTGCTGCTCTAGATGAAGCATGTACTGTTTGAAGAAAGCTGATTGAATCGGGGGGTAAGCTAGTAAACAGGGTTGGGCATCCCCTCTCAAGCTTTCTAAGAAAAGTTGGCATTTTCCCTCGTCTTCTTCCCCTCTTTGAAACTCGACCCGGCCGACTTTGACTAAAAAGGCCCTCATGTAAACTGCGGGGTCTCCGGTTCCATCGTAAGTCGGGAGCCTTAGTTTGTCATTGAGTGGAACTCGCGCTCGCGTGATGTTATAATTGAACGAGCACCTCTCTGCCTCTGCCAGTAATTGATCGACTTCTGGGGCGATGCTAGTTGCCTTGTGGACTAGCGTTCGCATATCTTCTAGTTCTCTTTTCAAAATTGCGATCGATTGGTCGGTGCTCAGGTTCTGAATTACATCATCTCCGCTTCTCAGACTTCGGCGGGTAGTGGGCGTCCTGGGTTCTCTTGGACCGGTCTGATCGTCCTCGAATGTTACTCGCTGAGAAGTGCTTCGCGAAGATCTAACCAAAGTTGTTCTAAGAGTTTGGTTATGACTTTGAGCTCTCAAAGCTTCAAGCTCTTCCGATACGGTTGCTAGTTGATCGATCAGACTTCGGTTAACCCGTTGTTGATGGTCAATTTGCTATGCCAGCCAATTTTCACGCTGCTGATGTGTTCTTACCGCTGCTCCTTTGGGGGTTGTTACTTCTTCTATGTTGGGAACTCGATTTATTATCTGGCTTCCTCCGTTATTTATCGATAACATTCCTGCGGGTCACTCGGCTGCCCGAGGGTTAGGACGAAGGGTTTCGTCTGGTAACTCATGCGAATTTTGGATCTCGGCTCTCGAAGCTCCAACTATTGGATTAGTGGGAGTCAAGAATCCCTGCTCGCCGAGTTGACTGGGTGTGGCATGAGGATAGCTTAGTTCGCGGGCTACTGGATTGTGATTCTCAAATAGGGTCCTGGCCGATTCTCTAGCTATCTGATTGGTATTCTGGACCGTTCCTTCTTCGTCGCTTACTTCTGTTACTTCACCGTCTCGACGCTCGTTAGCAGGTGGCTCTTCTGTGCTCATCTTCCTATTCTCCGAGATCTCTATTCTTCTTACCAAAAGTCAGCAGCCCCCCCTTCCTGGGGCACAAAATGTTGATACTGGGTTCAACTTTTAATTATTTGTAATTAGAGGGGTTAATTTTTAGGAAAGTACTTAGTAAGAAAACAAAGAGGAAACCTCGAAAAAGGATGTTTTATTAATGAAGGTGATTACAATCCTTGTTAACTCGGGATGCCGAGTTAACTTTATCAAAGAGAAGTAAAACCTAGGCGATCTAGTTCTTCTTCTCCCGATTCTGAATGAATATTATTAGTGAGGGGCGGGTATGTATTTATATATCCTTAATAGTCGGTCTTGTAAGCCCATGGGCTAACCTCGGAAAAATGGAAATATTCCATTTTTCCAGGACTAGGGAATCTGTGATAAGATTCTATCTTATACTGTCCGAGCTTAGACTTCGGCTTAGAACGATGTTCGTTTATACCCCCGCTTCGGACACTAAATTTGATCAATCTTCTCCAAGGTATCCCTCAGTCATCTGGGCCGAGGGTTGATATTCCTGTTGCCGGGACTTAGAACCTAATAAGTTATCAGGGAAGAGCTCGACAGGGACCAAACTCCAATTATTTCCAAACTATTGATAAGGCGTGGAACCCCACCATCAACAGGGGGTATGTATTTATATATCCTTAATAGTCGGTCTTGTAAGCCCATGGGCTAACCTCGGAAAAATGGAATATTTCCATTTTTCTAAGACTAGGGAATTTGTGATAAGATTTGATCTTATTCTGTCCGAGCTTATCACTTCGGCTTAGGACGATGTCGTTTACACCCCCTCTTCGGACACTAAACCCGATCATTCTTCACCGAGGTATCCCTCGGTCATCTGGGCCGAGGTTTAATATTCCTGTTGACGGGACTTATAACCTGATAAGTTATCAAGAAAAGCTCGGCAGGGACCGAATTCCAATTATTGCCAAACTATTGATAAGGGGTATAACCCCACCATAAGTAAGTCCCCCCAGTTCGTCCGAGGATGTCTTCGAACAGAGTTGGCGAATTTCTAGAAGTAACTAACTTGTTGATAAATGAAGTTCGGTCGTACGTCAATCTTCGTCTTCAAAGTCCCGAATTATATTTTCTGCCTTGATCTTGATCCTTTGATATGGCGGGAAAAAGAGCAGACAACAAAAAGCCTCATTCGTTTGACGCGCAAATTCCTCGATGACCGCAAAACCTTTCAACTCCCAATGACGTGTCACTTGTATTCCTTAGATGCGACTTTTGGCGGGAAAAAGAAAGGAAAATATTCATTAATTGATCTTCGGTTTAACATATTTCCATAGAACATTGGTTGAGCTTCCGTGACCATAAACCGCCCTCCTTTAAATAGCTAGTAAGAAGATTACATTCTCAAATTTCTCATTTCTCAAACTCCTCCGCGATATCTTCATACAAACCCTAGATCTCCTACTTTTTATCCGCAGCTCTTCACAAAATGACATCCGATAAACACAACTCTTCTAGTTCCGACCCCGAAACCGATCCAACTTCATTCTCCTCTGGATCTAGCGAATCTCAGCGGAAATCCTCCGACAATTACCATTCAAACGATTATCCGGTCAACATAGAAGAGATTTCGTCATCAGAAAAGAAAACTGGAGTTCCAGATTCGTCGATCCCGGCTAATTCTCCATCCAAAAGTAATAGTTCGGAAACTGTTTCCGACCAAGTAACTGCCGGAGAGGAATTCTCGGAAGATTTTGGAGATTCTTCCTTCAAAGAGAGTGATATCGAAATTCTTTGATCATTCGCCTCCATCCCAGAAGGCCTCAAAGTTCTGGTTCCAGGAATTGGCGACAGACCTTGGAATCCCCCAGAAGGGTTCGTGTGCCTTTACCTTCACTTTTTTACCGAAGCTCGACTTTGGTTCCCAATTCCCTTCCTCCTGGTTGAATTCTGTAAACAGCTGAAGATCGCTTTTACCCAATTAGGACCTGGTGTTGTCAGACATATGGTTTCCTTCCTAATTCAGGCCAGCCGAGCCGACATTATTGTTCCATATTGGAAATTCTCCGAGCTCGCCAAGCTCGTGGATAACCGAGATGGGAAAACCTGGCACAACCATGGTGAAAAATGCCAGTAAACTAGGTACGGGGTTCACCTCCAATGCTAAAGGCTGGCGAACTAACTTCTTCTTTGTTCGGATCAACGAAGCCTCCATCTTTGATCCCAGCGCCGAGGTAATCAAGGCGTGGTCGGTTGATACATCGACAATCGTAAAACCGATTCTTTTTTAAAGAACTCCCTCCAATCTTTAAAAAGGAAATGGACCGGATTTACGATCTCACTCCTCTGGTATTCCCGAAGATTCCCGCGGATTTCATCGAACTCGCTTGCAAACGTTTGGGTATCTCACACTCTTCTCTTCCTTTTAAAGTCTTAGGTTGCAATTATTCATATTCATTGCTCGGTTTGTCCCTTCCTTTTTCAGGTTACGTAATCTCCGAAGTTGATTGCCCGTTAGCAAGATCTCCCTCCGACTACTCCAACAAATCACTTATCCGAGCTCCTCTAAAAAAGTCAAGATTTCAGAAATTTCCGACGGGCGAAGTTGACTCTTCCGGCCTTAAAATTTCTTTGATGGTTTCCTCGGAAAAGTAACGCGGAAAAACTGTCACCGTATTTCCGAAAACCAAGCCTTCGAAGAAAAGGTCCGCTCTTTCGGCTATTGGAACTCCTTGAACCAAAAGGCAGAAATCTCAATTCGAAGCTGAAGACGCTCCATTTAGGTTTGAGTTCAACTCGCCGCATCTCCTCTCAAGTGATGAAGAGAAAAAAGTCGAATTTTTCTGGAAAATGGCTGGTTGCGAATCTCTGAGGCCGGAGGGTGATTTCGTCGTGAAGGAACACATATCCGCTCTAGCCAGGAGTTATATTCGGGTTTGATGTCCTTTTTTGTAATCCTATTCTTCGTTTAGTTTTACTCGAATCTTTTAAAAAATCTTTTTTCTCTCCTTTTTTTTTTAGGAAGCCCGGAACACATGCCTCATCGTTGGCGAATAGGAAGGTTTGTTGAGAGATGCTACCACAAACATCGACAATCTCGAAAAGGAGAATGAAGCTTTGAAGGTCGCACGAACATCGCTTCCTCACCAAATCGAGACAGTAAAGGAGGAAGCTCGAATTGCTAGTGCTTCTTTCGCTCAAAAGGCTCAATCTGCCAAGAAAACCATGGTCGAGAAAGTCCAACATAGACTGAGTTCCATCCAGAAAACCACCCAGGCTCGGGAGGATGGACTTGTAGACATTATGAATCTCGGTCAAGCTCAAGCTGTTTTTGAAGCACTCAACGATCTTTCTTCTCGAGGTGTCAATATCCATGCCGATCTTCTGGCGCACGTGGAGAAGGATGCGAAATCAGCCAAAGAAGAGATGAAGAGCTATACATTTCCTGAATTTGAGCCCAAAGCCCTCCGCTTTAATTTGTGATGTTGTTTGTTGTCCCCCTTTTTTAAAAATATATTTTTTTCTTTTTTTAGACTAATTGAATGATCATTTTCAGAGCTTTCCGAGATTATATTTCGTACGTCTTTTTTTTTTTGGTACTTTTATTTTTGAAAAATGATTTATCTTTCCTTGAATTCATAAGAATTCTAGAAAGATTCTTCGAGCGTTCTGTATGTTGGTGTTTTTCAAGAATTCCTTCAACAGATTGCCGGATATCATGGGCAGAGCCGAAATTTTTTTTAGTGAGTGAAACCTCGACTATTTGACTTAAATGCTACTTTATCACATTTTAGTCTTTATCATTTTCGTAAAAATCAATTTAACGAGAAATGCTCGACCCTTATCTGTTATGCCGGATTCTATTTTATCGAATTCCGACACTTGAAGTGGTTTTAAATATGTGGGAATGACCCGACTTTGCTTTGTGATTTCTCCAACAAGAAGAAACCGACATCTGCCGAAATCTTGGCGGAACTTTTTGAAAGAGAACAGTACCTAGAGAGAACAACCAAGAAAGGTCGGAGGGGAAGAGATAAGTCTTTTCCCTGAAGACAAAAAAAAAAAAAAAAAAAAATCTGTTGGATATCTCGGGTTTCCCCTCCGAGAGTATGTAGGCAACCTTTCAAAAGGTTCAGCTACAACACTATGAATCCCAGTTTAGTTCGAAAGTTCACAACTCAACTATGCTGAGGTTCACACAAAGTCGAAACCTTGATCACGTTCTCGACCAAAATAAAATTGCCTGAAAGAATCTCGGAGTCCGATAAAGTAAGGCCGAAAGATTATAGGGTATGAAATCAAAAACAAACCTCTTACACATTCTTTCCCGAATGCAGAAGTTCGACAGTAAGTCTGATAAAGTAGGACTTATTGTAAAACTTTAAGCAAAGAAATAAGGAAAGCGCGCCTTATTTTCTTTCGCTATTTCCGGGTTTTGAAATATCAATTTGAGAAACTTTAAGTAAACAAATCCAAATAATACGAGAAGCAAAACTTTCATTTAAACATCCGAGATGTCATATTTGGGATGAAGATTGAAAGATAGTCCAGTTATACGAGAAAAGAATTTTTATTAGCATTCGAAGAAGTACATTTACATAAGAGAATCGAGTTGAGGTTTTAATACAAGGATTACTAATCTAAATATTAAAATCCTCATCGCGAAACTCTGGAATTATAATAGAATTCGCAAGCTCGGCAAGACGGTCGCGTTCCTTCTCGGCCATAACAATATCCTCTTCTGAAATTGGAAGTCTCTTGTCAAGAAGAAGATGAAGATTCATAGCAACAGCTGCGGCTTGTCTATACTCGTTAGCTTTGCTGAAGGTTTCAGAATAAGCTTCGGAATATTCTTCAAGAGATGTGCGAAGTTGGTATCACTTCTTTCGACAAATGCTGGAAGCCGCGCGTTTCCCCTCTTGGTAGCTTTCGGCACACTTGGAGTCCAGAATGGCCTTATTGACATCCCACTCCTCCGAGATATCAACCACCTGATGCTTCACTTCAGCTAGTTCAGAGATTAGCCGGGAGTTTTCTTTAAAAATATCAGAAATCTTCGACTCTTCTTCATCAAAGTGTGCCTTCATTTTACTTAAGCGTTTGTCCTTATTCGCAACTTCATTGAGCGCCTCGACCAAAGCTATCTCGGCGTCGAGGGACCTCTTCTCCAAGTCTTCATTCTCAGTCTGAAGAGAGTCGATCTTCGAGTCGGATTTTGTGAGCCTCTTTTCATACCGAAAGAATGCCTGCCGACAAAACCCACCGACTAGAATAGACAAAGGAAATATTAGTAGGAGTTCTAAGGAAAAGAAGAGTTTGTCTCGGTTGTTACCTTGAAAAGCAAGCAAGAAAGAGCGTCCAGAGTATCTGATTCGCAACAGTCTTCAAGCAGACGATTATCATAACCACTTGCCTTTCGTAGAAGCTCGGCACTTTTCTCTTTATTTTGGAAAAGTAGTTCCGCACCATATCTTTTACAGGTAAGATCAGCTTCATTTTCTCAGCGTTCTGCTTTTTCGAAGTTTCCGCGTTCTTTTTTCTGGCAACCTCGGAGCTTTGTTTCTTTCTCAGAAGATTCTGATCACTGCCAGAAGCTCCTTCGGGGTTTGACCTTTTCATTTTAGGAGAAGAATCAATTCCCTCTCATATTAACCACAGTCAACAAGAAGAAACCAACATCGGCATAAATCTTGGCAGAACTTTTCGAAAGAGAACAATACTTAGGAAGAACAACCAAGAAAGGTCCACCCCTTATCAATAGTTTGGAAATAATTGGAGTTTGGTCCCTGCCGAGCTCTTTCCTGATAATTTATTAGGTTATAAGTCCCGGCAACAGGAATATCAATCCTCGGCCCAGATGACCGAGGGATACCTCGGAGAAGATTGATCAAATTTAGTGGATTCAAGGCTTCAGTGGATCAAGGCTTGTGGCATCAGCGTCTAGGACATCCGAGTTTTTCTGTGCTTTCGGATTTACCTATGTCGTCTTCTTTTTCCAAGTCTGTTACTTTTGATTCTTGTGATGCCTGTTTTAAGGCGAAAAAAACTTGGGAGGTTTTCCCAGAAAGTTATAATAAAGCTAAGGATTGTTTCTCTCCTATTCATTGTGATGTTTGGGGGCCATATCGTATTCCGTCCTCGTGTGGGGCGGTTTACTTTCTTACTGTTGTTGATGACTTTTCTAGAGCAGTTTGGACATACTTACTCTTAGAAAAGTCTCAAGTTCGTAGTGTGCTAACCAATTTTCTAGCATACGTAGAGAAACAGTTTGGTCGACAACTTCGAATTGTTAGGAGTGACAATGGAATGGAGTTCATGTGTCTTTCTTCTTACTTTCGCCAACTTGGGATTGTTCATCAAACCTCGTGTGTGGCTACTCCACAACAAAATGGCCGCGTAAAGCACACGCATCGTCACATTCTTAATGTGGCTCGTGCTCTATTATTTCAAGAAACTATGCCTACAAAGTTTTGGGGAGAAGGGGTGTTGACGACAGCTTCTACATGGTTGTTCTCCGAGGTTTGACCACTTGAGAGTGTTTGGATCTGCGTGTTATGCTCATCGTGCCTCGCGGGATAAAGATAAGTTTGGAGTATGAAGTCGTTTGTGTGTGTTTGTTGGTTATCCGTTTGGAGAGAAGGGTTGGAAAGTATTTGATATTGAAAGAAATGAGTTCTTGGTATCTCGTGATGTGGTGTTTAGGGAGGATGTGTTTCCTTTTGCTAAGTCGTCTCCAGACTCTTGTCCAGCTCCTCCATTGTCTTCTCTTGTAGTTGATGATGATTGGCTAGTTTCTCATGTGGTAGTTAGGCAAAATATCCCGTCTGCAACAGGCATGTCGTTTGATACACCCCCTCGTGTTGATTGACAGGGGGAGTCGTCTACTTCTGAGCAGTCTCTGGATGATCTGTCGATCGACACAGTCACTCTTGTCGATCAACAGGGGGGAGTCTCCTTCGTCCACTCAGTCTCTGGAGGCCCTGTCGACCGATACAACCAAACTTGTCGATCGATAGGGGGAGTCTCCTTCGTCCACTCAGTCTCTAAAGGCCATGTCAATCGACACAGCCAATCTTGTCGATCGACAGGGGTCCGATGTTCAGTCTCCAAATGGTGTTGTTGAGAAGTTGGGTCGTGGTCATCGTAAAAGGTATCGCAGTGTGTTGCTCCGTGATTTTGAAACTGAAGATGTACCGTCAAAGTCCGATACTCATCACACTCTCTCCAATTCCAAGTCCTCAAAAATGTGTCAAGGTACTTCTCTATATCCTCTCACTCATTACATCTCGGATGAGTGTTTTTCTGCAGGACATCATGATTTTATTGCAGCTTTCTCTGCTCAGGTGGAACCCCAGCACTTTAAAGAAGCTGATGGGATTAAGGTATGGGATAATGCAATGGTGAAAGAAATTGATGCTCAGGAAGGGGCTCACACTTGGGTTATCACTGAATTACCTAAAGGCAAGACAACAATAGGAAGTTAATGGGTCTATAAGATCAAGTATAATGCAGATGGTACAATTGAGCGTTACAAAGCAAGGTTGGTTGCTCAAGGTCATACTCAGGTAGAAGGTGAGGATTATGAGAAAACATTTGCTCCAGTTGTGAAGTTGACTACGGTACAGACGCTTCTTCGGAATGTGGCTGCAAAAGGTTGGGAAGTGTAACAAATGGATGTCAATAATGCCTTTTTATATGGTGATCTTGATGAAGAAGTATATATGAAGTTGTCTCCAGGGGTTTCGCCACAATCACCCCGGTAAGGTATGTCGTCTTCGAAAGTCTCTGTATGGTCTTAAATAGGCACCTTGCTGTTGGTTTAAGAAGTTGTCTGATGCATTGGTCTGTTTTGGTTTTGTTAAGTCATATGAAAACTACTCCTTGTTCTCTTATACTAGAAAGGGAATCGAGTTGCGTATTTTGATTTATGTGGATGATTTGGTTATTTGTGGGAATGACAATCATATGGTGCAGAAGTTCAAGGAGTATTTGGGAAAGTGTTTTTCGATGAAAGATCTTGGTAAATTGAAGTATTTCTTGGGCATTGAAGTAAGTCGTGGTCCTAATAGTCTATTTCTTTGTCAACGTAAGTATGCTTTGGATATTATTGCAGATTCGGGTTTTCTAAGCTCCAAACCAGTTCAGACTCTGTTGCAGCAAAATCATCATCTTGCATCTGATGAGAGTCTGTAACAACCTGTTTTCGAGAGCGGCTGACCGAAGAAGTCAACGGAGGAATATGATTGGTCGAAAAAAAAAATAAAAATAAAAATAAAAATAATAATGACGTCATCGAAACTTGGAGCCCAAGCTGATTTTGCTATAAATAGAAGCCTTCCCCTTCACTTTTCTTCACACAAAACTTGGTGAATTATAAGAGCCAAGAGAGAAGGGAGGAGAGGGAGAGAGAGAGAGGAGGGGAAGAAGCCCGTCGGCACACCCGCCGGCGAGGAAAAGAGAGAGTAGGGAGGTGCTCGGGGATAAAACCCGACGCCTCGAGACGGTTTGACAGCCCGAACCCACTGCTTGGGATTCCGGTTAAACAATCTGGTTTAGTGAGAGGGCGCTGTTCGTGTTCCATTTCGGGCACGAACGAGCGTTCGGTATAACCAAACCTCTGCCGGAATTCTCTGAAATTTCCGTAGAAGCCTGATGTACTGTTGTTTTTACCGGTTTTCATGATGATATTTTACGCTGTTTTGGAGCCTTTTCTGCATTTTATATAGGTTAAATGGAAGTTTCCACATGCTGAAGTGTTTTGCAAGAATTTAGAAGATTTGGAGCTAAAAAGAAGAATTTTAATCCGAAACCCGAGTCGACCGACTCAAAGGCCGCTTTAGTAAAAAGGAAATTCTTCTTGGGCCTCTTTTTCGAAGCCCTAACTTCTATAACTTCTTTGCCGACTTATGCATGACCTAGAGGAGCTATATAATCAACTTTAAGCAGACGAGAAGAGAGGGACGACTTCCATCAAGCTATTGAAGCATTCAAGTATCTCTTTACCAAAAATCACCAAAACGTTACTTAGATTTTGTTTTCAGGGAGCACCCTTGTGTGAAGGTTTTCTTGTGCCCCTTTTCTCTTGGCTTTACAGAGAAAGAGCCACGTTTTTCTCTGATCTCTTTTGATATTACTTTCATATTGCAAATTCTTGATATTAATGATTATGAATGGTTTGTTTGCTATGTGTGAGTAGTTCTCTAGTTAGATCTAGGTTCTCAAAATTTTTATGGGTCATTAGGTGTACAAATTGTTGCTGAATTCGTGACTACTCTCTGCTTTAATATTAATTCATACAATTTTTTACTTGATCATTTAGAATATTGAATTTTAGGGTTTGTTGCATCATACACCCATTTTACATCAAGTCCGGAGCATTGTTTTTAGCAGGTGATCTCGTCCATATGCAAACGAGAGTTTGGCTTGGAAGGTCATGAACAATCAAATCCATTCTCAATGCATGTGTTAGCTATATAGGTTGGAAAGCATCCTTTCTCATCTGTTGGTTGATGCATAGTGCAATACGCAAAGAGATTTGGTATTGTATACAATGTCTTTTGTGTTTAAGAGTAGAGCAACATCTAATTTCGTGCATGACCCATATTACCCGCGATTTACCTAAGTCTAGCGTTTTTAATCCATAAGTTACACAACTAGTTACTAGATAGATTGCATTCTAATAGAATCGAAACTCGACATAATTTTTGTGGGATCGATAACCTAATTTATACTACAATTGTACACAGTGCACTTGCAGTTAGTTTTGGGTGAATAACTTTTTCGCACCATCAAGTTTTTTTGGCGCCGTTGCCTGGGATTTAACGGTGTTTTCGATTTTTGTTAGAATTAGAATTAGGAAATTATGATAAAAACAGCTACTGAATATTTCTCTTCTTTGTGTTTGATAGACATAAAATGATGCAAGGGAGATGGGAAGCCGGATGTGGATTTCGTGAGACCAAACCAATAACGAGATGGATACTTCAACCCGCACTCGTTTTACAAGCCAATGCCACCAACGAATGGAGCGGAGAGCCTAGTTGAAGAAGTCCTGGAGATGCAGAACAGAACTTATGAGACCCTTTTGAAGAAGATGGATCAACTTTTCCTTACCCTTGATTCGCGTATAAGCCACCTTCAGATTGATGTCGGAAGACTTCATGAGCGAATGGAAGAGCTTGAAAGATTTGTGGGAGTCAGGAGAGTCACCAAGTGCCCACTATCCATCCGAGCTATCCACATTAAAGAGATTGAAGAGGAGAAAACCCTGTAAGAAACAAATGAAGAAGGATCGTTTGACACAGTGGGTCGACTGCCATCAATGGTCGGTCGACGTGTCAACGGTCGGTGGACTGAGGAGAAGGTTGGCCGACTCTTAGCATATGAAGAAGAAGTGGGATGTCCTTTGATGAAGGTTCCACCCAAGAAGAGTGTCTACAACTCATGGTGCACTAAATCAGTGTATCCATGGATTCCAATTCATGAGTACGAAGTTGATTACTTGGGAATTGATGTAGAAGCTGAAGAAGATGATTGGGAACTCAAGAAAGAAGTTGAGGCCTATTCTAAAGTGTTAATGAGGAGGATGCCATTTTCCAGAGCCTGCAAGCTGAACGCTGAACTTAAAGACGTTCTCAATAAGGTGATGAGATGGAAGATAACCCCAGAAGATGAGAACTGCTTATTCGCTGAGATTTGTGACAGAGCGATCATGTACCGGATGCCGAACAAGAAGAAGGATCCTGGACAATTTGAGCTTACTCTGACAATTGGAGGTCAAGTATTCAAGAGATGCCTGTGTGATCTAGGAGCAAGCGGTAACACCATACCTTTGTCTGCCATGGAAAGGTTGGGACCACTCGAATTGAAGACCACCAAGAAGGAGATGCGATTAGTTGACAATACAAGTGTTGTGCCTTTGGGAAAACTTACTGGATTGCCATGTATGATTGGTGACAGATTCATTGCTTTGAATTTTTACATCCTGGAGACGTGATATGCTGATGAGAGCGATGGGATAGAGCAGATTATACTTGGAAGATCGTTCCTTAAGACCGCTGGAGTTTTAATCGATTGCTCGGAAGACACAATAACTTTAAGAGGTCTGGGAAGTCCGAACATTAGTTTCAAGATCAAGGATGAAGAAGTTGAAGAAGAAGATTTCGCCTGCTACTACCCAGAGAAGAAGAAGAAGAGTTTGACAGTCATCACAAACTCCAAACAAAAAATGAGAGTTATCGAAGAGACCATAAGGAAGAGTTTTCGACGCCCGAGTCGGTCGACTCTACCACCAGTCGGTCGACCCGACTCCCCTGAAGCTAAACGAAGAGTAATTTCTATGACAGCTTGTTCTACGCTTGATGAAGAAATTCAATCCACTGCTCGTTGGATACGACCTGAGCACATTGAGGACAAAATCGCTTTCTTTGAAAATTCATTGAAGGTACTTGAGACACAATTCGAATATGATGTGGAGGAGTTTATCAAAGAATGTAAGGAGATTTGGCCACTTGTGGAGCAATGTGGAATAGAGATGGAGCTACAAGAGTTGACACCATACTTACTGAAGAATAAGATGGGAGCCAAGGTGTTTTGCGGTAGACTTGCCAAGATGTGTGATGAAGTGATCGAGAAATCAATGCCAAAGAAGCTTGGAGACTTTGGTAGAGCTGGAGTAAACCTAATGTCGCTCTTAGTTGCCAAAATGATGAAGTTTGACCAAATGGTGAACAAGCAAGTGCTTTTGAGGCTAGCTGATGATACTTACAAGATAACCGAGGGAATAGTGGAGAATGTACCTGTGAGAGCCAACGGCCGGTTCTTCGTAGTAGATATCCACGTGGCAATGTTTGAAAGTGAGCCTCAACACCCGCTGATCCTTGGAAAACCATTCTTACACACCGCATATGCTGAGATAGATTGAAGAACTGGAAGAGTTTCAGAACTGCTGAATCCATTGAAGAAGAGAAGATGAGGATGACTGGAACTACACCTCAAAGTTTTGAACGTGCCCTCTACAAGGGAAACTACATTCCAATCCTAAGGAACAAGAAGCATGTATCCACCAAACAATCATTGTTCACTGTAAGAATTGAGATTGAGGAGATAGTAAAGAAAGCTGAGAATGAAAACAAAGTTGTGGATCTTACTGAAGATGATGATGATGAGGATTGTGAAGATGATCCTATGGAGGAACAAGAAGGAGACCAAGGATCTGAACTGAGCTCTACCGAGTAAGGGATTCAAGTCAGACAAAGTCAAGCTACTGACTGTAAAGAAGCGCTTAGTGGGAGGCAACCCACTTGTGAGTCTGTTTTAGTTTAATTCTTTAGGATTTCGTGCTTTTAGTCTCAGTTTAGATTGAGTCACGATAAAAACATTTTTTTTAAAAAAAATTAGTTTAAGTTTTGTTTTGAATTTTGCTTCTGAGGCCCAGTCGGTCGACCAAGCGCTAAGCAGTCGGTCGACCCTGCGCTAAGCAGTCGGTCGACCCTGCGTTAAGCAGTCAGTATAGAATGACCGAATATCGTTATTTGTGTTAGATTATGCAAGAAATTTGAGTTCAATTGATGAGTTATAGTGGATTTGATGGTTGAATGATGAAGAACTCCGTCGCGACCCGAGTCGGTCGACTCGCTTGAGGAGTCGGTCAACTGCGGTTGATGATTTTTGATAAAACGGTTTAAATTCCTTTCGATTCTACGTTCTTTTTGCAGATGTCTTCCTTTGAGTACGACTGCTAATATTTGGGACAAAGTAGAGAACGAGAAGCTCGAGGACCCATTTCCCGAGAGGAACCACGCGAACGTTATTAAAGACCGCGCATGCCGAACGAGACAAAATTGGCATTGGGATGAATTTGACACGATTTTCTACAACCGCTACACGGACTTTCTCATCCAGCCGATGCGCTTTCTGGACGTGCCTTACATGTCACGGCTGAAGTGGAAGCACCATTTGAGACAGTTGATGAAGAATGTCGGTATGGGGATCATTGGTTTCACTTGCTACGACACATATCCGGAGGCGGCACGACAGTTCCTAGCCTTGATGTATTTGGATATACCGCACCGCTGTGAGGACGTGAACCAATGGAGTCTCCACTTCAAGATCCGTGGTGAACATTACTCACTCATAGTGGCGGACATCTATCGTATTTTCGGTTTTCAGCGAAAGGGAACCGAATATTGGAGCATGAAGAGCTTTGGAGAGCGTGACCAGATGTGGTCAATCATTGGGTCTGGAGTTTACGAGCCAACGAAGACGAAGCAGTCTTTGATCCGCCATCCTGTTCTTCGGATTTTGGCTAGAGTCATTAGCCATACACTCTTGAGACGCACTGAGGTCGGCCGACTCTACGAGCCGGAGTTGACTTTGCTTTACTATGCCTTGGACGACTCGCTTCTGCTGCCAGAAGCGCCTAAGGATATTGATTGGAACATGGGTGCACTCTTTGCACGCCATTTAGTTGATACAAGAAGTCATGTCTTCTTGGGAAACGCTTCTTCTCAGAAGAAGGAGACTGTGGGGAACCTTTTGACCCCCATCATGAAGTGGTGTGAAGTACCACTTGATCTATTCAGGAAGGAAGCCGCCGATGTGACGAAGATTACTCTAAACGAGGCTTCTCTTGATCATTCTGAGATTGTTCGTATGGGAGGATGGTACGAGTTCATTCGGGACGATGGCGCGACTTGCTTGATTTGATTACCGAACGAGACTCACGTTAGGCTCGTTTCACAGGAGGACATTGGGTTTCACCCACCTGCTGACTTGCTGACGGTTATCGCCGCTGCACCGACTCTGCTACCAGAGGCTGCACATGCCCCACCTCGCCATACACGACGCGTCGCCCAGCCACCGCACACTTCTACTTCCCAGCCGCGTGATTCACACCGAGCTGGAGACTTTACCTTTCCTGGAGCGAGATTCTCTACTTGCAGGATGCCAGATTTCTTCGAGTTACCCGAGCAGCCACCATTTCAAGCGAGTCCAGAAGTGAAGTATGAATACAAGATGGAGCACCACAGGAGGAAGAACAAGATTACTCGATGGTTTTATTCATTTTTCACAGGTTGTTCGTCTGACAGAGGAGTCCACGAGCCAACCAAAAGAGCACCACAGCCACAGAGAGCTGGAGATGATGATGACCGACGAGATGATGACGATCCGGTGACCGAGTCAGACGACCCTACATCATGAAATGGTCGATGTAGGGTCGACGATGCATTTTTCCACAGCGCTGGGTAACTTAACATGTTTCCCGGATGATCCTATGATGATGAGCCACTTGCCACCACATTTCTATGGAGGCACTAGTTCTTCGCACGCCTTTGACCCTACAGCTGAGAGGAGACGCACTCGCAGTCCCCGCGATTAGTTACGGTTCTATCATTTCATTTTCAGTCTTTGCTTTTATTTATCTCTGGATTTCTCTTTGCACTTTGATTTGACTTGGTTTCACTAGGACAGTGAAATTTAAGTCTGGGGGAGGGAGTATTATGGCTTTCTTTCGTTTTATGGATCTTTGGTGAACTTTTTGCTATTTGATATGTTTTTGAATGCTATTATCACTTTCTACTTTCTTTAACTATGATTGAGTGACTCAGCAGCATTGACAAGGACCAACCTTATGGAAATCCATAGAGCTTGATAGATACAATACAGAGTAGATCCACGTGATTTTCTAGAAATTTTCAGCAATGCCATAGCACAATACAGTTAAGTCTGTATCATTTCGTTTGTCACATTAGCCATTATGTCTTGCTAAATATTCGTTCACTAGAATGAGTTTCGATATTCAGCTCTTCCTAAAGATAATTTGATGAAAAGAAAAGTATGTATTTTATGAAAACCTAGTGATGAGGTAGAGGGAAATTCCTTAAGACACCAATTATTCATCACTAGAAGCTCAGGATCTATGCGGTTAGGGAAATTCCCTATGATACCATGATGCATTTGAACCTTTGAGAACTCGGTTGACAGCGAGGGTAGGAAAATTTCCTATGATGCCATTATTCGCCTAAACTTTGAGAAATTTTGAGCTATAAATTGAATGATTAAAAAGGATAAGTCTGGGGGAGAGCGAAAAGACCATCTTGTGCTAAATTAGATGACGATTGATAAGCATTTCTGGCTATATGATGACAGTAGAATGAATTGTTTTGATGGTATCTGAAATATGGTTTTCATTGTGGTTGGGATAACTCTAATTTGTTCTTAATAAGTTTTTCATTGGAGAATACAACTTGGTCTGCGTATTGGTCAGCTATTGGAGATGTCACAATGAAAGAAATGGTTGCTGAAGGTTGATAGCTTGATCATGGTAAACCGGATTTGTTTTGACCACTAACTGGCTCTTTATTAGCTCAAGGGCGAGCAAAAGCTAAGTCTGGGGAAATTTGATGTATTGTTATTTTTATCGGTTTTCATGATGATATTTTACGCTGTTTTGGAGCCTTTTCTGCATTTGATACAGGTTAAATGGAAGATTCCACATGCTGAAGTGTTTTGCAAGAATTTAGAAGATTTGGAGCTAAAATGAAGAATTTTAATTCGAAGTCCGAGTCGACCGACTGGAAGGAAATTCTTCTTGGGCCTCTTTTTCGAAGCCCTAACTTCTATAACTTCTTTGCCGACTCATGCATGACCTAGAGGAGCTATATAATCAACTTTAAGCAGACGAGAAGAGAGGGACGACTTCCATCAAGCTATTGAAGCATTCAAGTATCTCTTTACCAAAAATCACCAAAACGTTACTTAGATTTTGTTTTCAGGGAGCACCTTTGTGTGAAGGTTTTCTTGTGCCCCTTTTCTCTTGGCTTTACAGAGAAAGAGCCACGTTTTTCTCTGATCTCTTTTGATATTACTTTCATATTGCAAATTCTTGATATTAATGATTATGAATGGTTTGTTTGCTATGTGTGAGTAGTTCTCTAATTAGATCTAGGTTCTCAAAGGTTTTATGGGTCATTAGGTGTACAAATTGTTGCTGAATTCGTGACTACTCTCTGTTTTAATATTAATTCATACAATATTTTGACTTGATCACTTAGAATATTGAATTTTAGGGTTTGTTGCATCATACACCCATTTTACTTCAAGTCCGGAGCATTGTTTTTAGCAGGTGATCTCGTCCTTGTGCAAACGAGAGTTTGGCTTGGAAGGTCATGAACAATCAAATCCATTCTCAATGCATGTGTTAGCTATATAGGTTGGAAAGCATCCTTTCTCATATGTTGGTTGATTCATAGTGCAATACGCAAAGAGATTTGGTATTGTATACATTGTCTTTTGTGTTTAAGAGTAGAGCAACATCTAATTTCGTGCATGACCCATATTACCCGCAACATCTGATGGTTGATGCGTGAAGTTATTCACCCAAAATTAACTGCAAATGCACAGTGTACAGTTGTAGTATTTAGGTTATCGATCCCACAGAGATTATGTCGAGTTTCGATTCTATTAGAATGCAATCTATCTGGTAACTAGTTGTGTAACTTATGGATTAAAAACGCTAGACTTAGGTAAATCGCGGGTAATATGGGCCATGCACGAAATTGAATGTTGCTCTACTCTTAAACACAAAAGACAAATGTATACAATACCAAATCTCTTTGTGTATTGGAATATGAATCAACCAACAGATCAGAAAGGATGCTTTTCAACCTATATAGCTAATACATTCATTGGGAATGGATTTGATTGTTCATGATCTTCCAAGACAAACTCTCGTTTGTACAAGGACGAGATCACCTGCTAAAAACAAAGCTCCGGGTTTAGTGTAAAATGGGTGTATGATGCAACAAACCCTAAAATTCAATATTCTAAGTGATCAAAATATTGTATGAATTAATATTAAAGCAGAGAGTAATTACGAATTCAGCAACAATTTCGTGCACCTAATGACCCATAAGACCTTTGACAACCTAGATCTAACTAGGGAACTACTCACACATAGCAAACAAACCAATCATAAACATTAATATCAAGAGTTTGCAATATGAAATCAATATCAAAAGAGATCAGAGCAAAACGTGGCTCTTTCTCTCTGTAAAAATAACAGGGGCACAAGAAAACCTTCACACAAAGGTGCTCCCTGAAAACAAGATCTAAGTAACTTTTTGGTGATTTTTGGTAAAGAGATGCTTGAATGCTTCAATAGCTTGATGGAAGTCGTCCCTCTCTTCTCGTCTGCTTAAAGTTGATTATATAGCTCCTCTAGGTCATGCATAAGTCGGCAAAGAAGTTATAGAAGTTAGGGCTTCGAAAAAGAGGCCCAAGAAGAATTTCCTTTTTACTAAAGCGGCCTTCCAGTCGGTCGACTCGGACTTCGGATCATAATTCTTCATTTTAGCTCCAAATCTTCTAGATTCTTGCAAAACACCTCATCATGTGGAATCTTCCATTTAACTTGTATAAAATGCAGAAAAGGCTCCAAACAGCGTAAAATATCATCGTGAAAACCGGTAAAAATAACAGTACATCAATGGTTCAACCTCACCTTGTTTGTTTGTAGTGTAGGATCACTGGGTTTGTCCAGTGAGCTGTTAGTTCCTATCTCAGGAACTAGCAGTATTCTTTGTTTGTAGGTATGGTATACGGTCACTTGGCATGATGCCGGTGAGCTATTGATTCCTATATAAGGAATGGCAGCAGTATATGGTTGAGGGTTAACCAGGTTCATTAGCTAAAATTTTGTGATGTAGAGTGAGGCCGTGACGCTTGTCTAGTAATAGATAAGTGGAAGGTTGAGGTTGACTATCGGACGGAAGCTATGAACTGCGAAGATTATGACCCGTGCATGAGTTTTCATGGCCATCGATTCTATGGTTAGATAGATATCGATAATGAGGCAAACGGAGTAGAAACCAACAAATCTATAGTAAGATAGATTCAGAATTAGGCTAGGGATTCGTCTTCTTGCGAGAAGCGGATCCAAGGTGTATGGGATAAGGGAAAGGATGAGGTGCACTACCAGAACTTAGAAGAGATTCTGGGAGGTGTGAGAATTATCATCGTTCTATGTGAAGATGATAAGCTCCTTGGAGTAGGATGGCAGGGTCTTTATATGAGGACTGTAAGCTCCTGACGGCATCAGTCTGAGATATCATTCTGTGAGAATAAATAGGCTCAGGAAGTCCGGACTGAGTTCCATTTACGATCTAACGACACGATGGACTCTTTACGGCTCATCGCGTCTATTAAGGGACGGATGTTGGTGGTGCTGTGCAAGTACTGACTCTACTCTACATAGCAACGGCTTGGTATGACAGAACGAGTAAGGTTTTGTTAGGCCGTGAATCTGACAAAGCAAGTTATGCTTTGGCTAGATTTTGTACCTAGCGGAGTTATGGTAATGGTAAGGCTGGGATCTAAAATAGCAAAGGGCTATCTTTGGATCAAGCTTATTAGAATAAGGTAGAATTATGGATTAGTACTCCGCTAGGTTAGGATAAGGAGAGAGTGAGCTGCGATACGACGCCGAGATATTTGGTCTGTACGACTGTGTTGCACCAGAGATACCTGGGATCATGACCCTTGGCTGGTGGCATGAAATTCGGAGCATAATCGTAGTCTCACCGCTATTGATTATGTGTAGGGTCACCGCGTATCGATAAATAGAGAACGGTGTCGGATGTTCTGATTGTATGCCTTTGTGGTTGCAATTAGGTGTTCCGTGAGGTGGATGTCGTAGTATCGTATGCTCAAGGCCCAAAGGGAGTTAGTGATATGGTGAATGCTAGTAATAGCGCTATATAAGTATTATGGATTAGTAGGAGTTTTTGAACTGCTGGAAATACGTCCCGTTGTATGGACGGCAGTTTCTTACTCAGTAGTGTAATGGGGAAGTTGAATAGTTTATTTCCAGGGGGAAATTGATTATTTAACTTGAGTTTAGTAGTGTAATGTTCACAGGTTATATATCGTCATATGACGTAGCGTCACCGAGCAGGTCCTTGACCGAGATGTCCGATCACTAAGTGTTCTTGTTTGATTGGCGAGGCGGTCGGGCAGGTCTGTCAACGGGAATGACGGTTTGGGGGCGTTACAGAGTCCTTTTCTAGTTGACCCCAAGAAGTATAGGCATCTGGTTGGTCATTTGATCTATCTTACTCATACTAGATCCGAGTTGAGTTATTTGGTTCATATTATATCTCAGTTTATGCAGAAGCCACGTGAAGCACAATTGACTATGACACTACGGGTTTTTCGGTATTTGAAAGGTTGTCCGAGTCAAGGAATTTTGCTTAGGTCTGATGATGATCTTTCTCTCACAATTTACTGTAATTTAGATTGGCAGTCGTGTCTTTTGACTTGTTGTTCCCTTAGTGCATTTGTTGTTATGTTAGGGAGTTCTCCTATTTCTTGGAAGACCAAGAAACAGGACACGGTGTCTCATTCGTCAGCAGAGGCTAAGTATTAAGCTATGGCTGCTGGTCTTCGCAAGGTGAATTGGTTGCGCAGGTTTCTGAAGGATTTGGGCATTGATCAGTCACAGCCTACCAATTTTTTCTGTGATAGCAAGGCTGTTATTCACATTGCTGCAAATCCAGTATTTTATGAGCGTACTAAGCACATAGAGTCGGATTGTCATGCTGTTTGCGATGCTGTTCAAGATGGAACAATTGATACTCATCACATTGGTACGAATGATCAGGTCGCCGATATTTTGACTAAAGCTCTTGGTCGTCCTAAGTTTGAAGGTTTACTATCCAAGTTGGGCGTTTGTGATCTTTACGATCCAACGTGAGGGGAGTATTGGGCTATATGTGTAAATTGGGTTGAGTTTGTTAGTATTCATGCACATATGTATTAGGGCAAACTGGTCGTTTGTGATCAAGTATGTATATCCTTGTATGTGTAAAGTTATAAGCCAGAAATTCAGTTATTTAATTCTACAGTTGGCACATCTGTTCTTCTGATGAATCTTAAATGTATTTTTTCGACAAACTACCTGAGTATTTGACTTTTAAGTAGATGTCAATTGTTCTTACAAAGTGGTTTTTATTTTTGAATTTTGAATTTTTCTCATCACTTTATATTTGTTCCTCGCATATATCAGTTTCACAACATACACATCAAAATGACCCGAAGATGAATTAGGTATTGAAGTTATTTTCAACCTGCACATATCGTACGGCTCAATAAGCTAGTTAATTCTAAGTTTACTTTTAATAATTTGTAAAAAAACAAGAGAAAATTACTAGAATATCATAAATAACATCACTTATTATTAGATTACCATATCTTAATTTTTGTTTACTTATATATCTATCAAAAGTCTTTAAAACCTGAGTTTACATCACTAATTAACAGAATACCATTATGATTAAATTACTAATTAATCTTATTTTGTTTTAAAATTAAAATTCAAAACTATACAATTAAAAAATAAAATAAATAAAAAATAAAAATAAAAAGAAAAATCGAAAATTAAAAATAAAAATTTAAAATTCAAAATCGAAATGAAAACTCAAAATTAAAAAGAAACAATGAAAAAGTTAAAATATTCAAAAATGAAAAAATAAAAATTTAAAAACTTAATCCTACAAACTAAATTTTTTTAAAAAAAAATTAAAAAAAGTTGAAATTAAAATTAAAATTTAAAATTTAAATCAAATTGATTTTTAAAAACTTTAATGTGGTATTTTTCAATTAAATTAACTAAATATTTTAGTTTCATTTATCAAGATTTTTATTTATTTTATTTACTTAATTGAAAACAAAATCTTATATTTTTAGATAATTTCCTAAACCAAATAGATCATACAAAAATAATTAATCAGCCACTACGTATGTTAACTCGACCACCACTTATATCACAGTACAATAATTATTTCTGGGCCGACTTATAAAACACGTCCAGGCCGAGTTACTTACTATTATGCCGAAAATAAAAATCGGCCACCAATCTATATAAACTCGACTGGAATAATTTAAATCGGCCAGATAAGTCGGCCGAAAATTACATAAATCGGCTAAGTTTTATAAATCAGCTGTCAATAACCGAAAACTCGGCTTCGAAATTGTAAACTCGGCCAACAAAATAAAACTCGGCCTGGGATAAATAAAACTCGGCCTAGGATAAATAACTCAGCCGTCACATAAAATTGGAAACTCGGCCACGAACAGAGTAAATCGACCATTCTCTTAACTCAGCCTAGAAACATATAAATCAGCCGTAATTACTCAGGCCGACTTATCTTGGCCGAGTTTCCTAAGTTAGTGGCATTTTTCGTAAATTTTTTTAAAATTTGCTGATGTGGAAATGGCATTTTTGTAATAAGGTTTTTTCTAATAAAAGCTTTTGAGGATATTATGGCTATGAAAAGTAGTCTAGTAATTAAAAAAGTTTTCATGATATCATCATATATAATAAATGGGAAGTGAAAACGCACGGGAGCGTTTCAAGGAGACCTAAACCAATCAGATTATTTCTAATTTTAACCAATCATATATTTAAAACCATAATTAATAGATTTACAAAAAATCCCCTAGATTTTTTTAAAAATCATCCTGTCCCAAAAAATAAAATAAAAAAAAAAAACAAACCCGAAATTCAGGCCCAAAAATAATAAAATAAAACAAGCCCAAAATTTTTTTAAAAACTTCGAATCAACTCTAATTATTGTCGAATGTACACTAGAAACTCTATAAATTAATAATGTCGGGACCGCGATATTTTATTAATTTATAGAGTTATTAATTTATCGATTTTCAATATCTTTTTCCTTTTACTTTTCAATTTGTTCTCGAAACTTTTTTTCTTCAAATTCTAAATTTTTTAGATTTCCTTTTTCTTTTGATTTTCTATTTTCTTAGAAAACAAATTTTCTTTAGGTTCTAAAATTGTTCTAAATTTCATTTTTTTGGCTTCCAAAATATTGTAATTGTAAGATTTTCCAAATTGTTTCCTTTCTCATAGACTTTACGGCAACACTATAAATATTTTGATGCAATAAAAAATTAGAGATGAATTTCAACGAGATTTGCAAAGCAAACAAAGCTAAAGTCAATTTGACTAAATTGACTTAATTATGTATGCATAAATTTATATACTTAATTATTAATTTATGATATTATTGGGATCATATATTTACATTGAGGTTTCTGAAAAATTATTATCTTATTATCTTATCGAGTTTTATAAAATTTTACATTGGCCCAACTCGGAACCGAAGAAATTTATTAATTTATCGTGCTTATTAATTTATCGAGTATTAATTTATAGAGTTTCTAGGCTTTTTTAAATTTATGCTTTTCTAAAGGAGACGATAATTATCGTCTGTGCATATAGAACCCTGATGATATTTGTATATATACCTTGCTTTTAATCACGTTAACCATCAAAAATCAAAAAGAAAAAGAAAACAGATGCTAAGCAAGAACGAAGCTATGAAAACCAAAAATGCTATAAAATGAAATACTATATGTTTTGTTTATTTATTCTTTTTTCATTCTCATGTTCGTTCTCTATGTTTATTATTTTGAGTTCATCTTTTCTGGTGGTAAGTAACATTTTTCTAAATCTTTCATTGTTCCGGTAGGTTCATATTTGATTGAGTTTGGCAATTGACATTTGTATTGGTATTTGATTAAGTTTTACATATGTAAAATTAAAATTTAGCTTCATTCGAATTGTGATACTATAAATATTGATAGTATCAATTGCTGCGTTCCTAATTTATTTTGATAAAAGGGCCATCCACAATTCGTTATCTCTCTGACGGTACAGAATTTAGCAGAAGAGTTGCACGTTTATCAAGGATGATAAAGAAGCAACAAGAGTGGGAGAGCACACGAGCATAGATGAGGAAAGAATCTGCAGGAGCATGGTGTGATGATATAAAGCATTCACTATCAAGGAATGAGTTTGAGATGGAGGAGCAAGTGGAACAAGTAAAAGGTGACTTCTTTCGTCTCCTTGAATCTGATCATCCTTTTTAACCACATTGGAACTAAAAGTTTTGACTATTTTTCCTTAACTTGGAGCTAAAACTGAATTAGCTGAAAGGATAAAAATATTGGAGTCGATGTTTAAGAGTGTTTGTGTGTTCAGTCGAAGCAGTAATGGAAACAAACAGTAGATGGTCGTGACAAAGCCTCTTCTTCACCTTCTCTTCTCTTGTGAAACTTTTCTACGTCTTTCCATTTATCATCTCCAATTTCTTTTTCTCTTTCTTTTTTTTTGTATTCGAAGCAGAAGAATTATCGAGAGCATCACTACTGTTTCAGCGAAGTTGATCAGTTTTATGATAAGTTCTGTTAGCTAAATTCTTTTGGGCTTTTTATTATTTATCCTTTGGATGATGAGAACAGCTTCTACTGATTTTTTAGAAAAATTTGATTGGATCCTCGATATAAGTTGTGCTCCAATTGCGCTTCAATGAGATAAAACAATGATTTTTAGAAACACTTTTGAAGACGAAGTAGTTCATCGGTTTGAGTAGTCCAATCTCCTCAGCCTTAAACTCCCATCAAGATCTCCGGTAATCAACCTATTTTGTGATTTCAGATTATCTCAAAGTCAGGTTTTGTTCATCAATCTAAGCAATTGTTCGATGAAATGCCTCGGAAAGCTGTTGTGGCGTATAACTCTATGATGGCTGATTATATTCAAAACAAGTATCACATGGAATCTCTTGAAATCTTTAATGGCATGGAAAAACAGAGTCCTTTATCACCCGATGGAACTTTAGTGATAGTTCTTTTTGAGAGTGCAAGTCAGTCGGTGATGTAAGCTGTGTGGCAGATGGAGAGATGACACACGAAATACTACACCGGAGACTGTGTTCGAAATCAATGGAGAAGATTATGGAATGCGGATATCAAGGGTGATTTAATCTAAAGATTCTAGAGATCAAAGATTGACAGCAATCAAAGATTTGGAGCATAATCAAGAATCCTTAATTATAGGAATCAAGGCAATCAATGTTAAGGGATTTCCAAATATTGCACATAAGGAAACCTTGGATATCAAGCATAGAGAAAGTTAAGAGATTTCCGAGTGTGCAAGAAAAGGGAACATAGAAAATATGTTTAACTATAAAAGGAGTCGAAGATCTGTGTATGAAGATTATCACTTTACAAGTTGTAATAGAGAGAGAGAGAGATCTAAAGCTAAGGGTTTGAAACACAACATAGGGCTTAGATCATTTGGAAAGATCTATAGCCAAGGGGTTGTAATAGAACATAGGGCTTTGATCATCTGGGGGATTAGAGAGCGAGTTCTTTTGTAAGAAGAGCGATTTAATATTTCTTGTAAGTGTATCATAAGAGTTTCTAATCAAAGCATTTTCTTTGTAGAGAAACTACTGTGTGCCATATCGTGTCCTACTATGTGATTACAACGCACTCTTTGTCATTCCATATTCTCAATTAGTATCAGAGCCAATCACTTGGGTGCATTGGAAACATGTGAAGATCCTGGAGGAAGAATGGGGAAGGGTAAAGAGTTCTGGACTAAGGAGATTGTTCTAGAAGGGAACAACTATGGCCATTGGAAGCAGCATATGAAGGCAAGCATCAGAAGCATAGATGAAGATGCTTGGACCGCGGTAGAAACCGGGTGGGCGCTTCCAACCAAGGTGGTAGAAGAGAAAGCGGTGCTTAAGCTCAAATATGAGTGGACAGACGAAGAGAAACGGATGTCCAAGTTCAATGCTCGTGCATTGTCTGACATTTTTGGAGCGGTGAACTCGGAACAATTCCAAACCATCCAAAACTGTGAGACAGCCAAGGAAGCATGGGACATCCTTCAACGCGAATATGAAGGAAATGATGCCGTAAAGAGGACTAGGATCAACTATCTAGCCTCTAAGTTCGAACTGATGAAGATGGAGGAGAGTGAGTCAGTTGGTGAATACAGTGCACGCATCAGCAACGTTGCAAATGAAGCACAACTTCTTGGAAAGAAGTACAAAGAGAAGAAGCTGGTGAAGAAACTTCTAAGGAGCTTACCAGAGAAGTACACGGCCTACAAAACGGCTCTCTCCGTTTCATCCAACACAGATGAAACCAAGTTTAGTGAGGTAGTCGGGATGCTGAAAGCATACGAAATGGAGACAACAGGTGAAGTCAAGAAGAAAGGTGTAGCTCTTGTGGCAGAAGGTGAGTCACACAAGATAGAGGAACTGTAGAATTCACTAGGACTCCTGGCAAAACGATTCAACCGAGCATTCAAGATAAATGATTCAGGATTCAAGAAAAATGAATCAACGAGGAGGTCTGGTGATGCAGTCAAAAATACCTCACGCTCTGCCACACAATGTCATGAGTGTAAAGGTTATGGTCGCTACAGAAGCGAATGCCCAACCCTCAAGAGAAAAGAAATCAAGGGCTTTGAGTGTAAAGGCTTTGGACACACGCAACAAGAGTGTCTAGGTGATCAGAAGAAAGGTCAAGAAAAATTCATGCTTGGTGTTGAAGAAAGTGATGAGTCAGATGAGATTGATGAAGAAGAGTGTAACAATTTTGTTGCATTTGCGGGCATTTCTGAAGAACCTGTGGATGTCGATCCAAGGCATGAGGTAACAGTTGAGAGTGACAGCGACTCTGATATCGATGTTGAAGAGGAGTATCAGAAGATGTGCAAGCAAGTGTTGGATGTCAGTCGAATCAATTCACAACAATCCTGCAAAATCAAGCTACTTGAGGCAGAGCTTGAGGTAGAATGAGCAAAGAGCTTAAAACTTCTTACAGATCTCACAGAGCAGCTCAAGAAGATAAAGATGCTGACGGGAACCAAGGGACTTGATCATATACTGAATCAACAAAGGTATGAGAAAACCAACTTTAGTATAGGATACACTGGAGCAACAAGCTCATCCAAGATTAAGTTTGTCAAAGGGGGAATGCATGACACTGAGGCTAATCAATTGGCTGCCACACAACATACCTCACCGCATACCTTACAAGAAGGATAAATCTCAGATGATGAAGAACTTAATCTAGGATCGTGCTTTGTGTGTGGAAGCTTTGAACATTTTCAGGCGTTATGTCCAAAGTATCCGCCTGTGACAAAAAGAACCACACGTCAAAACACGCATGGAAGTTATTTTGTGTGTGGAAGCTTGGATCACTTCAAAGCCAAGTGCCCAGAATTCAAGGCTAGGGTGGCTAAACTAGTTAGGCAGAACAAAGTTCACTATGATGAAGTCAGGAGAAACAGAGGATGGGTCAGGAAGACTCACCTGAATGAGGTGCAAGGTCAGAGATAGAGAAAATCACAACCTGCCTCACAAAGAACCTTACGCCGACGATTTGAACGAGCAGATGCGCGTCAGAAGAGGTCAGGAAGATAGGAGAATAAAAGAGCTCATGCAGCAAATCGTGGCAGGTCTTACCCAATCCATAGGTATGACTCAAGGTATGATAATGGCTATGGGTATCCTCAGCAAAGATTTTGGGATGAGGAATATAGGGTAGAACCAAGGAGAGACTACTACCACAGAAGCCGCAACATGAACTACAACATGCGGTGTCACATGGCTTTCCAAGATGACATAAGAGGAGAAAAGGAGGAGACCTGGTATTTTGATAGTGGATGCTCCAGGCACATGACTAGGAAACTTAAGCATCTTCAAAAAGTCAAAGGGGTCAGAGGAGGAAAAGTTACCTTTGGTGGTGGGACCACAGGTCAGATTCGAGGCAAAGAAAAAACCTCTAAAAATCAACAGCCCAGGCTGATGAATGTGTATTTCGTTGATGGCTTGAAGGCTAACTTAATCAGTGTGAGCCAGTTGTGTGATGAGGGATTGAAAGTAGTCTTTACAAGCATAGACTGTGAGGCAATTGACAAAGATGGGAATGTTAAGATGAGAGGAATCCGATCAGGGAAAAATTGCTACATGTGGAAGAATCCCACGAAGAGCCACACAACATGCCTCAGCGCTACAACTACGCTGGATCTACTGCATCAGAAACTTGGGCACATGAACACCAGGACACTCACCACTCTGGTGAAACAAGGAAGTATACGAGGAGTTCCAGTGCTGAAACATCAGGAGGTAGTGTGTGGACCTTGCAAGAAAGGTAAACAAATCAAGATTCAGCACAAGAAGGTACAAGATGTACAAACGTCAATCCATTGGAAGTAGTTCATATGGACTTGATGGGTCCCATGCAAGTGGAAAGCCTGGGAGGAAATAAGTATGTCTTTGTGCTAGTTGATGATTTCTCGCGTTTCACTTGGGTGAGGTTTCTTCGAGAAAAATCAGAAACTGTCAATTGTTTCAAGATCTGGGCCTTGCAACTCATGAACCAGAAGGGAGGAATCAAGGTCATTAGAAGTCACCATGGTGGAGAATTTCAAAACAAGTTGATGGATGACTTCTGTGACAGTCAAGGGATGGTACATCAGTACTCAGCTCCTTATACACCTCAGCATAATGGAGTGGTGGAGAGGAAAAACAGAACTTCAGGAAATGGCTCACGCAATGATACATGGAAACAAAGTTTCTCAGAGGTTTGGGGTTGAGACGATAAGTACTGCATGCTACATCATTAACAGGGTGTACATCAGAAAAGGGACCACTAAAACACCATATGAGATATGGAAAGAAAAGATACCTAACTTGAGCTACTTTCATGTTTTTGGTTGCAGGGTGTACATCATGAATGACAAGGATCATCTCGGCAAGTTCGACTCACGAAGTGACGAGGGGTTCTTTTTGGGTTACTCAGGAACTGGCTCAGCCTTCAGGGTTTACAACAAGAGGACTAGAGCTGTTGAAGAATCAGTCAATGTTGTTTTCGATGATACATCTTATCGGTATGTAGATGTTGAGGATTCAGAAAGTGACTCTGAAGAAGAACAACCAGGAGCTGAGAAAGACAAGCAGTTAGTTGGGTCAGATGAAGAACCATAGGATCAAGCTAAAGACGATACCACAAGGTCTGCCACATCAGATAATTCACTGACTCAAGTTCATCGACATCACTCACCTGATGATGTAATTGGTGATGTAAATGATGTGAGAAGAACTAGAGGGGTGGTTTGTGACTACAGGAAGATGGCAAAATATGCATCTGCTGGATTTCAAGAAATGGTCATGTTTGGTTGCTTCGTATCAAAGCTAGAGCCTACCAATCATGTTGCTGCACTTGAAGATGACTACTGGATAGTAGCCATGGAAGAAGAACTGGAACAGTTTGTCAGAAATAAAGTTTGGGTACTGGTTCCGGGACCTACAGAAGGAAATGTGGTCGGCACCAAGTGGATCTTCAAGAACAAGTGTGATGCAGATGGTGTGGTAGTACGGAACAAGGCTCGCCTGGTGGCACAAGGATACTCTCAAGTAGAAGGTGTTGATTTTGATGAAACCTTTGCACCAGTGGCAAGACTCGAATCTATCAGATTCTTTCTGGGGATGGCATGTATACTAAACTTCAAAGTAAACCAAATGGATGTCAAAAGTGCATTCTTGAATGGTTATCTTCAAGAAGAGGTCTATGTTGAGCAACCCAAGGGTTTTGAAGATGCTCATCATCCTAACTATGTGTACAAGTTGAACAAAGCACTGTATGGTATGAAGCAAGCACCTCGAGCTTGGTATGAGAGACTCACGAGTTTCTTGATCTCATGTGGCTACACACGAGGTAGTGTGGACAAGACTCTCTTCATACTATCTCATGAATCTGACTTGATGATCGTTCAGGTTTATGTGGATGATATTATCTTTGGTGGAATTTCAAAGAAGTTGGTTGATTTATTTGTTGACAAGATGACCAAAGAATTTGAGATGAGTATGTGTGGGGAGCTGAAGTACTTCTTGGGGCTGCAAATAACCCAAGATGATGAAGGAATCTTTATAAGTCAAAGCACGTATGCAAGGAACTTGGTAAAAAGATTTGTACTAGAAAGCAGCAAGACTTCAAGCACACCTCTGAGCACCACCACCAAGCTGTCGAAGGATGAAGAAGGGGTGAGAGTTGATTCCAAGCTCTATCGAGGAATGATAGGAAGTCTTCTGTACCTCACAGCAATCAGACCTGATCTGAGTCTCAGTGTTGGTGTGTGTGCTAGATTCCAAGCTGATCCAAGAAACTCACATCTTCAAGCAGTCAAAAGGATCATTAAATATGTAAAAGGAACAGCTGATCTTGGGGTGTCCTACTCAAAGGCATCGAACAACAACCTTGATGGATATTGTGATGCAGATTGGGCTGGAAATCTGTTCAATAGAAGAAGCACAAGTGGTGCTTGTTCCTTTCTGGGAAATAACTTGGTGTCGTGGCACAGCAAGAAGCAGAGCTCTACCTCACTGTCTACCGCAGAAGCTGAATACATCGCTATGGGGAGTTGCTGTACTCAGTTGCTATGGATACAGCAGATGGCTTCTGACTATGGGATGGACTCTGGACCTCTACTGGTGTATTGTGATAAAAAAAAGTGCCATTGACATCTCAAAGAACCCAGTTCAACACTCCAGAACCAAGCATATTAACATAAGACATCATTTCATAAGAGAGCTAGTTGAAGACAAAAAGGTAATGATTGATCATGTGGTTACTGAGTTGAAATTAGCTGATTTGTTTACTAAACCATTGGATCTCAATCGCTTTGTAAGTTTACGCAAAGCAATTGGGGTGTGTGAACACTAACTCTCTTATTGAGCATGCTGAGCTGACACAGGAACTAGCACACCAGGTATATCAGACTTAGACTCAGCATGGAGCTTCTTATGCACAAATGGAAAAGAGTTGCCTCTCATGTCGGCTCATAGGCAGTACAGGTTTCACACTGAGAGTGGAGTACAAGGAGCTGAAGGGCAAAATGCCAGAAAAAAAAAAAAAAAAAAAAAAAACAAGAGAATCATGAGACAAGATCGTGAGATAGCACAACAATAATAATAAAAAAAAACAAATTCAAGGAAAAAAAAGGGAATGCAAATCCAGCCGCCCTCCAGTGTTGGATAAAGGTTGAAAACTCTTGTGGGATGAAGACATGAGAGTGTGAAAGCTAGCCAAAAGTGAGGAAGCAGCCATACCCTAAGAATCAAGTCATAGCACGATATGCCTTGGTGGGTCAGTTCCTGAGCTAGCGCGTGTGGTAGAGGGTGTGTGATCTTGACACATCTCAGGGGCGAAAAATCCAAGAAAAAGAACAGCTAAACTCGTTGGGTAACTACTGATTGATCATTATACTTTGAGTTTTTAGCTTCATGAATATGTGGATGTTAAAGTTGTATGTAGGTCAAGGGAGTTGAAGATTGGGCAAAGAGATCTCAAGATTTTCCTAAAATTGATTAAGAGAATGAGATTGATTTACTTGCCATTTTTGGATATTTTTCAAATATTTGAAAATACGTGATTAAGTGGGCAAGTGGGGCCGATTTCCATGGGAGACAGGAGAGAGAAACTTTAATTCTCGAAGTCGTGGCCCAAGATACACTGTTGAATCAACTTCATCATCTTCAAGGTCCTCTGCGCCTAACCCAGAATCCGGCGAGTCAGTCCGTGATGCACCAGGAGAAGCAACGATCAACACATGCACAACAATGGTGCTTCACTCATCAGTGCTTCCAAGCCATACCTCGACGAAGCCCACGCTAGAGCTATCAGAGGTGGCTGAAGACTCAGGAACTCCATCTTTCGTGAGTTCTCATGAGGTCTTCCCAGAAACCCTAGATCCAAATTTGGGGTTTCTTCTGAGAAAAAGGGTAGATCTTCAAGAACAACTTCAGAGGTACGTAGTGTGCCAAATTGGTGGATGAAGACTCCCATGATGACATTCCGCTGCAGTCTGTCGCAGGGAAGCTGAAGGAGCACAAGAAGAAGAACTCTGTTCCGGTGAAGAGAAAGAAGATCTCGAGAAAACAGAAGGAAGCTCAGGATGTGGTGGAGCTGAGTACAGAGAATGAAGAACCACTCAGCAAAAAGGCAAATCATGCACCTACAAAGACTGCCTCACACAGAGCCTCATCGCGACAAAAAGGAAAAGGCAAAGCTATTGAAAGTCCAACTTCCTCTGGTGAAGCAGTTAATTCCAAACGCTTCAAGAATGATGAAGCATGCAAGTTGTGTCAACACTACTTGACTCGGGAAATCGTGAGTCAAAGGTATGTTGATTTCCGCTCTGAGACATCTGCTGAGATAGTTGCGATGATAAAGAGTAGCAAGATGGAGTCAACAGTAGATCGTGAACTCTTGCCTCCTTACATTCCTGAGGTAATCTGTGAGTTCTATGCTCATTTGCCACATGAGAAAACCAGGCAAAAGGAGGTTAAGGTATGGTTCAGGGGATATGAGTACAAATTCTCCGCCGATCTCATCAACAAGGTCTTGAAGTTTCATGTACCTACAGCTGAGGAAGCCATCGCTGCAGCCAAGTGTGACAATGTCAGTGACAATGCTGTTGCTAGATTCTTGTGTCAAGAGAAAGTGACTTGGAAATCATTCTCTACCACAAGGTGTACCCCGCGGTTTGCATCTCTGTGGATGTTATCGGGTTACAACTGGCTGCCGACTAAGAATCGCACTTCAACTCCAATCGAGAAGGGCGGATTTCTTCATCAGATGGCTCATGGGCACATGGTAAACTTTGGTGAGTTTGTATTCCAGAGGGTTCTTGCACAAGGAAGAATCACCTACAACAAGGCAGGTATGTACTTTCCATCCTTGATCTTTGCAGTGCTGATGAATCAGAAAGCGCCTCCTACTTTTTCTGGTGAGAACAAGTCAGCCGGTGATGTAAGCTGTGATGCAGATGGACAGATGACACACGAAGTACTACACCGGAGACTGTGTTCGAGATCAATGGAGAAGATTATGGAATGCGGATATCAAGGGTGATTTAATCTGAAGATTCTGGAGATCAAAGATTGACAGCAATAAAGGATTTGGAGCATAATCAAGAATCCTAAATTATAGGAATCAAGGCAATCAATGTTAAGGGATTTCCAAATATTGCAAATAAGGAAACCTTGGATATCAAGCATAGAGAAAGTTAAGAGATTTTCGAGTGTGTAAGAAAAGGAAACATAGGAAATCTGTTTAACTATAAAAGGAGTCGAAGATCTGTGTATGAAGATTATCACTTTACAAGTTGTAATAGAGAGAGAGAGAGAGAGAGATCTAAAGCTAAGGGTTTGAAACACAACATAGGACTTAGATCATTTGGGAAGATCTATAGCCAAGGGTTTGTAATAGAACATAGGGCTTTAATCATCTGGGGGATTAGAGAGCAAGTTCTTTTGTAAGAAGAACGATTTGATATTTCTTGTAAGTGTATCATAAGAGTTTCTAATCAAAGCATTTTCTTTGTAGAGAAACTACTGTGTGCCATATCGTGTCCTACTGTGTGATTACAACACACTCTTTGTCATTCCACATTCTCACTTTCCGCGATGTAGTTACTTAGGCTACGATCATTGATGTATAATTCAACTCGAACAACAACTATTGTGGCTCCACCACCTTCTCCGACATGAAATCTAAATCTATCATAATGTACATGGAAAAACATAGTCTTTTATTACCCGATGAAACAACTTTAGTGATAGTTCTTTCCGTGAATGTTCAGCTCGTAAGATTAACCAAAGCCATGGATTTGCATTTATACATTTTTATAGAAACCAAAAGTGATAACCATGGGCGATTTCGATGACCATGTTCCCATGTTTGTCTCTTTCACGACAGTCTACTTTAAGTTCCCCTATTTGTTTCTTTCACGGCTGTATAATTCAATTCGAACAACAACTACTGTGGCTCCACCACCTTATCCGACATGGAATCTAAATCTATCATAATGGGGTATGTCTCTATCTCGCTGATTGAACAGAACTAAACCGACCGAATCAAGAATTCTGAACTAATTGTTTTTAAAACCAAAGCAAACCGAATAAGTTACTTTCTGATTCGAATATATGAGATGACCACGTTTATGTTAATAATAGCTACTTTTCGATTCGAATATATCAGATGACCAATAACACGTATATATGTAGAATATGTTGATAATTATGATTATTATTTTTTATCTATCATAGTACCATAATGTAATCGATTACAAGTTCTTTAGTTTGATACAGCTAAATAAACGTTTTAAGTAAGTCATAGATTAATTAGTTTTACGTACATTTGTTATTGCCAATATTTAACAAATCTGATATATTACAATACTTAAAAAAAACTTTCTAATAAAACTGTTTTGTTCTTCGTACTTACTGCATATTTAATTTTGTAAAAAAATATCTTTTAATCTACAGTTATTAGTTATTAACGTAAGCGATGATTTTCTGAAAAAACCTTTAGGGTGTTTCTTTGGCATCGCATTGTTTCACGCGTTCTACACCGCATTCATTCGTCAGCCGGTTTAGACATCGGATTTTTGCAAGTATTACTTAAGTTGTGACTCTTCCTTTCCATCTTCCAGAACAGCCGTTCGCACTTGGTGATCGAGATACACCTGTTGAAGGTAGACTTTCTAAATTTATTGCATGGATGGAAGATAACAACAATTACCCCGAAATTGTTAGCCACCTCATATATGAATAATTTACGACTAATTTTGTGTGGTATTTTCAAAAGAAAGAGTGGAGTCCAAGAATTAGAGATTTTACTCAAGGAATGATTAACTATGTTCACCCCTCATCGGCTGAATCGTATTATTTAAGAATTTTGTTCACCCATGTTCGTTGTCCTAAAATTTTTGAAGATATTAGAACGGTTTGGTGTGTTGTGCACTCTACCTTCAAAGCTGCTTGCTATGTGTGGTGACTCATCGACGATGACCGGGAGTATGTCGAAGCCATTGAGGAAACAAGTAAATGGTGTTCATCATCGTCCCTTTGGAGGTTATTTTGTACGATGTTATCTACATGTAGTATGTGTGATCGAATAGAAGTGTGGAACGCAACTGATCATTTAATGATGGCGGACTTGATGTCATTTTTTTGTGATACCACTAGGTCACTCTTTTATTTTAATGTTCTTTCAAAAATTGATACACTATAATTGATTATATATAATTTTTGGATATTTTAATAGTTCGTGTGATATAAAGGAGGAGTTACCATCATACATTATTTTGGATGCGTATAGATATATGATTAACAAAAACCTACACCCAAACAAATACACATCGTTTAAAAAGTCAGTCATTATAGTAATTGCTAGCTAACATTTTGTAATTGTGTAGGCTTACGTCAATATGTGTCCTCCTTATAAGTTTCCGGATATGAGGCGACTCGATCCCATCACTGCTAATTTGGGTAACGTATTTAATTTTAAAGTTAATTCATATATCCTATTATTATTGTGTTGTGAATATTGTGATTTCTTTGATTTCTTTGTATTTTGAATGTATAGGAACAAAAGAGAATCCAATTACTTTGGATGATTACAGTGCTGAGAGTGATTACACACATGATTTTGATGACTCCTATCTCGATGATGATGGATATAGTGACTTGGTTACTTATAGTGGTGATGAGTCTGATGTCATAAGTGAACTTGGAAGTAACGATGATGATGGTTCAGATGGTTGCGATAATAGTGATGACGATTCCAAATGAGATATTGTAAGTGACAGTGTTTCTGAAGACAAAAATGATGATTCCGAACCTGAAAGTCTTGACGATTCCTCTCATGATAGTGATGATAGTTTAGATGATGATGGGGATGAAGACGAAAGTGAGAATAGAGATAGTAGTGATGGCAATGATGACTATGTTCCATCAAAGAGACAACTCACATGTTAATTTATGGGTTTTTAGGATTTACAAGTTTTTTAGATTTTTTAGGAGCTTTTTAGTTATCATTTATATCTTTTATTTTTAATAGAAGTTGAATTTTAGATTTTCAAGTTTTTTGGTTTTCTTTTAAAACTTATATTTTTAAAATTATAGTTGATTTTTTATGAGATAATGACTCAAGTAACATCAATTTGTATACTAATTACTAATTTAACATCTTCAAAATCAAGTTTACTAGAATAACACTAATCTTTTGGTAAAAGACAATTTAACCCTCAATTACAAAAAAAAAAAAAAAAAAAAAAAAAAAAAAAAAAAAAAACTCTAATAAAGCTAAAATTCAAAAATAAAATATAAACTAAAAACTCTGCAGGTTTTTAAAAATTAAAAAAATCGAAAAAATTAAAAAAAATACTAAATATATAAAAAATCATAAATTATTTTAAAAAAATTATCGAAAAAAATAAAAAATATCAAAAAAAATCTAGGAGAGCTTTAATTTTGAAACAATAAAATCAAGAATTTATAAAAATTTTAAAAAATCTAAATGTCAATATATTTTAGAGACAATGACAAAAAAAATAAGTAGTATGATAATTACTTGATCCATGTTCTTCAAGGAACTTTTTTCATGGAGGTTTTTTAAAGGATTCGTGATACTGAAAAAAATTTTCAAATAACTGAATTTGAGGATTTACATAATTAATGGAAAAAATCAACAATAAATCTTAATTAGGTAAATAAGGTAAAAAAATAAGTAAATAGAAAATAAATAATTAAACTTTGTAATTAAATAAGGAAAATAACGTTTAAATTTATTTTTTCTCTTTTTACGGAAATTAAATGAGGAAAACACATTAATTGACAAAATTAATTAAGGAAACAGCAATAATTGACAAAATTAAGTAACCGCAGTAAAAAAAACAAACAAATCTGTCATAACATGAATATAAAAACTTGTCATGAAAAACCTGCTAGTAAGAAATAAATCTATCATAACATGACTATAAAAACCTGCCACCATATGACCTAAAAATGACTGAAAAATTAAATCTGCCGTAACGTAAAATAAATATGTTGTAACGTAAGCGTCAATATAGTAATTAAAAAATTCGATAGATTTATTTAAAATACCAATAAATCTACTACCATCATATTAAAAAACTTTGCCGCTTAAGAAAAGTCTGTTACAACATGAAATTATGAAAAATTTAAAAATTTAAAATTTAACAATTAAATCTGTCATAACTGAGTTAAAATACCTACGGGGTTTAATAAACCTATCACTTAAAAATAAATCTATCGTTCAAAAAATTAAATCTGTCGTTCAAATCTTAAGTCTACTGTACCTGATTAAATCTACTGTCATGTAATAAAAAATATGTGCTATTTAAATAAAACTGTTGAAAAAAATCTGCCACACATTATAAATCTGCCAACAAAATAAATCTGTCGCTTCGTAAGAAACATGTTTATTTTAACGATTTTCACCCAGTTTTTTAACTGTGGTAAAACTTTCGTTTTTTTATTTTAAATAATGGTAATATGCGTAATTAGGTTTTTTCTTATCAAAGGAAAAAGGGGTACTTTAGGTATAAAAATAAACTAGTAATTAGAAAAAGATTAGAGTCAATCTAGTAATATCAAACTAATTTTATGTTAGTTTAGTAACTCTCCCATTTTTTATTTGTTATGTTTGATTTCCTTATCTATTTAGAATTAATTTATGAAATGAGATATATATGTTCAAACATACACTATCATTCAAACATCCTAATACTACAAAAAAATTTACTATTCTTTTTTTATTTATATCATGATTTTTCTATTTGGTTTTTTTGTCGTTGCATTTACGTGCCACATTGAATACGAATCCTCACCTACTAGTAATTTACAATATAATATATAATATTCTAATAAATTTCCAAAAAAACAACTTTAAAATTTTTCAGATTTTTTTCCACATTCGATGAAGTTCCACGCAGTCGCCAAAAACGATTTTCTTTTTTCCCTTTTCTCCACATACCTTTGAATATTCATATTCGATGAAATAACTGTCCGTGTTTTATCTTCCACGCGGTCGCCAAAAACGACTTTCTTTTTTCCCTTTTTTCCACACACCATTGAATCTTCAAAGTTTAAATAAAAGTCAACATGTATTCGATGATGTAACCAACTTGACCTTTCTCCCGATCCTTCTATAAATTCCTCACATTTACAGCAGCTTCTCTTCATTCTCTCTCCCTCTGATACCGAGAGGCTCGCAATATCTACTAGAGTTTTAGTCGTCACGGCTCTCAAGCTCTCGCAATTTCTACCAGCGTTTTAGTCGTCACGGCTCTCAAGCTCTCGCTCTTCTATCTGATACACAGGCAAACAGCGTGACTGTTAAGATGGTTAGTTAAAAGGTTTGCATGCATGGACCTCTAAAAGTTGTCATTCTATAGGTTCGTTTCACGTCATCGATTTCTAATTTTCTGTATCACAAGATTTATTTGTTAATGTACCGGAAGTAATTTAGAAGTTTTTTCGAAAGGGTGATGGTTATCATTGATTCATATGAATGCTATCTATTTGTTACTATACGGATTCAAATCGAGTAAAAAAACGTGTGGACGAGATTCAAACGAAATAGAATACATGTGTGCAGATTCGAAACTAAAGAATACGCGTGTGAGATGTTGACTATAAAATAAGTAAAACATATGACTAAATATGGAACAAAAATAATACTAAGACCCAGTGGCATACTTTGTCTATAAAAAGGCCAATGGTTAACCCAATCTTCTTCACACTCACAAAATCCTCTCTCAAAGATATTGACAAAAACAAAGAAAAAAAAAAAGAATGTGTCAATCAAATGGTGTCAGAGATGAAGTTACAATACCTTTACTCACAAAAATCTCTCATCAGAAACTGCATTCACTTGAAAACAACTCAGCATCTTCCACCATCATAGCAAATGAACCAATCTCCATCGCCAAAATCTTACCATTGGTCATCACAGGTGTCTTCCTCTACTTCCGCTCCTTCATCTCTATGCTTTTCCTCCACCGTCTCGGTGACGCAACATTCGCCGGCGGCTCCATGGCTCTCGCATTCGCCAACATCTCGGGTTACTCTGTTTTCTCCGGTTTAACCGTGGGCGTTGAATCGATCTGCACACAAGCTTGCGTCGCTAAACGCTATAAACTGGTCCGGGCAACAATCTGGCGAGGAATCATCCTCCTCCTCGTCGCTTCTCTCCCTGTTTCTTTTATGTGGATCAACATCGAGAAGATTCTGATAATGTTTAAACAGGACAAGATAATCGCGTCGCAAGCATACACCTTTATGCTTTACTCTGTTCCAGACCTCATCGTTCAATCTTTCTCATACCCGTTAAGAGCTTATCTCAGGACGCAATCAAAGACTTTGCCTTCATCAATCTGCACAGCGATCGCAAGTGTTCTTCACTTACCCATTACATACTTCCTCGAGTCGTATTTCAATTTGGGGATGAAAAGTATCGCATTGAGTGGTGTTATCTCCAATTTAAACTTAGTCGCGTTTCTCTTTGTCTACATCGTTTTCTTCGAGGAAAAGCTAAGTCACAACGAGGAGGAGGAGGAGGAGGAGGAGGTTTCAGAGGAGTCTTATGGAGATAGTTGGAGAGAATGGAAGAACTTGCTCAGCCTCGCAATACCGAATTGTATATCGGTTTGTCTTCAGTGGTGGTGGTGCTATCAGATGATGATTTTGATGTGTGGGTATCTCATAAACCCTGAAGCAACCGTTGCGTCCATGGGAATTTTCATCCAAATCACTTCCTTTATTTACAATTTCCCGCATTCATTGAGGTCCGGAGTTTCCACTCGTGTTGGCAACCAGCCACTGGGAGCGGGAAGAGCCGCCATTGTTGGACTCGGTATCAGCATTGCTCTCGGTTTCACGGCTCTCGCGTTCACCGTCTTGGTCAGAAACATATGGGCTACGATATGTAGAAAATATTGGGACTTGGAGGCGAAAAGAGCTAAGGAGCTTACGGAGGGGGATGGCGGTCACGGCGAGGATGTGGAGCTTGGGAAGGTTGTTACGGATTAGGATAAAGTTCGCAGAATATCTCTGTTTATTGTTGCGGTCCAATATAGGTTGATCATTGGTTATGTTATTTGTATAGACCCAAAAGATTAGTCTATATATGTATATTGTCTTTCTTAATAAGAGACCGCTTCTATGTTTGACGTTGATATTCTCTTTACTTGCATATCAACAATTATGTATATAAGTCGCTATGTCAATAATAAAACTACTTATGTTTAATATTGTTGTAGTAGAACTGTTGGTAGAGCTGAGTTTCACAATGTAAACTTCGATTTTTTCTTATTGGGAAAATGAGTATATATATATATCTAACTAAAGGATTGACGGGGTCAAGCTTCGCATATTGAATTATTGACGGGGTCAAACTTTGCATATTTTGCATATTGTGTCCCTGCCTCACCCATCTCAACTGTCTTCCTTCTCTTTCTTTCTCTCATTCAAAGGCCGAAATGACATCGTCTGCAAGGTTTACTCCGGAGAAGGAGACACGACCCTTAAGGCTATCTGCTACAAGCCTGGCTCTCTCCAGTTACTCGATCAGGTTCTCTCCAAAAAAACCAATTCACTTCTACAGATTCTTTTTTCTCAAATTGATACTTATATATTTCAAAATTCATCTAAATCGGAGAACAGAGGAAGCTTCCATTGGAAACTACTTACTTAGAGATCCGTAATTCCACAGATGGATGGTAAAAAAAAATCAATAGCTTTCAGATTTTAGATTCTCGTTGAAGAAAAAAATGGAATAAAAATGTTGTTTTATTAGGAGTGCGATACAGGAAATGGTTGTACGTGGTGCTCCTGCTATAGCCATAGCTGCAGCTCTTTCTTTGGCTGTTGAAGTCTTCAACTTTAATAATGCCTTCAATGGATCATCATCTTCAGATGCTGTTGCTTATCTTGAGAAGAAACTGGATTATTTAGTATCTAGGTACTAAAATTGGATGGATTACTAAACAAAATCTTGCTTCTTTGTTGCTTGTGATTTTTAAAGTCTTTTGCTTTCTTCTTCAGTCGCCCAACAGCAGTTAATCTCGCAGATGCTGCTTTAAAACTTAAACAAGTTATAGCAAAGACCTTACCTATTGCCACTGAACCTAACTCCATTTTCAAGGTAAATACAAAGAGTTTGTTTTTCTTTTGCTTTTTGCAAGCTCTCATGTGATTGTTGTTTGTTTAGGCATATATTGAAGCTGCTGAGAATATGCTTGAAGATGATGTAGCTTCAAACAAAGCAATAGGAAGGTTTGGTTCAAGCTTAATCAGACAAAAAGCCAAAAATCCTGACAAGCTTTCTATTCTCACTCATTGCAACACTGGCAGGTAATGAGTTTTAGGATTTGAATGGTAACAGCGATCCGAGCGGATTAAAACCCGTGCGGAGTAGAACGCCTCATTTTTGAAGCGGAAAAAAGCCGATGTGGAGTAAGTGTGGTTACTTCACAAAAATGGTTCGCACTTAATCCGCAGCGGATTTCTTTTATTTTTTCTTTCTGTCCGCACTATTGAGGACCAAATATCATGAATGGTAAATAAAAAGCGGTCTTGACCACTCATCGACTAATCCGCTCCCACCGTTGTTACGATTCACACCCGATGATTAATTCTGAATTGCATCTATATATAAGCATGAATTCTGTTTTTCTCTGTAGTCTTGCTACAGCTGGATATGGTACTGCTCTTGGTGTTATCCGTGCGCTTCATACTCAAGGAGTGTTAGAAAGAGCTTACTGCACAGAAACTCGTCCATTCAATCAAGTAAAACTCGTAAATTTCGATTTTTTTTTGTTTGAATGTTTTGTAAGAATGAGAATCTGTATGTGACAGGGATCGAGGCTAACAGCGTTTGAGTTAGTGCATGAGAAAATCCCTGCAACGCTAATTGCAGATTCAGCTGCAGCTGCATTGATGAAAGATGGTCGTGTGGATGGTGTAATCGTTGGAGCAGATCGTGTAGCTTCAAATGGTGATACTGCTAACAAGATTGGGACTTATAGTCTCGCTCTGTGCGCGAAACATCATCGGATACCGTTTTATGTAGCTGCACCACTTACTTCAGTTGATCTGTCGCTTTCGTCTGGGGAAGAGATTGTGATAGAGGAAAGAACTGAAAAGGAGTTGGTTAATACACATGGAGGTCTTGGTGAACGTATAGCAGCATTAGGGATCTCTGTTTGGAATCCAGCTTTTGATGTGACTCCAGCTCAGCTTATTGCAGGAATCATAACTGAAAAGGTTAAAGGCTTTTTACTTGAATATTGTTAAACCGGAAAGATTTTATATGGTTTACTTCATCTTGATTTGTTATGTGCAGGGGGTTATAACAAAGAATGGTGGTGATGATGTATTTGACATAACCAGCTTTGCTCAGAAGATGACATGAAACTCATCTGCTTGAAGTAGCAAGAAAACACATCACTTTATGAGCTTTTTGTAATGTTTTAACTACTAAATAATACTCTGGCTAAAGATTGTCCGGAATAAGAAAGAAAATACATTGATTTTAGCTTTTTTATGCTAAACTTTTTTTTGTTATTAGTCTCAATTATTTTGAGTATTGACTACAATTTTGTATTTGCCTTGACTAGTTGTAGTAGATTAGAGTGGAAAAAAAGTAATTACGCTAAATTATTTTTCTATTACACCAGTAAATAAAACACAACGGAGAAAAGTTATGTTGGAAAAGAATAAAACGAGGAAAAGAGAGTAATTTTTTAGTCACATGGAAAATATTTCCTCCTCTATCTACCTCTTTCCTCTCTTTTCTTTTTAAGAACCCACGAAAAAAACATCCTCTTCACATCCATTTGTTGTAGTTACATGTCTCAAGTAAGACCCTTACAGAAACGTTCTTTCTTAGCCATGTGTGACGAGCTGAGAGGAGCTCTTGGTTCGGCTTTCATATCATTTATTTGAACGTTTGCTCGAAACTTCAAAATTTAAAATTTTGAAATTTGGAAATAGCAAAACAAATAAGATGTGTTATTCTTGTTTATCTGCTTAAAGTTTTAACAACAAGTTCTACTTTAACAAACTCATTGCCGAACTTTTGTATTCGGTTAAAGAATGTGTAATTTTTTTTTTGTAATTTCGTACCCTTTATTCTCTCAGCCTTACTTTATCTGGTTCCGAGATTTTTTTAGGAAAGTTTATTTTTTATTAGGACAAATTGTCCCAATTTTTGTTTTATATATAGATATACAATGCTTTCATCAATTCTCAATCATCACATAATTAATAACGAAAAAGGGGAAAATCTTTATAAATGGTGCCGCATTTATAGTTTAATTCTCAACCTCATTTGGAAAGCTTACAAATTGAGATATTTGTTATATAGTTTTTTTAATTGTTTATCATATTTCATATTGTTTAAAAATTTGTTTGTGTTTTTTTTTTCTTTAGGAGTACAATCGAATTCGGAACATGAAATATTCATTAAAATTTGCACAAGAAAAAAAAAAGTATATTAATTAAACTCAATAAAAAAATTTCATTTTAGTCGTAGAATCACGCTTATTCAACTAGATTACATTTGTTTTTGAAGATTTTTTTTTTTTGGACATTATAAGTAAATAGCACAGAAGCAATCAAATGTAAGTTTCAATGTCATAATATGCTGGGTGAATTACGTGAATATTACTTTGGAAGAAAAATATTTGGTATATGACATATTAGCAAAGATATTTCAGAAAGTAGCACAAAAAAATTGCATGCCAACGAGAAACTTGTTCGTGGTGCACCGTAATAGCAATCATACAAACCCCATATGATCCTTATACAAGGATCGCCTGAGCAAGCTTGAAAGAGTCATAAAAATACTTAATCTTCACATTGAATATCTTCTCGATTACAAAGCTTTCTATGACAATGAACGTTTGTGATGGAATTTCTACATGAATCATGAGACTGAAGATAATATTACTTCACATTTCGAATCAGTTACACGTAAAGAAACAATTATCGCGAGTTTTCACAATATTTTATGTATGTATAAATTTATATACATCATTATTAATTTATGATGTTATTGGGATCATATATTTATATTGGGATTTCTAATAAATTATTATTTTATTATTTTATCAAATTTTATTAAATTTTACACTGACCCGACTTAAAAGAAATTTATTAATTTATAAAATTTATTAATTTACCGAAATTTTACTATAATTTGATTGGGTAATAATTTTATTATGGGCTCTAATTATTAATTGGAGACTAAGCCGATAAAGCCCAAAACTATATCTTCTAAAATTATAGCAAATTTAATTATGAATACGTGGAATCCAACTTTTATAGAATAATAAAGAATAGATCTAACGGATGAAAACATGTCATAGATCTAACACCCATAAATTTATTTTTTAATCCAACGGCTAAAAATATGCCAGACTCAGATGATAGATCTCTAAGAGCATATACATTGGAGGTTTTTAGGGGTTTCTTAACACGGAAACCAAAAAAAATTATTAAAAAAATCGTGGACCCCACCAAAAATTAAGAACCGATCGCGCCTCTATTGATTCGTTTTTTTTTTCATCTTTAAAAAAAAAAATTAAGAAAAAAATTTTAAGGACTCCAAAGGGAGTTCCACTAATGTACATGCTCTAAGCCGCGGCTATAAAACCAACCCACAGACACATTCAAAACTTTGACCTAACCGTAATTTTAGCGTGAAAAATCTCCAGTTCTCTCGTGATCTCCATGGAGCCATGGGCGACGAAAACAAGGATGCGATGAGCGACAAAGAAGAAGATTTCGTCATTGATTGGACTAGTAAGATCTCTTTCCATCTCTTATGCGAAATTGTTTGTTTAGATTTTATTAGATATCGATCTGTAATTTTATCTTTATTTTCGTAATGCATTTTGTCAAGGTGGTCAAACAAATGTCTTCTGGAACTTGAAGCGCTACCCGATCCCTAATGATACCGATCTTAGTTTGATTTGTGACTATTTCATATCAGTTCTTGAGAAAGAGTAATACTTTATTGGTTTGGTCGAAATCATGGCGTATGGTCTCCAACATGACCAGTACAAGTGTGTGTGCGAGGATACCATTGTCATCTACCACTCAGAAAGTGAATTCCTATACTTAATCCTTCTTCTTATATGTATATATGTTTCTAATCTAGATCTCTATTTCATATGAGACAAAAACGAACCCTACCGGTCCTCTAGACAGATATAATATAGCATTAGTCGCAAAAGATTAACAAGAAGATAAGGAGTTGCTCAGGATTCTAGAGTGTTTGGCATCGAGAAAACACAAAATTTGGTTAGTAGCGCCGCCTGAAGAAGGTAATTCATTTGATTCTAAGCAAATTGTCATTTATGATAGTATAGTATTGACATAATAGATATTAGATCATGAACTATTTACCACAAAAATAAGATCAATTTATACATACCAACTAAGTATATGTCATTCAAATTCCATTCATAATTTCATTGTAAGCACACAAATATGAATGTATTGTTTCTTGAAATCTACTATGTAGAAATAAACGATCATCACAAAATACCATGTCTATATATATTTGTCCTTGTTTTGCACCAAAACATTTCCATCGTTTTATAATTTTCACTATGGTAATTCATTGATACTTGAAAGGTTGAAGATTCATAACATTTGTGTAAATCAATGTGATTGCTTTAGGTGAGATTGATTTTAAGAAGATAAGCTTGCAAAATGAATAAGTTATAGATCATTAAACTCGGATGTTTACATAGATAATGTAATTTAGATATATGATATTTGATTTGAAATTTAAATATTCCTAAGAAAATATGGACTTTAGTGTCTCTTGGCATTCAAATCATCAACTATTTTGTTCGTAAAGAATGGATCCCCAAATGCAAGGCATAGAATCCAGCATCTTTAAGAAGCTTGAACTCTAGTAAATCCTCTTTGACCTATTTACCTTCTTCAATTAGTTCTTTAGCTGTTTTTTGTTTTTTACAATCTTTGGAAAATAAAATAATTTAATATTCATAAAAATAAACAATTAATAATTTATGATTTTATATGATAATTATGTTTGATATATTTACTTTCTTTCATTATTTTACTTCAATTTTAAAAAGACAAACTTTACCAACTAGGTTAGAAACATCTATATGTACTTACCTAATTAGCATGTTTATAAATTCCATCCGATGCAAGTGTGCCCCTCCTATTCAGATATATCCGCCCGTGTTTATCGCAGTTTAAACCTATCTTTGACATCGATGCAACGTTTAAGCAAATCTTAATCCACAAAACCTCCAGATTAAGACATCTTCCAAAAAAACCACAAAACTTTGAATCCTTGTGAAAATTACTCAATTTAGTCTAATATCTTATAATATACATTTTATTTAATTTGTTTTGTTATAGTACTAGATATATTTACATAGCATTAACCTACAAATGGTTAAATATGTTAGGAAATCAACTTAGACTGACCAAGATTACGAACCAAATCTTGTAATATTGAAAATTATATACCTCTCAGTATCATAAGAGACAAATAGATCAGCACAGTGACTAAGACGGATCTCTGTGAGCCGTATTGACTTACGATCCACAAAACACCGAACAAATGAATCGACTTTTTGCTCGAATTCATGACTAAACCAGAGATTAGAACACCGAGACAACTGAAACCAAGTTTCAAGATTAAAGACCGAATTGAACGACGGGTCGTCACAAGCTTTCATCCAAGGCTTATAGACAAGCATATGTCCGGTCCACCAGTTTTCAAGACTCAGCCTCGACAAAATGTCGATGAGACATTCCTGATTCAACTCATCCCAGTCTCGGCCTTGGTCGTTATCGTTCATCAAAAAAAGTACTTATCATTCAGGTGTTTGAATTTTCTTGATGTGACAGATGTCCTAATAATTCGTTGACTGTTCAAATGTCGACAAAATATCATTTGTTTAACAGTTGTTTCCCGACATATCTTTACTGTTCTATCATCATGACCCCGTCGTTCACCTTCTGATTAATTTATTTAATAAACGATCTTTTACATGGTATCGTGATTTATATTCAAATTAATTTTGTCACTTCACAAAACCAATAGATAGAATTAGATTAACTAAGGTCTAAGATATATAGTTTTATGTCATTTTATGGATTTAAACCCTCATATTGTATGTGTTGTTGAAACAAAACAAAATCAACATATCTTTTTTATGTGAACTGTCAAGGAAAACAAAATAAAAGAGAATAATAATATTGGTTGGATAAAGCGCTAAGAGATCCATTCAATAACTAATTAAACACTCTATCTAAGTCACTAACCCGATTTCAACATTCCGAATTATCCTCCAACAATAATACCACAAATTCATGTACAAAATTCAAATAAGGAAAAAAAAAAGAGACTTCTAAATATATTCTCTGAGATTCTCTCACTCACATTTGTGATCTCATGGCTTAAACATATTCTCTGATGAACTCTTGTACCTGCTCTGTTTCTCCTGTTAGTCCAGACGCTTCAGCGACAGTCACTTTGTTAAGACAATGCGAAAAGTTAAACAATTCTCCTTCGATCCCAAGTGTGAAGTCATTCGCTATATCAGCTGTTGATATCGCACTCCTCGAAACCCTAAGTTTCTCTCTGCAAACACAACACACATTATTAACATCAATGATAGCTTAATCTTCAAGATTTAGTAACAGAGATATAAAGAATCAAAATCTTACATTTCTTTCTCCATCTGCTTGCGAATGAACTCTTTGGTATGTGCAGTTACTTTATCAGTCTTGTTACAGCAAATCAGAACCGGGATCTTCTTCTTAACCACGTTTGAATTGGTCAAAATGTCGTATAAGTACCTAAAGAATTACAAAACCCTAAGTATCACTTATGTGCCTTAAGCAAAGAATCTCTTATTGAGATAATTAAAATTACTCTGAAGCTGCTCTGCAATTAGGAAGAAACTCCAATGAATCCACTACAAAGACAATAGCAACAGCTCGAGGCAAATATTCTTCAAGCTTAGCTCTAAGCCGAGAGTGTCCAGGAACATCAACAAGATGAACAGGTTTTGTTTTCTGCTAAAAACACAATAACACTTTTAGATTCTTGAACTGCAAACCCTAGAGTGAAGATCTTTCTTTTTACCTCTGTGTTGAGCACAAAAGTGCCTTCGTTTGGTTCCATTGATGTTACAGCACCTTGATGCGACGATCCATCTCGAAGCTAATCACAAATTACAAGTAAATTACAATGACACAACATTCGAATGAGTAAAGAAACATAAACCATGAATACTCACTTGATAGAAGAGAACTGTTTTGCCACTTCCGCTTAGTCCAGAGAGGAGCACAGTATTGGACTTCGTGCGTCTGAAGAAGCGAACTGCATTAACAACCAAAGAATATAAATCTCTAACCAAATTAGGTAATATCAAAGAGAAGAAGAATTGTGGTTGTCTACTACTTACAAGAAAGGATCAAAAGTGTAGTTAGTAACAGAGAAGCAATAGCAACAGAAAGCTGATTCGGTGGTATTTGTTGAACAAATTCAATTCCTTGATGAAACCACTGCTCCGTAAGAATTTTTAAATCTTCCAAATTCTCCATTTTCCTCTGCCTCCAAAAACATAACAATTACAGACTAAGTCATTATCAAGGCATTTCAACGAACAGATCGTGTGTAATCTATAAAGTTCCCCCATAAGAACAATACATTGTCTAGCTCTCGTGAATCTTCGATAGTTTATGAGTAAGGACTCAATTTTCTTGAATTTCACAAAGCAATTCGCGACGAAAGTTCAATTTTTCACCGATCAACAGAAAAAAAATTGTCACAATTTTTATTGATTTGACGGAGAATTCTCCAAGATGCTTACAAAATTCAGATCGGAAAGCAACAAGGAAACGTAAAATCCATACGAATTTGACAAAATCCGCGTCACGAAAACGAATTCCAAGAAAAAATAAGAGGAATTAAAACAATACCAGATCTTGAGAAAAAAAACAACGAAAATTGAGAGAATATGAAGGAAAAGAAGAAAAATAAGTGCAGAATTGGGAAGAAAACTCACTGCTGAGACACACGACAGCAGCGAAGATGGGAACGACGGCGATGCAGACGACGAAGACGGCGAAACTGTTCCCGTGAAGATGAGAGATTCGCTGTGAAGACAAGAGATTTGGTTGTATATTTTGAAATTAGTGAAGGGTAATTTGGTAAGAGAGTGGACAAATATGACTAACTCATCCTAAGTCAACGAATAAAATAGAGTTTTGGTTAGTGACCCATTAAATTAAATTCAAAATTTAATATCAACTTGAACCAAATTCGATTGGTTCAAAACTTCCAATTAAATTCGATTTGATTACTTTCCGGCTCAATAAGGAAACTAAAACCGGCTCTCTTTCCCTTTTTTTTCACTGAATAAATATTTAGATTTTAGATTAACATGTATTAATCTTACAAGATACATATCTTTGTACATTAGAACTAAAACCTCAAAATTTCAAATCTAAAAATACAAAACCTTAAAGGATGTGGTGTGTTGAAACATGTCTCGTCGAAAGAGTTTAAGACGTATAGATGTATACATGAAAACACATAAATAACCCGCAAACAATCTCAAGATATTTATTAAAGGAACTTAGAATAGCTATAGATACGATTGACCAGGTAGTGAATTAAGAAGAATCGCGAAAAGGTTAGTCGCCACAAGGGACAATTGCAATCACGCAAACCCACTAAGACAAAGAAAAACCGATGTCCTCAATCGGTATCCCAAAGTGTTTGGTGGAATTCAGAAATCTCATTCATAAACCGGCTATTTTAGATACATTACCAATAGATCAAAGCTGCATAAGCAGTGAGAGTTCTAAATAAGACAACACCATGGAATAGAGAAGCATAGAAAGCTTAGTGGTGGCACAATAAGGCCGACATTGTTCTTGTGGAAGGGGAGACCATCTAAACCAACCACCACTCGCACCAAGCAACACAACCAAGCATTAAATATGGTGAAAAACAAATCTACCTTCCAGAACTTGTCAGCATAGCCATCCATTGTTTCATTCGTCGGGAACTTCATCAAGATTTCCTTGGAGACTTTAAGTAGAGGTAAAGGTTGTCCCCTACCACCTTACTCAACTCTATCTCCTTACTAGCAATCCAACTCTAAGAAACCTATAGACCACCTAGCCACCCCAAAAAAAAATAATACCCACTAGACCAAAAATTAGCTTCCCGACTCACGAAACCTCTATGTATTACAATACCGCTAGCATTCAAAATCAAAAGTTTCTTTCCAATAACATTTGTGGAAATGTAAATCTTTTTTCAAAAATAAATAATTATCTTAAACAATGATAAAAATCTATAAAAATTAAATTGAATGAATTCTTATATATAAATGTTTTAAATATCTCATTTAGACATTTATTTTATAATTTAGTTTTTTGTTTTTATAGAAGTTATATATTGTATATGCATTTTGGTAATTTTAAATCGTTACCATATCATAAATTTTTCGCATATGCATTCGTGTCAATCACTTGATCAGTCATATAAACCATTTAGTAATGTTTGAAACCATAATTGTCTACTTCCGCAAACTCCCGCAATGACACTCACCCCATTACATTTAACCAGTCAAACCCTAGGTTGAGAATGTACATCAACTAGCTAGAAGAACCAGACTTTGTTTTTCCACTCCCTTAAACACACAGGCAATGTATGTTTAAATATATTTAATATGAAAGCTTTTTCTATAAAAAAGTTGGTCACGCATATATTAATATATTTATAATAAAAAAAAAACTTTTGCACAAAGGAATTTAAACCGTGGTCTGAGTTTAATTAAGGGAGTCTAATTACCACTAGGCTACCTTTTTGTTTTCTTTGGTGTGGACCACTATGCTACAATACCCATCAACTATGACCACGTAGCGTGGGGTGTGAATCTTAACAATTTATTGTTTCACAAATCTAAATATTTTGGAAATATATTTTACAAACACTTTGGTTGAAACCCTAATTAGTAGAAGAGATGATGGAGCATAGAGAGAAACTTTTTTGATGATGGAGCAAATGGAGAAGCTTCCATGGGAGTTAATTGAAGAAATACTTTCTCGTGTCCCACCTAAATATCTTGTTCGCATCCGAACCATTTGCAAACGATGGAACTGTTCGATGATAAGACATTCATCAATAACCACAAAACGACGTTTCGATTCATATTAGCAACTGAATCAAAGTTTTATTCGGTAAGCATTGATCCAGAGATAGCGGTGCATGAGTTAACCTTAGATATTCCCGGCTTAGAATCTCAGGTACCTGTTTCCTTATTTGATTGCGATGAGTTCTTGATATGTGACATGAATACAAAAGCCGTGGTTTTAAACCCGTCGCTGAAACAGGCCAGATGCATCAAGCCAAAGGAACCTAAATTTCAATTATTTGGCTTATGTATAGTAATAGGAGACTTCAAGAAAGTGTTGACTATAAGACCCTTTGGTGTTTCAAGGCGAAGTGGAAAATCCATGATTTAGCCTCCGGTTCATGGAAAGACATGATCAGTCCGGCTAATAAGAAAATAGTATCTACGTCCCATTCTAAGTTTGGTGTATCGTAGTTACTTTAGATGGTATCTACGTCATCTTGTTGTTGCAAGTCCAAGTGCAATTTTTGAACACAAAAAAATATCATTAAGAAACAATTTAGAATTACACCCACAAAAATAGAATTTAGAAAAATTATTGTTAGATAAAATTCTCAAGATTGTTGAAGATATGTTGGAAAATTCTATAGTTTCCGAGACTTATTTTTTCTTCTAAGTCTATTATTATATGAGCAATAATGGAAACAAAAAAATTGTAATGAGGATTAAGATACCTTTATATATGGCAGTTTTGTTTTGATATTAAATAGATCTTGAACCATTCAATTTATTATAAATAACATCAATTTACACATACCAACAATATCATTCAATGTGCCATCAATAATCTCACGGTGTAAGCATATTTTTTCCGGAAATATATTATATGAAAATAAACATGATCATCACAAAACACCATTGATCAAATTCTCCATAGTTTTATGATGTTCACTCTAATGGTCCATTGATGTTTGAAAGGTTTAAGATTAATAACATTTGTGTAAATCATTGTGGTTAAATTAAAGTGAATGATTCGAAGAAGGAAATTGCTTTATATAACTGAATATTTTCAGAAGATAACTGAAGTAAAATTTAGATTTAAAAACTGAAATATTACAAATGATTTTTCGGCTAGTTATGATTTTCAAATATTTCTTTACCAAAAGCAAAACACAACAAAGAAATTATGCAAATAGAATTACATCATGTTTTTTAGTTTCTTGAAAACTGGTCAAGTAGAGAGATTACATCATATAAGCACAAACAAGAAGAGGACTGTACACAAAGAAGCTCCACAAGAAGAAACCAAACAAAAGACTTCTCTTCTGGGAAACTGTTTCAAAGAAAGAAACCATCACACATACTCTGTTTCTTCTTATTCATCATCTTCGAGTTCCACAATCTGTGCCCGTCTCTGTGCAGCTTTCCTTCTAATGAAGAAACCCCATCTCATAGCTGCTTTGATCTTTAGCCATCCCACAACAGCTTTACCTGAATGTGAACGGTCCTCTTCGTAATCAGCCATTGAAGATTGACCAAAGGAATGGAATCCAAATCCATCTTCAGGCATGTTCATTGGAGTTTGCTGATCAACACCACCCATGCTAAATAGTCTCAAGAGATGCTGCATATCATCGTTCTCAAGCATTTCATTACTTCTAACCCTAATCTCTTCCTCTGATAAAAACCCTTCTCTGTTTCCTGTGTTTGACCAATCATTGAAAGAGTTAACCTCAGGAGGAGGTTGAACCAATGGTTGACTCAGAGCCAATCTCATACCACCATTGCTTTGTGTATCATTAGTGTTGTTACTAATTAGCTGATCTTGTGGTGGAAATGAAGTGTTTCCAAAGTGTATATAAGAAGTAGTCTCAGCAACAGGGAAATTTGAAACCGGACTCTGGTTATACACTGATGCTGAAAAAGAATAATGACTGTTAATTCGGTTTCACACCAAAATAAATGAGATTTAGTGGCTAATGAGATTCTATTTACCTTCAACAGTTACGTCTGAATAAGATGTAGATGGTTGGCTTGGAACCGAAACTGGCATTGAGTAATCCACAGCTACAGCATCTGTTTTGTCAACTTGATTGAAGTTCATAAGCGACTTACTGTCATACTCAATAACTTGATCCCAGTTTTCATAAGCTTTTCTCACCAATCCATCGACGTAACCCTGCAACATTATATATCAGCATTACAATGGAAGAAACAAGTGAGAAGCAGAAGAACCAGGAAAGAAACAAACCTTTTGATTGTCAGAAAGAGAATCAGCAGGATAATACTGTTTCCCTGAAATAAGACCACTAAACTCATAGATATTGTTAAACACAACGCCAACACCTCCTGAGTCCTCTGGATAGTAGACGTAAAGCATTTCGCTCAAAACACATGTCTTGGAATGCTCTGCAAGTGTCTCCCACATCCTATTTGACATACCACTTCCAAGAATCTGAAAAAAATCATAGCCAAAAACTCATCAAGAATCAGTATTTCATTATCTTGATAAAGATACAGGATCGAGCAGTCGTGCACACTTACAGTCCGTAGTTTCTGAGCGTCTTTAACCATAAGACGAAGGAATTCTTTAACATTATATATCCCTGCTTTATTCAGTTTCTTATGAAATGCTCCATCTTTTCCAATCTTCTCCAACCTCCACACTTCATCATCCAAAGCAGGAGGATAATGTTTCTTGTACACTGTAAGTAAAAGGAGATATGCTTTGAATATTGACGACGACTTCCATAAGATAGTAATCGGAGAAAAGGAGGAAAGGAGAACTTACACTCTCCACGATGATCTTTCACAGTGAAAGCTTCTGTCTTGGCCTCACGTACACGCATACCCTCAGAGTAACCAGAAGAAACCTTTAAACCAAGTCTGAATTTTCTACATCTTATCCAACTCGAGTTATCCGTAAAGATAAGTTCTCCTAAAGTTCCAACACCTTCTTTCAAAGTCACATGCACGTCACCAGTCAAAAGAGGTCTTTTCCCTTGACGCTCTTTCACCAAATGACCTTCAAACTCTTCACCACTCCAACCTTCATCATCTTCATTATTGAAATCACCATCAAGCACAACAACATCAAGCTTTGCACAAGCTTCAGGTCCTACTGTCAATACATGTCCACTTGTCACATCTAAAAGAACAACATGAATCGCAGCACCTTGTTCTCCTTCTATCTTTCCTCCAGTAAACAAAGGAACAGACAATCTAGACCTGAATTGCAACTGCAAATTCCTTCCACCAATGCCTTCAATTCGTTTAGGTGAAGACCTGTGAGCTCAAGCATTAGAAAAAAGAACACAAAATCATTCATTTTATCTTCTTTTTCAAAGAATCATACCTTTCATTAACTCTTGCAGGGCCTAGTTTCGCTAAAGCTCGCTCCACCTCTTCACTTACCTAATAGATAATCATCACAAAACAAATCAGTAACCATACAAACTCAAAACACTAAAACAAAAGGACTTAGCTTACCACTCGACGAAGAATCGGTTCCAAAGAGGAACAAAGCCTTTGTAAACTATCCATCTTCAAAGCTTCAACAATTACACTGCAAAAATACACATAACTTACTCAAAACCTAAATTTCCAAAATTGTCTACCTAACCTTTCAATCATTTGTCGATTTGAAAAGCAATGAACTGATACAAACAAAAATCACAGATTACCTTGCAAGAGCCGGACGTTTACGCTCCGGCTGTTCTTTATCTTCCTCCTCTAGTTTTCTCTTTTCTCGCATACTATTTGTCCTCTCCATATACCTCGTCTGCATTTTTTTTCCCTTAGAAGTTTCCGATCTGTAAGATCTATACAAGCAAGACACTTCACCAAATCAAACGATTACAACAACAAAAACCAACCCAGCAAAGCGAGATTTCTGAAACCCGAAAACGGAAGAGAAAATGGAAATTCGATTTGAAGGAGAGGGAGAGAAAAAATACCTCAAAAATGGCGATTGTAGAAGATAGAGGAAACAAAAATCCAAAGCGTAATTAAAAAAAGATCAAAGTAACATTTACTTAGAGGATTTGTGTACGTATGTGATTAAGTCGAGTACTTTGACTGGTTTTAGATAATTAAATGAGTAATCTGGTGCGGACAAGACCACGGTGGACTCGAATTGCCGTCACTTTGGTGATTGTTCATTGGTTGACACTCTAGGACCGGCGGCTAGTGAATGTATTTTTCAGCACATGGTTTATTCTAAAGTGGATAATAAAATAATAGTTTATATAAAGACCTTTTTATCCTTACCACTATTTGTAAATAGTACTATAAACACATCATCACCAATGAAAAATGTTTGTTGATAAGATTCAACATGGGTTATAAATTTATAATATAAGAATAGATGAATAGAAAATATCTAATTGTAATGGTAAAGTTTAGGTTCGTATTAGATTTACTTTTTTATATAGCTTTTTAAAAAATACCATCCTCCTTTATATTATAAAGTTATTCTGACTCAGACTCAGGCTATTAAAATAATTAACATCAGTCTACTTGAGCCTGTGAATGGCCAATTCGGTCGGTTCACCAAACAAATTAGAAAAATGATAAAAGTACAATACAGGACAGGATTTCAATCAAATCAAAATATCTTTAATTTTTTTTTATGTATGAGAGAATCTTAATTTGAAGCAAAGAAATAAGTTGAAAAATTGCAACAAAACACAAACAATTTACTTATCACTTTACTTAACTTATATATGAAACAATTCCATTCTTATCTATTACAATACTTAAACCAATCTTTTTGCTTTTAAAACATTCTACAATCATTCCATTTGATGCCTACAACAACTTGTCGAAATTAACTTCTTAATGCTTGTTCAAACATAATATATCAGATTATAAGAAGCATTAAATTCTATAAATAATTGGATAAGAGATTCCTCAAAAATATTGCAACTAAATTTGTCAAATATAAACACAACGCCTTGTATCAATGAAAGTTTCCACATTTAAAAGTTTTTACTAATTAACAGAACGAAGAACTCAAAAACAGATAATTTCATCACAAAGCTTGGAGGTAAATTGAAAAAAGCCGATCTACAAATCCATCACTTTCCCCTGTTAACACAGAAAAGGGTTGTGTTAAGTTAAACCAAAATTTTATATCATAAAGAGAAAGGTCAAAAGCAGAGTTTGTGTTACTTACGCGTTCATCATGAGAGTTATGTTGTCTCCTTTTAGTAATATCCTTCCTGAAAAGGATCATTAGACAAAATCAGTAAATGTTAAGAGACTTTGTTATCAAAGAGTTGAGTCCAGGATAAACTCACCAAGTGGTTTCCTTGTGTTCTTCTTGATGCTCACTTCTTCAGCTTCATCCAAAACTAGATTCATGTATTCATCAAAACCCTACAAAAGAGGAGAATTTGAAACACGGAATCAATGATACAGCCAAAAGTCAAATAGACAAAATCCATAGATAAAAACCAAAGAGAATGATCTCAAGTTTCTGAATCAGTCTTAACTCGAGAAGAATAACGTATATCAATACAAATTGAAACAAGGAACATTCATAGTGAAGTAGCTCCAAGTTTTAAACCAATAAGAATGACGCAATGATACATACATGTCGAGTTTCTTTGAATTAACACAGAAACAACCTAAGAAAAGTTTCAATCTTAACTCAAGATGAACAAATCTTAACAATACGAGTTTCATCAGGTCGAATGTCTAAGAATCAATCTAGTTTTTAGTGACAGGCTTTAATCAGCGCTTTGTGCAGTGGTAACACTAAGTACTATCAAATGTCAACAACAAATTTTCGATTCCATGGCTGAACTAGATAAGTTTACCTATTTAGAGATTACAAAAGGAAGCCTAATCTGTCAGTTCGTTTCTAAAGACTAGATTAGAGAGATAGTCACAGTGCTGATGCATTCAAACTTGATAACAAAGCCAAGAATTTCATCTCAATTCATGCTTATGGAGCTTTATCATCAACTAATTCATAGCGATAATGTACAATGCAAAAGAGTTTATGATGATGACTCACAGTAATTCTTCCTTCAATCCTCAAATCTTTCTGCTCAAATAGCCAAATCTGGATCCGAGCTTTCTGCATCACAAATACAAAATACCAGAGCACGAATCAGAAGACGGAGTAATAACCTTAAACCACACAAACTCAGAAGAAATTGAAGGAGGAATTAACGAACTTACACTTTGGAGAAACCTAAAAATCAAGTTCTGGAGTCGCACGAAGCCACCGGAAACAACAAAACAAAATCAAAAACTAGGGTTCAGTAAACGAACGAAGAGAGAGAGCTCTCGAAACAGTAGTAAATAGATCGAACAGAGAAAAATACAATGGAATCTAAGAAAAACGTACGATAGGTTGGGTCATAATCCTTTGAACTTTGGTGCTCGCCATGGTTGCCGAAATTGGAAATCTCTCTGAAAGGTTGGGAAAATCTCTGAGAGAGGAATTCTAAAACCCTAAAACAAAAAAAAATTCACTGCGATTCTCTCCCTCGCGTTGTCTCCAAAATTCCGCTCTTCTCAACATTTCTTCTAAAATTTGTTATCAGTCCTCATAAAATTTCAAAGTTTTCGTTCCACCCCGAACACAATAATTTGAACTTTTTAACCCCTTTTTTGCAACATCAGATTTGTGTTTTAGGCTTTTAGCGGATAACGACTTTAGTGGTCAGAAATAGTATTTGGAACCGTCCAAACATCAGAGAAAACTATGTCAAGTGAAAACTTTAAATTGAATTATACTAAAAACAAGTAACTTGAGAAACTTGATTAAAGATTGGTTTAAAAAGAAAATTCGACCACTAAAAACAAATAACTTGAGAAACTTGACCAAAGATTGTCTCAAATTTGTTATAATACACAAACTTCATACCTCACAAGTCACAACAAATGTACAATACCAATAATAACAACAAGAAGAGTGAAGCTGAGCAGAAATTCTCAAAAGGCATAATCTTAGATCCAAATTATAAAAAAGAATCTAAAAAAAAAAGCTTTAGACTAAACATCTATAACTAACTGAATCAAATCCAAAATACAAAAAGCAATTAGCTTTTCTTTTCTACAAAAGAATCCAGCTTTCTTGAATCTCTCTTTATCATTCACCATTGATCATCAGAGATTGAAAAGGAACTTTTTTGATCTCCACAAACGTCGAGTAATCAGTATTCATCGGTTGCTTCCATGGCTCACCATCCATTTGCAAGAACGCATCTTTCCAATCACCTCCTCTTAACTCAAACCTAACCGCAGCAGCCTGATACACCAAAACCGAACCGAACCGAACCTTTCAGTCAAAATCATGATTCTACATTACATTGTGACAAGTGTTTACAAAAGTTACCTGAGCTATGTGTTTAGCAGAGATGATCTCAGCCATGACAAATGACGCGTGCCATCCTTGCTTGAAACCGAAGACCTCTATCAAACCATCATCACAATGTGCCTCCACAAATCCTCTCTGGAGAAAAATAAACCATTCCGGTTTAACAATCTGAGATTTGAGTTCATGGAGTACGGTTGAATCAAACAGAAACAAGTACCTTTTCTAAATAGTCCGGTTTTAGATTACCCCATGGATGGCTTCCACTTCCATAGTTTCTAAGATTCAATGCGACTATTGATCTCACACTACAAAGTGCAGAATCCATGCATCAGGGTTTAAGCATACAAGATTGTTATAAGTGGTAAATATATTGAAAGTTTTTACTTTCTTGGGACAGCGATCTCTTCCCATTGAGAGCAGTTAACTTTTTTGATGTGGATTTTCATTATGTTTCTAAGTCCCCTGCCAAATTCAATTAAGCACAAACAACAAGTCAAGTACAGAACAAAGAGGTTAAGTAGAGATTACACAGAAGTAGAAAATAGCCAACCTTAAACTTGGATCGCTGACACAAGGAGTGCAAAACCAACCTTGAGTGCAACCAAAACCCGAATAAATAATCTGCAACAATGCAAAAAACATTGTGTGTAGTTGATAATCTCGTTTCTCAAACCGGACATAACTAATTTAGCTTTTAACAAAGAAGACAAAGAATGAGAGATTGGCTCAAGATATATAACAAACCTTATTTGAAATAGGGCCTTGAGCAAGATATGGTTTATCGTTACGAAGATGGTGGAAGCCATATGCAACTTGAGCATCCATACCTAAACAAAATCAAAACAAACAGTAGAACTTGGTCAAAAAGGATAAATTTTTGAAAAAAATTGTTAGGATATCAAAAAGAGAAGAAGATGTTCATCAAACCTATGCTTAAGTAATTGTAGAACACGCCTTCATAGGATTTCGCCATTGGAGGAGCATCTATTCCCATGTCCAAACTCTGAAACCGTAAGAGAAACCCGGTTTAGTTGCTAGATCATGGCAATTTATAGAAACTCATGCTCATGACTTCAATGAGAAGAGCCAAACCTGATCAAGTTCATTTTCCTCGTCTGGTTTTAAAGAATAAGGAGGATCCACAACTTCTCCAGATGGCATTGACACTAGAATCTTCCAGCTATATCACCAAACCGCCACACATTGAGGACAACACGAAAACAAAAACCGAATAAACACAGAATAAGACTTTTTGTTACCTGTCTAGTCGAGCAATTGGACCCATACTTGCACGATGGAGTGTTCTTTTAACAGCAGATCTCCACGCAAAAGGAAACGAACCACCCTGAAGAAGAAACAAACAAAATCATCAATTTCACAATTCAATAGACCATAATGAAGAGGAAGAAAGATTGTCTCTCACCCAACCAAAAGTTCTTGAGAGATCATTTCCAGTACCGAGAGGGATAACACCAACAGGAGGAATTGGTAACTTTCCTTCTTTATTAAGGTCTCCAAGACATCCAAGTACCCAACCCACTGTACCATCACCTCCTGCAACCTATATCCAAAACCAACCAAAACTCCATTTTCACACTCTAAAAACCAAAACCTATCAAAAACCAAATTCAATTTCACACTCTCTCACCATAATCCGCAACCTTGATCGACATTCTTTAGCACATTCATCTCCTTTTGCTATCAATGTATCCAAACACGCTAATCCGTATTGAACAAACTCATGAGGCTTCACTTCTGTGAGGTCAAATACCTATCATTCAACAGAATCATCATGTAAGTTCCACAATTACAGTTCAAATTAAACTTTTCAGAAAAATTCCAAATCATTTAAACAGAAAGCAATTCAAAGACTCAAAAATGTTCCACAAATCACTAGATCCAACATCAACTAAGCAAAACACACATAATTTCAGAGATTCATTTCGAAGCTTTGTTGCAAAACAAATAGAAGTTGGTGAGAGCAAAACACGAGACCTGTTCTTCGCTCATCAACTGTTGAAGCCTCTCTTTAAGAACAGGTCCATGACGACCACCACTTTTGGGGTTGATGAAGACAACCATTGGCGCGTGAGGAGCCATATCGGCGACAGCGCCACCGGGGAGGAACAAATGGTCAGGAATCGCGGTGGCATCTTTCCGTTTGATACAGTCGCGCATGGCAAGACGGAGATACTCAGGCATCATCAGCCTCTGACGGAGCTCGACCTTGTCTACACCGACCCATGTCAGATTAGCGAGACCACAACCTTTCATCGCCGGTGAATCGGCCGTTGATGGTCGTGAAGCGACGAATTGCTCTGTCGGCGCATCGATTTTTGATCTCGGAGAGTCCATTACTCTCGCCGGAGAAGAAGATTTTTTCTTAGACAGAGAAAGAACAATAAAAATGGCTACTTTTCGTCCTTTGATTGGTTGAATGAGGAATATTTGGAAACCCAGATAATCAAAATGGGAGTTTGAAAACAAATTAAAATAATATGAATTTTGACGACTGGGTTTTTATGCCCTTTTTCTTCTTCGCTGTAGATTCTTCAAATCAACCAATATAAATCTTCGTTGACAGTTTGTACTTTTCTTTTCTTTGTCTGTTTGTCATTTCTTTTTATTCGTTTTCTGAAATGTTAATTTCGAATACAGCGCAAAAACGTGTGAGTATTTATCTCATTATTAAACGCATATATATATATATATATATTTCCATAATCAAATATATATATTTCCAAAAAAAAAAAAAAGAATACACGGTTGGATTTCATGTGACGTCATGAAAAGGGCAATCTCAACCAACTATCAGCATGTAAATGGGGGCATTTGCATGTTTTAATGCATTTTACTTTTGGAAAGTGAGTTGTAAAAATTAACACCACTTTTTTTTAATCGTCCACTTCTTTCCGAAATGCTTAGCTCATGGACACGGTGATTATAAGGTACATTATCAACCTGACTAACCATTATCCATCACCAATTATATAAAGGTTGCAGGGCCAACCCTCAGATTTATGTGGTTCAATACGAATTAAAAAATCGGGGTGTTTCGAAGTATATGAAAGAAAAATAACAGTTGTTGAAATAAGAAATTTTGATACTTTAACACAGCAATAGACCGATCGATTAACGGTTAATGAATATATAATCTGAACCAAGTAACAAACAAATTGAAAATGATTTCCAAAGCCAAATGAACTTTAACCTCTTCAAGTAAGCTTCTACTTGGATAGTTGACGTTTGACCTAGAGTTTTATAGTTTAATCGTGGGACCATACACTTTTATTTCTTCTGTCGAATCATTGTCTATTCTCACTAAAAGATTTTTTGTTACAAAGCGGTCGTATCAAATGATAAAATATACACAAAAGCATAATAAATCTCATGCATATTTGCTGAGTTTTTATTAAAAATGGATCCAAAAATTTGAGTCCCAACACATGTTTTATTTGTGTTGGTACAACGTCAGCCTTGATAGGTTGTCCATGACCATTTGTTCATTTAGTTAACAGATTTCTACAAAAATCGTCTAAACATATGACATGATCATGAATGATTGTCCATAAATTTATGATCATGTGCTCACTTGATGGGTTGTCCACAAAATCTTGATCATGTGTTTGCTTGATCACTTGTGCATCATAATCGTTTAAAATATGACATGAATAGTTGTCCACAAAATTTTGACCATGTGTATTATTGGTAGGATCCATGAAAACTCCTAGTAAAAATGATATATTATATGGTTGTAAAAGCATATTATGTGGTAGAGAACTCCCGGTTAAATCCAAAAAGGGTGGTTGGTGATGGAAAGTTGAAAAGAGTTTGGATAGATCCTTATATTAATAATAGAATGAATGGCTTCCCCTCGTTAAAAGTTATAAAGGACAGATACCTATCAATAAAGACCAACAAATCATCAACGAAGAAAATGTGTGTAACTCTTGATTCCTCACATCTAGGTTGATAAGTGAACACATTTTCCTCTATTGCATTGTTTGGCATATTTGATATGATGTTCATAACTAGGCCAAACAGGTAAGTAGATAAAAGGTCTCTTTACTTAAGTCCCCTAGATCTTCTTAAAATATCCATGAATGGATTCATTAAGACCCACTGAAGAAAATGTGGTAGTAACACACTCTCTAACCCATGAGATAAAGGGAGTAGAAAGATTTAGGACAGTTAGAGAATTTAAGACAAAGTCACATCTAATAAATTCAAATGCCTTAACAATGTCAAATTTGATAGTCATTCTCTTAGTCTTATGGTTAAGGTGGTAACCACTCACTAGTTCAAAGGCTATAAAGCAGTTTTTAAAGAGGAGTATACTCTTGATAAAAGCTACTTGGTTAGGCAAGATGTAAAAGAGATGAAGTGTTTGATCTTTGTTATTAGGTTCTTGAGATGTTTTTGAAGATAGTGTGTTGCAACATCATATGGGACGATAGTCCTTAATCATAATAGCTTTAAGGAACATGGAAATGAGGGCTAAGATAGTGGCATTGGTAGCATGCAACATTTAAGGGAGATTGAAGAATCTTAGAGTAGTTTGGGTTACCTTAGGGCCTAAAAGGGACCAAGTTACCTCAAAGCCTAAAAGGGATTAGGAAGCTTTGTAAAACCCTGACGTCAGGCCATCAAGACCTGAGTTTTTATTAGGATTGAGTATGAAAATGGTGTTTTTTATATCCTTTGCATAATTTATCTTAACACTGATGGTTGAGTTAGAAGAAGAGAAACTGTAGAAGGTGAGCCTAAAAACCACTTTACAAGCATTTTGAATCGTCTAAGAGGAATGACATGGCTAATAATAGTTCTTTACAACAAGCTGACTTATTTCCCAAAAAAGAGTTTATTAGACAGCGGTTAGAAGTTTAATTTTAATATTACACGAGGTTAATTTAATCAAACAACTATAATCATGTGATTGAATGAAGTTTAAGAAGACAATTAGGATTTATAAGATTGGAGCTAAGGTTTAAATTTCAAGACTGAATGAACTTTTACATTTTTACAAACTTTTTGTAGGATGAACAATAATTTTAAATGTTAAAGTTCCTAAAACTTGTGAAAGTTTTTCTAAATTTGTGAAAGCTTTTTTGAAAGGAAAACTAACATTTTAGCTGAATAACAACAAGATTAATTAGAGTATACATCTACATAATGAGACTACAAGATAGACATTTGTTACAAAATAAGACTCTCTCACTACCCTCTCTAATAGAAAACTACAAGACAGATATTCTTACTGTCCATTCTAAAAGAAAACTGACCTTTTACAAACATTTTATTCAGTCAAATCTCAAATGAGACTCCTTTATCTACCGTTCTAATAAAAAACTGTAAGATAAACATTTGTCATAAATAGTTTAGTTTAATATATAATATATTTTTCTTTGTATAAGATACAGAGAACTTGTATTTGATTTGAACAAGGTCAAAATATTTAAGTGTACAAATTTTCTATGGGGGTGTATTGAACTGTGGATTTTAAAAGGTTTTCGGGTTTTCTTAAAATCCCCTGTTATTCAATTAAGGATTTTAAAATATCTTTTCAAATCTAGTGTTATTGAACATGAGATTTATGTAAAGTCACTTAAAATCATTTACAATCCCCTGTTATTCAAACAAAAAATTTAAAAAATCATATCAAATCCACTGTTATTGAAAATATTTTAAGTATTGGAATTTTAATGATTGCAAGAGATTTTAGAAGATTTTAAGAGACTTTCTTAGTTAAAAATATAAAGATCCAAATCTCATGGTTTTAGGTGGAATTGTTGGGGATTTTAATACCAAATCATAACAACTTCTTTAAAATCATCCAAAACCATCAAAATCATTTAAAATCTTATTAAAACTCAAATCACTCTAAATACTAAAATAACTAATTATAAAATAACAATAGCATAAAATAAAAAAAGTTGGATTTGTTGGACTTTACTAATGTCCCTAAAAATAACTAAAACTCATTGGTGTATTTTGGAAGCAAAGAAAATTAGTTAACTAAGACATTGTTTGAATAAGATCTAATAACATTATTATATTCAAAATGGTTACTTTAGTGGTTATATTTGGTGAATACTACGATTTAATAAATACTTGCATTATTGTTCTCTAATATTTCACTGAATTATTGGTGGATTTTCTTTTTATATGTAGGAATATTCTCCACTTTCCAACAAAAGAAAACAAAATTCACTGATATTTTTTTGTAAGAGAGAGTGGCGTATTCGTAATTGCACAAGTGAATAGTTTGGCGTCAATGTAAATTGTAAAACCAGCGAATGAGACATGTTGAAGTTAGTGGTTCTTCCGCAGAATGGGCCCCATGTTGTTAATGTGCGCACAAATCAGGAATTAGTGGGTCACTGAAAGCAACTTCCCATCATCGTTTGTCTATGTACTTTTTTGCCACTAGAATCCATGCCATAAAACAAGACACATTTAAAAGTTTAAGATTTATGTAAAGAGAGATGGGTGGGTGATTAATGGTCTTTATTAATCATTATGGCATCGCCACGAAGAAGGAACCCACTCACGTAATTACTATATGAACAGCTTTTGATTGATTATGGAGATACGTATGTCATTTCTTACTTAGACTATAGCTTTAGGTGTAAGTTTAGAAGACCATTATCAAAAGTCGTCATCCTCCTCAGTTCAACTACCGGAAGAACAAAACAAATCATTTAAAACTGCCAATTCCTTGATTTCTTCATCATCATCAACTCTTTTTTTATAATAACTATTAAAAGTCTTAATAAGAAATTAATGAAACCATGATGATGATGAATCGGTTGTAAAATCTTCCACAATTGTAAGACTTGGTCTTTATTTTTCAGCTTTTTAAGACAAAACCTACAAATACAAGCCAAGTTATACGATCACTATTTTTTCTAAGCGGGATCTTTGTATACTAGTGCGTATGATTGTATAATTTATCCTAAAAACCAAACCGTACCAGAGAAACACAAAGTGAACCGATCAGTTGTTAAAGTGAAACCCATTTAGGGCTTATCTTTATTTAGGACTTATCAAAGTTACAAAGATTGAGAAGAAACCAAATTTCGAGAAAATGAGGTTTGTGATTACAGAAATGGCGAAGAGATTTCTGAACAAAGGTAATTTTGGAATCGTTTTGGATATGAGTTTTTTCTGACGCTAGTTACGATTACAGAGAGAAATTAAGAGGCAGATTTCTACAAGATATTAAGTTAAACGATGCAATTGATATGTTCAGTGAAATGGCACAGTCTCGTCCACTTCCTTCCATTATTGAATTTAGTAGATTGTTGAGTGCTATTGCGAAGATGAAGAAATATGATTATGTGATCTCTCTTTTTCAACAGATGGAAATGTTGGGAATTCAAATGATCTCTATAGCTTGAGTATTCTATTAAACTGTTTATGTCGCTCCTCTCAACTCTCTCTTGCTTTAGCTATTCTTGGGAAGATGATGAAACTCGGGTATGAGCCTAGCATTGTCACGCTTTCTTCGCTGCTCAATGGTTTCTGTCACAGTAACAAGATTTCTAATGTTGTAGCTTTGGTTGATCAAATGGTGGAATTGGGATATAAACCTAATATTGTTACATTCAATACCTTAATCCATGATCTTTTTCTCAACAACAAAGTCTCTAAAGTGGTGGCTTTAGTTGAGCTAATGGTTGTCAATGGATGCAAATCTTGTCTTGTTACTTATGGTGCGGTGATAAACGGATTATGTAAGAGAGGTGATACTGATTTGGCTCTTAATCTGGTTAAGAAGATGGAAGCAGAGAAAATAGAGCCAAATGTTGTAATCTACAGTGCAATTATTGATGGTCTTTGTATATACGGAGATGTGAACAATGCACTCAACTTATTCAATGAAATGGAGAAGATGTGTGGGAGTTGTTTTGTAGCCTCAGCGTCAAAGGAGTGAAGCCTGATGTTAGAACGTACACTGTAATGATCTCAGGGTTTTGTGGGAAAATTTTTTTGCAAGAAGCTGATGCCTTGTTTAAGATAATGAAAGAAGATGGGGTTCTCCCAAATGACTACACGTATAATACGCTGATTAAGGCACGCCTTAGAGATGGTGATAAAGCTGCATCGGTTGAACTCATCGAAGAAATGAAGAGTTGCGGATTCTCTGCAGATGCTTCGACTATAAAGTTGGTCACTAATAAGCTGCATGATGGGAGATTAGACAAAACCTTTCTCGACATGCTTTCTTTAAACCGTTCTTAAGGTAAATATAATTTCCATGTTGTTTTCTATTGATTACTTCTCATGTTACATGTGGAGGATACGATATATATATATATATATATATATATGATTTTGATATTATACGATATACAATGTTCTGCATTCATTGAATTTGAAGTCTTTTCTTGAATTTGAAGTTACATATGAATAATAATAGTAAAAGGTTTGATTGTGACATTTGAGTCATGAGGCATTCGCTACCTCTTTTCTTCTTAGTGTTGTCTTTGGTTTAAGCTTAAAATGTATGTAATGAAGCTTGATTACACCTACAAAGGTGAAAAATGCATTAAAAGATAGTATTAGAGAATTGTTGATGGAGAAGACTCTTCTCTTATAACTGAAATATTTAGACATGTCAGTTTCTGTTTCTTAAGCCCTCTCTCCATTAAGATCATACTTGAGATTCTTCTCTGTTTTCAGGAATGAGATGTCTTTGATATATTATCTGATGGTAGATTGGACAAAAGCTTTCTCGACATGCTTTATTTAATACATCCTTGAGGTAATTCAGCTTAATCTATCGATTACTTGTTAACGACACTTAGTTGTTCAAAACTTGAGTTATGTTGCTCAGTTCATTTTTTTTAATTCTGGATTGTGGTCTGAATTTTTCTGTTAATGAGTTTGGAAAATTGAAGTAGTTAAGAGGAGATAGAACTTTTGATGTTTTCTAATTAACAAACACGCTAAACATTAAAACTCTACGTTTAGAACCTAATTACCGTCGACGGCTGATTCCAGATAGACGTCATTTGTTAGTTCTAAATTCCTAATGTCTGGTTTAGCATAGCAAGAAACCGAGTCGAACCCGAAATTATTAGGGATGTACAATAGAACTAAACCGATTTGAATCAAACCAAATTTTATCAATCAAAATGCAAGATTTTACTTTTTCCCTGAATCGGTAAGAATTTTTGGGGTTTGGGGAGCTTCCATGACAGAAGAAACAAGTGAATGATGTATGAAAAATCTCTTTATAGAACAACTGATGATAAAACGCATCGTTTTTTGAAACCATAATCATAAAATGCAGCAGTTTGGCAAGCCATGCGAACAAACACACCTATTTGAATTTCACAATCAGTACAGTAAAATAAATCAGTCTTCGATTTCTTCATCAAATTTTTTATGATAATTATTCAAAAGCCTTGAACAATTGATGACACCTTTGATGATTATGAGTTTGATGAAAATGTTGGGTATGTAAAATCTGCCACAAATGTAAGACCTGGTCTTATTTCTTTCAGCTCGTCAAGACAAAACCTACAAACACAAGCAACATTAATGATTAGTCATTTGTTAAAATGGTAAACAATCTAAGAGAATAAACAAGGGAACAATCAAATCACAGTTTTATTTTGGCTTGTAATAGCTCTCGGAGCCAGATTTTAATAATCCGCAAAAATTTGAAATATCCTTTCAAGAAAAAGAAGAAAACGATCATAAACAAAACCACGTGTCGTATAAGTAAGCAAATTTCTTATTTAAGAACTTACGATGTATCGAATGAATTCCATGGAGTATCCTTTGCGTAATAATATGTCCCAAAACACCAAAATGTGTTCCTAGGTTTTTTTTTTTTTTGTTAAAGAAAATGTGCTACTAGGTTAAAAAAAATTTAATACATTAATAAAAAATGCGAGAAGAACGCAAAATTTAATTTATGTTAAAATTCCTTTCACCTTCTCTAGAGAAAAGCAATCCTCCAATATTAGAATTTCCAGAATGCCTCTGTAGTGGTGTTTCCTATGATAAAGGAAAAAAAACTTTGTTAACAAGAAAAAATAACTTATCAATAAATAAATAAACACATAAACGTTGTAGAAAGGTGAAAAATGTTTTCTTGTTAGTCCAACATGGCCTATTGTAACTAGTCTGGGAAGTTTATTGAAAATTAATGGAAAGAGAACGAAACAAAAATAATCAAAAGCATAGATGATGAAAAGCCAAAAAATGAATGAATTTCAAACATGCGAGGGAAGAAACATGGTAAGGAAGAGGTAGGAGCTCAAGGTCAACATACAACACAAAATCTTCAAAGCGATTAGATTTGAGTAGGCTGATAGCACATCACACAAGGACTTGTTGTCCAAGCATTTGAGAAAAATGAGGTGTTAAGTTTCATGGGATTCCAACTCAAAACAAATTGGTAGTACGTGGATTGGCTCATGTCCCTTATATATTAGTCTAAATCTCTTCTCATTTTTCGATGTGGGATATTCTCACACGCCCCCTCGAGATAATGGCCCGTCTAGCCATTAATCTCGACAATATCCCATCATAGGATTAATTTCGAGTTAGATCGGCCGGATTAATTCGAGCCGGACCGATTTCTGTTCGGGTTGGATGGCGTGTGTTCGGACTCTGATACCATGTTAAGTTTCATGGGATTCAAATTCAAAACCAATTGATAGTAAGTGAATTGGCTCATGTCCTTTATATATTAATCTAAATCCCTTCTCATTTTCCAATGTGGGATATTCTCACAAGATGATTAGATCAATGTTATTTTGAATAAAACTTGGAAGTTTGGGGAAGGAACTAGGGTTTCGCATAGTCGCTTTGGTTTTGGAGTATCCATAGCAACAGTGGAAAAAGTTCGAAAAATAAAAAATGAGTGAATGGTATAATCAAGCTTTCTCATTATTAAACAATAAAACGCTGTATTTACAAACACAGACAAAATGCAGCGTTCTCCTAAAAATCTTAAAGAACTGAATCACATAGAAAGTCGTTATTAGTCCAAAATCAGGCCGCAATTTAAAAACAACTCGGACAGTAAAACAATATTATATATGGAATACTTCGAACCGATTAAACCGAGATTAGTAAAAAATGTAGAAAGTTGTTCTATTAGGTCATTATTATTATCTTGAACAAGATATAGAAAAATATAGAAGAGACCATTATCACTCGTCGTTGCTCCTAAGCTGAATTTCACAAAAAAAAACAAATCATTTAAAATCCAATTCCTTGATTTCTTTCTTCTTCAACCTTTTGAATAATAAAATTAACCTTGATTTCGTATATATTTGAATTTCCCGGTTTAGGATAATATCCCAAAAACCAGAAAAATTAAAGTATAAAAGATAAATTGGGCCTACAAGGCCTGGACCTTAAACATCCATTCTCTAAGATTTCATAAGAAAATAAAAAACATAAACTCAAAAAAAAAAAAAATGAAAAAGAAAAGAAAAGAAATCGTTCGTCTGGAGAAGACGAAGGATAAGGATGATAACGGTAAGCGAAGTTTCCTCTTACTGTTCTTCATCAAACCTCGCGTCTCTATCTCGTCTCAACCACAAGTCATCTTCAAGATTCCGAAGCTCTTCTGTATACAGACCAAGCTTTTCCGTTTCAACCAAGCCCAGAAACACTTATAGAACCAAATCATGGAATCTCGGCCTCGTTATCAACTCTAGAAGGTACTTATCTAATCACCCCAGATCTTAATTTCATATGGGTTCCATTGAATTCGATTGTATAGAAGATTTGATGGAATTTCATCCCTTATTCAGCTCTGAGGCTTCGATTTTCGATCCGTTGGGAATCAATCCAGACGAAACTTCTGGTTTAAGTAGCATTTGGGAAAGCTTTCAGAGTCTTTTGTCTCCATCATTTGAAAGCTCCTCCGGTACTAAACGAGATAAGCCGCCGTCTTCTGGTCGTGGCGTGGCAGCTGCTATTGAAGACAGTTCAATTGATTTTGGAGATTTCTTCAAAGGTCCATTACCAGGAAAGTTTCTGAAGCTTCTTGGTTTCTTAGCTCTCTCTCGTCTTGGAATCTACATTCCTCTCGGTGGAGTCAACCGAGAAGCTTTCGTCGGAAATTTAGATCAGAACAGTTTGTTAAGCACATTAGATACATTTTCCGGTGGAGGTATTGGTAGACTTGGTATATGTTCACTCGGGATTGTTCCTTTCATCAACGCACAGATTGTGTTTCAGCTTCTTGCTCAAGTCTATCCAAAACTACAAGATCTTCAGAAGAAAGAAGGTGAAGCAGGAAGAAAAAAGATTCTTCAATACACTCGTTATGCTTCAGTTGGATTCGCGATAGTACAAGCAATAGGACAAGTGTTTTACCTTCGTCCTTACGTGAATGACTTCAGCACGGAATGGGTTGTTTCTTCTGTCACGTTGTTAACACTCGGTTCTGTTCTCACTACGTATATCGGAGAAAGAATCTCTGATCTGAAACTTGGAAACGGAACTTCTCTTTTGATATTCACTAGTATTATCTCTTACTTGCCTGCTTCATTCGGTAGAACAGCCACAGAAGCTTTACAGGAAGGAAACTATACTGGTCTCGCTACAATCATCGTTTCATTTCTCCTCTTGGTACTCGGAATCGTCTATGTTCAGGTAACTAAACAAAGCTTTGATCTTTTTTAAATAGACTTGGTCTAACAATGAGTAAGACTTTCAGGAAGCAGAGAGGAAGATTCCATTGAATTATGCGTCAAGATACACAAGTAAAGCCGGTGGGCTTCAGAAATCAGCTTATCTTCCATTCAAAGTCAACAGTGCTGGAGTAATGCCTATTATATTCTCTACATCATCTTTAGCTCTTCCTGCTACTCTAGCGCGATTCACCGGCATATCTGCTCTTAAGAATGTTGCTTACGGTTTGAACCCTGGAGGCTCTTTCTATCTTCCAACGAATATACTTCTCATAGCTTTCTTCAACTACTACTACACTTTCCTACAACTTGATCCAGACGATGTCAGTGAACAGTTGAAACGACAAGGTGCATCGATCCCTTTGGTCCGGCCTGGTAAAAGCACTGCTCTCTTCATCAAAACCGTAAGTTCCTTAACCCGTTTTGGTTTTACCATCAAATCTACTGTCTGTATTGATTGGCTTTGATTGTGAATTATCAGGTTCTTGGTCGGATATCGGTTCTTGGTTCGGCGTTTCTGGCTGTCTTAGCTGCTGGTCCTGCTGTGGTTGAACAGATCACTCACTTGACAGCATTCAGAGGATTTGCAGGTACTTCTGTTCTCATTCTTGTCGGTTGTGCCACAGATACTGCAAGAAAGGTTCAAGCAGAGATCATCTCCCAAAAGTACAAGAACATTGAATTTTATGAGCTTGACAAGTATGATCCATGAGTTAATGTTATCAGTTTCCCTGTATTCTCTTGTAATAGATTGAAAGGTTTTGACTTTTGAATCTGATTAGTATATAATAATGCACTTTTGTTATGTATTTGCCCAAAGTCAACAATTTTTCCTTCAATTCCAATAAAAAATAAAACTTTACAAATTTTGGGAAGAATCTTTTACCCATTTCTATCAGAAAAGATAAATGCTTGTAAAGAAGTAAAACAAAATTGAAATGAGTTTATGATTTTTAAATATCTATTTTTTCTTTTTCTATGTATAAGCATCTCATATGGGGAACAAGTAAAGTTACCCAATTTGACCAGTTCAAGATACTCTGTACAAAAGCCATATAAGAAAAACTGAAAAACCCTTGTTGTAAAACCTAAAACTTTTCAAATCCTACAAATCTTTTTAATCTCACAACATAAAATCTAAAAAGCAAACCCCTTTTCTTTAAAGATCTATCCTTTCGCTTTCGTTTCGACAATGTCCCTGTTGAAAAGACAACTTGTGCAGTTGTTCATCATGCTTTGATCCATCTGAAGCTGAGGCTAACCATTCAAGCATCTTGACAACATTTAAGGTATCATCCAGATAATACTTGGCCTTACTCGGTTTCTGACCAACCGTGCAGGCAAAGACTTCAGCAAGAGCGATAGGTGAAACATCTTGGTGCTTCACTATGCTATCAAACATGTCTTCATCAGACCTGTCATCACCAATACACAACAAAAAGTCCGGTCTCTTCCCTTTTCTGTTCCTCGTCGTCGCTATCAAATGCTCCACCACTTTTCCTTTACTTACTCCCTAAAAAAAACCAATTTCACATTCAATAACGCCAATTTTGAGCAAGCAAATCTCGAATTAGTTCAACATACCTGAGGTTTAACTTCTACAATGTGCTGGCCTCTCTTGACAACGACTGGCTCGTTTGTGAGCACGCTCTCTAGATGATCAAGAAGCTCCTTAGCTTGCCATGAACCAAAGGAATGATCAGTTTCATGGTGGTGCCACACAATTGCACTCTCTTTCTCTTCAATGAATGATCCATCAGTTGCTTCCATGTAATGATTCATCACCGGTTGAGCAATCTTCTTCCAATTTAAATCCGCAGGCAAGACAGTCGTCTCCCATGGTGATTCAGAGTTCCATCTGTGATAACAGAATCAAAAAGGATATTAGAATTACACAAACGAGAGAGACAATGATGCAAAGGGTTTTGTTTAGAAGTTACCTAGTGAAATAGCCATGTTCAGCTGATATACCAAGATTAGCGCAAGAGCCAAACCATTTGCTCAGAGGATCCTTACCTCGACCACTAACGATAAACACTAGATTATTGGGATCGTCACAGAGACGATTGAGAAGGGAGATAAGAGCATTGCTTGGCCTTTTATCAACACTATCCTGATCCATCATTGTACCATCATAATCCAATAAGATCAACCTACTGCTTGTTCTCTTATACGCAGGGACTATGGTTTCAACACCGAGTTTCCTGAAATTTGGATCTAACGCAACGACTCTGAACCCAAGACCGAACCCTACTCCCCAGAACCTCTTGTTGTAATGATCTTTGCACGCTCTTTGAAGATCTTGGTCATAACTTTTCGCCCAATAAGCCACATCGTGAGAGCTTATGTACTTATGATGCTTCAGGTGACGCAAATGTTTCTCTTCGTCACCCATTGTGATGGCAGAGCTCATTGCGTCAGTGACTGCATCAATGTTCCACGGATTAACACGGATCGCACCACTCAGAGACGGAGAACAACCAATGAACTCAGAAACAATAATCACACTCTTCCTAACATCATCAGGACCAAAACCTAAAGCTGCATCCAAAACAGGGCTTCCTTGCCTAGTCACCGTGTACTTGTAAGGCACCAAATTCATCCCATCTCTCACAGCATTCACCACAACACACTCTGATATTGCGTAATAAGCTACTTTATCCAAAGTACTAACAGGTCCATTCATAAAGACAATAGGCTTATAACCAGGTCTTCCAAACTTAGCATTGATCTCATCAGCAATCGAATGTATCTGATTCTCTACATCTTGAACATCCTTACCTGAACTCCGAGCAGGATTTGTAATCTGCACGAGAACTACTTTCCCACGAAAGTGTTCATTCTGTTCAAGAAGCTGACCCATCGCCCAGAACTTCAAGCTAATACCTTTGAACATATCTAAATCATCCACACCTAACATCACCGTGTTCCCTTTGAACCTCTGTCTCAATCCCTTCACTTTCTCTGCGGTTTCTTCCGAAGCTTTAATCGATTCAATCTGTCCCATATGGATTCCCACCGGTAAAATCTTGATACTCACCGTTCTTCCGAAATACTCGAGACCAATGTAGCCTCTTTTGGATTCGTAATCAAGACCAAGCATCCTACTACAGCAAGATAAGAAATGTCTAGCGTAATCGAAAGTGTGGAATCCGACAAGATCACAATTGAGAAAGCCTTTGAGAATCTCGTCTCTCACCGGAAGCGTACGGTAAATCTCCGAGGAAGGGAAAGGACTGTGAAGGAAAATCCCGAGCTTTATCCGGTGAAACCTGTTCCTCAAAAAAGTGGGTAAAATCATGAGGTGATAATCGTGAATCCAGACGTAATCCTCATCTGGGTTAAGCACTTCAAAGATCTTATCAGCGAAGATCTTGTTAACCTTGGTGTACGCTTTCCAATTCGATCGATCGAAGAGAGAGCCTTGTGCTTGCGTCATCGGGAGGAGATAGTGAAAAATCGGCCAGAGGAAGTGTTTGCAGAAACCGTGGTAATACTTGTTGTGCAAGTCACTAGGTAAGAAAGTCGGAACGCACTGAAACTTCTCGAGTAAGAACTGAGAGACGTCTTCTTGCTCGGAAGGTAAAACGTCGGCGTTTAACGAACCGACGTAGAAGACTTCCGTCTCTGGAGGAAACCCGTCTTTGAGCTGTAAGTAAAGGCTGTCATTGTCGAATTCGAAGCACCACTTGTTCGACGATATGTCTCTGTGAGCACGAAGCGGAAGCTGATTCGAAACCACGATTCGTTTCGGCTTTGTGACCCACGCGCCGCCGTTCGGATCGTTCTCGGCGTCTCCGTCGTCGGTTTCGAGTCCCGAAAGCTTCGTCACAGCATTGGGGATCCGATTTCGACCCATGATCCGATAATCATCAGCCGAAACCAGACTCAGCTGGTCCTTCCAAGATTCCGGCATCATATCTCAACGAAAAAAAAAAATCAAACTTGTGTGTAACGACGGAGAATTAAGATTGGGTGAAATCAAGAAATCGGGTGAAATTTTCTGGGTTTTTCCGAATTCATAACATCGAGGGGAGAAAACGCGTAGTTACGAAGATGAAGAAGAGAGCGTCCATATTGTGGAATTTAAGAAGAAGAAAAAACGGAAATATTTTCGGTGAGGATAAGAACGAAACCAAAGAGGAAAATTAAATAAATTCAGTATTCTAAAAACGACGCTGTGGAATATTTGGACGATCTCGATTTCCTCGAGATGGAAATGAATGACTAATCTCGACCGTTAGATGAGCGCGTGTGTGTAAACTCGAACCGACCTCTCTTTTATAGTATTTACTTAAAAGCTATTAACTCTAATTACTGATTAGTTGCTCTGAGCTGTAACTTCTCCCTTCTCCAATAATATTCCCACTTTTAACCTAAATGGGAAGTAAATATTTACAGCTATTACTTATCCATATATATACTTTATATTTTTTCCTTAAACGTATTGCTGACGTGGAATCTGCGGCACACCGTCAGTTTATTTGGAAACAGATATTATTTTTTAATAGATTGGATTGGACAAAAGCTGCTGCTCACTCTATCAAACCTTAAATTTGAAGGGAGAAAAAAATAATAATAATAGAGACTTTTGAACTATTAGATTTTATTATTTCAGATTCCTTTTATACTCCTGCGGCATATATTCTTTGAAAACAAAAATGGAAAATCACCATTTATAGAAATGGATACTCTTATTATTTCGTTGTAATCATTTTAAGAAAATGAGGAGGAAGAAAAAATGGAAATCATAATATTTTTATCTTAAAATTTTAAGATATTTAATCAAAAATATTCTCTCAATATATTCTACATCGTCTACAAGATATATAAGTATATCACAAAAAGTATCAGAATAAATGAAATACATGTGGAATAAATGGAAAAAAAATCTGAACAAACTTTAAAATATTAATTTATTTCACATAATACAACAACCGACAGTATAACTAAGATTTTGTTTTTTTCGCTCTTCTAGTAAATGAAATTTTTTAGCTTTCTCGATTCAAAATTGTCTGTATTTTCAAAACTAAACTATGCATTATGAACTTTATCAAAATATGCCTCAAACATACCAAATTTAAAGCTGTGCAGACAAATCTCTTCAAGTACAATTGTACAAATAATATTAGTAACAAATTATGATTTCGACGCAACTTGTATCAGCCAAACCATAATCACAGATTTTATCATTCATTAACGAAACAACCTTGGTAAATAAATAGAATAAACTTAAGAAAGAAAGAAAAAATCCAATTTCAATTTACGATTAAGGATGGGTGGGTGGATATTAAAATGCCACGTGGCACACATGTAGCAGAAACGTGGCGTGTTAGGGTGGGAAGAAGAGGAGATGGCAAAAGTCACGAGGCATGTGCTTCTTGGTTTTTTGACGACTTTCGCTATCAACGGCAGCTATGTCAGCCAATTACCTTTTGACACGTCATCCACTTTCTCCAGGAACGTTTCAAAATTTTCTCCCGTTCCTTCCCGTTTCAACGGTATAACATCGATGGCCGACTTCAGATGGGACACATGGCATTATATTAAAGGAACATAATGCTGCCATCCTAACTCCACTTTTACAAATGTTACGGAGTCTCATTTAAATTCATGATTCCCCTATCGAAAGAACTGTTTCCAAACATCAAATTAAAGACACCGAAAAACAAAACGACATCGCTTTATTTCACCGGTACCTTTAAATAAAGTTTATGTTATCTGTTAAAAGATTTAACAATAGGTTAAAATGGCATTGTCAATGCATAGTTTTGATTTATATCATATAAAAAAAATAATCCACTTTTGAAATTTAGAAATTTTTATTGTGTTTTTTTATAGTTTGATTTATTTTTCATTTTTTCAGTACTAAATAAATTATGTTTCAGTTTTTTCTTTTCATGGTAGCTTCATCTTTAAAATAAAAGACAATTTAATAAACTTGAAGATCAAATGAGTGGTTAATAACTTATTAGTGGTTTTTTTAAAGGATTTGTTTCAAATTTCTCGGACAAGATAAGGGCGTGGGAGAGAAAAAAAGAAGACTTATCCAAATTTTAGAAAAACATTGTCTTTGCGGACCCCGATTTGATCAGCCACGTTGTCCAAAAGATTTTCTTGGGTCCCACTTTATCTATAGCCTCTTGAGATAATTATTTTAATAGTCTGTTTTAAACTTTTTTATTTTGAATATCTCCTTTACCTTTTTTTGACTCTCCTTTTTTCTTCAACTATACAAATTTTATTGTTAATTACGTAGAAAAACATTTGGCCGCCGGATTTTTAGTCTTCAAAACCTTGCATGCGAAGTTCGGTAGATTGAAGCTATGGGCCCCGTTAGAATGCTTACGTGGCAATCTTATTTAATCGTCTATTGTCGCACAATTAAATATCATAATATTTCAAACATAATTTAAATTTGAATATTTTATAATGTACGATATCTTTAACAAAAAAAAAAGAAATGTACGCGATATAACACAAATGCTGTTAATGTGCGTGTGTGTTTTTATATAGATTTGAATATCATTTAGTACTACGGTTGAAAAAGAACAATTTTTTCTTAAAGCTACTTTCAAACATGACACTGAACATTTTCAAGTAAATTTCTATATCTATCTGTATTCTTAATTAATACAATGTCTGTAAGACTACGAATACAACACATTCATGTGATATGAACAGGCGATTCAACTAGTTTTGTTACTTTATAGCATTAAATCGTGTCGATTAAAATATTTATTCATATATATGAAAGTTGAAACTACAGTTTCGATTACATTAGCTAGTTTCTAAGTAAATAACTTTCTAAGGCAATTAGATATAGAGGATAAGATTTTAGATACACGAGAAAAATATAAAGAGACGTGTGAGTTTCTAGAAGAATATCTAAAATGGATTTGCGTCTGAAATACTATAATGCTTTTTTCACCTTTTTTTTTCTCTGCTCTATCTGATTGATGCTTTTGTGCTCGAGAATATTATTATTATACCTTGACGAAGTATGTCTTATTGCTATTTTGTTGTTTTGTTTTATTCATTAAAGAAAACAAGATAAATCTAGCTTTTTAGAAAAGGGACAAAAATGACCAAAAAATGTTCACAAAATGTCAGCTGCATATGGACATAAAAGCAGCAACGTTCCACAAAAATAAAACATTAGTATATAGATATATATGATAAATAAACGAATATTGGTGTTGGTTATAAACTTATATATGCATTTATTGCATTAGATATTCATGGTTTAAATGTAATATATATTCTCGTGAGATTGAAACCAATGACAACAAAAAAAGGAATAAAAATTCTTTATAAGAATAAAAGGAATAAAAAGAAAACCAATGGACGAAGGAATGACTCATTCTCAACCATAAAATAGGAAGAATGACTCATTCTTATATGTTACTCTATGAAAGTTTACCTAATTTCTCACATTGAAAACCAAACCTAGTTTTAGATTAAAGAAAATCCCAGTATGTATAAATTCATTTGATTATGATTCTCTTGCAGAGAAATTTTCACGTGATTCTAAGCTTTTATCATATTCATTGAACCAAAAACATTTATATCTTATCCTTTAATTATACTAGTATTTTGTGTTCTTTTTATGTTGAGATAAATCTCTTTTGATGAATTATTCCAAACATTCAGAAATATCGTCCTCTCGCAAATTCCCCAAAAGATTTTTTGCCATAGGTATAATAAATACCATTTGATTAATTGAAAAATATAGTCTGAATTTACTTTTCTCGTAGCAAAGTTTGCATCAATAACTTTTGTGTGATGGTCCTACAATTTGTGAAAACAGCTACATATTAGATATTTAGTGGGCCAGAATTAACGGGGTCCAGACACGTTATTGGAACCAAAATAAAATGTAAATTATTTTTCTTTCTTTTTTCTGGCTTGACCAAAGATGTCGGTTTTCTAGTGTTTTCTCCTATATCTAATTACAATTAATATACTAAAATCAATGTGTGACAATTTCATCATTCCATGTCGGCTGAAAATCAAAGTGTTATCTTAATTTTGCCGTGTAGGTCTATAGACAATCGCATGTGAAATGTTTTTACATTGTTTAGACAATTTATTCAAAAGTTTCGTCTTAACGCTTTTACACATTTACACATATATAGCAAAATCATAATAATCTAACGATTGAGTAATCATACTTATTGCGAGATTCACGCTGTTTAAGTTAGTTGTGTTTCTTGTTTCCTTTTTAACAGTCCATCGTAGAACTGTTCCGTTTTGTTTTTTTTTTTTTTTTTTTTTTCACGATCACATTTTTACTAAGATAGCTTAAATCGAAGGTAAAAAAAACCATTAAAAACCTGTTTAACTATCAGATCAGCCTCTACGTTTCTGGTATGTGGTAAAAAAATCCTTATAAACGAAATACATCTCTTGGATGTCTCTAACTATGATGAAGATCTCCGTTAGTAGTTTCATATTGATTGCTCGGATCAGCATCAAAGAGTCCGAGAACGTATGAAACTCACAGACTCCTTTATGAATTGCATCTAACTGTTCCGCTTTTTAATATCGATTTATTCTTTTAGTAAACATCGTATTGATTTTAACTCTTTGAAAGAAAATATTTTCTTTGTAATAAAAGAAAGTTAGGTATCCACTATAACAAAAGTGCTAAAACATGAACTACTTTCAAATCAGTAAAAACAAAAATGTTTTAAAAAACTAAAAAGTACTCGAATATCTAAATTACTCTTTCAATTTAGTAGTTTGCATATGTGAAAAAAATCTCTACAAAAGTAAAATCGTAAGAATAAACTTTTCTTTGGTAAAGTTTCCAGTTTTTTTTTCTAAATAAAAATAATTTTGATACATTTTCTGCAACAAAGCTTCAAAGAAAGCTTCTTTGGAAATTCCCAGAAGAAAACTTAGAAGCCAAACCTTCAGCCATACCTTCAGCATCAAGCTTCACCTTTTGTCTCCCAGCAGTAAGATCATTCTCACGATCCCATGGCTTCCATGGATGATTCCCAACCCATTCATCCTTCTCTGTTTTCTCTTTAGATGGAAAAGCCATTTTCTTCTTATTCTTCTTCATCAAACGGCTTGACGAAGCAGACGACGACTCTTCTCTATGCTTCTCTACCAAAGACTTTGATCTTTTCTCTTTATTATACTTATCCACAAGATCCGCATCTAAACTTCGTTTCATATTCTCTCCTTCGTTTGAAGCAAGTGCACTCGCTTTGTTATATGCCTCCAAGTAACTACAAACCAATATGATAATAAGAACACCAATTCGCAAAAAAACAGAGAGATTTGAAAAATGATTAGTGTATAGACTTACTTCATCTTTGCTCTTTCTGCTTTGTCCATTGGAGTATCAGTCCAAGCTGTAGTATCTCCACGTCCTTCTCTAGTGTTTCTGCTAAATGTTGTTGATTGTTGCACAGCCACTCCAACTTTTCTTTCAGGAGGAAGTGTTGTCATCCATTCGTCTCGTTTAGGTACAGGTTTAACCTCGCTTGCTGCCAACAGCTCTTCATCTCCTTCCATTGATATACCTGCAAACCAAGAAAAACTTTTATAACTAATGTCATCCTATAAAAGGCAAAAGAAGACTAAGGACTCTGAATAATCATCACCTTGTGATCTTCTCCATTGTGCTGCTTCTTGCATTGAGCGTAATTCAGCCCTAAATGCTTCTTTTTCCTCCTTTAGTTTAATCTTGTCATCCATTGCTTTTCTCTGTATAAAAGAGATGATGGATTGACACATGACTCAGTAAGTCGCTAATTCTGAGAGCATATTGAATATATAATCAACTTACCTTTTCTGGATCTTGTAATTCCTTGAAAGCTTTATTAAGCAGAACGAAAGCTTCTTTGGCTTGGGGATGAGAGCATTTGTCAGGATGAACAAGAAGAGACAGCTTCCAGTACCTACACACCATAATTTTCTAAATATCAAAAACTGATTACTTAAAATTTCGTGATTAATAATCATTTTGTGTAACAGAAACCATACTTCTTCTTCATATTATCAGCAGGCATATTGTGATTCACTCCTAAAACATCGTATGGACTATCAGCTTCAGCTTCCATGATCCGTGTCACCTGCTTATATAAGGAGTATATGAGTTGCTACAATCCATAAATATTTGAAAAACAAAGAAATTGTATTTATATCTAAGAACCTCTTCAAATCGCTCTGCCTCGTTCGATGACGCAACTTCTGCAACAACAGCTGGTGGTGCAGGTCCTATAAAATATTCTGAATCTTCTTCCTCTAGCTCAGCTTCTCTGAAACATTTTTAACGAATTACTTATTAAACTGGTTCATTTTATATAAAAACAACAATATGATGATGTTTGAGCTGGTAATCAATTAAAAGCACCTGAGTTCAGCTTGAGCTTCTGTTAGCTTTGCTGCTGCAGCAAGTAGCTCAGCCGATGGCATTGCAGGTCCAATAACCCTACATATCAGATTACACCACCACCATGTTTATCCTCTAAAGTCTAAACCAACTTAAGATCTAATCTAATCAAATAACCAGTTAATATCAAGCACAAAAAGAAACCCTAATCACCTTTTCTTTGGACCAGAAACATCATCTGCTGAATTCGATCCTTTCTCATCTGCTAATTCTTTCTTTGTCTCATCATTTCCAGTAGCTGCTGCTGCTGCTTCAGTGTTCTCAACTTCTTCTTTGCCGTCTTTAATAAGATGTCCAACCATATCTAAAGAAGGAGAAGCACCTGGAGGTAATAAAAACACTCTATCTCCACGTTCCTTCAACTTCAAAGAAAGAAACAGCTTCTTCAACCGTTTCTTCAAAGTGTTCTCAGAAATTCCCTTTATATCAACCGCTTGTCCATCATCTATCATTTTCAAAAGCTTCAAAGAGCAAAAAAAGCATAAAAATCGAAATTCCAAAACACACAAATTCAACTTTACTCAAAGAGGAAACAAGTAAAGACATTAATACCAGTTTCAAATCATTGCCAACATTAGGAAACTCCATTAGCATCTCTTTAACCACAGTTTCAGGATCATCTCGTGAACTCTCTTGATCAGAGATGGAATCAGAACCAGATTTGGACTCAGTATCAGACTCATAATCACGCTTCTTCTTACTCCTCTTCTTCATTTCCCTCCTCTTTCTCTCCTTCCTCTTCCTCTTCTTCTCCTTTTCTCTTTTCCTCCGCTTCTCTCTCTCATAACCTCCGTCACTCCTTCGCTTCTTCCTCCGCCGCTTTCTAGAAGACGAATCGGAGTCGTCGGAGCTGTATGAAGAACAAGACGACGACGATGCTGAAGCTGGACTATCGTCATCCGAATCAGTATCATCTCTCTTCCTGTGCTTACCCATTTTGTTGAATCCCTAAATCAAATTCCAAAACTAATCATAATCCCCAGAATTGAAACGCGAATTGGGATGAGCAAATCTAAGACCCCGAAGCTAAAATCGAAAATCGAATTGGAATCTGATTCAGATTGAGAAAAAAAAAAAAAAAAAACCCTAAATTCCTGGACACCGGTTTGGGCCTTTTCCGGCCCATTAAGTATCTGTTATAAATACAATTCATGATTTGACAAGTTTTACATACATCGACTCAAAACTAAAACCCTAATTCTTGTGTGTCTCTCTCTGCCTCCGCCGCTTTTATCTTAGTTTTTCTTTTTCTTTCGTTTTTCTTTTTCGATTGAATTTTTGAAAGTGATTTTGGCGAGGATGAATAATGCTTTAATTCTGACACCTCTTGTATGAGAAGAGTCCTGAAAATCCTCTTCTATGAGCATATTATGCAATACTCTGAGCCACTTACCATATGTTGTTTTTCGTTTAACAATCTCGTTTGATTTCTTTTTCTGTTTTTTGTTTGATGAATTTGTTTTCATAAGGAAGTTGAATGTGATGCGATGATTGTAAAAGTAATTCCTCGTACTGAAAGCCATTGGCTTGATAGACTCACATTACACCCATAGAATATGAGCATCACATCGCACCGTCTTCTTCAAAATCTATTTCTTTCAACTTTGATTTTCCTTAATTCTACTTTCCGAATCTTCCCGATCACATGTTTTCTTTAAATCGACCTGTATTTGTGTCATCGCCTTCAGGATCTGAGATAAAGCATCTGGATTTAATCGAATCGGTTTCATTATTGAATGATATTTTTGATTTCCTTCTTCACTATTTGATTACAGTCTACTGAGAGCCAAAGGTAGATCATTATAGCACATTGTCTGGCCAATGACCTATTAATTTGTGATTATCTAAAATCCGACTATCGACTTGTAATTAGTAGCCTTAAATACTGATTTGACCAAAATTGTAACTGATCCTGTAGAATGATTATGAAATAATGTAGTCACTATAATGTCAAAAAGGCATGTGATGAATAGAATTAAAATATGTTTAAATGTCTACACCGGTTTCAGCATTTCGCAGACTTGATGAGTATACCAACTTTCTCCAATCGTATTTTTGTTTTGAATTGGTAAATAATTCAGATACATACGAAATGATATTGTATGAGAAGCATCGAGATTGAATTTCAGAACTGAACATAAATCGAATAATAATTAACTGTTTGGAATTAATATTAAAAATCCTTCGATTAAACGTTGAAAATTTTACATTCTTTCACTACTTCTTAAGATGCAACCAACCCATTTAGGAAATTAACAAAAGTCGATAAACAGATCTGAAGATTCTCAAGCACGTTCACCTCTGATTCTCCTAGCGAGCTGGATATCCTTAGGCATGATCGTAACTCTTTTAGCATGAATCGCGCAGAGATTCGTGTCTTCGAACAGTCCGACGAGATAAGCCTCAGCTGCTTCCTGAAGTGCGGCGACGGCGCTACTCTGGAAACGAAGATCGGTCTTGAAATCCTGAGCAATCTCTCTCACAAGCCTCTGGAATGGGAGTTTACGGATCAGAAGCTCTGTGCTCTTCTGGTACTTCCTGATCTCTCTTAGAGCCACCGTTCCTGGTCTGAATCTGTGCGGCTTCTTCACTCCTCCCGTCGCCGGAGCGGATTTCCTCGCCGCTTTTGTCGCTAACTGCTTCCTTGGAGCCTTTCCTCCGGTCGATTTCCTTGCTGTCTGCTTGGTACGAGCCATTACGATATTGAGAGATGGAACTGTTTGATTTTTAGAGAAAATAAATTGGAAGATTGAGATTTGATTTGTGAATTTGTTTCGATGGAGAAATGGGATATTTATCGTCTGGGAACAACAAGAAGCGGGAGAAATTTCACTTTTTTTTTAGTTTTGGCGGTATGGAATCTCAGTCGTTGATGTTTTTCTAATCGACGGATATAAGAGGCTGATGTTATGATCTGCGTAATCTCATAAGAGCCGTACATTAATATAAAATCAACGGACCGATTTTATCCTTTCCTATTGCGATCCGTGAGATAGTAGAATGTCCAATAAGAATCCTTTAGAGTTTATATAACAGAGAAGACCGAGGAAATGTACGTAACGCATGTCAATTTACAAAATACTAACTCTTAGTTTTCGATTGTTTGAACAAAATATTTCAAACACTTTTGGATGCACAGAAATCATCCAGATTCTAGTTTTAGTTTTATCAAATAAAATTAGAGTTTTTATATACATTTTACTTTATTTTTGGTCTATCATATACAGTTTATTTAAGATCGAATAGTTACATCAAAATCCCATACATAATTTTATAAACTTAACAAATTTGCTAACGATGTGTTCAAAAAAATGAAAAATGCTTTCTTCTTCTTTTATGCATGATCCCTAAGAAGCAAAGGCTTCATAAACTTAGTGAGTTATGACTATAGTTTATGCTTGTGAGACCCACAATTTTAGCAATTATGCTTGTGAGTTATGACTATAGTTTATAATGGCCTTATGTAAGAGACTATGAGGTTTACTATTTTCAAGAGCCGTGGATTATCATGAAGTGCATCACCTACGTGTTTAACATTGTGTTGGTGAATAGGAATTCATATGGCCATATAACTCCATATAGAGGGCATGTTGAAAGGAATCATAGTTGCAAATCAAGCTCCTTCCCCGACTATATGTTATTCCTACAAGACTTAACAAGCACAAAGCAAGGTTATCATGAATATACTAGAGGGATATTCAAAGACCTCAAGACAAAAGGTAAGTTTATTGAATTATAGCATAGTTTTGGGATTGAAGTGCCAAAGGATATCACATATGTTATTCAAAGCCATGCAGGTATCACCAAAATAGGAGATCACAACATGTATCTTCATTTTCCAGAAGTGTTTGAGGGATCCAAAGTGTCAACTCTTTTCTTTCTTCATTGAAAAGTGGAAAGTAGTGATAATTCGTGGACTTATAGGTTTCTCTCTCATACATGATGATAAGTGATGATAAAGGCAGTTGCATGTGTCTTACGAACTTACTCCATGTCTTGCTTCATGATCCCAAAGACCATCTTAGAAAATCAAATCAATTTCGTCTTAGCAAGATTCTGGTAGAGAAACACGAATACATGCAAAGGCATACACTAAAGAGCTTGGAAAATAATGACAGTGACAAAGGCAAAATGTGGTTTAGGTTTACATATATGGAAGGCTTCAGTGTAGTCATCTTAGGCAAAAAAATGTGAATGTAGCTACAAGGCCGAAGTCTCTAATTACCATAACGAATAAGGGTAAATATTTCCCCGAAGGTTTAGTTTTGGAAGCTATTGTAGGCACAAGACCATATTTCGACTGAATTGTTGGAACTCGTTTTGACGGAAGTGGTTTTCGGCCAATTTTCAGTGAGGTTTCCGGTGAAGACGTTCATTGGAATGATCGATTATTGGGCACGTTGTAAACGTTGTCATGAGCACTACGTGGTGATGTATTAAAATGTCAAAAATGGAGTTCGCTTGAATGAGAAATGAAGGTTCACAATGGATAGTTTGGAAAGCTTAAAAACTTGTCTTAAGGTCAAGTGTTATATTTTAAATATTATAGGAGATGTGGTTTGGGCTTAGAGTTTTGTGGCTGTATGTAGTGAATCATAAGTCTAAAACTTATGTTGTTGACCCATATCAATTTGATAGTGTTAATTTAGTCAACAAGAAAACTTTTATAATTGATGGTGTTTATAAGATTAATTAAATTATGATTTTGTAATAGAAAAATCTTAATTAACATTTTCATTATGAGAATGAATTCTCAATCTCCATCTAATGTTATATGTTAGAGGTGTTGGGCTATAAAAGCATCTCTTGTGATCTCATTCTAGATAGAGGATATACACAATACAATCTTTCACTTGTTTTAGTTGATAGTACACACATATTTTTGGGTTCGATAGGTTATGTTATTCGATGTTGGGAGACATAAACAACGCAGTTTTATCATGGGAATCTTACCGCTGTAAAACCGTCACACTACGGGACGTCTAAAGATTTAAGGAAAGAGATTCATAATCTCGACTATGCGATTCCTTATTTGATTTCCGATTTGGTCACATACTCGGTCTTAACTTCTCTTTACAAATTATCAATTGTTCTGTTTAGAAATTTTGGTCCTACATGAATGAGTATACATAGTGCTTTGAGCCTGATGAAAAGAAGATTGGGAAAATATATTGGTTATGGAAGAGAGCTCAGAATCTTAGAGGATCCATGGCTTCCAATTCTCTCTATTCTCTAAAGAATCCTTTTATCGGGTGATTGGAAAAAAACAAATACCAAAAGAGTATACTAGACCTGAAGATGTTTATCTCATCAACCAATTTAACCCGAGCACCTCCTCGAGTGGTGGTTACATTTAGGTTTCAACAATAACGGGGATATTATGTGAAATATTAGTACTGGTTATGGCCTCAAATGGGAGAAGAAGTATAACAAGAACATATCCATCACATGGAACCAAGTTTGGAGCCTCTATTAAAATCTATCTAGAGACCCCTAACACATCCAAAGGTCTAACACTTTCTATGGAGATATATCTTTAGTTGTCTGGCTGTGGGATAGCATAAGAGGACGACAAAGAGCCTAAAATGTATAAGACGTGGAGGCAAATAGGAAACTGATTAAGTATCTTTACTTTGTTTTCTATACTATCCACGACTAGCTGATTAAGTATACGCCAGTATGGCTACAATCCTAATGGACCATCAAAATGGAGATGATGAACTTAGGGAAAAGTTGAATATATGGTCGTAGGTATTGTGGAGGTTATGTAACGAAATAAATGAGCTATGCTTCACCAATCAAACTCAAGAAGTTCAACACATTATTGACCAATGAATTGGGAGTCCTCAACAACAAAGCATGCATCAAATTCTACTCATCAACACCATATTCATGTGAAATGGCAACATCCACCATTAGGTACACTCAAATGTAATGTTGGTGCGTCATGGCACAAAGACAAAGACAATTACAATGGGATGGATTCTTAGAGGTGTATGGATTCAAGGTATATCCTAAGCTCCTCACATGCCTTGAGGCTGAAGCTTATGGTTCAACTTGGGCTCTTCAGTGACTAGATAATCTTGGGATGAAGCATGTACTCATCGAGACTGATTTCAGAAATTTGATCCAGGCGCCGAGCCCTCCACGTGGCTTAGTCTAAAGCTTCACGGTCGATGCCCTCTCGCCTAAATGTTTCGTAAGGCTCACCTTTAGATTTGTAGACAAGGAAGGTAATAATTGTGCGAATAAAATAGCTAAACATGTTGCTATAAATAAATTGTATGGAGCCGTTTTTGATCGTTGTGTACTCCTATGGCTTCATCTATGGGTTGAACTTGAAAACCAGATTAATAGCTCTTAGTACTTTGCAATAAAGTGGTTTGTATAAGGAAGAAATAAAACAACCTACAGTCGATTTGCAACATCAGTTACAAAAGAATTCATCATATAAACATAAAACGATTTCTAATTAACGACATCAGCATTTAGAAGATAATTGTCGCCTTTCGAATACTGCCTATAGTCAATATTAAAAACTATCAGTGAGTTTTTGAGGAAAATGTACTTGAATATTACCAATTTCTTCAATGGTTTTTTTGATTATACAACAAAATCTAGTTAAGTATTACAAAACTTACAAACTAAACCGGGATTCTTCTACCTTAACCACTTTATCCGACTTAGATCACAATCAAACCATGTAAATGGCAAAACCGGTTTAGTAATCTCAACCTGAATCACTCAGAATCTCACTTGCTCTTTTCTATATATCTCCACTGGGCATGATCTTCAACAGCTTGACCAAATCATACGACTTGAAATCTCTTCCAAAGCACAAAGCCATGTCTAAAGCTAATTTCCCATCCTGAAAATAAACAAAACATAAAACCAAATTGAAATCAGTTATCGAAACAAAAACTTTTTTTCTCAATATCTTTTCACAAATCCAAACCTTTGTTCTTCTAGTTTTATCAGCACCATTAGTCAACAAGATCTTAGTAATATCTCGATTCCGGCTTTGTACAGCGATATGTAAAGGAGTCCATCCTTCATTATCAGTAACATTGACATCTACATTATACTTGATCAGTAGCTTTACAGTCTGCAACGCTCCAACTTGAACTGCATAGTGAAGTGGAGCTGCACCATCTAGATCTTGAACATGTGGATTTGCTCCTTTTCTCAAAAGATGACTAATCACTGCTTCTTTTTTACCAATGATTGCTTTATGAAGAGCCGTTTGATTGTCTTTGTCAATATCATCAATGTCTAATCCATTTGTAATGAGATTATCCATGCTTTGAATCTGCATTGATAGAGCTAGAGTCTGTAGTGGCTTCCACTTCTTCTGCAAAATTTGGTATTTATGATAATTAAGTATAAAGCAATGAACATACAAGAGATAGTGAAGACATAAAACTCACCGTTGATATCATTTGAAGATTTGGTTTATCATTTTGCTGCAGAATTGCTCTTTCTTCAGATTCAAGAAGTTGCTCAACCTCTGTAAAGCAAAATACACAATTGAAGAGACGAACAAACCTAAAAAAGTGATTTTTAATCCCAATTTGAAGAAATTCTTCCTGATGAACAGTTCAGATAAGTAAACCCTAATTTCAATTGAGAGAAGAGGAATGAACCTTTTGCGAGCTCTTCATCGTAGTTGTTTGTAGTGAGTTTCTGGGCTCTCGAGTCTTCTTTTTCTTCGTCCCAATCACTCTCGAAATCTAAATCGTTCCCGATACCATCGTTTTCTTCTTCTTCGTCTTCGTCACTGTCGCTACCATCGTCTGGGTCTTCCCAAAATTCATATTTGGATTGCACGGAAGGTGTTCGACGATTTGTCGCAGCTAAACAGCGAGTCCTTGCCGACGAATGTCTCTCGATGGAGACCGATAAGCTTCCTCGGACACAACCCACGAGCCTCGATTTACAATTGAAAGAATCAGAGACGGGAAATCCTAAAAGTAGACAACTTTGTGGACGAATGGATAAAACCCAAGAAACCATTGTAATTAAGCTGTTCTGGGTTCTTCTTCAAGTAGGAGACATAACTCAAATATACTATTTTTTATGGGAGAGTTACTCAACTAGTACAAAAATTATGTTATAGACAATAATAATACATTTTTTTAGAAAAATATAATGTTTTCCATACCCAAATGCCATTTTAAGCCTTTGTTAATAAAAACCTTATACAATAATGTAACTATTTTTATTTTTCACATTATCAAAAATTTAGAGTTATTTACAGAAAAATCAAACAACACGCCTACGTGGTTAACAAACTTTTGACATGTATTATGAAAATCTATAGTAGAAAAGTTCTCGTCGTATTGATGAATGATTTATACGACCAGTGGTTGAATTAAGTGAGCGACCGACCGACTTAATTGTTTGACGCCTACATTAGACTTCCTAAAAAAGTTGAATGGTTTATGAGATATCGGTTGATTTAATTGATTCGACGTGATAGAGTTTTATTTTGATAACCGAATTATATGAAAATTTTGATTAACTTATTATTTTGATACGACATAAGCCCTATTCGTTTCGTAATCGTCGGCGGTAGCAGGAACGGCAAAAAAAAAGGAAAAAGAAGAATTTTCTTTTCGCTGTACCAAATTTGACGACACCAGCGGCATAAAACAATCCATTTAAATTAGTGAATCTGTCCCACTAATTGCTGCTGCTGTTGCTGGTCTTTGTGGCGTCATGTACAACACCTGGCGTCAAGTTGGCAATGATAAAAGAAGATGAAATTTAGGGTTTTGTTTAAGAGTCAGATCTGAATTTTCAGCAACGATAAAGGAAGATGAAAAGAAGAGAAATGAGCTTTTCTTTATTTATCTTTAATAATTAATAATTCATGCCCATTTGTTTTATACAAAAAAAATAAAATCTACTTCTGCCGCAGGCGGTTACAAAACGAACAGGACTATACTTAAATTTGGCTGACTGATTAGGTCAGTCGATTTATTTTACAACGACAACTTACTGTGACTGAAAAATACGATAGTACATGGTTATCAATACCACAAAACCACAAAAAATTTCATTTTAAATTATAAGAAATCATTGGACATAGTTCTAATTATGAAAAATCAATCAAATTAACATTTTTATAATAAGAGTATGAAGTGACGTGATTGGTTATAAAAACTAATTGACAAAGGAGATCACTAATTCAAGTCCATTTGGAAATAGTGATTTACGTTTTAAATGTGGTATTATCAACGGCTGGCTTCGAGTACCGGAAGAGATTATGGGTCAAAGATTCGGAACTTTCAAGATTTTAAAAAAAAAAAAAAAATCTAATTGACAAACATATGTCGATATTGAGATTTTTAATAGTTTTAATGTAAAACTTTATACAGAAAATTAACTGCACACAATCTATGAAGAATTAATTTAGCCTATTGGAGAGATACCCAAATATGGAATTCATTATGAGACATGAATCTATCAACAATAAAAAAATTCAATTCAATAACGTACACTTAGAAAATTTGTGGTCCAATATCATAAATATTAGAAATTTCACTAAAATATATTTTAAAACAGTTTCAATTAAAACTTTCTTTAAAATAAAATTGATTAATTTCTTTTCGAAAAAGATTGATTTTAGGCATACAACAAATGGAATTTACTTATAAATTTTGTGACTATGTCTTAATCACCTCAAAACAAAAAAAAATTAAAAATTAAAAAGTAGTTGGCAAAAAGGAAAGCAAAGTAATTTTCTAAATAAAGAAAATATGAATGAGTTTAGTCTTATTTTTATCTTTGAAGTCATAGACTCTCTAAGTAATTCCAAACTTTACAAGTATAAGTTATGTGATATCTTCCGCATACAATAACAAAAAAATTTCACTGAATCTAAATGCATTAACATCTATGACTTTCATTTATTTATATATACACATATGTTCATCTCGTAACAAAAAAAAAATGAAAATGGGGAAAAATATCATAGCATGTTTTATCTTCTTTTTTATCTCAATCCAACACATGAACTCTACTATTATGTTTAGACGTTTTAATATTCAAGTTTCTAATAATCTTAAAAGTCACCAAAAACTTATGTTCCAATGTAGAGACAAAGGTATTGTCGCAACTTGGGCGAGTAAAATTTTTTTTCTTCCCTTCGATAAGTTCCAGGGAATTGTCTTCATCATTTATCCAAAATATTTCATGTGGTGTGATTTATGGAAGGTAATATAATTTTAAAAAAATTATTTCATCACATAGTAATGTAAGTTATTTGTTTTTTTCCAACAACAAAAATTTATATATGAACGTCGTGCTCTATGTTGGATCATGTTTTGAAAACATAAATTATAGAAGTGTTCTTGCCTTTTAACTAAAAATAATTAATAGTAAAAATATAATGAAAATAAACATGTTTTAGTAATAAGATAAAATGTGATATATATATATATATATATGTTAACTTTGTTATATTTTTTTAGGGACCCGATTATGTGTATCATGTGAGATTTAACGCATTTATATCGAAAGAAAGTTTCGTTAAAAACATATGTGAAGGTATGAAGTTTAATATATGTTTCTGGCAAACGCAAGATGATGAAATATACGTGCATAATAATTCATCTGGAGGATTTAGGTTTATATATAAATGGGATATATAAGTTTGATGATATGTATATTTTGTCTTTTTCGATAATAGTACTGTTGTTAGCAAGATGTGATATTAGTGGATTAAAAAAAAATGTCATATTAAATTTACAGAGTTGTGATAAATAAATTTATTTAAGTGGACACTAATATGTGTATTTTAGTGATTTATGGTTCCATTAATATTCGGATTCAAATATTGATGCATGTCAATAACAGTTTTTTAAAAGAATTATTTAATTGATAAATTTTGATTAACATGATTAAAATTGTTGTCTAAGAGAGCCTTTGCTCAAACTGAGCATTAACCTTGCAAGTTCTCTGCTTTCACTCTCTCAAACGTATGGTAAACACAAAAAGATGAAATATATGTGATGATAATTCATCCAAGAGAAGTTAGGTTTATGTATAAATGGAATACAATAAATTTATGAAATAATGAATTACAATAAAATTTGACGAATATATTTTTTTATCTTAATTAATAATATTCAACTAAAAGACTTATAATGAATAAATTTATTTTAATGAACACACATACACATATATATATATATTTTTTCCTCAAGATTAATTCTTAGCAAAAATTAAAAGAGATTCTGATACCGTATAAAGATTTTAAATGCTTTGAATCCAAATCTGATTTGTTATTTATTGTTTTGTTTTTAATTACATTATATAGAAAAAAAAGTCTTTAGTTTAACCTCCAAATAAAATATAATATTTACTTAACAAAATAAAGATATGAGCAATATAATATTTACTTAACAAAATAAAGATATTCTCATATTCGTCTATATCTTTCCCTAATAGTTATCTTTGGACGTCACTCTTTTCTTCATTATGATTATAGTAAGAGTTTGAAGTGATGTGTTTTAACCAAAAAAAAAAAAGAGTTTGAAGTGAACTAATTGATAAACATATGTTGATATTGAATTTTTTTATAGTTTTGACTAGATTATAATCCGAGTCCGACTCGTTTATTATATATATTCATACTCTAATATAGTTCAATTAAATTATTTTATATAAAACTAATAATTAATTTATGATATAACGTTTTGAAAATATTTATATACAAAATACAATAATTTATTAACATATAAAATGTTATCACATAATTTTAATTTTTTGTTTAATTTTAAAATTAGCAAAAAAGTTATACAATAGAAATATAGATATATACCAATTATTATGTCAAGTAAATTTAAAAATTATGTGACATAATTTATAAATGTTAAGAAAAAAATCATGAATAAAATAACTGACCAAAATTATATATGTATTTCTTTGTAAAATTATTTTATATCTAAAAGAAATAGATGAGTTAAAATATTTTGATTGGTTAATTTTAATGAAATATTTCTTAAAATTCTTTTTAATCGACACATAAACTAGCTTTCTCTTTTTATTCTCTCAATTAATATATAGAGGATGTAAAACTTAATACCGAAAATTAACTGTACACAATTTATAAAAAATGAAACTAGTCTTCTGGAGAGATACTCAAATATAGAACTCACTATGATACATAAATCTAACAACAATAAAAATTCAATAGCATACACTTGAAAATTTGTGGTCCAATATCACAAATATTAAAAAATCCGCAAAAATATATTTTTAAATATTTTAAATTAAAATTGATTATTTCCTTCCGAAAAATATTGATTTTATGCATACAACAAATGGAATTTACTTAGAAGTTTTTTGACTATGTATTATTCGCCTCAAAACAAAACAAATTAAAAAGGTAAAAAAATAGTTGACAAAAAGAAAAGTAAAGTAATTTTCTAAATAAAGAAAATCTGAATGGGTTTAATCTTCTCATCTTTAAAGCAATATACTTTTCAAGTAAGTTATGTGATACCTTTGACATACAAAAAAGATAAATAATTTACTAAATCTAGATGCATTAACAAATATGACTTTCATTTATTTATATATACACACGTGTTCATTTCGAAACAAAGAAAAAATGATGAAAATAGGAAAAAATCTCCTAGTGTGTTTTCTCTTATTCTTTATCTCAATCCAAAACATAAACTCTACTATTATGTTTAGACGTTTTAACATTCAAGTTTCTAATTATCTTGGAAGCCACCAAAAACTTAAGTTCCAATGTAAATCTAAAGGTCTTGTCGTAACTTGGACTAGCAAAACTTATTTTCTTTCTTTCGATAAGTTTCAGGGAATTAATTTCACAATTTTTCCAAAATATTTTATGTGGTGTGATTTATGGAAGGTAATATAATTTTTTAAAATTATTTCATCACATTTGATGTAATGTAAGCTGTTGATTTTTTCATCTTAATTTATGTATAGATGAAGCTGCTCTATTTGGGTAATGTTTTCAAAACATAAATTATAGAAGTGTTCTTGCCTTTTAATTAAAAAATAACTAATAGTAAAAATATAATGAAATTAACATGTTCTGTGGGTGTTTGTAAGAAGATAAAATGCAATATATATATATATATATATATATATATATTAACTTTGTTATATTTGTTCAGGGGTTTGATTATATGCATCATGTGAAATTTAATGCATTTAAATCGGAAGAAAGTTTCATTAAAAACCTATGTGGAGGTAGAAAACCTAATATATGTTTTTTGGCAAGCGCGAGATGATGGAATATACATACGTAATAATTTATTTGGAGGATTTAGATTTATTTATAAATAGGATACAATAAACTTGAGTTGCGTGGGAGGCATGCACTATCACTAGGTCGAGTGACTCTTTCATGTACAATTAGACTCAAATGATTTTTAACGTTGGAATTTTGGGTCTAAATAACAACCCATTAACTAAACCAGACAATGTTCAAAATTTTGACTATTCATGTTTAGAATCGATTTGTACATGTTAGATATGTAAGTTTTGTGTAGAAATGATAAATAAAATGCAAAGAAACGAAGAGATTGTGAGAAAAACGACAATAGCGGCTGCAAAATTAGGTTTTCAGAGGAGAAATCTCGAAGAAAAAGATGGAAAAATTACAAAGATACCCTACAATAATGAAAAACACATGAATATTTTAGTGGGAAGAGATATCGAAAAAGAATGCAATAAAAAGAAGTAAGAGAATTTTTAGTGGGGATCTCTTATGAGTCTCTCATCCATTAAAAAAATTAAAAAATCAAAAAGAAAAAAGAAAGAAAGAATTGTGTCTCTCAAATGAGAAACTATGAGAACTCCATGAGTAACTCTCATCCCATATGTCACTTTATAATTAGTTAAGTTTCATTAAAAAAATTATAATTTAATCATAAAATTAAACACACATTAAAATATTAATATTTTTATTTTTTGAGAGACTTGGTAGGTCTATCATCACTACAGATGCTCTAATGGTACAAACTAGATGTCAATAAAGTTTTCGATACAGGTAACTTTTTCTATTTTTTTAAAGTAACTATTGGGCCTAGTGTATTGGATATACGGTTATATAATTTAGGGTCAATATTTAAAACCAGACTGACGATCGTACCGAGACAGTTTTTGTGTTATGGGTCAATGTGGTTCAACCGAGTTCAATATTTTTTTAAATAGTAATATATTTATAACTTTGATATTCATATATAAGCTTGAGAATAGAAGAATGATGGAAAAAAGAAGTTTAATCGTCAAATATCCTTAAAAAAGTAATACCATATATTTGATATAAGTATAAAAGGAATAAAAGTAATGACAAAATTTTACAAAATCTCAAATTTCCATCGGTTGTACAAATTTTTGATGTGTTTTAGTTAAACCCGGGTTAACCAGTTTTTTAGGTTCAATAAAAATCGGATTTTTGCCGGTTTGATGTAGATTTTATCCAGTCTAATAACCACTTGGTTTTATCATCAACCCACCCCGGATTGTCATCCGGTTCGCGGTTTAACCCGGCCGGACCGCGAACCGGTTAGTGTCTTGCTTCTTGAGAACTTGAAGGCTTGACCTAATTCTTATGCTTATGAGAGTATATATAGCTCCAGTGGTCGTACATGGGTCGACAATGAATCCTCATTACTTAGGGTTTTAGTAAAAATTCTGTGAAACGATTTCCTTTCTTCTGACCGACCTAATCGAGTCGGTCGACTATAGCTTCCAGTTGGTTGACTTTGTCATCTTCGATAAATTCTTCATTTTTTTCTCCAAGTCTTCTCCAAATGCTCCATCACGTGGAATCTCCTATTTTTCCTATTTAAAGTTTGGAAAAGACTCCAAAAAGCATATAGAATATGCATGTGAAAACTGATAAGAATATTAGTACATCATCATACTCCTCATGAGCTCTTCTTTGGCTCGCCACCTACATATGACCATCTTCGTGTTTTTGACTCATTATGTTATGTTCATTATGCTCTCGCGATAAAGATAAGTTTAGGCTGCACAGTCGACATTGTGTTTTGTTGGATATTCCTATGGAAAGAAGGGCATGAAAGTTTTTGATTTGGATAGTGACGAGTTTTTTTTTGTCTCCTGCGCCGTTGTGTTTCAAGAAGATATTTTCCTGTTTCAAGAGGAAGTACGATTGTGTTCTTTACCGACTATGGATTCATTGCCTAACGATGTTGATGAGGATTGGATGATTGTCGTGAATTCCAGGGATAGGGGGAGTACAATTGTGGTTTCTCCTACCATGGAGGTTGTGGTCTCCCCGACAACCTCACCACCTGCATCACTTTCAATCTCACCGCCTGCATCACCGGCAACCCCACCGCCTGATTCACCGATGCGCGAATCGTCTTTGACGCCCACACCTCTTTCTCATGCGAGCACAAATTCTGGTGATCTAGTCCCCATGTCTTCTGATGAAGACGAGATTAAGCTTGGTCGAGGTTTGCGTCCGACTCATCCATCGCGACATCTGAAAGATTACTATGTTTATCATACATGCGCTATTGATATACACACCTCGTCTCCTCTCCCTCCACATCAGAATTTTCCTCTACGGTCCCACGTATGACTTCTTATCCTCTTCACGAGTACATTTCTGACTCGATTTTTTCATCTGGTCACCAAGATTTTTTAGCTGCTATTCTTGCTGGGCTCGAACATAAAAGCTATAAAGAGGCTTTGAATGATGAAATTTGGACGGGATCCATGGTGAATGAGTTTAATGCTTTAGAAGAAGCGCAAACTTGGGATATCGTTGATTTACCTCCAGGGAAAGAAGTTGTTGGTAATCAATGGTTTTTTTAACGATTAAGTATAATGCTGATGGGTTTATTGAGAGATATAAATAACATCTTGTAGTCTTTGGAAATCATCAAATTGAGGGGGAAGATTACAACGAGACGTTTGCACAAGTTGCTAAAATGACTATGATTCGTGGTTTGTTGAAAATTAATGCTGCAAAAAATTGGGAAGTTCATGAAATGGATGTCCACAATGCTTTCTTCCATGGAGATCTTGATAAAGAAGTTTACATGGAACTTCCGTTGGGTTTTCGGCATCATGATTCATCGAAAGTTTGTAGGTTGAGTAAATCGATTTATGGGCTCAAACAGGCACCGCGTTGTTGGTTTGCAAAACTCACATCTTCTCTGATTGATTTTGGCTTCACTCAGTTCTTTTCAGACTACATTTTATTTACATATTCACGGGGAAAATTTAAGTTTCGGGTGCTAGTTTATGTTGATGATTTGCTGATTTGCTGATTTGTGAAAACGATTCTGATGGTTTGGCGAAATTTAAGGATTATATGAGTCAGTGTTTTAAAATGAAGGATCTTGGCAAGATGAAATAATTTATTGGGTTAAAAGTTTCTCGAAGTTCCGAAGGTATTTTTGTCACTCCGTGAAAGTATACGTTGGATCTAATTGCTGAGGTTGGTTTGTTGGGCCGATTGATTTTCTTGTTACACCGAATCATCATCTTGCCACTGACTTGAGTCCCTTAATGCGTGATCCCACTTCTTACTTTCGTCTTATTGGTAAGCTTATCTATCTCTTGATCACGAGACCAGAGCTGTCTTATTCGGTTTACATTTTTCTCATTTTATGCAAGTTCCACGTGAAGCTCATTGGAAAGCTGCGTTAAGGGTAGTTCGTTATCGTAAGTCTTCGACTGGTCAAGGAGTATTGCTTCGGGCTGATACTGTTCTAACTTTTACAGCCTATTGTGACGCATAATGGTCTGCGTGTCCACTAACGCGGCGTTCTCTAAGTGCTTATGTTATGTTGTTAGGTGGTTCTCTGATTTCTGGGAAAGTTCAAAAGCATAATATAACTTCAAGGTCTTCCGCTGAAGCTGAAAATCGCTCGATGCATAATGCTCTCTTTAAGGTTATGTGGCTACGTCAACTTTTCACGGATCTGGTTTCCACATCAGGGGCCGGTTTGTTTATTTTGTGATAATCAAGCTGCAATTCATATTGTTGCCAATCCGGTGTTCACCGAACAAACTAAGCATATTGAAAATGATTTTAATGCGGTTCGGGATGTTGTAAAAGATGGTCGTATTGTCACCTCTCATGTTCGGACACATGATCAACTTGCTGATTTGTTGACAAAGGCGTTGGGTCGTCAACCGTTTCACCATTTAGTTTCCAAGTTTAGCATTCTTTAATTTTCACGCTTCAATTTGAAGGGGAATATTGGACCTAGTGTATTGGGTTTAGGTTGTATGGTTTAGGGTTTACATGTGTTTACATTGCTAAATATATACATACACTTGATGTACATGTTTATGATCAATAAGAGCATATTATCTTTTTCCTATAGTAATCATCAAACATTAGAATGTATATATCTTCTCATTATGATGGAAGATGATCAATCAAATATGTTTTTATAATACTAAGAATTTGAAGTGATGTGATTTGGTAAGAGAACTAATTCACAAACATATGTCGATATTACGACACTTATGTAGTTTTGAAGTTAAACTTTATATGGAAAACTTAATTATTTCAGGGATCGGTTTATGATATAACGTTTCTTGAAGTCAAAGCAATTGACCTTTGGTATTTAGAGCTGGGAAATAGAGCTTAAATATAGATTATGTATGTCACGAGTGAGACATAACGTTTTGGGGGTAACAATCATTTTTAGTACTGATTATTATCTTTTGAAAGCCGAGGTCCAATCTCGAAGAAAATTTACTAAATCTTTTTTTCTGTGGAGATATCACTATTTTTGGCGGACTCACGTAATTTTTCTCAGAATGTTTTCAATGTTATAATTGCAGGTGGAAAAAAGATATACAACCAAAGCTCTGATTATTCAGAATAGTTTACCAAAATCCAAGACAAACAAACATTTCATCGATGAGATACCATATATACAAACAAACAATCCATCAAGGCAATGATCCCATGAGCGTAGAGGAGGGTAGTTTCGTATATTCCACATCCCTCAGCGACTCAACGTCTTGGCCATGGAGGCTCTTACACTTGAAATAGGCGACGGTGTAAGTCACAAGCTGAAACATCCTCACCCCAAACACCGAACTCACAATGACCAAACCGGTGATTAAGGTCAACCCGAACGAACTTCTAAAATCGATCAACCTCACGATCTGAGTTAAACCGAATGAAACTAAACCGAAGAAAAGATTCAAGAGGAATAGTGTTGGTCTCATCCCTTTAACAATCTTTGCAGCTTTCCCTAACGCTTGGATGCCATAAGTTTCTTCGACTATCGATATGACCAACGATAAGAACCAAACGATAGCTAGATACGACTCAAAGATCGCAAATACGATCCATAAGGCGCGAGTCTTGGCTGCCAAAGTATTAAGTGACGTAGAGAACAAAAGGATTGGATAAAGGGTGAGAAAGAAGAAGAACCAAAAGCCAAGAATGAAGAGGAAAATATAGATACTGGTTACAAGAGGTCCTTTCCAAAGTTTAACAGTCATAACCGGAAAATCTTTGATCTTGACGTTGTCTTCAGTATGAGTAAGCGCTGATGCGTGGACGATGACTAGAGTGGTTAAGATGTTGATGATGGAGGAGAGGGCCATGAAGATATACAAAGAACCAACAAATTGGCGATAATCTACAAAGACTCTCATTAGATGGCCTGCGTATTCCGGGGTGTTTGGATCTGTCATAGGTAACAAACTTGCTTCAAGAATCAAATTTGTTATCTCCGGTTTGATGGCAAGAGCGTTTAACAAGTAAACTAAACCATTAAGCAAGAGAGGGAATAACAAGACAGAGAACATCAACTTCTTGTTCTTGAGAAAGAGTTTGCGGGATTCATTTAAGATACCCGCAACCTCCATTACAACATTCAAGAACGAAAATCGATCCATGAGGTTGCAAGAAAAAGAAAACAAATGAAAAGCTCTTGGTAGATGAAGAAGGTTTATAATTGAGAACACACCTATCTTCTTCTTATATACTATCTAACTATTCCTCCGATTGATTGACCCGCGACTTTTCTACAGAGGAAAGAGTCTTTTGGCCAATATATCCATTTGACTGAGTCCAAGTCCACCGAACCACCTCACACAGTTTCACCTATTTCATCCAAAATCAAAAGAAAGACTTAGAAAAATTCAAGAACGAAGAAAACCAAACATAAAAAAGTCAGTGACCGCGACATAACTAAAGACATTTAAAGAGAGAAAACAAGAGGTTAACAATGCAAGTGACCTACGTGACCGACACTCATTTCATTAACTCATGTTGAACAGTCAAGAAACACCATAGAGCACCGTGTGGAAAAAGCCAAACGTCTATAATTCTACATATATTTTTATTCAGAGACCTTTAAGGTTTCTTTAAACCAATAAACAAATTGTCTCATCAAAGGAACAATTCAATGAGTTATAGATTATATGGTCATAGCTATAACTTATGGTTTAATCCCTTGTGAGTTGCAGAGCACTTACAAGTCTAGAAAACGACGTCGTCTGTGAGCAAAACATCTCCACAATTCTCCTTCTTGTGAATTTTCTTCTTCTTCGTCTTCAAATCTGACCTTTTCTCTGCAAATTGGGCAAGACGCGGTTTTGAGCAACCAAGTGTCTACACACTTCCGATGGAACACGTGTCTGCAACCAGGAAGCATCCGACACCATTGTCCCTGTCTGAATCCGTCAATACAAACCACGCAATCGCTTCCGTATCGTGTGACGGATTCGGAGAATTTGAATTGGGGAAGCCTTTTCACGAGTCTAGTTGATAACCCATCTGAGGATTCGTGGCGGCGATTACGGCGGCGGCGTCGGTGGTGACGATGGAGAGAAGAGAGGAGGAGAGGAAGAAGAAGAACGGAGGCGATGCCGATAAGGACGAGGAATAGAGAGAAGATTGAAATCATGATAACACCTATGAGGAATAAAGATAGAATCCTTGTTTTCGGCTTTGGCGGTGGCGGAGACGGCGAGGTAGACGGTGACTCGCCGGAGATTCGGCCATTATTGATCGGAGGCATCGAAAAACGAAAAGTCTCCTCTTTTTTGTTTGTTTGTTTTTAGTTTTCTCTCTCGTGGATTTTTAATCAGAATCTATGTGTAAAAGCTAAACAAGGAAAGATTTGATGTTTTTAACGAACTAAAATTTAAATCAGAGATATTTCCAAAGTAGAAAATGACGCAATCAAAAAATTTAGTTTCGAAGTTTGCGAATTTGAGATATAAAAATGGATATTTCGTCGAGCAACTTTTGGGTAAAAGTTAAAACCGTCATGTGAAAAAAGACTTTTATTTTAACTTTTTGGCTTTGGATCATGTGATAAAAGACTTTCAATGTGGTTTTTGTTTTGGCTCCATGTCTGGAATTTATATATTGTGTATCGAACTATTAATATAATAATTCATGTTAGTAAATATCTTCTTATCCAATACTAATTTTAAATATTATCTCCAAGGAAAAGCAACTACTATACCACTCTCCTAGACCATAGTATAGAAATGATGGAATATTCGAACTTCTATTTAAGTTTCAAAAGTAATATTCTGATTTCGAGGCCTATGAAACCGCTACCATCTACACACTCGTTCTCAGCATCTATGAATGGTTGTAGAGAAAGTGGTTAGAAAAAATGTGATTAAAATTAAAGGTTGTAAAAGACAATGCGTCAATAAAAAGCAGTTCAATATAAAGCTTGATTGCTACTGGTAGCATATATGTAATTAAAGTAAAATTTCTATAAATTAATAACTTTGGTATCGAAATTTTTTATTAATTTATAGATGTATTAATTAAAAAAATGATAGATTATTAATACTTACTCTCATAAAAAATATATTTTAAATTTTTACCTTTTCTTTTTTTATAATTATGTTTTCCAATCTCTAATATTGAATTGTGAAAGTGAATATAATATTACTTCACATTTCAAAATGGTTATACGTAAAGAAACAACTATCGCATCTTGAGTTTTTCACAATATTTTATGTATGTATAAATTTATATACATCATTATTAATTTATGATATTATTGGGATCACATATTTACATTGGGGTTTCTAATACATTATTATCTTATTATTTTATCGAATTTTGTTAAATTTTATACTGTCCCGACTCAGAACCGGAGAAATTTATTAATTTATAGAGTTTATTAATTTATAGAGTAGTAATTTATCGAGGTTTTACTGTATATAAAATTATAAAAATACTATTGATATATTAAATTAAATACATTTTAATTCATTACATGAAATCTTAATGGGTACATGATTTTATAAGACATCTAAAACAAATCAATATAACTTATTTTCAAAATTGTGCCAATTATAGGTTTTAATAAGTGTTTTTCATCATATAAAAATAAAAAAACAAAACTGTTATATATCTTATTATATAAAGTTTGATGTCAAAATTTCGTAATTAACACGATCGCGATACGTGTCTTCAGATTTCGACACATATTTAAAATATTTAAATTAAACTAACCAGTCATATTTTGACACATATCAAAATTTTATAACTTATTAAAAAATAACCTAATTCTACTAAAAAAAGAATTATGTTATATAATCCTACTAGAAAAAAGATCATGTTATATAATCTTATTAAAAAAGAATTATGTTATAACAATACATATTGGATTTAAAAGAAAGAAAATATATTATAAAAAGACTTAATCGATTTTAGTCCCAAAAGACAAATAATTAGAATTACTAAGTTATTGTAATATTTGAGATTTGATAAAATCAAATAAGCAAAAATGAGTGAGAAACATACTGTATGTATAATATAAATAAAATATATGAAAAATATAAGCAAAAATAAAAAATAAAAAATCAAAAATTAACACATTAGTTGAAAACAATAATAATCATTCTTAATTATAACTCCACAAAAAAAAATCATATATAAATATTTTATTTTCTTAAAGTTTCATCTCGTCTCTTGATATTTTAAATTTTATAATAACTATCATACATTAATTCTAACTCCAATATGATCAAGCTACGAATTTGATGAGTATTTTTCTTTTATAACTAAAACAGTCTTTATATTTGGAAGTATTAAAAAAAAAACAAATCGTTAGATAAGTTTTAAGATTTTTTTCTTATACATATATATATAGTTAGGGAGTTCTTTCACCATTAAATACTTTTCTTTTATGTTTAGATCTATTTCTTATATTTATGACTATTTAAAATGTTCATTAATTCATATCTCTTTATGTTTTATTCAATTAATTTGAAATTTATGTTTTTAGAAATTTAATCCAAATATAACTAAATCTCATTTAATTAAAACCAAAATTACTTAAAAAAAATTTACTTAATCAATCACATCGAAACATAAATCATAAATTCCATAAAAAATAATATTTGATATTAAAAAATTCATATATAATCTCACTTTACTTTGATTAGTTTAATCCTTTTAATATGTAAATTCTTTTGTATTTATTTTAGGTTTCATATTCTAACATATTATCACGACTCTCATAATATCTCATAAAAAAATAACATTTGATAACAATGTTTTCATAAATATACAATCTATCGTTTTCTAATACAGTTACTGCAAGAATTAAAAATTACAACTGACGACAAAGCAGCTCCAATGAACGGCGGCTTAACACCATCGAGCGACGGCGGAATTCTAGCATCTTACGATATAGGCTCTTTATTCTCATGCTTCCACTTTTAACTCTGACTTAAATCGGGGAATTTTCTATCTAACATTAGTATAAATATCTATCAAACATATTTACATTAGATAGATAATAAAATATGCTAAAAATATTATAGGAGAGTTTTCTTTTCTTTTAAAATGTCCATATCATAAAACTATATATAATTTATTAATAATAATTTAATTTTTACTATTAACAATAGTATAGTTTTTAATATTTGAGATTGGATAAATTTAAATTAAACACAATAAATAAAAATAAGTGAAAAACAAATGCATAATATAATCAAAACATATGAAAATATAACCAAAAGTAAAAAATAAAATTGAAAAACTGACACATTAGTTGGAAACTAAAATAATCATTTTTAATCATAACTCCACCAAAAATTTATTATATATATATATATATATATATCTATAAATATTTTCTTTTCTTAAAGTTTCAGCTGTCTCTACTCTTCTCTTAATACTTCAAATTTTTATGATAACTATGCTTCAATCTAATCAAAGATATGTACAATTTTAACTCCAATGTGATTAAACCACCAATTTTATGATTATTTTTTTTCTAATTAGAACAGTCTTTAAATATGGGAAGTGTTAAAAAAAAAAATCATTAGATAAGTTTTAAGATCTTTTTTTTTCTTACTACAAAAACGATGACGAAAAAATTCATCAAACCTAATTTAAATAATATATATCTCTGTTCAAAAACGCGACCGCCTAGCAGCTTAATCGTCCGACTAGGCGTTCAGCGGAGTCAGCCCGCCGTGATTTAAAGCGAATTTGACGGTCTAATCGGACAGCCGTTTAAGTCCGGCTAAACTCGATTAATCACATTAATCGCCGACTTAGCCACCTTATTTTTTACTAAAGAGCAAATTTGGGGCTTTGAGCATGCCCATCTTGCTAAATATTGAGATGAAATGAAGTCATCATATATATAAAAGATGATCAATTCTCTCCAATTTCGCGACACGTAAGCACATAAGAGAACGACACGTGTTCAATTAAACTTAACAAAATAAAACTAAAAAATTTTGAATTTTTTGTATTCAATTATCTCTTAGTATTCCTTTAAGTTACATGTAATCGAATTAAATGATTTTAATTCGAGTGCATAAATTTTTATATGTTTATCTTATTTGATAAATAAAATATTTATAAATGTGTTTATTTTGTTTTTTTTAGTTTGTTACTACGAAGAAATAATGAAAAGACAAAAAAAGAAATGATACAATGATAAATGTGAAAACATATGCAAATGTGCAAAGTTGTAGATTTCTAAGATCTTGGAATCATCTTACATATACAAGATGAAGAGCTCTCTCCAACAAGCGCAACATCATCGCTTGAGAAGATGCGATGTATCCCTCTTAAATTTGGATGCCTCACATTCTTTCCCAAACATTTTCAGTTTGTTGTCGTTCTTTAGTAAAGTTTTAAGTGCATTTTTAATTAACAGATACTTAATGTAATAAAAGTTTGGACTGTTCATTTTTCCTTCTTTTTGCTTTTTTAATCTTGCCTTTTGTGATGATGAACTGTGAGAAGGAAAAAATGAAGCAATTTGACTTGTGGATCTCATGATTTCTGCTTTTGTATTTCTACTATGGAATATATATCTTTGTAAGTGACATATTTACATTAATATTGTGCATAAATACAATTTAATTATTTATGAAATTATTCTCAGATTAAATGTAGTTATCATTAAGTTTTTTTTTTGAGTATTCTTAAACATGAATTGATTTAAATTTGTAAAGAAAATTTTATCTATGACAACTTTAGTTTTGTTTTTTTCTAGAAAGAATATCAAAAATTTTAGGAATGTCATTCTCACAAATTTTATTTTCTACCTAAACTGAAAATTACATGAATCATCAGTTATATAAAAGAAAACTCGTGCATCGCGCGGATATTCACCTAGTAGAGCATAAAAATAATTAAACTAATGTTTATGCAAACTTTCTTTCGTATTAATAAAAAATCTTAATGGGTCAATTTGTGTTTTTTTTAATAAAAAAATATATATTTAAATTAAAAAAGCTTTTTCTATACTGTGTGCATCGTTTTATTTATCCTTCTATCTTTGTTTCAATTAGTTTAGTTCTCCCGTTTGCGTTGTGTATTATCACCATTCGCGATAGTGGCATTTAATCAAATACCCAAATCAATACAGCCTCTCACAACCCAACGGAGACCATCAATCCCACCAAGACAGAGTCTCGTTTCCACTTTATATTTCCACCTTCACAAACATGTCAACAATATCACTATATTTTAGTAGTTTTTGCCACATGCACAAGCCTAGAGAAGTCATGCCCTTGATCGAACAAAAGGACCTTTTACGGATTAGATAAATCTGAATCCACTGCACACATAAAGAGTTTCCCGACAAGATTCTCCATATGAGATTAAGACAAACCACCTTATTTGCTTTATTCAAATTTCGTACACCCAGCCCTCTTTCTTCTTTCGGTTTACATACATAGATCCAAGCTACCTCTGCCTTTATTGAATTCAAATTTGGGTCCAAGGAAAGAAAAGCATCACATAGTTTGTCAATTTTCTTCATAGAATCACTTGAAAGTCGAAAGGCATCCATCCATAAATTTGTCAGCCTATGGATGATAGAGTTTATGAGCTGCAACTGACCTGAAAAAGAGAGCTTTCTTGCACTCCATGTACCGATGCGGGAGCGTACCTTCTCAATAAGAGGAGTGTAATCATTAACCGTCATATTCTTAGTGAGCTTTGTGAGGTTGAGATACCTAACATGATGTGCACCCATTGCGAAAGGGAAACTGTGTAGAATCTCCTCTTTATCATACTCTACCTCCTCCACCATGAATAGAGTTGAATTTTGTAGGCTAATATTCAGGCCTGAGATCGCATCAAACTTCTTGAAAATCTCCAAAATCTCTTTCAATAGATCGTTTCCTCCCATCTGTGTAAACCAGAAAATCATTCGAAAAACACAAATGAATGAGCTTAGCGTTTTGACAATAGGGGGTGAAAACTAAAGTGTCGATCAACAACTCTCTTGTTAAGAAATTTTGATAAGAAATGCATGCATATCAAAAAAGGTACGAAGATAAAGAAAAACCTTGACGTAGTCCTCTCTCACTCTTAAATAAACCGGATAAGTCTCCATTTACTTGGACAGAAAACTAGGTCGTTGTGACACATAGTTCGATCCTTTTTATAAAGTTCTGAGGTAAATTTAGAGCGGAGAGAGTGGATAGGAGAAATGACAACTCGACGGAGTCGAAAGCTTTAGATATATCAATTCTCATTGTGCTGCGAGCTGATACCGTTTTCTTATAGTAGTTCTTTACTAACTCACTAGCCAAAGCACATTCTCCATAAGAAACCTATCTTTGGAAAACGCCGATTGCTTTGGAGAGATGAACTAAGGTAGGACTCGCTTCAATCATTTGCTAATAGCTTTGAAATGATTTTTTAGACCACATTACAACATGAAATAGGTCTATAATCTTTCATCTCTATTGCTTGGGTCGTCTTAGGAATCAATGCCAAAATGGTTGCATTTACTCACTTAGGAATAAAGCTCTTGAGGAAGAAAGATTGTAAAACCACCACAAGATCCTTAACAACTATCTGCTATGAGCCCTTGAAAAACTTTACCGTATAACCATCCGGATCCGGTGCTTTATCAGTCGACATAGCAAAAAGTATCTTTTTAATTTCCCTCTATGTAATCTCTTTTGCCAGGCTCGTTTGATCTTCATCATCGCAGCTATAACCCAACAATGATCGTAAATCATCCACCGATAGACCTTGATAATTATTCGGCTTGAAAGCCATAAAATCATGGAAATGAGCCTTCGCTCTTGATTTCCTCTTGAAAAGTTTTATTATTCCCATCACCCATTCAAATAATGAAGCTTTGAATTCTGTTTGAGATACTTTTCTTCTAGCTCGGAGAGATGACTCCATTTCGCATATGCATCAGAACGGAAAAGAAAAAAAAGAAGCAATTTAGTGTTTAATCGTCTTTGCAAACAGAGTGCCGAAAGCGTCAAATTTTTAGTGGTTTGTGTCGGCATGTCAAACGCCCAAAATCGAAATAAAAGCTTGTCTCGTCCCTTTTTGAGACATTCCAACGAACTTGAAAGCGGTTTAGTTCCAATCGTAGCAGTTGGTGGCTCCAATCTGTTACCAATTTTTTACCTTTTAACCCAAGTTATCAATTTCAGATTATGGTCTTTGGATTGGAATAAGAGAAGTATCTGGTTGAGTGTAAGTTATATAGTGTCTTATTAATATCGAGTAATTCAGTTTAGACAAATTTTGTTATATGATTGTCTAAGTAATGTACAATGGATATTTTGAAAACATGTACATGTTGAACCTTATTAAAATTTGTGAACATTCCAATTTTTGGTTTTAGAAATTACAAAATCTTATAAATTTTTGTCATAAAATATAACACAATTAATGACTGAACTTCGTGTGATAGAATACCGGTCCTCGTCATTTCTTTCTACTAAAAATCAAAGAAATTCAATAAAGTGAACAATAATTCAAATCCTCTCTATTTGTTTTTCGGAATTTTTCTCCAGAATTCATCAAATTCATTGACCACTTCCGGAAATTTTAGGTGGAGAAACGAAAAATTGGCCCAATTGGAAACAAACGCAATTAATAATGGAAGACTTGTAAGTTGTAAGTAGACCCAAAACTTATCCTTTTTCTTCAACAAGTCTTTGAATCCAACTAGATAAATTATATATTATAAGTACTCTCTACTCACTGGCTTCATTATTTCACAAACCTGCAAAATAACATTACAAAAGAAAATGATAAAAATGGGAGTAAAGTTTGTCGTAATGGCGATAGTGTTTGCACAAATCGTAGCTCCGTTCGCTGAAGCTGCTCAAGGAAGAGCTGTCTACTACAATCCTCCTTACACTAGTGCGCATATACGTTTTGTATTTTATTTATTTTTTGGGTTTCAAGGTTTTCTGTTTAGAAAAACGACCCAAATATTATTTCGTTCGGTTTCATTATTTTTGTTTCGGGTTCCGTTGAGTTATAAATCAAGAAAAATGAAACTTTGAACTAATATTAATTCTGAATCTCAGTTTCTTCAGTTTGGTTCGGTTGCATTAGTTTAGGTTCTGTTTATATGGTACAAAATTTCGTAACCGGTTGGATTTAAATAAATTTTGGTTTAAGTTCGGTTTGATTTCTGATTTTATCATTTCCTAATTTATACGTTGACAATTAATTACAACGAAATGATGTGATTCAGGATCTGCGTGTTATGGAAGACAATCTGGAACGATGGTGGTCGGAGTCAGAGGGTGGTTGTACCAAGGAGGTGGAGCTTGTGGTCGGAGATATAGGGTTCGATGCATTGGTCCTACCTATAACTTCCCGAGAGCGTGCACTGGACGAACCGTAGACGTCACCGTAGTTGATCTCTGTAGGGAGCTTTGTAACGGCGACCTTAATCTCTCTCGTGACGCTTTTAGGGTCATCGCTAATACTGATGCCGGTAACATCCGCGTCGAATACACTCCGTAAGTTACATATCCAAAATCAAATAATTATATTCTTCATATTTATATATCGATATATTGAATTGAAATTCCGACATAAGAAATTTAAAATCATGGGCGGACGTAGATACATGTCATATGATCCCAATAAAATTAAACTTTTAGTTATTAGTTAGAGTATTTTTTGTTAAGTTTAGTGAAATATTTGACCATAAGCTACTAATCGACCCCACTAGATATGTGTCTAGCTCCATATTTTCACACCAATTCTTACTTTGTTATGTTTTTTTACTTTCAAATGTCATATATTATTAAGTAAAATTTAAATTTTGTAATATAAGTTTACTAAATATTAAAAAATTTTTGATCCCGATAAAAAAAATTTGACGCCTTCTAGATCCGCCGCTGTTTACAATTGAGGTTATTCTTCTATGATGCAGGATATGATCATCATATAAACCATAAGCAAAGAAGGTAAAAAGATGATTTCGTGCAATTTCAATAAATTGAATGGAATTAATATGTAACTTACCTATCTTATATAAAAATAAAGGATCGTCCTGGGATATAAACATTGTACTTCAAATAATAATTCCACTATTTCATCTTAATTTTCTTTTGTTGGTAATATTGTTTTGGTATTAAAACTACAAAGATTAGGTCGCACACCGTTTCACAATAAAACTTTTGTTACAAATACAAATTTTTTCACCATCTATTTATGGTGTTAACGCGTTGGTTGACATGATTATTTCTCTAGACTATATGCAATAGGTGGACCTCAAATCTAAATTTCACATTACCTATGAACTAAGTAAATAATTTAGTAAACTCTTATAATTTACATAGGTTTTCTCCTCTAACAATGTTTAGTGTTGGTATATCATGAAATGATTTTATCCCTTCTTTGTGTGCGTCTCTCAAGAAAGACACAAGAGGTTTTTCTTACAACAAAATATTTAGGTTCACATAAAAAACCTAGGTTTAATTGGACATGAAATTTATTAAGCATGTAAAATGTCCACACGTTGTCTTACTTTTTCCTAGATTTAAAATAAACTTGTAGTGTATATGATATTATTATCAATTGTATAGCCGAGTAAATTTGTTATCAAACTACTTTACTTACAAGATTTGTTATCAATTGTATAGACAAGTAAATTTGAATTTAACAACATAATATATATATATATATATATTTGACATATGTAATTAATATAACTAAATATTATATCAACAGCATAAATATTAATGATAGGAAATTCAACTTATCTTATATAATTTTTGCTTCTTTGTCATAATTACGTGAAAATGATCAGCCAACTCCATAATAATTGACTAATTTCATGATATTGTATATTTTTCACAACTATAATTTAATACAATTTATTTTTAAAAAGTAAAAAAAATAAAAAAAAAATAATTTTTTTATGCACAGTTTTTTTTTTGTTAAAATTTCTTTTAAAATTAAATGCATGAAAAGAAAAAAATACAGCCCATTCAGTTTAGTGTTTTGTTTGGGACGCAGCCCTATATATAAGCCCACGTTTGGTGGATGCAATGAACGTTTTACAATTCGGTGAGTTGCTGAACTAAGTCGTAGAGATTTCTTGTGCAGCATCTCTTGAATCCCCTTGGCGTGAATGTCTTTTATGTTTCTCCATCTTTTGAAGTTAGCAAGAGTTTTTGGAGGAATATTAGAAACCCAGTAATGACTGATCATAAGAAACTTCTCTCTCGTGTACCCGCATAACTTCACCAAACCAAAGGTCAAATTTCGTTTTCGCTCCTTCTGTTATGTTGATGTCACGATTTATCAGTTTTTTGTGTTTTGTTTAAAAAATCTTCCGGCCCCAAACTAAGATGAGGTTGATGTCATTGTAAACATAAACATAAACATCGTTTTGGTTATCCAGTACGTAATTCTTTTGATTTTCCTCAAGAGACTCTCGGCTAAGGTTAAAGGATGGAATAACGAGAAAGAGACATGCATGTTCAAAGGGGATACAAGCGGTACCTAACGAGAAATCTCTATCAACCAATTCAACAACTCGTTGGATGCAAAAATATTATTCACGTCCATCAAGTCGTGTTATGAGTATAATAATACTCTTGGTGAAGTTCAATTCAACAACTTGTTGGATGCAAAAATTTCTTAATTTTCCCTTATCTTTTCCATTTCTTTTTGGCTTTGGTTTGTTGGTACAAAGATTAACTTTCATAGTTGTTAAGGGGGTGGTATTGGATCTGACATTTGAGAGGATTTCAAGTTTTTTCCAAATCTCTGGTTATTGAATTGGTATTTGTAAAACCTCTTCCAAATCCTAGGTTATTGTAATGAGATTTATATAAATCCCTTCAAATCCTAGGTTATTGTAGAACTGAGATTTCATTAACTAATTATATAAAAAAAGGATTTGAGATTATTTAAAAGAGAATTGATAGTTAAAAATAAGGGATTTCAAATACCACCTCATTTGATGGTATTTTTATAAGAAATTGCTTACTTATATACATAATTTCAGATAAAATAATCATGTTGAAATAATAATTATAAGAAGATGTGTTAAATATTGTAACTATAAGAAAATAATATTAAAATCTAAGATTATTTCTAATCGAAAAATGTCACACAAATAATTTTAAACCACAATGTTTTGTCAATTTTTATGCATACACCATAAAATATATTCAAGAAAATATTAAATCTGTCAAACTAATTTTCATTTTTTGAAATTAATGTGATTATGATTACACATCACATAATAATTGAATAATTTCATGATATTGTATTTTTTTTATAGCTATAATTTAATAAAAACTTTCATCACAAATTTTCAAACATTTTAACCATAAATTTCTCTAAATATATTTAGATAACTATGTGAACTCAACACAAATAAATTATTTTATGTATATTGAAACAAATCTAGAATTACAGATCTCGTATATACCTTATAAAATTAGGCGAAACAAAAATGTATTAATAAATTTGTTGATCTCAGCTTCTACTGAGTAGATTTTATATTCTTCAGAATTCTGGTTAGCGTGGGTGTAAGATATGGTTCTCCCCTTTGCGGCCGCTACCTCCGAAAACAATTAAAAACCTAAATTTATATGAAAAAAATTAGAGTCACATTAAAACCCTAGGTTTTAAATTAGTTAGTCTTTATTAATTTTTAAATCCAAAAACATATTTCATAAAGCCCATTTGATTTTTTTTAATAGTATAGCATAATATTAACAATAAATGACCCATAATTTATGAAATAGATATACAATAACCAACTTCCACCAAGATTTATAACATCAAAATATTATATAATAAAATAATTTACTTGTGTAAATTATATTAATTTTATAATATCAAAAAAAAAATACTTCACTTTTTCAAAGCCAAACTAAACTTCCACGAAATCTTCAAATTCGGGAGGAAGAAAAAAAATTCTTCAAATACATAAATTCTTATATAGAGCCAAACTAAACTTCCATGAAACAACCATATCTTCCATTTCCTTCCTCTTGAATCATTGATATTTGGTTATGAATGTCTTTTCAATCGCCCTTGCAAGTTGTGGAGGCGGTGAACTCGGCTCACCATACCTTATCCCATTCCTCTTTCTCGAATCTGGAAAACGTATCTTACTAAGTACCTCGTGGGTGTGTCAAGCGAGTCATCAATTGTAAGCGCCATCACTCCATCCCAAAACCCCTTAAACTTACTTCCCAACAGCTTGCGAAAAAGAAGTCCCATCTCTCACTTGTTTATGAACATTCGAAAAAGAGATGTGTCCTACTTTCAACCTGAATTGGCAAAAACACAAGCGGGATTGATCTCCAAATTCCAACTCAACAGACGATCACATGTAGATAGAAGATTAGAATTGCAAGCCAAGCTATAATAGAGTATTTAGGCGTAGCTTTGGAGAACCAAATGCCTTTATACCAATCCTAGAGTGGTTGAACAATTTGAATAGCTTTCCATGTCTCCCAAGAGATAAAATGTAGCTTGAATTTTCCACTCAAACTCCTCCATAAAATATTATCTTCTTCCTCAAACAAATCCTTACATCGTTTACCTTCAACCTGTGCCTCCACCGTATTTAGCACTTCAAACCGGTGATTCTGCTTGCGATGCGCCTTAACCACATCCTCGACAGTGACATTTAATTAAATACCCAAATCAATACAGCCTCTCACACCTATCAGATCAAGCAAGCGACCCAACGAAGACCATCGATTGTACCAAAATAAAGTCTCGTTTTCACTTTGTGTCTCCACTTTCACAAACGGGTCAGCGATATCTCTATATTTTAGTAGCTTTTTTTTCACATCCACGAGCCTAGAGAAGTCGTGTCCTTGATCGATCAAAATGAGCTTTTATGGATTATATACATCTGAATGCAATGCACCCATAAAGAGTTTCCCGACAAGATTCTCCATATGAGCTTAAGACAAGCCACCTTATTTTCTTCTTTCAAAGATCGTACACCCAGCCCTTCTTCTTCTTTCGATTTTGCATACATCAATCCAAGCAACCTCTGCCTGTTTTGAGTTTACATCTGGGCCTGACCAAAGAAAAATAGCACATAGTTTGTCAATTTCCTTCACAAAATCACTCGGAAGTCGAAAGGCGACCATCCAGAAATTTGTCAGACTATGGATGAAAATTTTTATGAGCAGCAACCGGCCTGCAATAGAGAGGTGTCTTGCAGTCCATGTACCGATGCGGGAACGTACCTTCTCAATAAGAGGAGTGTAATAATTAACCGTTATCTTCTTAGTGAGCAGTGGGAAACCGAGATACCTAACAAGTAGCGTATCCATTGCGAATGGGAAACTGCGTAGAAGCTCCCCTTTATCACGGTTTACCACCTCGTCATGAATAATGTTCAATTTTATAGGCTAATATTAGGTCTGAGATCGCATCAAAATTCGTGAAAATATCCAAAATGCTTTCAATAGATTGTTTCCTGCCATCTGTGAAAACCAACAAATCATCTGCAAAACACAAATGAGTGAGCTTAACGTTTTGACAATATGGGGTGAAAACCAAAGTGTCCATCAACAGCTCCCTTGTAAAAAGGTATGGAGCTAAAGAACAGCCTTAACGTAGTCCTCTCCCACTCTTAATAAACCGGAAAACTCCCTATTTACTTGGACAGAAAACGAGGCCGTTTTCTCGCATAGTTCGATCTATTTGATAAACTGATGCAATAAATTTAGAGCGGATTGAATGGATAGGAGCAAGATTCAAAAAATCGCTAGGCGTTAGTCCGACGGTCGGATTGGACCTAACGCCTAGATAGAAAATCGGAGATTAATCGGAAATTACGCGGGGAGGAATTTTCGAACTAATTTTAATATTAAAACATATAATTCTTTAATTTTTTTATAAAAATAGTACACTTTGATGTCCGAAATTCATAAAAGATACAAAATATAAATTTTATACTTGGACTTTATTCATAATTCATTAAAAAGTTCTGTTTGAAATTAGTTTTCAAAGTAATTTCCTACTTGATTTCACATCAAATTCAAAAGAATAATTTTTTTAAAAAATTCCAAACAAAACCAATTTGCTGGTTTAAAAATCTATTTAAATAGTAAAAACTATATAATATACCGAATAATGTATACTGAACTTAAATATATCCAATAACATTTGTTCTACTTTATTTGGTCAATTTTTCATGTGAAACTAATAATTTAAATTTAAATGATAAAGCAAAAGAATGAACTGATGGACTTGGATTTCAATATTAAACATCCACGTGGAGTCCAAGTAGGATATCTCTAAAAACTCAAAGTCCCACATCGGTAAAGAAAAGAAGGAACCATCGACCGCACTTCTTATAAATAGTTGCTTTTAATATTTACTAAACCTAGAATTTTTGGGCTTTTGAAAAACCACGGCCCAATTCAATATAAAGTTTGGGTCAAATTTCAGTATAAAGTTTAAAATTAATCAGAGATTATGACTGATTTTCAGAACCTAATCAATTAGGCGGTCGTAAAATCGGTGAAAATCGATTAGCCAATTAAGTAGTTCGAATTGTCTAAAATTGCGGCGGTAGCCTCCTGATCAGCGCATACTCGACCGTTTAGACAGCTAGACGGCCGCGTTTTTGAACAGATGATAAGAGAAATGGCCACTCAACCGTTTAGGCAGCTAGACGGCCGCGTTTTTGAACAGATGATAAGAGAAATGGCCACTGGACGGAGTCGAAAGCTTTAGATATATCAATTTTCATTGCGCTTCGAGCTGATACCGTTTCCTAATGGTTCTTTACTAACTCACTAGCCAAAAGAACATTCTCCATAATCAACCTATCTATGAAAAACCCCGACTGGTTTGGAGAGATGAACTTAGGTAAGACTCGATTCAATCTATTTGCTAATAGCTTTGAAATGATTTTATAGACCACATTACAACATGAAATGGGTCTATAATCTTTCATCTCTATTGCTTGGGTTGTTTTAGAAATCAAGGCCAAATTGATTGCATTTACTCCCTTAGGAATAAAGCTCTTGAGGAAGAAAGACTGTACAGCCACACAAGATCATTACCAACTATCTGCCATGAGTCCTTGAAAACCTCCACTATATAACCATCCGGACACACAGTGCTTTGTCACTCAGCATAGAAAAAAGTACCTCTTTAATTTCCTTCTCTATAATCTCTTTCACGAGGTTTGTTTAATCTTCATTATCACAGCTAAAACCTAGCAATGATTTTAAATCCTCAACCGATATACTTTGATAATTATACGGTTTGAAAACCAGAAAATCATGGAAATGAACCTCCGATTTTTTTTTGATTTCCTCTTGATTACCGCCCATCTCACCAGATTTTTTTTTCTTTGATAGCATTTCTTGCTTTCATAACCTTTCACCACTCGATGATTTTTTTTTATTATATCACCGACTCTAAGATAATGAAGCTTTGATTTCCATTTAAGATACCTTTCTTCTAGCTCGGAGAGATGACTCCATTTCGCATATGCACGAGCTTCCTCAACCATAGCAGTCAGACAAAGGTCCCTTTTGGTGTCTTCTTGGCGAGCACATAAGTCTGTATATGCCAACTTAGCACATTTTTTGAGATCACTTAGACACTCCTTACTCAACTTCTTCAAATCTGATTTCAACCCTTTTAATTCTTTCGAGAACCTGTACATGGGTCAATTTAAAAATTCATTTAAAAGTTAATTTCTTTACGTTCATAACTATAGACATGTTGTCATTTCTTTCTTTGCTCAGTAGGGCTTTTGTAGCCGTCAATTCGAAGAACGATTATTTTTTTTAGAATGCTCATAACGCAAAAAAAAAAAAAAATGTGTTTAATCGTTTTTGTATCGAAAGCCTCAAACTTTTGGAGGTTTGGTTCGGCATGTCAAACGCCCAAAATCGAAATCAAAAGCTTGTCTCGTCTTCCTAGACATTCCAATGAATCTGGAAGCAGTTTGGTTCCAATCGTAGTGATTGATGGCTCCAATCAGTTACCAATTTTTTACCTTTTAACCCAAGTTAACAATTTCAGATTATGGTCTTTGGATTTGAATAAGAGAAGTATAGGTTGAGTGTCAGAATTTAGTTGGTGTCAAGTTATATAGTGTCTTAATATCGAGTAATTCGGTTTAGACAAATTTTTTTATATGATTGTCTAAGTAGTGGCAATGGATATTTTGAAAACATGTACATGTTGAACCTTATTACAATTTGTGAGCATTCCAGTTTTTGGTTTTAGAAATTACAAAATCTTATAATTTTTTTTCATAAAACATAACACAACTAATGAATGAACTCTGGATATTAAGCCACTGAAGTTTCTTGGAAATTTCCTTTAACCTTCGTGATAGAATACTGGTTCTCATCATTTCTTTCTACTAAAAATCAAAGAAATTCAATAAAGTGAACAATAATTCAAATCCCCTCTCAATCTCCTTGGAATTTTCCTTCCGAATTCATCATAATCATTCACCACCCCCGGAAATTTAGGTGGAGAAGGGACAAATTGTCCCATCTGAAAACAAATGCAATTAATAATGGAAGACTTGTAAGTAGACCCAAGACTTTTCCTATCTCTGCAACAAGTCTTTCTTCGAATCCAACTATATAAATTATATTATAAATACTCCCTACTCAGTCTCACTAGCTTCAGTACTTCACAAAAACCTGCAAAAAACATTACAAACGAAAATGAAAATGGGAGTAAAGTTTGTCGTATTGGCAATAGTGATTTCACAAATCGTAGCTCCGTTCGCTGAAGCTGCTATAGGAAAAGCTGTCTACTACAATCCTCCTTACACTAGTGCGTATATACATATATACGTTTTGTATATTATCTTATAGAATTATGCATTTTTATTTGGGTTTCATGGTTTTCAATTTTCAAATCAAGTCCTATCTAGACCCAAATATTATTTCGTTCGGTTTAATTTTTTTTTGTTTCGGGTGGTTTCGTTGAGTTTACTGTGATAAATCAAGAAAAATGAAACTTTTAATTTTAACTAATATTGTTCTGAATCTCAGTTTCTTCAGTTTGGTTTGGTGCAGTGTTTTAAACCCGGACCGGACCGGCGGTCCGACCGGGTTAAACCGCAAACCGGATGACAACCCGGGTTGGGTTGATGATAAAACCAAGGGGTTATTAGACCGGATAAAAAATCGCATCAAACCGGTAAAAATCCGGTTTTTATTGAACCCAAAAAACCGGTTAACCCGGGTTTAATTAAAACACATCAAAAATTTGTGTTTCCGATGGAAGTTTGGTATTTTGCAAAATTTTATCATTACTTTTATTCCTTTTATACTTGTATAAATATAGGATTTTACTTTTCTAAGATATTTGACGATTAGACTTCATTTTTCCATCATTTTTCTATTCCCGAGCTTATATTTGAATATCAAAGTTACAAATATATGACCAATATATTATTATATAAAAATATATTGAATTCGGTCAAATCCGGTTGAACCACATTAATCCACGACTCAAGAGCTGTCCCGGTTCGGTCGTCGGTCCGGTTTTCAAAACATTGGTTCGGTGACAACAAAATTTCGTAACCGTTTGGATTTAAATAAATTTTGGTTCAAGTTTGGTTTAATCGGTTTGATTTCTGATTTATTTCATCACCTAATTTGTACGTTGACAATTAATTACAAAGAAATAATGTGATTCAGGGTCTGCGTGTTATGGAAGACAATCTGGAACGATGGTGGTCGGAGTCAGAGGGTGGTTGTACCAAGGAGGTGGAGCTTGTGGTCGGAGATATAGGGTTCGATGCATTGGTCCTACCTATAACTTCCCGAGAGCGTGCACTGGACGAACCGTAGACGTCACCGTAGTTGATCTCTGTAGGGAGCCTTGTAACGGCGACCTTAATCTCTCTCGTGACGTTTTTAGGGTCATCGCTAATACTGATGCCGGTAACATCCGCGTCGAATACACTCCGTAAGTTACATATCCAAAATCAAATAATTCTATTCTTTTTATTTATAGATTGAGGTTATTCTTCTATTATGCAGGATATGATCATCATATATATAAACCATAAGCAAGGAAGGTTAAGAGATGATTTCGTGGTACTTCAATAAATCGAATGGAATTAATATGTAACTCACCTATCTTATATTTAAAGGATGGTCCTTTGTGATGAAAACATTGTACATCAAATAATAATTAATCCACTATAGCATCTTAATTCTGTTTGTCGGCAATATTGTTATGGTATCAAATCTGAGCAGACTACAAAGAGTTAGTTACAAATACGAACTTATTCACCATCTATATGAGGAGTTAATAATACGTTGGTTGACATGATTCTTTCTCTAGACTATACGTATAAGAAGGATTTCAAATCTAAATTTCACATTACCCACAAACTAAAGTGAATAATTTAGTAAATTCTTATTATTTACATAAATTCCTTCCTTTAACAATGTTTAGTGTTTATGTTGGTATGAGTCATGAAATCATTTTTTCTCTTTTCCGCGTGTCTCTCAAGGAAGAAATGAGAGGTTTTTTTACAACAGAATATTTAGATTCACATTAAAAAACCTAGGCTATAAATTAATTGGACATGGAATCTATTAAGCATGTCGAATGTCCACACGTTGCCCGACTTTTTCCTAGATTGTAAACATTTTTGCAGTGTATCTGGCATTTTTTATACATGTTTACTGTGGTACTAAAAATATTAGCAATTATAAAACCACATTTAATTTTTTTATAAAAAATGCTTTCACTAAATATAAGTTAAGATAAAAATAAAATATTTTATGAAATAATGATCATAACTAGATGTATAACGTTGTAATTAGTAATTAATATGTGAGATTCACTTGTTAATTTATATGCATACACATATACATATATAAAATTTTAAACCTATCCTACTTTACATGCAAGATTTGTAATCTATTGTAAGGCCGAGTATATTTGGATTTAAGAACATAAACACTAATGATAGGAGAATTCAACTTATATTATATATTTTTCGTTTTTTGTTTGTTTGTGATTTAACCATTGTTTTTTTCTTTCAATTATGTGATAATGATCAGTCAACCCCATATTCATTGACTAATTTCATGATATTGTAGATTTTTCACAACTATAATTGAATAAAATTCGTCACCATAATTGTTTTACTTTACATAGAGCAATAAAAAGCTCGAGCAAGCTCAATGCACATCTTGACGGATGCAAAGAACATTTTACATCCAATAAGTTGTTGAATTGGTTTGTAGAGATTTACTGGGTGGCGCCTCTTGAATCCCCTCTAGCGTGAATGTGTATTTCCCCGTTTCTGTATCTTTTGAAGTTAGCCAAGAGTCTCTAGAGGAATATTAGAAGGATATGTTCTGGCTAGTCACAAGAATCTTCTCTTTCGCATAATCGCATAACTTTACCAAACCCATGTAAAATTTATTTTTCACTCCTTCTGCCATGTTAATGTATTTGAGAATGACATTCATCTCATCTTCATTTGGGGCGAAAAGACTTTTCAACTGTTCCTGGAAAACACATATGACTTAAATATGATTCCTCTCAAGGTACATTAGATTTTGAAACCCTTCCATTTAGCGTCTTTTAGTATCCGATGTTAACATTTGGCGTTAACTGAGTTTTAGAACCAATGTGAAGTTCATCAAACCCGAAACTTCAAGACGAAAGTTTCTATTATGGTTGTAGATAAACTTGTTCATCAACATCCTTGGCTTAGTTGAGTAACTGATCTTCTCACCACGATCATCTTCTTGACTAGGAATGGTATCCTCTAACTCGTCAAATAGTGGTATCCTCAAATTCGTTGGAGGTCCATCTGCAGCGTTTACATCAACAATATTTAATGCTCTTCTGATTTTCTTCCTAGGATTTTTTAGTGTTAGGAAGTAGGGGGATACAACATGGAGGAGGTTGAAAACCTCATCATTATACTCAACTTCCTATGTAAAAGTTTGGTAGTATAAAACCTAACCAAAGACATATGAGAGAGGTTATCAATCTCCTCGATGTTTTCTCCCGTTACTTCTTCAGGCACAACCAAGATGGGAAGAAATTCAAAAGAGTATAAAGTATTGATGATATCGACACTGCAAATTGACCTTCAACGAATAGGATACCGTTGTTTGACCAGTTGGAGGAAACTATTCTTAGCCAAGAAATTTTTCATGGTGACAAGATTAATTACCTAATCACTAAGAATGTTGACACACAAGATTATCTATATTCACAGAGGAGACTTTCTTTTCGAAGTTCTGAGATTGATGGATTTTATGGTGGTTTTAAAACTCAGGTTAATTCAAAAGTCAGCATGAGAGAATATAAAACGCTAAATCGAAGGATTTTAAAAACTATTAAACCTTGAGTGGAATCACGCTTTAGTGGTTTTATATGTTTTCTAAGAATGGTTAAAAAGTCTTATGGCCGCAAAATAAAGATGAGGTTGATGTCATTGTCAAAAAATCAACATATTAGAAGGACTGTAAACAACTTTTTTCCTTAGTTTGGTGAAGTTATACAACCACACAAATGAAAAGATTGTTCTGGTTATCTAGTACGTGATCCCTTTGATATTCCTTTAAAGACTCTTGTCTAAGGTCAAAGGATGGAAAAACAGGAAAGAGACATGCCTGCTCAAAGGGGATACAAGAGGGGTCGAACGAGAAATTTCTATCAACCCATTGAACGACTCGTCAGACACAAAAATGTTCTCCACATCCAACAGTTCGTTCTATGCGTCCATCACCTCGTGCGATGAGCATATTACTCTTACATGTGGAACCTGGTTAAATTTTCTTATTTTTTTCATTTTTTTCTTGTTTTTAGTCTTTGCTATTTCTTTTTGGTTTTGGTTTGTTGGTACAAAGATTAGCTTTCATAGTTGCTAGATTTATTACACAGTTTTTGGTAATTTGGGTGTTAAGTTTCCATAACATCCCCTTTATATTAATTGAGAAGATACCAAGATAATTTTTTGCCACGTGTCTCACTTAGATTAATTCAGGAGAAGCTAACCAGTGAGATTCATTCCTTCAGACATATCATTAAAAACTATTACATTCTAGAACGTAACTTCTTATTACACTCTAAAGCATAGTTCGTTATTTTACAAACAAAATGTTAATTCTACAACTCATTAAAAAATATTTTCAAATTAAACAAAAAGTTACAACTATACAATAACATGTTATATGTTAATAAATCATTTTATATTGCATATAAATATTTTAAAAACGTTATATCATAAATTAACTATTATTTTTATGAAAAATAATTTAATTTAAATATATTATAATATAATTTTATGACTATATAATCTTATTTAAGAAAGAGTTTATTAAAAAATGGGTTTTGAATATGCAAGTTTATAAAAAAATATGGATTAATTTATTGTTTATATGTGAAGGAGTGTAATCATTTATTCACCTTAATATACATTAGAATAATGTCTACACAACGCTTATTTTTTCATAAATTCTTAAAACCTTTCTAGTGTATCTAGTATTTTTTTATATATTTACTATGGTATAAAATTATATTAGTAATTATAAGTTTACATTTTTTTAAAATAATGACTTGCTTATTTAAACATAATTCCAGATAAAAATAAAAATGTTGAAATAATAATCAGAAGAAGATGTGCTAAATGTTGTGACTATTAATAGTGTAATATTAAAATCTAAGATGATTTCTAATCAGAAAAATGTCAAAAAAAATAATTAAAAAACACAATTTTTTGTTATTTTATGCATACCATAAAATATATTAAAGAAAAGATAGAACCTATCGAACTAATTTCCATATTAAAACCTCCTAGAATTATAGAAAAATAGATGTGAATCTAGACAAGTCTCAAACACTGAAAACCATACTCATATTCTTATGTCGTATTCTTATTTGAAATGTCTTCTAATACATTGATAAAGCTAAATATGTTAGATGATATTATCATTCGTTATAAACTTATAACCAGATTTTAAGATATATGGTTTCTTTTAAATTTGATAAATAGAAATTTCATAGTTCTCTAATTTTTTTTTGAGATTACAATTGAAGAACTTAGAAAAGATTTAAATCTATTTATTCAATTTAACCATTTGAATTCAACAAAAATAAATCATTTATGTATAATGAAATAAATCTACAATTACGGATCTCATACATACCTTATAAGATTTAGGCGAATAAAAATAATATTCTTGAACTTGTTGATCCAAATGCTAACTTTATTATTAGAAGGTATGAGATTTACTTTTTTTAGAGTTTTGGTTGATGTAAGTCATAAATCTTTTTCTCTCATGTGGTGTGTGTCTCCAAAAACAATCGAAAACCTAAATTTATATGAAAAATTTGAGTCACGTTGAAACCTATGTTTTAAACTTGCTAGAATTTATTAGTTATTAAGCTCAATAACATATTTTATAAAGCCACATGGTGTTTCCCAATAGTATAACACAATATCAACACTAAAACCCAAGATTTATGTAGTTGATATATTATAAACGATTTCCAATATCATTTATAACATTAGGGCCGACCCAATTATTTCGGTGGCTTCAAATGGAAGAAAAAAATTGTAACCCATATATATACATAAACAAAAAAAATTGATAAAAACAAAGAGATAATTGTAATCATAAACTATAATAAAAAGGATTGAGAATGAATAGAAAGTCATAAACAATAATAAAAATTGTCTTTGTATATATATGTGGTATAATAGGTCTATTACCGATTACCCATAATAAAAAATGTGACTCTAAAAGAGTGAAAAAAATTGGTGGCTGAAAACAATAACTTAACCTGTCTGTACTTTAAGTCATACCTACATAACATTATAATATTATTTAATAGTAGTATACAATAATATTAACATAAAAAAGTCTGTGATTTCTGTAATAGATTTATTATAAACAGTTTCCAACTTCATAATACTACGTAACAAAATATTCTAGTAAAAAAATAAAAAATTCTAAAATAATTAACAAATGTATATATGGGTTCTTGAGTTTTATTTCTTTTTTCTCTACAAGAAGATTATGTCTTCTCCAACATCACAAAATTATTTATTTGGGGAAAACGAAAAATTTCAATGAAAAATAATATTGAACCTATCTTTGCATATAAAATAAGTTGTAAACATTAACGCTAACTAAGTTTGAAATTAATAGCATAAACACTAATAAAACAATAATTCAACTTATCTTATATTTTTCGATTTTTTTGTTTAATCATTTTTTATTGATGAGATTCTGATTACGTATCTCATAATAATTGAATAATTTTGTGATATTGTAGATTTTAACCGCTTTGATTTAATAAAAATTTTCACCATAAATTTTCAAACTTTGATGTTAAAAAAAAAAAAAAAATTCGAATTTTTCACCATAAATTTCGTCTTAAATTTACAAAGTTTTTCACCATAAATTTAACTTTTTTAGTTTTTTTTTAGATAACTATGTGAATTCAACACTGATAAATTATATATGTATAATGAAAAATATAGAATGATGGATCTCATACATACCTTATAAGATTAGACGAAACAAAAAAGATCTTCGCGAAATTGTTGATTAGATCAACTGGTAATATTTTTATTTGAACCTATGAGATTACAAGGTATATTTTATTCTTTAGAGTTTTGGTTGGCGTGAGTTATAAATCTGTTTCACTCCTTTGCGGCGTGTGTCTTTAGAAATAAGTGAAGACCAAAATTTATATGAAAGAGTTAGAATCACGGTGATGTCCTAGTTCTAAATTAACTAGTTTTTATTAGTTATCAAGCCCAATAATATATTTTATAAAGCCCATATTTGTTTCCAAGCTAATATTTGCACTAAATGACCCAAAATTTATGTAATAAATATATTATAAACGACTTCCAATAACATTGATAACATTATAATATTATGTTAAATATTTAAGTTTTACAATGAGTGACAAAAAAATTTATATTTGTGAAACTCTAAAGAAATGTTTTTACGGATTTTTTCAGTTTTAGTTTTTTTTTTTCTCTATAATAGGATTATTTTTCTCCAACTTCACAAAATTACTTATTTGGGAAAGCCCAAAAAATATTCAAAATAAATTTCTATAAATTTTTTTTTAACTTGTTGATCAACCAGTTAAATTTTTATGTAATATTTATAAAATGGTAATTGCATAACTTAATATTAGTGAGTATTTTTGGTTATAATAAGTTCACTGACATGATTATTTATGTGAACTATATGTAAAAAGTAGACCCAATTTTAAATTTCACATTACCCACAAACTAAATGAATAAATTTTTAAAATCTTAACATTTACATAGATTACCTCCTTTAAAATTTTTTAGTGTTTAATTGTGAGTCATGAAATATTTTATTCCCTCTCCGACATGCATTCCTCAAGAAAGACACGAGAAGTTTTTTGATACACCTCAACACGGTTTTTCCTAAATCCTTTATTTGTTAGAATTAGGTTGTTTCATTTTTAACTTAGAATTTTGAGGGTTCATCAATTTATAAACTAAATTATGCTTAAATAAATAACTTGAATTATAATAACATTAGTTACAATGAGAGTTCGCTAACAAGCTATAACATTATAACCAGACCATCATACCCTTGAGTATTAAAAACAACCATCATTCCTTTCCGCTGCCTTGTCCTCCGATCATAGCCACTCTTATCATTTTCCCTTTTTATGTTAAATTTAATATTTATAGTGAGGGAACCTAGCCAGTGGTCCGTCCAGATTGTGAGTGTTAAATCTCACTACTGGATTTGAGGTCGCATGTTGGATATCAAGAACAAATAAAACAAAAGAGATTTTCTTAGTGTAATGGTATATTCGATTAATATTCAACTACTTTCCAAAGTTGTAGCAGGTAGAATATTTGTACTAGCTGAATTCGTAACGAAAATGATTAATTACAATTATTATAGAATATAGATGAAAGCATTTATTGAGTATCCAACTTGATTCTTGGTCTTCAATGCTCTTTTGAGCGTGTTTTTGACTGATTGACTTTAAATGTCCTCAACCTCGTCTTGGTTTTGCAAGCTCGTCTTTCTATCTTACGTTACCTCGTCTCTTCTTGCTACTTCTTGAGGCGAGCTTGCCTCTCTAGTTGTTGAGAGAGTTTGTCTTCGTGAGCTGAATCCATAATGTGGGATTTAGGCTCAACATCGATTTAGTTCACCGACCGCCTAATCGGTTAAGGATATTCATTTCCCTATAAAACTTAAACGCCATTTCTGAATCTGATAACAGAAGACATTGTTATGTTTATAGAGTCATCACCTAATCCTGAATTAATTATTTAAAATAAAATAATTCAGAATTTTGATGATAAATTTTCTTATAACAAAAGATTTAAGTTCACCTAAAAATGCTAGGCTATAAATTAATTGGACACAAAATTTAGTAAACCTAGAAGTGCACACGTTGCCTAACATTTTCATAGATTTTAAATAAATTTGTAGTGTATCTGATATTTTTATACATATTTAATGTGGTGCTAAAAATATTAGTAATCATAAACTTACACTTTTGAATATAAGTTAAAATAAAATTAATTATTTTATTAAATAATTATTATGAATAGATGTAGTAATATATAATATAAAAATCTAAGAGGCCACTTATTTATTTATATGTATACACCATAAATATATAAAAATTTAAACCTGTCAAACTATTTTACATATAATTTGTTATCATTTGTAACGCCAAGTAAATTTGGATTCTACTGCATAAATATTGGAAATTTCAACTTATATTATTTAGAATATTTTTTTAATCTTTGTGATTTAATCATTTAATATATATTTAATATATATTTATGTGATAATATTTCTCAGCCGCATAATAATTTATTTATTTTATGATTTTATAGGCTTTTCACAACTATAATTTATTAAATTTGTTCACCATAAATTTTTTCAATTTTGCACCATAATTTTTCAAAGATACAGAAAATACATGTAAATCTAGAGAATTCAAACACCCAAACTTATACTCGTTATTGGACGCGGATTTAACACCCCCTTCACATGTCCGATCCAAAACAAGGTCAGCCCACGAACAAAAACTCAAACTAATAGTTCACCACTGAATCAGCGCAAATTTGCGGAGAACTCTTGCGACCACATAGAAAACAACATGATGCCTACAGCCTAGCTCTGAATCATATTTTAGTCCAGAGCGAGCCACATCGCCATAACTAAGCACCTGACACGTCAACGATAGATGAACTCTTAACTTCGTAACAATTTCCTGCCATGAACAGTTCACTTACAAATGAGATGATTACCGAACATAAAACCCGAACAACTACTTGCACTGAACGACCTTGGTTCAACAAACATGATCTTAGATCTTATTCTCATTTGAAAAGTCTTTTAATACAATGGTATAGCAATATCAGTGTTGGGATAAAAACTCTTAAATAATCAAAATGACTTAAGGGCGAAAAACAAAGACATTTGAGCCATACTCTTTAAAAGTTTAAATCTGAGGCTGGGTAGGAAAATGCCTCTAACTTGGTCAACGAAACCATTGTTAAATAGTCAGCTGACTTCTCCAATAAGGCTACCCCAGGGTAAAATGCTCCAAAGTAATGGTAAGTAAGGACATGTGTCTTAGAGTAGCTACGGGGAGGTAAGATAAGTCCAAGTCTTTGAGACAAGCCATAGAGCATGTACAAAATTCAATCATCCATGCTTTCTTTCAATTCTTGTAAAATACATCCCAACGATAACCCTTAGATCGCAGGAACTGCTGTCTTTATCAAAAAATTGTGAACAATGCGATTGCGATTAACACTAAGATAGAAGAGACCCACATATGGCGCTCACTGAGAAGCCCACATGTCTCGACACCAAGGAAAGCACACAGATGAAAGTGTAATAACTGTAGATGAAAGGGTGTTGCATTAGACGAGAACAATACCACACGTGACGCAGTCTCAAGATCGCTTAATAAGACCAAAAAACTTGGAGACCTTCCACACCAAGAGAGATTCTCAATGATTCATGGATTCAAACCAAAGCTATCTAGATACAAATAATCCCACACTTTCCACATCCGGCCAAGATACAAATCAATGTTAGAATGGTGATATCCATTGTTTCATCTACATTTATGTTGATTTATTTGTATTTATTTAGATATATTTGTTTCCTATTTTGTTTACTTGTATAGTGGTTATAAAGTCTCTTTTGTTTCATTATAAATAAACAAAGTTTAGACAATTTCTTTGTTTCAAAAATGTGTTCTTGAATATTTTTGGATCTATGTCTTTTGAAGCGATGTCCTGAGACAATAATTTGTGTTCTAACCTTAGTTATGTCTTATCAAAAGTAATTCATGGCTTGTGTGACGACCTTCGATCCATAATCTTTCCATCTCCATTCGACCATCTAATCAGAGAGTGCCCCTCCACCTAGTTTATTAGATCCATTTTCAATTATGATTTTAACCTATTCTGATCCGGTGAAGAGTGCCCCTCCAGTTAGTCATTAGATTATGTGTCTATCCTTATGAGATCGGTCTCGATCTTACATCAACACGCCTCCCGTATCCTTCTGCAACAAATTTTGGACGCCTCAAAATTATATTATATGCCAGCTGTCCAACGAGATAAAGAAGTTAGGTGAAAAGTAAAATATTGAATCTTCAGCGTGTGGATCCTATTTTTTCGACCCAGTTTGAAGCTTGCGACTAGCGGTTTGGGCGTCTTTGATCAGTTTTATCATTAATGTGCATTTTGGCTATGAGTTATTTAGATCTGGGTGTTTCGCTGACATTGACAGTTTTATTTGGATCTCTGAAAACTTGGACTCGTAATAAATAGTTAATGGGGATGCAAGGCTCGAGGACGGCTATGCTTCTCCACTCGCCTCCGCCATTCAGGTATTTGGGTTCAACCGATCATTGTCCTTGCTTTGTTTGTACTCCGCCGGACTAAGACTTATTAATCAGTTTACCTTCTTCGGCGGTTTAGGGCTTGCATTGTTGGTTAAGAGATGGTCAACTGGGGTGCTGATATATGAGTGTATTATGGGTTTTTCCTATTGTTTTCTCTAGTGTTTTTGTTCCTTTTTTAAGGATTATATGCACTTAATAACATGCTGGCGCACTTGGGCTGATTTTGAGAAAGTGGGGCAAAAATGAGCAAAACTGATAAATGGGAGATGCAGTTTCGGATATGACTTTTAGAAGTTTGGAATCCGATAGAAATCTTCCCAATTTTCAAATGAGATGAAACCGGTGTCAAAAAGAAAGATATGGAAGTTTCCTTTCACCTCCAACTTAAATCAAGTCATTTGAAGGTCTATAGTTCCAGATAAACCCGTTTTAGTGAATACATGTCTGATCTGACACGTACTGGAAAAAAGAGCCAATCTGCGAGTATAGTGTCGATCGACACAAGTGCTTTCCACGCTTATGTGGTTACTTGGTGGACCGGAGATTTACTTCTCAGGGAGACGGGGACGATGGTGATATATAGGCACGGCTCTGTCCAGATGGTGGCAGCGTCTAGGACATATTTTCTTCTCTTCCTAGACCCGATCCCTCATCTTTTCACTGCGGCCACATAACCTCACCAGGAGAGATTAAGGATTTCATTAAGTTTCAATATCGGTCCCATGTCCTCGATTTTTTGTTTCGATACCGACTATGAGGAGAAAGACGGTTCGTTTAGGGAAGAAAAAATTATCTTTTTTTACTTTTGTTCCGGTCTTTCTTTTTCACGGCGATTGTTCGACCTAGTTGCATTTCATTGCTCTACACTTCGTTTGATGGGGGTTGTGATTTTCATGAAAGAAGAAGATTACCATCATGTTTTAGAGTGGATTACTTGTTGTCGTGATACAGATTCAAATACCCCAAACGGTCTTACTCATGGTTTCCGAGTTGTCTTTGACTGTGAGTTTTACCACCTTACTATCTAGCCATCGAGTAGATCTCTATTACATTTACTCTTCTAAGCACAACTCTCTATTATTGAAATGTTTCATTGTTTTGTACCTCTGACAAACTGTAGCTTACGGATGAATTGTGCTTTACAACTATAGCTAAGATCTAGAATTGGATCAATAATATAACATGAAAAAAGGAAAAGAAAAAGAAACATAAGATTCATGGCAACAATAGGTAGGTGATTTTCATGTTTGAAATATTCCGCTAAAGAACATGTTTTACTTTTAGTTTAGAGTTTTCAATCTTAAATTTTTTTGAATTCAAACTCGTAATTATTAATAAGACAAATTATATTGTCAGAAAATCAGAAAATTGTTTTTCCTTATGGATAGTACGATTTATGTTGTTTGTCTGGTTGGGTTTTAACATGGAATGAATGATAGTGTTTGATCTTATCAATCTTTTTACTTAAAGAAATGTTTCGTTGACTTTGCATTTCCTTAGGTAATAAAATGCTAAGATCCAAATTCCATTAATTTCTAAAAAATTATTTCGAAGACGCTTTTCGTGGTGTAAATGTAATTAAGGGAAAAAAATAATAAAGAATAAATTTCTCATCTGTCACCATCAATGGTCCAACCTGTAATTCTCTTAATCATCAATCTGTCTCATAAATTTCAAAATAACTTTAAGCTCAAACTTTTCTTCTCTCTTCTTTCAACTTCAAGAGAAACCAGAAAACAGAGCATGCATTAATAATAACCTCTGTTTTTGTTTCATCTTTTCCCGAGAAAATTTTCTGCTCACTTTCAATATCTGAAACAACTAACAAAGCTTGAGTCTTGGTAAGTTCTTCACTTTCTCACCCCATGAAATTTTCTCGGGAAAACATGAAAATGATTTTCCCGGAAATCAAATCAGTCCAGAATTTCATCTCCTCTTCACCGCCACCACCACCACAAGTTTCACCGCTCAATTCAAACACAAGTTTCGATTTGAGCAGTAAAATCAGCCCAAACGTTCTCCTAACAATCATAATTCTCTCGATTATCTTCTTCATCTCCGGTCTCATCCATATCCTCGTCAAATTCCTCCTTACACCATCGACGCAAAACAGAGACGATAACTTCGACAACAACGTCACAGCTCTTCAAGGCCAGCTTCAGCAGCTTTTCCACCTCCACGATTCCGGTGTCGACCAATCATTGATCGACACGTTACCCGTTTTCCATTACAAATCCATCATCGGTCTCGAGATTTCATCTTTTGATTGTCCTGTTTGTCTCTGCGAGTTCGAAACAGAGGACAAACTCAGGCTTTTACCTAAATGCAGCCACGCCTTTCACGTTGACTGTATCGACACGTGGCTTCTCTCTCACTCGACTTGTCCTCTTTGCAGATCTAATCTCCTCTCTGGTCTCTCATCTCATCACAATCCAAGCTCCTCGTATCTCCTTCTTCTTGAGAGTCATCGAAGCTCGAGAGAGATGGTTCCTGTTCCTGATTCCGACCCTCATTCACAACGGTATTTCGATGGGAACAATGATCTTGGGTTGACCCGTATCGGGTCGGACCGTAAATCATGTGAACCGGATGGTGGGTTTGATGGTTTAGAAGAAAAGGTTGTTCCTTTAGAAGTTAAGCTAGGGAAGTTTAGGAATATAGATCATATTGGTCAAGGAAGTAACAACAACAATAGCATTAGTGGTAATAGCAATATTGATGTAAGGAGATGTTTTTCAATGGGATCATATGAGTATATTATGGACCAAGAAGCTACACTTAAGGTTCATGTTTTGACCAAGAAGCTATCTGGCAAAGATCGTCGCTCTATGTCCCAATGCGGTTTTGATCCACTAGGTAAGAGAATTGAGAAGAGTGTTGTGGAAAGAGAGAGCTTTTCTTTGTCGAAAATTTGGCTAAGGGGTAAAAAGGAGAAGCAAAAGGGTAGTAGTGCTAGAGATCAAGATTGTGCTTCGGTGTCTTTCTCTTCAATCAGATTTTCGAACCAACGGAATCCTCCTGAGACAAAGAATGGAATTGGTATCGATGAAGAGAATCAAAAGTGCGAAAATGCGGAATCTTTGGAGATGAAAACGCCATCTTTTGCTAGAAGGACTATGCTTTGGGTTGGAGGGAGACAAAACAAGGTTGTTCATCCTTCTTCAACGTCCAATGTCTAGCTTTTTTGCTCTTTTTTATCTTTGCTAGCTTTTTATTCTTCCTCTCCAATTGTGCTTGAAGATTTTGTGTGGTTTCATTAGAGGAAAAGTACATGAATAGTGGGAGAGTGATTATGATATGTAGGGTTCTTGCTTTTTAGGCACATTGAAAATTTGGTGGGTCTTGATATTTGACCAAAAAAATTATTAGTCACCTTGAGTTATTTTTTCTAAGAATGTGAAGAAGCTACTTTGTTATAATTTCTTAAGTTAAAGTAGATTTCTTTTTTATCAATAATTAATTTGGTAAATAAGTTTTTTACTAAATTCAAGATTACTTGTTGAAAAGTTAATCTTCATAAAATATTACTATCATAGGCAAAGGAGCTGTAGAAGAGGAAACTTAATTCTCATTATTCACAAAGATTACAATATATAGGAAGCTTATAAGAAAGACTAGGTATTAACAAATGACTAAACTGTCCTTTCTACATACTACATTTATACGCCCCCTCAAGATGGAGGTGCTCGAGTAACTCCGATCTTGTTGAACAGTTCAATGAACCGGGCACGCGGAAGCGGTTTCGTCAAGGCATCGGCCAGTTGATCTTTGGTGGAGACATGAGCAACACGAAGAACCCCTGCTTGAATGTGATCACGGATGAAATGATATTCTAATGCGAGATGTTTCATCCGAGAATGAAAAACCGGATTAGCACACAAGTATGTTGCCCCAACATTGTCACAATAGATCGATTTAAGATGAATACCCAGCTCAGTCAAAATATTACATACCCAACGTAGTTCTGATGCCGTATTAGCGACCGACCTATACTCAGCTTCAGTAGACGATCTCGCAACCCCTTTTTGTTTACGTGAAGACCAGGCAATAGGCGTCGTCCCAAAGTATATAATATGTGCATTGGTCGATAGAAAATCATCAATATCTCCCGCCCAATCAGCGACGGTTTGCGTCGGTGCGGGAGAGGTAGTAGTACCATCAAGGTAGCCATCGAGATTATACCCAGCAAACAAGGCATAAACTTGTCGTTTCCACATGAGAAAGTTGGTATTGGTGAGTTTTGTTACATTTGTCATATTGATATTGAGAATTGAATCAATTTGATTGAGAGAGATCTCATCATGTGTTGGAGGCATGATGATCAGAGAATAAGAACAACAAGAAACTGAAGGAGGAGAAAAGAGAAGAGGAGATCATGAAGAGAAGAGAAAGGAGATGACGGTGACGGCTAAAAAAAAATTAGGTTTTTAGGTACCGTTGCGCTAATACCATGTAGAAAAGGAAACTTAATTCTCATTATTCACAAAGATTACAATATATAGGAAGCTTACAAGAGAGACTAGGTATTAACAAATGACTAAACTGTCCTTTCTACATACTACATCTATAGGAACTGACTTATTAATTTGTTTTGGATTTTAGAGCATAAATAAGAAGTGAGGTTGGTGGTTAGAGAGTTGCATTTTGATTTGAGCTTCTTGAAGGATAAAAGTAAGATATCTTGATTCTTGTGGAATGTATAATGTACCAATTAATGTTCATGATACATGTCATGCGTATATTATTATGTCGATTGGCTAAGCTTTAGTTGGTGAAATTAATAAATGTCACGGGAACAGTTAGGTTGTATGCCCATTTCCCACTAATGGCTTGATAGTTTAGATCTATATATACACCGAGTGAATATTTATAATAAGATAACAATTGATGATATTTTGTTTTCTTACAAAATATTCTTTTGAAATGAAAATAATTAATAATAAACCTGCTTTAACACCCTAAACCCGATATCCACATATAATCGAAGGTCTAAATAAAACCGATAAAAACACACCAGAAATCAATACAAAGCTTGACTTGCGTTACGCCTAATATAAGTTCTTTACATGTGGATAGAAGGATGAGTAAAAAAAAAAATTATTTAATGAGAATAATCGTTTCCTGCCACACGATCTTCATTCCTATTCAACTCACTTCCTACACATGGGTAATCCGAGAAAAAGATAAACAAACAAGTTACGGGAAACAAGCAACTCTCACGCCATACCCATTCAACCCTTTTAGAGACACAACTTCTGGGATCTCCCTTTTCAGCCATAGGATTATCACATTGACCCTACTAGAATCGCCAGAGACCCGAAAACACTGTTGTGGACTACTATATAACCACTCGACCCGGCCGTATAGAAAATTCTATCAACCCTACATGTAATCGTTGGAGTATGGCGCGCCCTGCTCCCATATAAGAGGACAATCAACTCTAATATCTAGTCACAATAGGCATGTTGGCCCTTTAATGACACTCATATAAGAGGTAACACATATCTCGATTACCCGTCACCTACATACAAACAATTCCTCCCCATTTTTAGTATGACCTATTGCTGGGGCGAATTTTTCATTATAAGATTCGAGTTTAAATATTTATATTCTCTTCCATTCACCCAAGTGCAAGTACACTTGTTCGTTGTAGTAAATTGAGGGTCTGAGACATTTTCATTTGGGTTTCCAATGACTTACCAACAATAGTAAAGAAGGAAAATAATAAGCATGTGCAAAGAAAAATTACGGCTGTTGGAAATTCAATTGATTGGAGAGGCTATGGATCATTGAGGTAGGGGAGAAATAGTTTGGGTAGTGAAGTAGTAACACAATTGTTTAAGGGTTTTTTAAGGCTAACATCTAGTGGCTTGAATTTCATAGTTAAACTAACCCCGTAAAGGTGGTGAGTGAGATTTTCATTTCACTAAAAAACCTCAACAATCCATTTAAACCATTGAAAGTTAAGTTGGAAGAGGCATTAAGAACCATTCGAACTCCATACAATACTTCACGAAACTGAATAGCCATGTCACTAATGAAGCATTGCTCTTTAAGAGGCATGAGACATTTTCACAAACACTTGGTGTGCATGAAAATGTTATGCATAAAATTGGCTTGGTCCCCCTAATCTTACTAGCCTTTATTCCTAAAGATAGATATGTATATTTATCAACCCTAGACATAACAAACAAGCATTTCATAACTCATTCCTTTCCCAAATCTCAATGACCAAAAGTCAAAGAGATCTACTCATTTATGGACATGAGAGAGGCCATAATGATATAGGAAAAGTAAATACTAAATCTTACAAAGCCTTCAAAAACCCTACCTAAATAAGACCTAAACAAGACCAACCTAACCTTAAATCTAACAAAATCTGATTTTTTCTGAGTTTGTGTTCAGAGAAAATGTATCGACCGATACATGTGGTCGATATTCAGATCCAATTGCAGGCTCCCCGAGAATATCTTCTTTGGTGTTGGTGCGGATAAGGTGTATCGATTGGTATAAGCGTGGGCTCCAAGTTTCTCCTTAAGAATATCACCTAATATTAATCGATACTAGGTCACTCTTCTTCTCAAATCTCCGTGCCTAGGTCTTTTTTCTCCTTGACTTATTTCTTTTTGCTCCATAAGTCTCTAAACGGTCCTGAAATAGTCAAAATATACCAAAACGCAGCAAAACACAGAATCTAGATACTAAAACATGAGATAGTAGAATAATGATATAATGACATGTTTTAGATAGTGAAAGGTCTTTAAGACTCCCAAACCTACACTTTTAATGTGCTAAAACTAGGGGTGGGCAAATTATCCGAGATCCGAGATTTGATTTGATCCGATCCGAAAATTCGGACTCATCACCTATCATTCATCTAATCATATTCTAGATCAATCAACGACTTATGAACTTCGAAATGACGTGCAAGTGCCTTGTCATCGACCTGTCGAATGTCACATTTCTGTGATTCCACCACTTGGTGCCACATCACCAATATCTTGCCAAATAGATTCCACATCACTGTGATGTCGCCATGCAGGCGCCACATCACCTGAAAATTATCACTTCGATGCCACATCGTCAAACAATTATCACATAATCACTATGCCATCACGCACAAACGCCAAATCAACAAACTATTATAGTTTGCATACTACTCCGCACGAAACCTTAGGTGGCATACCGCATTTCATAAATTATCCTATGCACAAAATCAATTAAATAAAATAGAGAAATTTAGAGTCACATCCTTATTTGAGCCTAACTGGGGTGACACATATTAGTTGGACTCAATTGAACCGAGCTTGAATCTTCAAATCCTCTGGACACTCTTGCAACCCAATATGATTCGGCCCAACAAAAGGTGGACCTTATGTGCTTCCTAGAAAATGACCTTTGACTTAGGCCAACTTCTTTCCTTTGTTGAGTTCCGAGACCCGACTTCTCCAACACGTTTTCCATGTTTCTGAACTCCATACCGGCTAGCCTTTCATCGGGAGTTAAATCCTAGCGAGGTTCCCGGTCTTTTCTCATGTTGAGGGCATGGATATGATGCAATAAAGCGAGGAGACAATTGAACTACATATGAGATAAACTAGTTATCTCACCAGCTAGGCAGTGTCCCACGATGGGATAAACTACTTATCTCCCCTAGTAGCTCTTTTGACGAGTCCATGTTTCCTCCGTAGGAATTTTACCTCTTTTTAAGTTACAACTTGGTTTAGATACATGCTCTAACACCAACTGAAAAGCATATAAACTCAGAAAAAATGCTTATACTAAACCTCAGATTATCGAGTTTCCTTTTATTTGAATTCTTAAAGAATACACAATCTCTCTTGTTTTGGTTTTACAAACAACTAAACTCTTAACTTGATATAAATGAAGATTTCTAACATAGAATAAGACGATTACTATCCGTGATATCTTTCTCACTATATGGAGTAACCCTAATCTCTCTAACAAGAAGTTCTCTTACCCTCTTGCTCGTTTAATCTCATGAATGGTTAGCCTAAATGGATACCTCACAAACCTTTTTATATTTTTTATATTTGTGGGTTTGAAATTTTCCTAAGTTATCTTTTTTATTTAAAACAAATCAACATATTTTCTTTGAATTATTAGGATGTTCTAGATCTCATGATCTCTGTAAACCTGAGACCAACGCCTTTTATATTGTCTCTCGTCCTAAACGTCATTCGATCCTATGATTTCTAGATTTTGTGTTAGGTGCGTTTCATGTTGAGCTAACAACACCTGTTCCTTTCCTAAGTCTTGGTTTGTTCTATAAGTAATCGAATACGTTCCCAAGGTGAAAAAAAAATGCTATTTTAGAAAAACAAAATTTAGGCTAATTGTGTATTTCTTTCTCTACATTGCTTATCAAATTTTACCATATACAATATACTTTTTATTTAGTTTATAATTGTGTACCAAAACGGAAAAACAGTACATTTGAAAATTATTACTCTTCCAAATAGTAGAAGACTAACTAAAAGACGTATATCATTATTCATATCAAACATTTTATCCCGCTAACTAATATTTTACCCTCAATTTTGTTATATTCATCCCGTTCAACTCATTATTCGAACCCACAACCATTGGCAGTCAGACTTCAGCTGTTTCTGTTGGCAATGAAGTTAGCGAGAGCTACCAAAGGTTTCACTTTGTCCGAATCAAACGCTTGAAGATGTTCTCTCGCATCGTTTTTTAACCTCTTCACAAACTCTCTCGATTTGTCAAGACCCAACACTTTTGGATACGTCAGCTTTCCGGCGAGCTTATCTTTCCCGGCGGTTTTCCCCAATTTCTCCGACGACTTGGTCTCATCCAAAATATCATCCACAACCTGAAACAACAATCCAATTTACCTTCCAAAGCTTCTCACTTTCTCTATCTCTTCATCGGAACCACCTCCAAAAAGCGCTCCAATAACCGCCGATGCTTCAAACAACGGACCTGTCTTATGAGCATGAATGAAGTCGATATGGTCTAATCCGACGTCGTTTGGAACCAACCATGCACTGCTTGAATCCATCGCTTGTCCCGCCACAAGTCCTTTCGTTCCAACTTCCAATAGACTTAGCCAATTCGTTAACCGCTCGAACTATTCTCAGATGACACGTCAGCTTTCGTCAAAAGCTCGACGAAAGATCGTCGTTGGCGACGTTTTCTCCGAAGATTTTGTGTGTGGTGGGTTTTCCTCGACGGAGATCGTCGTTGTCCATGCATGGAAGATCGTCCTTTATGAGTGACATTGTGTGAATCATCTCCACCGCACAAGCCGCCGGAATCGCCGCAAGTTCTTCCCCGCCGACAAGCTCGCAGATGGCGAGGCAAAGTATTTGCCTGACGCGTTTGCCGCCGGCGAGAAGAGCATAACGCATCTAGTGCTCTGTTTACCGCCTCTACTTTGCTGATCACGTACGGCTTTAAATAGAAATCGAAATCATCTTCTTTGCTTTTTCCTTGAACTGATGAGTTTTCGGGAAAAAACGGCGGCTGCGAAGAGACGGATTAGCCGCCGTGTATTTGCTGGACTCAGCCGTCGTTTCAGAGTTGCGAACAAGAAGTGTAGAGAAAGAAAGAAGAGTAAGAGCTAGAGAAAGATTGTTTGAGGTTCCATTTGATCAACGAATGGTGATTGATTGATCTTTGATTATTTGTTTATATAGTAACTTTTTATTTTCCTTTTTCGAAACTTTAGAAAGAAAAAGGTCAACGGAAACTAGGAAACCATACACAAAGGGTTAATTTATGGATAACCGGTTTGAATTGGGAATTTGAGAAAAAAAAAACGGTATCTTTGTTGCAACGCGTAGCGAACAATTGCAAAGACCGAAGAAACGTGTGTTATATTATAAATGAAGAAGAGAAACATGGCTCCCTGATTTTCTATCAACCTTGAACGTTTTGGTTTGGGTTTTGTGAAAAAAAATCCTTTAAGTTATTTTTTTCACGTTAAACCCATCACCTTTTTTTGTGCACGTTAAATCCATCACTTCGAGAAAACCTTGCATTACAGAAATTGCGTATATTGCATACGTGGCATGGACAAACGCTGTTAAAATTTTGACGGAATTTTTCGTACGACATCGTTTTGATTTGAATTAAAACCCAATTTTTTTTTAATACAATGAAAAAAAAAAATTTTAAAAAGAGAAAAGGAAAAGGAAGACAAAAATTTTCCACGTCTTCTTCATCAAACTCTTAATCTTCTCCTCGTTGACTCCGACAGTCATCTTTGCCGGAAAAATCTTCCACCACCGAAGCCGATCTCGGTTCCACCGACGTTGATCTCAGCCTCCTCTCGTACTCCTCCGCCTCCAAAATCTCTATATCCGCCATTGAAGTCGACGATGTTCAATCGGAGCAGAGCGTGAGAAATGATATGGAGAAAGTTATCGAGAAATTCGGTCAGATATTTTAGTTAACAACGCCGGAGTTCAATGTATCAGACCTCTCGCAGAGATTCCGATTTCAGCCATGGAAAACACTTTCAACACAAACGTGTTCGGTGAATGAAACTTTCCTTATTTGGATTTTCTTCTTTCACTGAATAAGAATCGGAATCCGGATCGAGAATAAAATCTCCACCGCCGATTTCGTATCCTTCTTCTTCTCCGTCAATAGCACCGTATGTTTCCACCGCCGATTTCGGATTTTGTGAGGAGCTTTAACTCGAGAACCTCTATTTGTTTTTCTTTTTATTTAATTTTTTTAATATATAAAAAAAATGACTTGTTTTTTTCCAACCTAAAACGACGTACGAAAAATTCTATCAAAACTTTAACAGCTAACAGCGTTTGTCCATACCACGTAAGTAATATATACAATCTCTATATTGCAGAGTTTTTTCAAAGTGATAGGTTTAACGTGAAAAAAAGGTGATGGGTTTAAAGTGAAAAAAAAAAACTAAAAGGTTTTTTTACACAAAACCCTTTTGGTTTTGTTTACAGGAAAGGATTTTATCTTTTTGTTCCTGTTTTTCAGTGGGGGATTTAATGATTTATATTCAATCAATGCATAGTAGCGGACCCACATAGAGAGGAAGGGGGTCAACTGAGACCGGTTAAAAAACATTTAATTCAGTTAGAACGACAGCTTAAATGTTGAATCGCTTCCGATGACCCTCTTTACCATGGTTCAAATCTCCCTTCTGCACCCTATAGTTTTGTTTTCTTCCTTTTATTTCTGGGCTTTAAGGCCCAAGCCACAATTTTTGTTCACTTTAAATTTCTTCTATTTGTAGTTTAAAAGAAAAAAAAAACACTTGATACTTTCCTTTAAATGTTTGTAAACCATATTTTAGTGAATGATATCATTTTTCATTTCTTACGTAATAATATTTGTTTTCTTCTCTAGTTTTATTCTAACCATTGATTTTAATTCATTTTCATTTTTTCTCTTCAAATTTTTTATATGATATATATCCTTTTGACAATTTTTTTTGGTTTTAGTGAGTATGGTTTTTCTTTAAAAATTTGAAAATAATAAGCTAAATTTAAATATTATATATAATTTTTTTTCAGTTGTATTATATTTTAAATAATTTATTTAATTTTTGACTTCGGTAAAAAAAATTCATGAATCCACCACTGCGTAAAGTTAGTAATGTTTTCTTTAAATCAAAAAAAAAAAAAAATCTTGTTGCTCTTCAATTTTTTAGAAATTGATAATTAACTAATAAACCTCTCACATTTTGATATTCCCTTCATCTCATAATATAAAAGGGTTTGAATAAAAACACACATTTACAAAATTTATTAGTCTTCACAAAATATTATTTAATAGTTAATTTAAAATAAATTTAGCCAATTATAAAAAGACACTTATTAAGAAATTTATTGGTCTTTACATTGTTATTTAACAGTTAATTCAAAATAAATTCAACCAATTATAAAAAGACTACATAATATAAAGGTCATAAGACTTTACAATACATTTAAAGTTTGTATTGAAAAATGATAATATTTTATATTTGAAACAAAGATAAATCTCTAAAACTTCTTATATCATATAAGAGGGAGTATAACAACAAGAGAGACATGTTAAAGTGGGTGAAATCGCAAAGAAAATAAAAAACGACAAAAAATCTGTGGTTTTTTTAAGTTGAAATTGAGGGTATAAAATTAATTTTGTTATTATTAAAGTAAATTCTAAATAGATAAAACCTGCCTTTTGAAATTCGAAGCAGCGACCTATATAAGCCTAAATGTCACCCTTCCCATTCGACCACCTAAGACTATTATCATAAGTCTCCAACATTAGTATATAAATATATTTATAGGTAAAAGTGTTAGGTATGCTTTATGAGAATACTGAATTTTGGAGCTAGTGTTTTTGTGAGAAACAAAAAGAAATGAGAATTAGGGATTGAAGGTTACTTAGTTTGAGATTTGAAGAACAATGTTGCAAGTCAATGTATGTATTGAGCATGTGTGACTTCTAAGTATATCTAATGTTTTCATATTAAATTGCAAATTTTGAAGAAATCTCCGAACAACCGACTGTATTAGTTTATGCATCTCTACATTCCGCATTTTCACTTCCTAGTTCCATGTGTCAAACACTTCATTTCTTGTTCCGACATGAATTATAATGCTTTCATACCAAACTATTATGCCAAGAGGTCCAAGTGATATTAATGAATTTTGCAAACTAAAATATTGCAAGTATGTACGATATTTCCATAATCAACTTTGGTCTTGGTTGGTAATCTTATTCGATCTCAAGTTTGGTCAAAATTGATTTGGTTTTAGTCGATCTTATCAAACTTCAAATACCCCTTGATAAAATCATACTTGTTAATATGTATGCGATTAGACATGTTTTTAAAATATTGATGTTATATTAAACCATAAAACCAGTTGTAGCATTTATATGTTGAATCATCATCACAAATTTATACCCAGCGATCGAGTCATATTATTGAAACATCCAGCCATCAAGTTTTCGTCACCTGTAACACTCAGTTGTAAAGTCAACATCAATCATAACACTTAGCCATTCATAAAAAGATATTGTTGTATATTCGAGTAAACTTAGAAAAAGATCCGTTCATGCGAAAAACTTTAGAGAGAAACAATTCTTCCATCTTCTACTATCGGTGGGGTGACAGCTAGTTTCCGTCTAGAAATTATTTAATTTATTAATTTGTTGATACATATTAAAAATCCTTTTATACATAAATCCCAAAATCTGATACAATAATTAAAAAAAATAAAATCTTCGAAATCTTTCTATTCTCCCGAATCAAAAAAATCTTTCACCCGTGTTATTCCTCAAATCACTTCAGAATGACTCTATTGCCAGGAACTTTTTTTTTTTAGTCAGGATAATATACATAATACATCAACCCTTCTATTCACCTATGAAATTATCTCTTTCCCGCGTTATCGTTGGAGTTGGTGACATCAGCAACCCCCTCGTGTTCAAAAGTTGTTTAATTTTTTTTCGAAAAGGTTATAATATAACGAATTTACATCCTAGATCCAATCTCCCTATAATTTATTAGTTTTTCTTGACTAAAGACTAATCGGTTTATTGGCCACAAATGACTTGTGAACAATTATTTTCTTCTAAGAATCAAATCCAAGTTGAACCAAGCTAGGGTAGTGAGTTAAACGGCTCTCACCAACCTCAACCGTAACGTATGACCAGATCCCACGCTGGGACTTTCCGTTGGGCTTTTCCTATTTTTATTTTACCTTCTTCTAAAAGCTCCAAAAAGAGGTTATAAAATATAACTAACATGCACTGATCCAATCTCCCTATAGTTTAACAATTTTTATTGACTATATTAGTTGGCTAATGACTTCCGTAAACTGTGGAAATGTGAAAACACTGCCCCATGCACGGTAACCAAGACTCTCAACTACTTTTAGAAAAAGAAATTAGAATTCCCATCCACTTTATTCACAAAACATACAAGTTTCAACTAATTCCATTCGACTCCCGACCTTCCAGGCTTTCCAATGACCCTTAGCTTCGATGATATTTCAAAGACCTCAATTATGCTGCATGAACCTATCACCCATAGAGCCTCCATGTAACCACGACCTATGGTTCTAGGAACTCTCCATGCAAAAATCTTTTCTCGTATAGAGAAGTTTTGGTTTAGTTTTTCAGCGAGGTATAAGCCTCATATGCCTCTATTAATCATCTGAAACTCTTTCCATGCAATGATTACTTTGTGGGTTAACTTCCATGTATTCACTTCTAGAGAGACTAAACTATTTTGCCTGATATGATAAGAGCTAGGACCAATTTTCACATATGATAACGACCAAGAAAATATTTCGGCCTCCACTAGAAATGAAGATGGAAACACTTCTACCCACATGAGAACTCACTTAAGTAGAACTCGAACATTAAAAGTCAGGAAACATTGCTCAAAATGCCTTTCTCCTGACAGATGTCCCAAAGCTTACTCAACAGGCCAAAAAGGCAATTATAATCTATAGACAAATCCAATGAATTTGTCTTCATAAGTTATTTATAAAAGTATTCTACATATTGGGAAAAGAAATATAACTATGAACGCTACAATTTTTTGGTTGAATTATAACTTTTTCTACAATTTTCTAAATTTTAATTAATTCTAAAGTGGATTGGATATTCGGCTGAATATCAGGACTTTAACGAATATCCGAACACCAGATATCTGATTAAATGTGGAGAGGATACGGTTTCAAAAATGGTGATTTGACGAAGCGAAGAAGATCATAAATACCAAAAATAATTAGGATATTTTTTTGTATCGAGTCTTTATGAAGGACATGAATATGGTGATACACTTTTGTAATGATTTAATTTTTTCGAAAGATTTGATTCCGGATAATCTTTTTCCGGTTCAAACCGATTTTCTTTGAACCCTTTTATATGTGGTTGTGACATACGATGAAGTATATTTTATGGTTTTGCGTAACCTAGTAAATTGCTGGTTTACTCTGAACCAAACTTTAATATAAACGATTTGGACTAAACCATGCTAGAATTAACGAGACTTTACGAACCCAAACCCAATATGTAGTGCAATGATTCCAAGACGAGCCTCTCCGTTGACTTTGCTGAAAAACCAAAAACAATAAACAAAAGGCTTCTTTTTGTCATCTTGAGACCACTGACCTTATTTTCTTTATTAAGAGGAAGCTGAGTCGAACCTATGACACTGAGTCAGGAGTGTAACCACTTTTCAAAGTGGCTCCCAACAAGAAAAAAAAGAAAAAAGTCTATTTAAAGGACAGGGAGTCAAGAGATGAGTTCACCATACGTTGCGAAATGGAAACTCATACCATCTTTCTCTATGTCTCCCTTTTCTTTCTCTCCATAAACTTCGTTTTTACTAGCTTAAAACGACGGCTGAATCCAGCATACACACGGCGGCTAGTCAGTTTCCTCCGCCTCCCATTCAAATCTTCTCTCACTTCCAATGTTTTCGCCAGAAAAGGTGTCAAGGAGTTTCTCAATTCATCAACCAAACCACAAAGCAAAGATGATATATCTTTGGATTTCGATTTCAAGCCTTACATGCTAAGCAAAGCAGAGACAATAAACAAAGCACTTGACGAAGCAATCCCACTCATCGAGCCATTCAACATCCACGAGGCAATGCGTTACGCGATTCTCGCCGGCGGGAAACGCGTCAGACCAATACTCTGCCTCGCTGTCTGCGAACTAGTCGGAGGAGAAGAGCGTTTGGCTATTCCTGCGGCTTGTGCGGTTGAGATGGTTCACACTATGTCGCTCATCAAAGACGACCTTCCTTGTATGGACAACGACGATCTCCGTCGTGGAAGACCCACCACACACAAAGTCTTCGGAGAAAGCGTTGCTATTCTCTCCGGTGGTGCGCTCTTAGCGCTTGCCTTCGAGCATTTGACAGAAGCTGACGTGTCATCTAAAAAGATGGTTCGAGCCGTTAAGGAGCTTGCTAGGTCTATTGGAACGAAAGGACTCGTGGCCGGACAAGCGTTGGATTTAACGAGTGAAGGTTTGGAAAGAAAAGACGAGGTTGGATTACAGAATCTTAAGTTTATTCATGTTCATAAAACTGCTGCGTTGCTCGAGGCAGCAGCGGTTATTGGAGCCGTCGTTGGAGGTGCAACTGATGAAGAGATTGAAAAAGCAAGGAACTTTGCGAGGTGTATTGGATTGTTGTTTCAGGTGGTGGATGATATTTTGGATGTGACCAGGTCGTCGGACGAATTGGGAAAAACTGCTGGTAAAGATGTCATCTCTGGAAAGCTGACGTATCCAAAGATGTTAGGTCTTGAGAAATCGAACGAGTTTGTTAAGCAATTGAAGAGAGATGCGAGAGAACATCTTCAAGGGTTTGATTCAGACAAAGTTGCACCTCTGATAGCTCTTACAGACTTCATCGCCGATAGAAGCAACTGAAAGTATCGTTTGTCATTCCTAGGGAAAATCAATTGCTTTAGGTGACGTGAAGATGGATGTCTGCTAGCATAATAATAAAAATACCTCTGTTTTAGTTTACTTTTTGTTGTAGAAGTGTGTTGGTGTTTCGAAATAAGAGTTTTAAATTTCAAATGTGTAACTTTTTTATTACAAATATATATTATTTCCTATCCCAAATTAACTTTAATTTCGTCTAAATGAGTTTTATTATTCCCAGCTTTGATTTACACTTAGAAACAAATCTAGAAGCACTGGTTTTGTTTGATTCATTTAGTTTTTATTTTGTGCACTTTTATTTATAGTATTGCGAATGTATTAGGGTTTTAGTTGATTTTCCCTTAGGGTCCATTTTAGATGTTTGGGGTGTTTTTGGAGTAGATAGATGTAAGAGAAGGATTGGATTAAATTTGGGATGCAATATGGAATGAAAGAGCTTGAGTTTGGCCGAGGGGAAGCCCTGGATTGGTAGCAAGACGATCCAAGCTAACCGGCACTGAAACTATCCTAGAAAAACTATTCTGGCCGTCGACTATCTGGATCGGTGTACAAAAGAACCAACATAAACCAATTCAGCTTAACCTTCAATCCCCAAGCAATTTACCAACCCGATCCACAACTTTTTCTAGAGATGTACTCATCGACAACTTGGATCGGATGCACACAGATCCAACACACCAATGCAAACCATTTTACCCATTTATATTTAGATCGGTTTGGTTTGTTCCTGATCGACCCGTTCTCTATTATAATTTCTATTTTAGCGACAACTAGTTCATCAGGTACATTTTGTTATATATAGTTTTTAAGCATTCACTATACCATCCCCACTATCTTAAAGAAAGGAGAAAAGTGTTAACAGAGAATATACAAGACTCGTGTATGGAGACTAGGTTTAACATATATTGGCAGGGTCTTCCTAACTGTATGATTTACTAGACCAACTGGAGTGTGAAATTGGTCTTTTAAGCGAATAAAAAAAACGCATAAAATAAGTATTCTTAGGAAAACAATAATTTTCTATTTTCATTATTACTTTTGTAATATTGAATCTATTAAAAATTATTTTTTCTAATTGAAAATATTTATTACTCTATGTGAACTGCTCCAAACTTCATCAACTTTTACCTTCGCTCGAGTAATCTAAGTTTTGGTTAATGTCTAAAACCCTGTTCAAATTTTTATTTTCGAGTGTAACCCCATCGGTCATTTAATCTAACGTTATTTGTAGAACAAGAGTCTAAGGGGTCATGTTAAAGATTATATACTATTCGATTCCATGATTTAGTGATAGATGGGAGACCATAGTTCGAATCCCCTCCCTAAGCTATTGCCACAATTTTGTCAACTATTATTTTGTTTATTTTATTTCATCAAACCATTGATCTCTATATTGAACTCTTGTCTGGTCCGATTCCAGATGAGATTGGAAACTGCACAGAGCATCAAAACCTCACTAGAAACATCCCGAGAAGCTTCGAAGACCTTCAGAATATCCGGAAAACAAAGTTTCCGACTACACAAATTTCTTAACCACCACCACTACCGGTTAATCTCATAGTCACCAACACCATCGATTAATCTTCCACTAACACTGCCACCTGTTAATCTCTTAATCAACCAAAGCCAAACTCATTTCGCGCAAAATGTAACCACTTCTATGGCCAATCTCCGACGAAATGGCTCATTTCAGGCGTAAAATAACAAAACAAATTTCGAAATTAGCAGATATTATAGAGAGCTAGATCTCTTTGACTCTCCAGTTCACTAATTTCACTTCCAATCAAGCTATACTTGAGTTCTTAAATGGCTTCCATCGTCTTCCTGACTCTTGCCCTTCCGTCTCCTGAGAAATCGAGCCCAATGATTTTCAAATGAACTGTCAAATTAAACCATAAATTATTTCACCACGTCGCTACTTCCTCTCCCTCACCACCAACGGTATTTTTTCCCCTCCTCCATCGATTTCGGCGACAAATCGTCTCATCTCCTCCACCTACTGAATCTTCTTTCTGATTTTAGAATTGTTTGATCAACGGATTCACGAGACGTTCCGAAATAAAAGAATAAAGTTGGACTCTAACCAAAATCGTGACAATAGCTCAGGTGGCGAAGACTTGAGTTCAAGAGTACAAGGTCTTAGAACATCTCCATCCGTGAGATTCCATTGGGAGTCCTTAAAAAAATAACTTTTTAGATAAAAAAAAGTTAAATAACGAACCAATCGCGGCGCGTCACGTGTTAAGAACCGATCCTTATATAAGGCCATCTCAATTAGCGGACTGCAGAGTGGGGTTCTTAATTCTTTTATTTTAACTTTTTTTTTTAGAAAAATAAAAAAACAACCAATAAGGAGCGGACACGTCACATGAACAGTGAAGAACCCGCCCCTTAGAACCTCTAAACTAAGAACCCATAGATGAACACTGAAGAACTTCCACATTATTTTAATATTTTTTTTTCTAAGAACCTTCCTTTTAGAACCTCTAATGGAAGTGCTCTAAGAATTGTAAAGATTGGTTCTTAAGTGGGTTATTGGAACAAGGATTTAGAATTATTTTAAATCGCAGAGATTTTCAGGAATTTTGTCAAATACCATTAAATGAGGTGGTATTTGAAATCCCTTATTTTTAACTATCAATTCCCTTTCAAATAATCTCAAATTCTTTTTGATCCTCTCAAATGCCAGATCCAATACTATCCCCTTAGTTTTTTGGTGGTGCCCGCAATTTTTTTAATTCCTTTTTTTTTTTGTTTCCACGCTAACAAATCACCCTTGATGGAGATGTTCTTAAGTTCGATTTGTAGTACGTAGTTACAACATTTTATCACACAGAGCGGGGGGTTCGATCCATGGACTCCATCTATTTAGGAGACTTTTATCTCCACTAGACTACAGTAACATATGAGTATATTGGGTAAACAAATAGTATATAACCTCTAACAATTAGAGTCAATTTTATGGGTTACACACAAAAATCTGATGGGGGATATATCTACACTTTCAAATTACTTGTGATTTTTTTTATTTTTCAAACTTCACATAGAAATACAACAAGAAAACCACGAAAAAACTATACCATAGTGATATTAATCCTATTCAAATAAATTTACTTTATTATAAATCTTTTCAAATGATATATGAGATTGCGGTAAACATAATAATATATAGAAAAAGAAATATAATTATAATATATTATTTATCTCATTCATACATTTTTTGGGTTCTTATTCCATTCATACATTAATATAAGACCTCCGGTTGGATTTTGACGCGCCCATACTCCATCGTCTTGCACACTATAGAAACATACATTTGGCTTCATACTCCCACATACGTTACGTATGAAGCCTTCATCTCCAACAAATGCTTTAAAATTTATTTTAGGCAGGTAATCAGGTCCCTAAATTAACAAATATTTTATAAATATAAGAGTGACTAGTATATCGAAATGAAATATGTAAAGTAAATCTATAAAACAGCGTAAATATTAGAGAGTTGAATATTTATTATGAATGCCGCGGTATAATCTGTTTGTGTACTAAATTGCCCAAGAGGGTTGGTTTGCGTCAGTACGAGTAACAAAACAATTATCAAGACTTGATAGAAATTTGTTGTATTTTCAAATACATAATCGTTTATGTTAGAAATCTTACATCTTAAAGTGATACGTAAGTATATGCGTTAAATTCATGCATTATCAACCAATTTTTAGTTAAAAACACATGAAATTTAACATGATTTCAAAACCTAATTTGTTAATCAATATACAGTGGTCAAATTATAATTATAATATATTTCGTTCGAGATAAGATTGAAATATATGATCCTTTTTATATATATTTTTACTATGAATTTATAATTAACATATGGTTTCAGAACACCTGAATGGATATTTTCTGCATCATTATTCTTTACTAAAAAAAGCAAAAAAGAAAAGAATCAATTTTATGTATGAAAATATGATCTGATCTGCATACAACAAGCTTCACGTCCAACATAGAATTTTTAGTGGGCAAATTAAACAATCTACTGTAGATAATATATATATATATATATATACGCATTGAAATTTTTTTAAAAAATACGAAAGACAATAAATAAAATTGTAACTTACCTTTGATACGTGGCACCATACCACAGCTCTTAAGTACCAAGTGAATGGAACCTTCAACGAGCCATTAAACGGAAGATAATGAACTTTGGTTGACGACTTTCCGGATTGACAATAGACCAAAAGTTTATTGTCACCACTAAGGTGATTTTCAACTTTGACGCTAAAACGGTGAAAGTAAAATTCATTGATGAGTCTATTCTTTGGATTGAGATGAAGAAGACGAGGAAACATTGGAATAGAAATTTCCCCATCTTTGTTATTAATTTTTCTCATGAAACGAAACATATATATATATATATATATATACACATAATTAAACTCCATTTTTGTTAGTATATTTTATTTTCACTAAAAAAAGTTATATTTAGTATATTTATCATATCTCTTAACAAAAAGTTTATTTTTATTTAAAAAATGACAAGAATGAACCAACCAAAAAAAAAAAAAAAATCAATGGAACAATTATATTTACCAAGTACTTTTTTCTTAACTCGAAATCTACTTTCAAGATGGGGAGAACAACAATTACATTTAGATTTTGTTCACTTTGCATTTATTTTAAAGATGGGAAGAACAGTTAATACATTTAGACGATATTAGTATATATAATATATTTATAATCCCATGTTGAAACATGTCTTGCTCACCTTATTGTAAAACACAAATATCGCTATCTAACTCTTTCCGTCTATTTTTTCTCCTCTAAAACTTATCTTACAGTTCCTCTTGGAAAACTCGTGGTTTTGGAGCCGAGAGGACTGTAGCTGTAGAATTTTCTTTATTGGATTTTAGTTGAAGTTGTAGAATTTGTACTCTAAGAATTCTAAGAATGTTAAAAATAAAACATGATTGGTATATATTTTGGTTTTGCAGAATTATTTTATGTACACGTCAATCCATCGAAAAAAAATACACGTTAAATTTTGATTTCGCGAAAACTCTATAATATAAATCTTTAATATATTACTGACATGACACCGTTAAATGTTGTTAATTTTTTATGGAAATCAAAAGGATATTGGTTTGAATAATGGTTTTCGTGAGATCAGAAATTTGAGGTGTATTTTTTTGTTTTGATGAATTGACGTACAAAAAAAATAAGTTAAATGATTTTTTTTCACAAAACCCTATATGTTTTTATATGTTGTAAGTTTATTTTCAAATTTTGCAATCATAAAATATATCATATAAAAGAAATAAATAATTATATTTCTATAAGTTATATAATATCTAAAAAACAAATATGCATAAAATGACGAATTTGTGATGTATATAATAGATAAAAATATATAACTGGTAAAAATGTGTATATAGAAAAATAAAGTAGATAATTTTATTTTTATATGCATATTATTTATATAAGGAACACATAATAATGTAAGAATGTTACTTTAAAATATATATATATGTATGTGATGATAAAATAGTATATGTATATATATATAGGGTGTAAATAGTAAAGGCTGAATATCGGATGAATATAATTAAATTGTATAATTTGGATGAATTTTTTTATTGAATTTAGCAAAATCGAATAGAATTTATAAAATAATATGACGGAATAATTTCACTACAGACACATGTTATCTTTACGCCCATATATCAAAATAATGTGGTCCGCAGACTTGTGCTATTGGTCCCAATGGTGGTGGTAAAATATTGTTAACCAAAAAAACGATTCAAAAATTGTCGTAATTTATTAGGAATTTTTTTTTTTTTCCAAATTTATTAGGAAGTTTGAACTAGTAGCAAAGTAGAGAGATCCAAATTAGTGTTTCACATGTTTTTTTTCCCAGTCACTCTCAAATTAACATAAGTAATAGTACTGTAATAGTTCGGAAAAACTCAATTTGACATTTTGTTGACCCCTTTTTTTGGCTATTAAGATTTTTCATCCTATGTTGCATATACAGTAGAAACTCTATAAATTAATACTCGATAAATTAATAAACACGATAAATTAATAAATTTTTCCGATCCCGAGTTGGGTTAGTGTAAAATTTGACAAAATTCGATAAGATAATAATATAATAATTTTTTAGAAACCCCATGTAAATATATGGTCCCAATAATATCATAAATTAATAATTAGGTATATAATTTATATATATATATATAGTTTATACATACATAGTTAAGTCAATATGACTCTAGTGTTATTTTTTCTCTTTTCTTGAAACTCAAATCTGGTTGGAGTTCATCTCTAATTTTTCTTATAACATTAAATACTTCTTGTGTCGTCTTCTCGAACAGTATAAAAAAATTATGAAGAGCTCTAGACGCAATTATTGTTTTTTTATGTGTAGTTGCTTCTAAAGGTACATCAATATCATCTTCAATCTTATCATAAACACTAGAAAATAAAAGAAAAAAAAATAAAAATAATAGATTTATCTATTTATCGATAAATTAGTAAAATATTATGGTCCCGACATTATTAATTTATAGAATTTCTACTGTAATAATAGGAGAAGAATATGGAAAAAAATTTTGTTCTCATTTTTAGAACAAATATTTATCCTCTAATAAATTGTCCTTTCCTTTCCCTTTTCTCCTCATAAATTCCTATGAATTCCCTATAATCACACCAGCCATAGCCTTAATAATTTAAGTGTCGCAAGAAAAAGAAATTAAAATTATACTTAAAAAGGTAAAATAAAGTTGCAAAGATTAAAGATGTGCTGAAGACTTGGTTTGCTACCAGAGCTTGATTTGATATGATAGGTTCTTTATTTCGGATTCAGTTTGTTCGTAAGAAAATTTCTTTTGTTGTAATTTTTTTTTTTTTAAACCTTGAAAATTTCGAACATTTGACCCATAATCTCTTCCGGTACTCGGAACCAACCATTGATAATACCATATTTAAGACGTCGAACAAAATTTTTTTAAACCTCTTTTTTTTCTTTAAACCTTTTTTAAAAAAATAAAATTTTAAATTGGAAAAAAAAAGAAATAACGTTGCCAAAAGAAAACTAGAGTTACATTTAAATTTGTAACACCAATCCAAAATACTTGTAAAACGTAAATAAACAGAAACAAAGGTGTTTCGTTTTATTGTGCATGCTAGGAGACATGACATCCATGAATGTTGACGTCACCTAAAATATAAATAGATTTTCCATTGGAATGGAGAAACCATACACAGTATTAGTTGTTTCTATCGGCAATGAAGTTGGTAAGAGCAAGGAGAGGTGCAACTTTGACAGAATCAAAGCCTCGAAGATGTTCTCTCGCTTCTCTCTTCAATTTCTGTACGAACTCGTTCGTTTTCTCAAGACCTAAAATCTTTGGATACGTCATCTTTCCGGCAACGACATCTTTCCCAGCGGTTTTGCCCAATTCCTCTGAGGACTTGGTGACATCCAAAACATCATCGACCACCTGAAACAACAATCCAATACACCTGGCAAAGTTTCTGGCTTTTTCAATATCTTCTTCAGATCCACCTCCAACAACGGCTCCAATAACCGCTGCTGCCTCGAGCAACGCGGCAGTCTTATGAATATGAATAAACTTCAGATTCTTCAAGCCTTCTTCGTCCCTTCGTTCCAACCCTTCACTACTTAAATCCATCGCTTGTCCCGCCACGAGTCCTTTGGTTCCAATAGACTTGGCAAGCTCCTGAATGGATCGAACCATTTTTTCAGACGACACGTCAGCTTTGGTCAAATGCTCGAAGGCCATAGCTAGGAGTGCGCCGCCGGAAAGAATGGCAACGCTTTCTCCGTAGACTTTGTGTGTAGTGGGTCTTCCACGACGGAGATCGTCGTTGTCCATACAAGGAAGATCGTCTTTGATGAGCGACATTGTGTGAATCATCTCAACCGCACAAGCCGCAGGGAGAGCCAAACGCTCTTCTCCTCCGACTAGCTCGCAGATAGCGAGGCAGAGTATTGGTCTGACGCGTTTCCCGCCAGCGAGAAGCGCGTAACGCATTGCCTCGTGGATGTTGAGAGGCTCCACGAGTGGAATTGCTTGGTCTAGTGCTTTGTTTACTGTCTTTGCTTTCTTGATCATGTAAGGCTTGAAGTCGAAATCCAAAGGCTCATCATCTTCGTTTTGTGGTTTGGTTGATGAATTGAGAAAGTCATGGAGGTCTTTTCTGTCGAAAACATTAGAAGGGACAGAAGATTTGAACGGGAGGCGGAAGAGACGGATTAGCCGCAATTTGTATGCCGGATTCAACCGTTGTTTTAAACTTTTAAAAACAAAGTTTAGGGAGAGAAAAAAGAGTGACAGATAGAGAACGATGGTTTGAGTATCCATTTTTGGTCGAAAGATGATGAACTAATCTCTCGATTCCTTTTCCTTTTATATACAACTTCCTAGATCAGGACTCGTCTCTTCATCGTACATATTTCATAACCATACATACAAGGTTCAAAGAAAACCAACTTTAACCGGGACCGGAATCAAAGCTTTAGAAAAATTAATAAATTGTTAGGAACGTGTATCATCATGTCCTTAATACCAACATGATATTTTCATTAATCTTGCACGTTCTATTTTCGTTCTGTTTTTTTCTTTTTCGTTTTGTCCGTCCCCCGGAATAGAATAAAGAGAATAAAATTTGAAACTTCCCGGGTAAAAAACAAAAATAAACGGAATCAAATCTTTAGAAATATGAAATCGTTACAAACGTGTATCATCATGTCCTTAAAAAACGAAGAGGGACATGGCAGCTTCCTTGATTCTCATCATTCTTGCACGTTCTAGTTTTGTTTTGTTTTGTATTTGATTTTTTGTTCCTTTTTTTTCTCTCGGCATCTAGTTAATTTGTTTCCATGTTTAGAGTGTTATTGTCTTCACGTATTTCACAACCCGTACATACATTAACAAGTTCAAATAAAACTATTCGATTATGTATCTATTATATATTCTCTTGTTATGGTAGTTTAATTAATGAATATCCCAGAATGATCTCATATCTGAGATCTCAAACTAAATCACATATATTTCTTTTTCTTTTTCTATTTTTTTTTGTGTGATCGATGGCGACTACTCCAGCTTTGGGAATATCGGCTTATGCGGGTATTGATGGTTTTCTTGTTTCTTCTTATCAATATCATCTCCATCCATATGATAATACTGGACAAGCGCAAACACTGATTCTTCTCAATGGTGATAATTATGAACGACAGATGAAACTCATCATGAATTCTCTTCGTACAAAGAGGAATGTGGGCTATCTCGATGGATCATTGAATCGACCGTCTAGCGACTCCGAGGATGTCGTGAAGTGGAACACGTGAATTCAATGATTATTAGCTGAATATACAACAATATAGGCGTTCGTTTGTTTCCCTCGTGGGCAGCGCAAGATTGATGTCGGATGGTGATAAGGCTGTTTTTGGTCTAGTCGTAATCAATCTAAACGCCTCGTGAAACAATATTTACAAGTCCTAAACCTAGCCATATCTAATCTTAAAGAGTATATAGAGGTAAATAGAGGGTGTCAAACCACATGGAATTAAAGAGTATATAGAGGTAAATAGAGGGTGTCAAACCACATGGAATGAGAGTTCCTAGTTGATGGTTAACTCGGTCTAACTATATAGGATGTAAGAGATAAAAAAGGGTTTTGTTTGGGTATTGATTCAAAAGTTTATGTATGGTTTGGTTTTCTTAAGTTATTGATCTAGTCGTTTCACTTAAAAATATCATTTTTTATATGTTTACATTACTGATGTAAACGATATTTGCTTCATTTATAAAAAAATGTCTTAATATTTGGTGGTGTAAAAACTATACATCGGTTTAAACAATTGTTGCAAATCTTTGTATCGATTAAATTAAGCGTTGTAATTACGTGTTAATTGGGAAAAATGATGTTTTTATTTGTTACGGTTTGAATAACTGATGTTAACTGTTTATATCACTTGTATATAATTGATAGAAAACTGATCTCATTTTTATAAGTGATTCTAATTATTGCATCAGTTTCGATGAAAAATATTTATATCACTTGTAGAAGAATGATGTTAAAATTAGTATCAATTTTCATAAATGATTCAAATAGTAGTATCATTTCTAAGAACTCATATAAAACGTTATATCATTTGTTAATAAATAATTCAAATGCTAATATTATTTACAATAACCGATATAAATTGTTATATCGGTTGTTAATAAATGATATTATGTTAATATCATTTGTCAATGTTATTACACAATTTTATATAAACATTTAAATAATTAGAAATTAACATATTATTAAAATACTAAATTAATTGAATCATAAATCAAAAAAGAGCAAATCAAAAAGCCAAAATAATGTAGAACCTAGTAGTGTGATTGGTGGAGCTTTGGTTTCTACCTCTTCATCAAAACTAGTTTCATTTTGACAAAATCCATGATCTAGAGGAAGAAAACGTCGATGACCCATAAAACAGGGTTTTCCAGTTTGTTAAACGGATTTTGATGAAATCAAAATTGCAGCTAAGACAAGCTAGCTCTGTATATGTGTTCCAAACATAAAATTTCCAAAACCAGGAAAATCACTAATTGTCCACATGATGGCTGCTCGCATGTCAAATGTCTGCTTTGTAGAAGTATCGAATTTTTTGATCCTATCAGATCATAACTCCTTCAATTCTTTCATAAGTGGCTGCAAGTAGACGTCAATATAATTATCAGGCCCTCGCTTTCCAGGGATAACCATAGATATAATCATCGATGTCTGCTTCATCCGTCATTTGACATCCACGGTGGAAAATTATATGGAAATAAGATGACTGGCCAAATACTATGACTAATACTCATCGTACCAAATGGATTAAACCCGTCAGTTGCCAAGCCGAGTCTGACATTTCTTGGATTAGATGCAAATTCAAAATATTTCCGATCAAATGCTTTCCAAGCCACACCGTCTCTCGGAAGCTTACCATCTCTGTTTGTATCAGTTGCATGTCATCTCATGTGAGTAGCTGTTTTTGATGACAAAAATAGACGCTGCAACCGTGGTTTCAAAAGAAAATAACGAAGAACCTTTGCAGGAGTTTTGTTTTTTTTTTTTTCCTATTTATGATCCGGAAACCGTACTTTCTGCACGAACAATAGTTTACCATCGAGATGATTTACAAACTTTGCAAGTTTCTCGCTCAGCGTCTGCTCCCCAATATAACATGCATTCATTCGGGCATGCATGAATTGATTCATAACTCAATCGTAGCTTGCGAATAACTTGTTTCATATCATTGACTGAACCTGGTAGTTTTGCATTTGTAAATGCTTCTTTAAGTAATTCAAGCACCATAGACATTCTTTTATAGCTGATCCCACACATGCATTTGATATGATATACCTTTAAGATAAATGACAGCTTTGAGAATTTAATGCATCATGGATATAGCTCTTGATTAACATCAGCAAGCAACTCATCAAAACCTTCTCCTTCTCCATGATTTCCACTTAAGTTTGATGGTATATCACCGTCCATAGGCTGCTCAGAGATACAGATTCCGTCGACGTATTCATATTATTGTTAGGAAAAAGATCTTCCAAGAGATTCATAGTTGAATCAAATGCAGCTGAATCGATGTTTATATCTAAAGGTGTTTCTATTGTATCCACTGACATACTAATATCCTCTCCATGAAATACCCAACTTGTATAAGAAGATAAGAAGCCATAACACATCAAATCACCTTCAATATCCTCCCTAGACTTAAATTTGGCTAGAGAACAACGATTACACAGACACTTCATCATGTCTGTATTTTATTGACCAAATGCAAAATCCAAAAAACTTGTCACCCCACTTATATAATCTTGAGATAATCGTGGTTTGCTTATCCATGATTGATCCATGATAACCTAATTAAGAAAACACATACATCAATGAGTAATGCATACATGAGTCAAATTATGTAAGAAAGTTATGTAATTAATACTCTTAACTTACTCAACTTTCTAATTAGAAAAAAAAAAAAAACCTAACTCCGATCGATCAATGTTCTCAGTCAGTCATATATAGCCAATAAGAAACTTTGAATCTCTGATCATTAACAATTTAACAAAATTCAATAGAAGCTCTCAGACGATTCCTTAGTAAGGACAAAACTAGACAAAAGCCTAATGAATAAAATCAATAAGGACAAAACTAGATATTGAAACAGAGAGTAATGAAAGCCTAATAAATGACTAAAATCAATAAAGACAAAACTAGATATTGAAGGAGGGAACAACGTAAAAACATATTAGCAATACAATAATAAGGAAACGCTTTACAAACAAATAAATCGCTTACCTGAAGTTGCGGGATGCTGAGTTTCAAAACTGTTCGCTGCTAAAAATGAGATCAGTTTTCTATCAATTATATACAAGTGATATAAACAGTTAACATCAGTTATTCAAACCGTAACAAATAAAAACATCATTTTTCCCAATTAACACGTAATTACAACGCTTAATTTAATCGATACAAAGATTTGCAACAATTGTTTAAACCGATGTATAGTTTTTATACCACCAAATATTAAGACATTTTTTTATAAATGAAGCAAATATCGTTTGCATCAATTATAAGTAATGTAAACATATAAAAAATGATATTTTTAAGTGAAACGACTAGATCAATAACTTAAGAAAACCAAACCATACATAAACTTTTGAATCAATACCCAAACAAAACCCTTTTTTATCTCTTACATCCTATATAGTTAGACCGAGTTAACCATCAACTAGGAACTCTCATTCCATGTGGTTTGACACCCTCTATTTACCTCTATATACTCTTTAATTCCATGTGGTTTGACACCCTCTATTTACCTCTATATACTCTTTAAGATTAGATATGGCTAGGTTTAGGACTTGTAAATATTGTTTCACGAGGCATTTAGATTGATTACGACTAGACCAAAAAACAGCCTTATCACCATCCGACATCAATCTTGCGCTGCCCACGAGGGAAACAAACGAACGCCTATATTGTTGTATATTCAGCTAATAATCATTGAATTCACGTGTTCCACTTCACGACATCCTCGGAGTCGCTAGACGGTCGATTCAATGATCCATCGAGATAGCCCACATTCCTCTTTGTACGAAGAGAATTCATGATGAGTTTCATCTGTCGTTCATAATTATCACCATTGAGAAGAATCAGTGTTTGCGCTTGTCCAGTATTATCATATGGATGGAGATGATATTGATAAGAAGAAACAAGAAAACCATCAATACCCGCATAAGCCGATATTCCCAAAGCCGGAGTAGTCGCCATCGATCACACAAAAAAAAATAGAAAAAGAAAAAGAAATATATGTGATTTAGTTTGAGATCTCAGATATGAGATCATTCTGGGATATTCATTAATTAAACTACCATAACAAGAGAATATATAATAGATACATAATCGAATAGTTTTATTTGAACTTGTTAATGTATGTACGGGTTGTGAAATACGTGAAGACAATAACACTCTAAACATGGAAACAAATTAACTAGATGCCGAGAGAAAAAAAAGGAACAAAAAATCAAATACAAAACAAAACAAAACTAGAACGTGCAAGAATGATGAGAATCAAGGAAGCTGCCATGTCCCTCTTCGTTTTTTAAGGACATGATGATACACGTTTGTAACGATTTCATATTTCTAAAGATTTGATTCCGTTTATTTTTGTTTTTTACCCGGGAAGTTTCAAATTTTATTCTCTTTATTCTATTCCGGGGGACGGACAAAACGAAAAAGAAAAAAACAGAACGAAAATAGAACGTGCAAGATTAATGAAAATATCATGTTGGTATTAAGGACATGATGATACACGTTCCTAACAATTTATTAATTTTTCTAAAGCTTTGATTCCGGTCCCGGTTAAAGTTGGTTTTCTTTGAACCTTGTATGTATGGTTATGAAATATGTACGATGAAGAGACGAGTCCTGATCTAGGAAGTTGTATATAAAAGGAAAAGGAATCGAGAGATTAGTTCATCATCTTTCGACCAAAAATGGATACTCAAACCATCGTTCTCTATCTGTCACTCTTTTTTCTCTCCCTAAACTTTGTTTTTAAAAGTTTAAAACAACGGTTGAATCCGGCATACAAATTGCGGCTAATCCGTCTCTTCCGCCTCCCGTTCAAATCTTCTGTCCCTTCTAATGTTTTCGACAGAAAAGACCTCCATGACTTTCTCAATTCATCAACCAAACCACAAAACGAAGATGATGAGCCTTTGGATTTCGACTTCAAGCCTTACATGATCAAGAAAGCAAAGACAGTAAACAAAGCACTAGACCAAGCAATTCCACTCGTGGAGCCTCTCAACATCCACGAGGCAATGCGTTACGCGCTTCTCGCTGGCGGGAAACGCGTCAGACCAATACTCTGCCTCGCTATCTGCGAGCTAGTCGGAGGAGAAGAGCGTTTGGCTCTCCCTGCGGCTTGTGCGGTTGAGATGATTCACACAATGTCGCTCATCAAAGACGATCTTCCTTGTATGGACAACGACGATCTCCGTCGTGGAAGACCCACTACACACAAAGTCTACGGAGAAAGCGTTGCCATTCTTTCCGGCGGCGCACTCCTAGCTATGGCCTTCGAGCATTTGACCAAAGCTGACGTGTCGTCTGAAAAAATGGTTCGATCCATTCAGGAGCTTGCCAAGTCTATTGGAACCAAAGGACTCGTGGCGGGACAAGCGATGGATTTAAGTAGTGAAGGGTTGGAACGAAGGGACGAAGAAGGCTTGAAGAATCTGAAGTTTATTCATATTCATAAGACTGCCGCGTTGCTCGAGGCAGCAGCGGTTATTGGAGCCGTTGTTGGAGGTGGATCTGAAGAAGATATTGAAAAAGCCAGAAACTTTGCCAGGTGTATTGGATTGTTGTTTCAGGTGGTCGATGATGTTTTGGATGTCACCAAGTCCTCGGAGGAATTGGGCAAAACCGCTGGGAAAGATGTCGTTGCCGGAAAGATGACGTATCCAAAGATTTTAGGTCTTGAGAAAACGAACGAGTTCGTACAGAAATTGAAGAGAGAAGCGAGAGAACATCTTCGAGGCTTTGATTCTGTCAAAGTTGCACCTCTCCTTGCTCTTACCAACTTCATTGCCGATAGAAACAACTAATACTGTGTATGGTTTCTCCATTCCAATGGAAAATCTATTTATATTTTAGGTGACGTCAACATTCATGGATGTCATGTCTCCTAGCATGCACAATAAAACGAAACACCTTTGTTTCTGTTTATTTACGTTTTACAAGTATTTTGGATTGGTGTTACAAATTTAAATGTAACTTTTTCTGTTTTTACAACGACGTTATATCACCTTTTTTTTTTAAGAATGGTAATGATTAATGAATATACTTTAGTTTGCTTTTTTTGCGATACTTTAGTTATTACGGATGGATCGTAGGACGAATTTTAATATCGAAAAAAGGGCCGATAAAATGTCAGATTGGTTTTTCGGTATATCTCTTATACTAAAATTAAGAAATGTAGTGGAAAAAAGGCTAGACATTAATTTGGATCTCTACTTAGCTCAAACTTCTCAACTAGTTACCAATATATTTGAGTCGTTTTGTTATTAATAATACTCTATCACTAATATACTTGCACTTTGAGGTTTTGAGGTTTTAAGCCACTTTCTTGCTCTCTTTTTGTCCTATTGCATTAATATATATATATATATATGTAAATTAAATTGCATTAAGTAGTCTTATGATAACATTTGTATATAGTATTTTGTGCATATTGTTTATTTTAGGTACCAAATAGAGCTAAAGAGCAAGTGAGGAACAATGATGAACAAAAGGGGAGCAGCTAGAGGTCAAAAGGAATCTTAAAGTTCCAAGAGAAGCTAAAGAAGGCTTAATATCGACTTCAGTATGATACTGGTGGAGTAAAGTCACCTCGTGATTATCATGATACCAACACTACAAGAAAAATGGCCAAATACTAAGTGACAAATTTTCAACGGATTGGTCATTGGTAAATTTTTCAATGGAATACCACGGATATACGTTGGAAAGAGAATCCGTTGGAAAAACGTAGGAAAATGCCAACGGAATCAGTCCGTTGGAAAATTTTCCAACGGATTTTCAACTTCTGCAAACACCGTAATTTCCAAAGCATGCAAACATTAATTTTTTTCAGTTACCAACTGATTTCCGTTGGAAAATTTTTATATATATGTTGAAACATGTTTGTTGTAAGAAATAGAGATATATAAAAATGGCTAGTTCATGCAAACATTAATTTTTTTCAGTTACCAACTGATTTTCGTTGGAAATTTTTTTATATATATGTTGAAACATGTTTGTTGTAAGAAATGGAGATAAATAAAAATGGCTAGTTCATGCAAACATTAATTTTTTTCAGTTACCAACTGATTTCCGTTGGAAATTTTTTTATATATATGTTGAAACATGTTTGTTGTAAGAAATGGAGATATACAAAAATGGCTAGTTCATGCAAACATTAATTTTTTTCAGTTACCAACTGATTTCCGTTGGAAATTTTTTTATATATATGTTGAAACATGTTTGTTGTAAGAAATGGAGATATACAAAAATGGCTAGTTCAAAAGCGTGAAGGATCGTCGAATCGTCGAGTTTTGCGATCAACAAATATGGTTGGATTGTCCCAATCTTCTACACAAACCGTTGATGATTACCAGGACGTGTTTTTCCAGAATGTGAAGAGTCTCGACTTGGAGAAAACCGATGAGACGTTACTAGCAAAATGGTTCCGAGATGGCTTGCGTGAAAATATTAAGGTCCAAATCCCAAAGACAACGACGAAGTCAACAATGGAGGAGATCCTAGAGCAAGCATATAAGGTGGAGACTCGGTTGGAGACCATTCAACCGGAAGAGTCGGTTGAGAAGTTCATGGTTAGCTGTGAGGATGAGCGGATCGAGATTGAGGAGGATCCGGAAGAGGAACCAGAGGAGGATCCGGTTGAGGACGACGACGACGACTACATTCACGGAGATTACCAAACTGATTCAAGATATTGGGTTTATGATTATCTCGACCAATGGGGAGTTGGGACTCCACCACATTAATATTAATTGTTGTTAAAATGGTATTACTATAAGAAATTATTATCATAAACCGTTGTGTTTTATTTAAAATTTCGTTCATCAATGAATAAGTTTTAATTTTAATTTAACAATGTGTTTTGGTCTATTAAATAAAAAGATTTAATTTTGTTAAACGTAGTGTTTAGTGAAAATAGAATTAAACACTGGAAAAAAGAAATTTATTTCCGTTGGAAAATCGTTGAGAATTATAAAACGATTTCCAACGGAAATCCGTTGGAAATAAAAAAACATGACTGTTTTAGTTTTCCAACGGAAATCCGTTGGGAAACAAAATGACCGTTATATTTTTCCAGGATTTTGGTTGGAAACCTTTAAAAAATAAACGTTAAAGATTATCGTTGGAAATCCGTTGGAATGTTTTCTATATATGTTAATTCTAGCCATTCTACAATTTTCATTCCTCCTTTTCATACTTCTTTCTCAACAATATTTTCTTAGAATATATGCTCGGATGTTGTCGATGGATAATATTGAGATTGTCCGGGCGTGGATGTACAATAAATGGGATCCGGTCAGTAAGGCGAATACCATGGAATTCAACCAGGGGCTAAGAGATTTCTTGTCATTTGCTTCCAATCAACCGGGCGCACAAGAAACTAGTATGATGTGTTGTCCTTGTGTCAATTGCAAGAATGATCAAATTTTAGATGTTAGGTTAGTAGGGAAGCATTTATATAGAAGCGGATTTATGTAGTGTTACTACTATTGGTTGTCTCATGGGGAAAATCTAGGTGGCGGTAGTATTAGTGGAACTGTAGAACCGGTAGGAAGGCGTAGACGTAGGAGAAGTTTGGGTGTTGAGTACGTTTCCGGATCAGATGTACAATCCAATATGGTCTCGAAAAAAATGGAGACAGAGGCCACAGGGACGATAGAAATGGTGAATGAAGTGTTTCGGGAAGCCGGTATAGATCATATGGACACAAATATGAGTGAGGAACCTAATGGCGAAGCAAGAAGGTTTTTTGAAATGTTAGACGGGGCGAGTAGTCCTATTTATGAAGGTTGTAAAGAAGGTCATTCAGCTCTATCTGCTGCCACTAGGATGATGGCCATAAAGACCCAAGTACCACCAACTTTTCTGACATCGACCCAATTTCCGTCTTCAAGCACCGATCCCGGATTCAGTGCCTCTGGGTTTTCCTGTTACAACCCCTATATCGACCTCTACGCCATCCTCCATGCGCCTGGTCGGGAGAACTTGCCGAGATTAGATCCTGCGATCAAAACCAATCATTTAGCCGAAAATAATTGGTTATTATAAATTATTTTAGTATTATATAATATTTATATTCTATTACAATAATATTGTTTTTGTTTACTAAATTTATGTTATTTATTTCAGGTTTGGGTATTCGACCGAGTTGAAAAAAGTCATTAGGAAAATCTTCTACGGGAATTGGCACGATGCATATCCGAGCTGGTCAAAAGTCACGATTAGCGTTAGAGACGAGTGGTTCAGCAAATTGGCGGTAATTTCATTTTATTTATTATTATTATATTTATATATTTTAAATTTCAGATTTTAAATATACTAATGCTTTTTTTCTCGGTCAGCAACGGTACTACTGGGGCCACCGCTACGACGAGATGACTCGGAAAGAGTTCGAAGACTTCGGGAACAACAACCTCAAAGGCTACGTCAATTCATGGAAGGAGAAATGGTTAAAAGGCAAGCCGGCATTTCCTGTTTGGATGAGACTTGATTTTCAAGAGAAGTACATTCATTTTTGGAGTTCGGAGTCATCCAAAGCGAAGAGCGAGAGCTGTAAAAAAGCAAAGAAGACCGATATCGATAACGGTAATGGCACCTACACGCTTGGGTCATCTGGAATGAAGCGGGTAGCCACCGATATGGTAAGTGTTTACTATATTATCAAACACAAGTTTCCGATTACAATTTTCAATTCTTTTAAACTAACTATTTATGTCCTTTTCAGTATAAAGAGACAGGAGTTGAGCCTGACATCGTCACTCTCCTCGAGACTTCCCGCCGTTCGAAAAAAACGGGGAAACTAGTTTCCAAAAAAGCGGAGAAGATCATTACCTATGTCAGGGCAAAAGCGGAACAACTAAAGATCCAGTGCGTCCAATCTCAACCCGAAGGCTCGGAACAATCCTCGTACGAGCTCACGCCCTCGGAGACCCAACAGCTGTACAATGAGGTATATATATGTAAATATACAATAATACCTTTGAAATTAAATTTTTAATTACTAAGTCTAATTTATACTAACTTAATATCAATTACATACCATTGCAGACGGTTCCCTTGAAGAAGGGATATCGGTACGGATATGGCTCCTACGGCGACGACCACGGCGCAACCTCCAGGCGGACGACGCCAATGTCTCCACCAGTCGGCTATGTACCGGTGGAACAATTGGAGAGTACCCAGCAAGAACTCCGAGTAATTCAGGAACAATGCTGCACCACTCAACAGCAACTGAGCCAACTATCTTCGCAATTTGACTGGCTTCGATCAGTTGTTACCGAGAGGCTACATATTGGTCCAAGCGCTTTTCCGCCCAACCTACAACCAACGTCAAACTCAGGAGACGGTGGTACATCGCACAGACCTGAAGGCTGAATTTTATGTACTTTTGTTGGTTGTTCTTTTTTATTTCATGAACCTCGATTTCAATTTCCGTTTAAACATTAGTTGTTTGTGTTTTTATTGTATTTGACGTTTTAAATTTTTATATTTAGACATTTTAATTATTCATATTTAATTATTACTAATCAATTTTAAATAATTAAAAAAATTATTATTAATAATTTATTTTAAATTTTAGATAATAAATACTTAAATACCAACGATAATCCGTTGGTAATTATTACAAAATACCAACGGAAATTCGTTGGAAAATTACCAACGAATTTATGTTGCCAACTGGGATTCCGCTGGAAATAACGCGTTATTTCCGTTGGTAATTCCGTTGGAAATTTCCAACGTCCATTTCCCAACGATTACGTTTCCAACGGATTTCCTTTGGGAATTACCTATTTCCAACAATTTTCCAACTGATTTGGCTGTTGATATTTCACATTTTTTCTTGTAGTGCAAGGTCGATACCAAAAGACATGTATCGTCGATAAGGACATTGGTACTCAACCACTTTACCAGTTTGGATCTGCAAGACATCAATATCGAATTCGTTATTGTCGATAACCTTGAATATCGAGAAATGTATCGACGATAACATGGTCAAATTTCTCAAAAAATACAAAAAATACAAAAATACCAAAACTTCTCAGCTTCATGTGTATATAAAGACACAACTCTAGGGTTTTTGGGTATTTTTTTATTCTAGATAAAAGAAATGAGAAGTTTTTAGAGATTTAAGGTTGTAATCTACGGAATATTGAAGATTCAAACCTTGCTTTTATGATTTAAATCAAAGATCGTCTTTAATCTTTATGTATATTTTCATTTACTTTTGTGTAAACCTTGTTATTAAGTTAGATTTGTGAATGATCAACTTAAATCTATATCTTAGGTTTTCGTGAAAAAATGCTTGAACGACTTTAAAAGCTATTACTATGAGCATATTACAAGAAATTGTTGGTAATTCTATTAGTATTAAGGTTTAGTGAACATTTAAATATTTATTAATGTTTTTTTAATGCATAAGAAAATATAAATATTAGAAAATATTAATGAAGAAATTAATGATCACGAGAATGGTTTCATCTTTGGTAATTAAGACTCAAACCTCTAGATTAGTGTTTAATTAAGACCCTAAACCCTTTAAACACCAATGGATTTCAATCCTAACCCATATGCCTTATTTTTTTGCCATTGTTTTAATATAATTTGCAATCAATTAATCATCATTAAACTTCTTTATTTGTTTTACTTGATTTGTTGTTATTTATTGCATTGTTGTAAGTAATTAGGAACCAATTCACCTAAGATAAGCTTTATCACCTAAGTTCTTATGGGTTTTGCATCTAATATAATATCGTTTTAGTTTTTTTGTGATTCGACTTCTTACATTCGACTATCTATACTCTTAAATATAGGTTTTGGAGATGATTAGGGGCAATTAAATATTTGATTAACGGTTAGTGATTAATAACAAATTGGCCATGAAAACGCTCTAATACCAAATTGGCGCGCCCCATTTCCCGGAAGGCAAATGGTTGAGAATAGTTTAAATCCATAGGTAGACTAGGTTACATCAAATATCCATTCTTAAGTTTGGTTTCTAATTCTCTCATGTGTTCTCTCTTGTTTTATTTTGTTTAGTAGATGCATGCATACAAGGCAAACACCAAAAAAAAAATTGCATACACTCATTGACATCTCGAGACTAGAGTGGTCCAACGGTTCAAAAGGACGCGAGAACCGAATTGATTGAGAATGAATCCGAATAATCAAAAGAATACCTATGGTCCACAAGGGAACCAAAGGAACAACCAAGTTGGAGGGAACGACAACCCTCAAGAAAATCCCCAAGGAAACCAAGGTCATGGTGATCTGAATCCTAACCATCAACCTCGACAAGAGACACACATCGCAGCGTATGACGAACCAATCCTCTTCCCAACCAACATTGGCATTCAACTTCCTCCATGTGCAAACAACAATTTTGAGACTAAGATAATTGTTATTAACATGGTCCAAAATAACGACTTCAATGGTTTGGCATAAAAGATCCTATTGTGCATCTAAGGAAATTTAGAGGATATGCTTAACTATCAAAATAGATAGAGTTAGTGATGTTGTCCTCAAGTTGACTCTATTTCCATTCTTACTAGGGGACTTGGCTAGTGAATGGGAGAGTGATGTGGTTAGCTCAACTAATACTACTTAGAACGAGTGCAATACCGCCTTCTTAAAGAAGTTCTACTCTTCGGCTATGACCGAAAAATTCAAGCAAAGCAAAGGTCAAATAAAAAAATTCATGAGGCATAGGACCGGTTTATGAAGCTATGTCCTCACCACCGAATCAAGCAAAGGTCATATATTTGTTTTTGTATGTACCGGAATGGCTTGCCATTACGAACAAATAATCAACTGTTTAATAAAACCAACTCTCACATTTGACCCACAAGTCAATTGACTTTTAAAACATGTCCATGTCCAAATTTATGTTAAACAAGAGCATAAACTCCCTTGTGGCAGACATCATTCCCTCGATTTAATCAACTAACCCTCCACGTCTTAATTTTTCATTAATATAAATTGATACATTCTAAATAAGGATCCAGCTTAGGAATCTTCTAAGCCATGACTAAGCACACAAAACATTCATTTATAACATATATCTAAAATACAACATTGACTTATATATGAAATAAAAAGCCAAAATGAATCGCATAAATATCTTACAAGCATCTCTTTCATTAATTAATGTATTAAGCAAAGGTTACCTCTGGGCAACTAATAACATTAAGTAAGATAATCTTAGCTGTTCATAATACTTCTGCTAAAGAAAACAAACCCACAATCTTCAAAGCCAAACACGAATCCGAAAAACCGCCTTCTCACGACATCATCTCCGTCCTGATCATCAATCCAAACACACAACTTAATTCAAGAAACATTCATAATGATGAAACCATAAGTAGGAATGTTCACAATTCTCTTCCCTAGACTTCTAGAGCAAAAACATGAAGCTTACCACGGAGTTTCATCGCCCGGTGAACGAGTCGGGTATCGGATTATCCTCTGAAGAATCACGGTTCTTGCCTTTGTCACATCGCTACAATACTTACCCGCATGTTCACCAAGCTCTTCAATAGTTTCAGTAAACACATCAAGCTTCTTCTTGATCTCATCAATCGCAAGCCTCACCACATTCTCCTCTGACACAGCAAACTCAGCTTTCTGCAATAAAGATTCAATCTCTACTTCTACTTTACGTACAAGAACACTTATATTATCCATCTCCTTAACCGATATATAAGTCCCAATCCTAACCGACGTAATAATCTCCTTCTGTCCTCTAACAACTTTCTCATACTTAGTCCAAAGAGAGTTACACCATTTCCCAACAGACCCAACCGGAACAGCCAATGCACCAGCTATAGCAGCTATAACCGGCGGTGCAGCCACAGCAGCTGCAACCACCGAGAAGATAAGCACAGAGACAAACGCAGTCACAAACACCATATTCGATACTCTTCGCCATGTTTTGATTTTCCCAAGTCTCTTATCGAGTTTCCTCTTTAACTTATGAAGCTCCTCAAGCATCATAACTTGTTGTTTGTAAACCAAATCGAAAAGAGCGAAAAACTCTTTCGTAAATGGATCACCTGCTTCTTTAAACCTCTTAAGCTCCTCAAGCGTCTTCTCATACTTCCCATTCTCGTTATCTTCCTCAAACTGTTTAACAGCAAACTGAATAATCACTTGGCTTCTTCTAGCTCTGTTAAGACAAGTCTCAAGCGAAGAACAGAAATCCATTGTTTTAACAGTGGAATCGAAATATAAATTCACAAGAGAGAACAAATCTTGATTGTTCCATATATCTTCTTTGTCTTGTAATATAACTTTAACCACGTCTTGATTCATATCTAAAAGACATTGTGTAACTTCTCTAAGCGAATCAAAAGAAAGAGATTTGATCTCTACACCTGATGCGAGTTTGTTGATGACTCGGTTAGTTCGTTCGTGTAGCGCTGAGTCAAAAGATTCAAGCTTTGGATCTTCACTACAAGCTTTTTCGTAAGAGCTTAAGTGTTCTGTGTACTCTGAGTTTATCTTGATCTGTACTGGGGTCGATGGTGAGCCAAATTCGTAAGTGTTCTTCATCTTGCTAGATTTTCCTCCCATCATGATCTATGAAATTGACTTAATTTAGGAACCTAATCAGAGAGCAAGAGCTACGAATTAGAAACAGAGAGTAGAGAAGCAATGCGATATGAAGAAAATCGAAATGGGTATTTTTGATTTTAAAGGTTTAAGCAAACAAATTTCTACCGAATCTTGCGGAGCAATCTAAAATCGGAGGTAATTGGAACCAACATAGAAGAAAGAGAGAGAGAAAAGGCGAAAACTTTAACCGCAAGAGTAGTTGAAAATCGGAGGAAATTCCGTAGAAAAGTGAAATTAGATTTCAAAGATTGTGAATTATTACCTGGAAATTGAACAATGCGATTGGAAAAACAGAGATTCTCTGACAAAAAGGTTGAATTTTAATAAAGGTGAAGAAGAGTGGTTGGATTAGGGTTTAAGTTGAGTTTTTCTGGAAGAAGAAGAAGTAGCTTGTACGCTTGGGGGAAATCGGAAGGGAAAGAGAAAATGCGGGAAAATTGCTAAGTGAAAGGGAGAGATCTGAGAAGAAAGAACATTTCTCACGCGGTTTTACCACAGTGTGAGAAAGTCTTGCTTGAGTGGACTTGGTCTGGACGGATTCATCAATGGCAAGTAAAACATGAAAGAAAGAATTAAGGAAGAAGCTAAGAAATGTATTTTGCTTTTTCTTTTTCTTTTTTGTTTGTTCTTGTCTGAACAGAGATAAAATAATCAGTCGAGCCTTGAAAATTGAAGCCATGGCCCATTGATTTCCATCTTTAAAATATCTAACTTAAACAATAAACAGTAAGAGAATTTTTGTATCACTGAATGGCAAATACCAAATATACGAAATCTACCAAAAATTTAAATACTGCAACATGATGTTTTGGATTTTTAAAATTTTAATTATGAAAATATTATTTTTAAGTATGGTGGAATCATGAATTTTTTTTTTAATTCAAATTCAAATACTTTTTTTAACTAGTAAATCATTTCATTAATGATATAGTAAAACAAAAAATGGAATATTACAGGTAAAAGAATTAGAAACAAAGAATAGTAAATCATTTCATCTATATCTTGTATGGATTTTTCAAAAATGTTTAATGATTTCATATAATCATTAACCATAGATTCACTGACTATATATTGTTGAAATTCTCAATAAATTACAATTAGATTTCGCGAATATAAGATATAGTTGCTTCGATCATAAAGTGGAATGTGATTAATATCTTAAAAGCTTTATATACTAACATATTTAATCTGTTATATCCATCTATCATATATTCGTTGATTAACTACATATAGTTGAGATTTCAAATTATCTTTCACATTATCTTAATATTTTGATGGTGTTGTAGATGTTTCCAACTGTTGCGACATGTAAAAAAATAATTTGTTTGATGTATCCTATGTTTTATTTATCTGCCCAAATATATAAGGTTTAATCATGGTCAATTCCAATGTTGTATATTGAATCATTATTCGAATGTGAATCCAATGTATTGAATCATCTAAGATTCTAACACACCTTTTCTATAGTGGTTTCCATAATGGTTGTTTCCAAAAAAAAGCTATTAAAAATGTGAATTAACAGCCTAAGAAACCAATAAATCACCATAGATTGTATCCAACAAAAAGAAATTACCGGATAAAATCGGAATAAAACTTTTAAAAAGACCAAAAAACAACCACCGATAATTACACTCTTTCCACCTTTCCACCGAAAGAAAGAAATGATACGCTACGGAAATCGATATAATTCGGTTTTGTAGAAATACACAGTCGTAGAAGTTTCAATCGTTCATCGAATAACTAAAATGCTTGTTATAGACCATGATAACCATTAGTTGAAGCCAATAGAAGAATGCACCCCACCATCCAGACGAGAAGACACAAATTTTAGTGATGAAACCATAAACAAATCATCTTATTCCATGAAGCAGAAACAAATCATCTTGTTCCATGAAGCATGACCAAACCCAATCGATGGAGATGTCAGATAAATACCCAATACGCAAGAAAATATCGGAGACCAGCGGATTTCTTCGCGATCCGTGAAAAAACATGCGTTGTTAATGAAGAGACACATAGTCTATTTAATCGTCTCAAAGACACGTTTGTTTTTTCTTAAAATTTTTTTTTAATTAATTCAAATACTTAAAAAGTTTAATGATGGACAAAAATTTCATTAAATTTTATTTGAGTTTACTGTTTACATAAGAATGTTAATGGTTTTTATTTTAAAAATAGTGACGAAAATATCAATTTCCTTGAAAAAGTTTAAAAAATTAGATACGCTATCTTTTAGAAAAAAGTGCCGGTCTGTTTTCCTTTTCTTTCTTACAGAATTTAATAAGAAATAGAACATCTATGTATCTTGTATGGATTTTTCAAAAATGTTCAATGATTTCATATAATCATTAACCATGGATTCATTGACAATTTCTTATTGACTATATAAATTGTTGAAATTCTCAATGATTTATTAACACAGTATTTTCTCCTCACGTTTTCCTCTCTAATAAACAAGAAAATAAAATCTGTACAACATCACTTTCTCTATAGTCTCTTTGATCATTAAGTCCCAACAACTATCCAATACGACAGACAGACGATTAAATACCTTTATTGACCACAAAAGAAACGATAACACTAATTAGTCGCTCACAATCTAAAATGTTCAAATGGAGAATCTCACAAGTCACAACACACATCTCGTTATGCTTTCAAGATCTGACCTAAAACATTCCTTTTTCCAACAGTCAAAAACAAACAAAAGAGACTCTGTTACAGAAACTATAGGCATGGATCATGGATCATAATGTTCTCATCCACTTTTTTGAGAATCTAGAGTTTATTAATCCGTTGTCGGAGAATATTACAAATAATTAAACGTCACAAAATGAATTAATTCTGTCTTTTGGCTATGTAATTAGCCAAAGCCAATAAAGGTGCCACCTTTTTCGAATCAAATCCTTGAAGTTGTTCTTGAGCATCTCTCATCAAATTCTCTGCAAATTCCTTCGATTTCTCAAGACCCATCAGCTTTGGATACGTCAGCTTATCGGCGATCAAATCTTTTCCGGCGGTTTTCCCTAATTCCTCCGATGATTTCGTCACATCCAGAATATCATCCACCACCTGAAACAGTAACCCAATACATCTCGCAAATTTCCTCAGCCTCTCGATCTCTTCATCAGATCCGCCGCCGACGATTGCTCCTAAAACCGTCGCCGCCTCCAGCAAAACCGCCGTTTTATGAATGTGGATAAACTCCAGAAGCTCCAATCCGGCGTCGTTTTGGTTCAATCCTTCGCTGCTTATATCCACCACTTGACCCGCCACGAGCCCTTCTGTTCCAACGGCTTTCGCTAGCTCTCTGATTGCTCGGACCACTCTCTCCGGAGAAACCGCAGAAGTCGCTAAATGTTCAAACGCGAAAGATAAAAGCGCGTCTCCTGCTAAAACGGCGACGTCTTCACCGAAAACTTTGTGGTTGGTGGGTTTTCCGCGGCGGAGATCGTCGTTGTCCATACAAGGGAGATCGTCGTGGATCAGCGACATCGTATGGATCATCTCGACCGCGCACGCCGCCGGTAACGCGGCGGATTCTTCTCCGCCGACTAGCTCACAAGCGGCGATACATAACACGGGTCTCACGCGTTTTCCGCCGGCGAGAAGCGAATAACGCATCGCCTCGTGGATCTTGAAGGGTTCCCGGAGAGAGACGGCGGAATCGAGAGCCTTGTTGACGGAATCAGCTTTAGAGATCATGTAAGACATGAAATCGAATCTGAGGTTTTCTTCGTGGACGATACTGTTACTGTCTTCTCTAGCGACGACTGATAAAACGGTGAGTTTTGTACGGTGAAGGCAAGGTGAGATTTTGAGAAAGGATCTGTTGGAGTCGGGTATGGATACGGATTTGGGTTTTCTGCTAGAGTGATGTATCCATGAGCTTAGATTCAAAGTAGCCATGGTAAATTGTCTCGAAAAAGATTGAATTTTGTAAAATATTGGAATTGGGTTTGTGAATTGTTGTTGTGTTTGAGTGATGGATAGGGTTTTTAAATGGAGTGGTGGATTAGAGACGATGATGATGTTTGAAAGAAGGGAGAAAAAAGGTCGCTTTATCCCATGTTTTTTTCGATTTTACACACATGAGAAATGACGATTCCACTCAAAGTTGAAAATTCATGGTATCGTGTAGTGTTTGTGTTGTTCCTTTTATGTTTTTGGATCTCTCTTATAGATTTGGATGTTTGTTGTCTTTATTACCAAATCAAAATTAATCTCATACTCATTTATAAATAATACTCAAAGTGGTGAGCAAAGCCATTTCATCCATTACCTTTGACAAACTCTTATACTCAATATTTGTCAGATGATTTTGAAAATTGCTTTTTAGACTTTTAATAAATGAGAAAGGAACATAAGAAGGTGTATAAACTAGATGTAGATTTGTGTGTCCAATCAAGAAGCCCATTCACATCTGCATAAGCCTTAAACTACAAGTCATAAAAAGCATAATAGAACAAGCCTTGTCCTATGTACCCTTGATGTAATGTACAACTTTGTAAACAACTTGTTAATTAGCTTTCCTTGGAGCGTCAGAGAATTGACTAAGCTTTTTGCCAGCAAAAGTGATGTCAAAGTCTGGTTATTTGTAAATACATGAGTTTACAAATAAGAAAACGATATGACTCAGCATATACTAATTCTCCTCAACTATCTTTAAGAGCTTTAAGTGAGGATCTGTGGGAATAGTGGAGGGCTTACATCCAAAAAGACATGTGAAACACCTCATCCCTTACTTCTAAGTCTCAGGAGGTTGTTCACATCCAAACCATCTAATGATGTATATCATTCAGTTCAATATAATGTGATTTTATTTACTTAGTCATTTTCATACTTGTTGTATAATGTGATTCAATATTCTAAAATAAATATGTGAGAATAAATAAAGTTGTTATGCAAAATAATAACAAGTACTCGATTTTACTTATACAAAAAATATGAATAAGTATGCATAAATGCTTTACATCATCAGAACGATCCTATCACTACCCAATATTCACACAGTCCATCTTCATTAAGCCACAAATCCTTCACGTAAACATGATCCTTACCTTGATCACCGTCTTTCCCTGAAAATCCAAAGAGGCGTAAGTAATTCGATAATTACTTAGTGAATTTGTAAACCTAATTAATGGCTTATATGCACGAATAATTGAATGCATATCATGATAAATTACATAAATTCATCTTATTAATCCAGTCTAATGCTATCATTTTTCGATCGATCGAGTCTTGGTAGATTCATTTGGATCCACAAGCCACTCACCATTTTGCGACGCCTTAAGGCTAGACTCAATCATTCGATTTATGTTATACATAATATTAAACAAGGCGGAACAATAGGATTATACGGCCTAGTCGGCTTCACCCAATCGACCCGTACCTAACCTAACCGAGCGATCTTAACCCAACCGACAAACCGACAGTCTCAAATTTGAGCTTAAAGCCACGGTTTCTACTCACCGTTTCCTGCCGGTTTGAGTTTTGAGTCAACTGCTAAACTCTCAGACGAATCCTACTCAATTGTTGATTTCCTAGTAAAGCCTCGCCTTCCGACTAGCATGTGCTCAACAATCTCCGATAACCCTTGTTCTCTTGCTTTATCTTCGTTTTTTCTTTAGTATTATCCGAGAATTTTTTCTTATCCGCGTGATAGCAAAATCTGGCCCGTTTACTTGTATTTATAGGGTGTTTGGTCGTTTTCTACTAATATAAATGACTTCCCTCGACCAATCAGATCATAGGGGTCTAACAATTGTGACTTAGATTGGTACCGGTTCAGGTGCAACCGTCCAACCGCTCAACTATCTAGCCATTTAGTTTGACTAGCTGTATTTTCAATCGACTCAGCTAACTGTAATTCTCACTTCACTTCCCAGCTAAGCTGAGCTACCCGACAGCTTCGCCAGCTGGTCCAGCTAGTCAAACTCAAAGATTCAACTAGTTTGAGCTGAGTGAAGCTGATTATCTTGATGACTTAGCCATTTTACGCTGATTTTGGTTAAGTCTCGCAGTTGATCTTGAGTATATTGATCGATCCTTCAATCCCACCAAATATTTGAACATCCAGATTCTCTTTCAGTCGGATTTCCCATGATCTGATCTTAATATTTCTTTGGATCCCTTCTGAATCCTTAATAACTCAGTTTTACCCGAGCTTGGGTGAGTATAACAAGCCACTATCCATCTGCAGTCAAGTTCCTAGGCCGCGTGGTCACTCACGCATACCCACCCCCTATATAGCGTTAATATTATTTTTTGATATGACGCCACGAGAAATTACTATATGTTTAAGGACTCACTACCATTTTTAAATTAAATTAAATTAAATAAAAATAGCAGTTCCATCATAATCGAGTTTCTATACTTCAACTTCATAATTTTCATTTCTAACTCGATCATGGTATATCTCGATTCTATTGAAGATTAGGGATGTTACCACATTTGTCATTAATAATAGCAAGGGCATATTTCTTTTGGCAGAGAAAAATACATGTGGAAGAGCGAGCTATTTCTAAGCTAAGAATCCAAGATATCAAAGTTTGAAATGTGACTGCTTAGAGGTTTGGTTTTGGAAAAAAACTGCAACAACTTCTTACATGTCCTCATGTGCACGGTTTTTTTTTATTGTAGATCCTCTTGTTTTCATTAGACAAGATTCTTCAAGGCCCACAAGAGGGATTTGTATAGCATCACCGAATTGCATCGTTTGAAATTGCCTCTCGTTTAAGCCACACAATTTTTTTTGAACTTGGTATTCGTCATGGTCTTGTTCCTGCGAGGTATTAATATTATGCATTAATCAACCACACTTGCACTCATGAAGAGGTTGATAACTAGACATGGTGTCCCATATCTTGTTTAGTTCCACATAGTATGTTTCAATATGTCATCCAATTATATTACAATTAGCCAAATCTTTCTTTATATGTTGATTGTATATGCGTTTTGAAGCCAAGAATCCCCTTTTTCAGGTGATCCAAAGATCTTTGGAAAATTCATGGTGAGATATGTTTGAACACAGAGACTCATGAATTTTTCATGTTGACCTATAAGACAAGAAATGCATTCACTGGTATCCTATCTTCACAATTCGGTGAATTTTCTTTTGGCTTGGTGATTAAGCTGTCAAGAAATTCAATTCTTCCTTTTTAGTGAAACGATGGGTGTTTTATTTCTGCAAGACCATTCGTGAGGAGTGGATAGAATATGATTGTTCCTGAATTTTCAACGAAGATGAGTTCATATAGTAATATCGTTCGTCGGACTTCCACATGTGTTGTTGTTTGAGCAGTGAAATATTTGGTTCTTGCTAGATCTACCATTAACTTCGTTGGTCCGAGGTTCGGTTTCACTTTGATCTAATAAAATAACAAGATTAAAAAAGAAATCATGTATAGTATGATACCATGATACGAGCACAAAGAAAAAGTAAAAAATACAATTTCTAAATATCCTTAAACGTTCATATGACGAGATTGTTAAGTTCAATTTGCAAATAGAAAAGCTAATACAAAACCAAATACACTGATAATTCTCCTCAATATAAGAGGAAAATACTGTGAATATACATCTTGCACTTACCAAACTATGGAATGGAGCAGGAGGTAGTGTTTGAGTGAATAAATATGTAATATGATGAAGATAACATAAATGGTTAAACCGATCTAGCCAGTTATCCAAGAATTGATGTGGTCCGGATTTTAAAATATTGCTGCTAACCTATTTCTCCAGATCAAGTAGATTACAAACATGTAATCAGAAAATCACAATTAATAGACGATCATTGGAATTACGGGATCATTTTCCAAACATAAAATAACACTACCGAAGAAGTTAACCTATTGCCATTACCGAAGAGGCTGCCATAAAATAACTCTTGCTAGGCTGATACTTAGATTTTGATTTTGTGGGCCAAAATAGTAGATCGGTCGTTGTGGCCCACAAAATTGACCCCCAAAAAACCCACTACTTCCACGAAGTTATCGTACCCTTGTTCTTATTCTGCATCAGCGACAGCGTAGTCAGAACTCAGAAAGCTACACTCGCTTGTTGAAGCTTACAAGAAGGAAATCTCTCGAGAACATCCCGTAAGTGTTTTCGATCTTCGTTAAATTTCCCAGAAAAGATTTTCAGCTCGTAAGCTCGCCAATCTCTTTGTGTGCTTTCGCGTATTTGGGTTTTTGTTTCTTCCTTCTGGTTGATTATCTGGTTCCGTAGAATCTCCCATCGTTTGCTTAGTTAGGGTTTCCCCGATTCAAAATTGTTTATTAGGGCTTTGATTAGTTTCGATCCCTTTGTTGAAATTTCATTAGGGTTTCTTTGTTATAGCGTGACTGTTCTGCTTCCACAATCTGTTCCTATGAATAAAACATGCATTTTTATTTTTTTTTGTATTTTCAAGTGAAATTGATATCTTAATGTGTAAATAATATCAAATATCGTTTTGTTGATTTTGTGAGGTAGAAGATGATTGGGATACTTAAAGTTAAAGAAAAGCAAAGAGAAGAAGCTCAAAATACCAACAAAAGAGGAGCTTCTGTCAAGAAACAATCTGCTGGTGAACTTCGTCTTCACAAAGGTTCTTTATCTTTCTTCTTTCATCTAATTCATTGAAAATTTCAGTAGATTTTGAGGTTTTATCCGCTGAATTTTTCAATCTTTGATTATGTCTAGACATATCGGAGTTGAACTTACCAAAGTCTTGTTCGATATCTTTTCCAAACGGAAAGAATGACTTGATGAACTTTGAAGTAACCACTAAACCAGACGAAGGATAGTACAAGTAAGTTTATAAAACTCTTCATCTTCATCTTCATCTTTCCATTTTTTGTGTCTAGGCTACTGAATTTGCTTCAACAAAAACAGAAATGGTACGTTTGTTTTCACATTCCAAGTCGCTCCTGTGTATCCACATGAAGCTCCAAAAGTTAAATGCAAGACTAAGGTTAGGCTTTCTCAAAGTCTCTTGAACTATTGATCATCTAATCTACTTATAAGCAATATGTTACATTTGTTATCATCCTTGTTAGGTGTATCATCCGAATATTGATTTGGATGGAAATGTTTGTTTGAACATCTTGCGTGAAGATTGGAAACCGGTTCTCAACATAAAAACGGTTATTTACGGTCTTCTCCATCTCTTCACGGTAACAAAAACTTCCATGTCAGACATTTTACTTCTCCATTGATTCTACTTTCTTGGGGTCTTAGTGTTTTTTTCTTTGGTTTAATTCACATAGGAACCGAATTACGAAGATCCTTTGAATCACGACGCAGCAGCGGTTTTAAGGGATAACCCGAAGCAGTTTGAGACAAATGTTAAGAGAGCTATGAGTGGTAGCTATGTTGGTGAAACCTCTTTCTCTCGTTGCATCTAGGTTTAGGGTTCAACCCTCTTTTTTTTTTTTTTTCCTTGGTTGAGATCAAGTGATGTTAGACATTCTCTGAGTTGTTTTGAATTGAAAAGATAAACAAAACTCTAATGTAATGTTTCAAAAAGTATTTGATTATAAAATTATAAATATATCCGAACAAAACATAATAAGTATCAAACAAAGATAATCCATAAAACAATTGTGACAAAGCATAATGATATAACTCTCTCACTCCATTTCCACATCCCTTGAACTCGGAGCCGCATTGATTTTTCGATCTTTCCGGAAAATGAAATGTAACGGTGTGTAGCAGAGACAACACAAGCCAAACGGGACAGCCATCATCCACATGATCCCTTTGGACAAGGCTTCAGCTTCACGACCAGAGTCTTTAATGTGATCAATCTCTTTTGAGTCAAACCCAAATAGTTTCTCCGACATGATCCCAACCAAAGGCGTACCAAATGAAGCAAAAGAGACTTCGAGTGCACGATCAAAGGCGTAGATCATGGTTCGATGCTTAGGAGGAACAATCTCAGCTAATATTGGGGAGTTAATAGCTGGTGCACACCAAGAAATGGTGAGACCCATCAGAAAGAGAGTGACCAAGAAAATGTAGTAACTGTCGGTGGACTGTGGGATTATTCTTAGAAGAATAACGGATGATATAGATCCCATCGAAACGCTGAATTGTGCGCATATCAATCTTCCTGAGTTTGGAAATATATGAGACATTTTGTCTGCAATTACTCCTCCGAGTAAAGATCCTAGTGCTTGTCCGGCTGTGAATACCCCGTTCAGAAACGCCGCTTGATTATGACTAAAACCTGAAAAGAAAATATTCAACATATTATTATTGAGAGTGATTTGGTTTGTTTAGACTTCTTTAAGGATAATAAATTATTCAACATATGTTTGGTTTTGTTATAAGTTCTTTGTCTAGGGAAAAACATAAGAATGGATGCATACCTATGAGTTCGAACCACATTGTCCAAAAAACCATTGCATTCCATGGCACCGAACCTATGGTTCCTTGCAACACAATGATCTGAAATGTACGTAACTTGGTCACTTCTTTTATGGCCACCCACGATTCCATCCAAACAGAAGAGCTCGAAACCTCCATTGTTGTAGTCTCAACATTAGTCTCATCTCTATAAAACCGCATGTGTAAAACAATATATAAGAGACATATATAACTCCACTTATTTTAAATTTATTTTGAGTTGGAAGCTTATAAAACCTAACAGATTTACTCATAAAACTAGAAAAATAATAAAAAATAAAAAGCTTTTGATCATGTTGAGTTATCTATAAATAATCAAGAATGTTAAGATTTATATTACCGTTCATGATCATTTTGAGCAACGGAGGAGCTAGCTTTCTTCTCCCTCGGGTCGGTAACAAGGAAGAAAACAAGAACCCCGACTATCATGCTTAGCGCCGCACTCAATATGTAGGCGCAACGCCATCCCGCGATTCCCATGAAAACATGACCAGCCATGACCGTTGGCACGATGGTTCCAGCTATACCTCCAACTGTACCAATGAGATTCCATAACCCAAAACCAAAACCTCTTGCATTATCCTTAAAGCTATCTGCAATTATTGATTGAAGCACTGGATAGACAATTGCATGCCCAACTCCATTGAATGCTGCACCAAATGTAGCCTAGTCCAAGAAAAAGAAAAAAACTGCATATTACAAATGAACATTTGGCCATTATACATGTTCTTTGGGTTGTAACAAGTAATCAGGTCTGGCTGATAAAGGTGAGGGAGGTCCTGACAGTTTGGACCCCATAATATATATACAAAACTAATTTAAATTTCCAATAATATAACAAATTCAATATCCAAATGACTAAAAACATCTTCTTAATCGAGAAAATCCTAAACCTAACTTGGAAAAGGAAACCATAGCATAATACTTTAATTTTGGTTGTATTTTATGTAAGGTAAACAAGTATTTCACGTAATAATTTTTTTATATTTTTATACTTTCAAACTTGGTGTGTTAGGTCTGGACAAAAACTAATTTTTGCATAATTTAACGAATTATTTCGATACATAGCATTAGCATATTTGTAATTACAAACTTAAGAAGATATAGTGGCCCAGTGGGTGTCATTTTATCTATTAACTTGTGTCAACTTTGGTGGTTTTGTTATTACACTACGACCATGTTCTTTCAAGCAATGTTTTTTAAAAATCTGATCGGAAACCGAAGATAGTAATTGTTTGGGCCATGGTTCAACGTGGTTTGACCAGGCCGAACTTTGGCTCATATATTTTTTTTATTTTACACAGAAATATCATATATATATATATATATATAATCACGGCTAAAATAATTTAAAAGAAAATCATGAGAAAAAAATGATAATTAAATAACAAGTTGATATTGAAAAGTAAATAAGTATCTTATAAAAAATGAACACTAGACTTGGAATCTACTATATGGTTGTAAAAAAAAAATTTATTTTTGTTAAAATGTCATATTGATTGATTCTTTTTTTAAAAAGGTCACAAATGTTATGTACATGAGTTGAAATAAGTTAACATCATAGTGGCATTGCTTTCAAGTTAATGAAATCATTTTAGTGTTAAAAACCCATGATTTAAATCACAAGTACGGGTTAAATATCAAGATATAGATAGACAAACCATTGACACGGCCGTGAATCTTCTAAAGATTAATTCGGATTTGGGTGCAAAAGCATAACTAGGTTGTAATAGGAATAAATAAAACTACATGTAGAAGGAAAGAAACCTGGATGAAGTAGCGGCTGACTCCGGTTGCAACGGTCGATGAGACCCAAAAGAAACTACCGAATACGAAAACCATCGGACGGTCATAACTGATGGCAAATAAACCGGCTAAAGGCGATGCGAGTCCTTGAACAATATTTCTGATAAACGAGAGGAATCCAATTGCAGAGAGGTTCGCGTGGAACGCTTCTTTCAATTCCTTGGCAGTTGAAGGAATGAGTTTTTCGTCTGCTCGTTGCATCATTGTCGCTATGTTAATGACCACAAGAGAAATATAGATTCCATAAAGCATTCCTGGTCTAAACACACAAAACAACATTGTTAGACGATGAACATTTGGTTTATTTATCGACATTTTTGAGTTGAAAAAGATTATTTCATGCAGATTAAAATTGAAATGAGAGTCTAAGTGTTTTTTTTGTTTGTTAATCGAAGAAGACAACGAAGAAGAGGATTTTTATTCGCTAAAAGAAAAAAACGAAAATGCTTACTTAAGTTTCATAGTTCGAATATGAAGGCGACTGGTAAATAGAAACGAAGACGATTTTCACTAGATTGGAGCTGATTTCGGGGAAACCAATAATTTGCAAATGACTTACTTTGAAAAAAAAGAGAGAAGGTTTGCTAAATGTTATTTATACTTGAGGTTTGTTCGACTAATAAATGACACGTTACAAAAGAAACTTTGGAAAGAAAAAGTGTAATAGGAATCATGATTATTGTTGACTAATATATAAGTTTTAAACAGTAATTACAAATATGAATATTAGAAAATTTTGAGAAAGAAGATCTACTATATTTAAGTTCTAACTTCTAAATTAATAGTTCCAAATATAATTAATATAAAATCTATAGAAAGAAGATTTAGTAAGGGATGATTTGTAGCAGCTGTGAGTACTTTACACAGCACTATTTCTCTCTACAGCATCAAAACTAGACCAATCAAGCTGTAGCTTAATTTCTAATACTCACAATCACTTCAAACTTTTTCTAAAAAATGGCTGTGGGCAGCCAATTTTTGACAGCACTTTTGAAGTTTTTTGGAAATAATTTATATTCTTTCTAACGAAAAATACCTTTCTCTTTCTATAAACGATATTTAAAATATTCACTCTACTATAATACAATACACATATATATATATATGCTGTAAATTAATATATTAAGTATATGCTCTAAGCTAATATAGATATAGATAGATATACACGTACATATATTACAATAATTATACATATTCATAATTGAAATGTATCATAAGTATAAATTCCGCATCTATTATTTAATCATACTTAATAGTTTTTTATTTAACAGAATTAATATGATAACTAAATAAGAAACTGTTAAACTTAATTTTAATGATATAAAGTCTTTTCATGATTATATATGATAAAACTAAAAATGGTATAATAACAAATATTAACCTATAACACATATTTTATTAAATCGGGTTTTTATTATTCGCAAATATATATTCATCATTTCAAATGAAAATAGCATGTTAATTGTTATAAATTCGATTTCTTGTTTATTAATATTAAATATAATAAATTACAATATACTGTTAATATTTACTAATCATGTTTTCAAATTTTATAAAGCCACGACCAATATTTCACAGTTGAAATCTTACGACCAAAAAATCTACAACTCAAAATCCACAACAGAAAACCAAAAGCTATAGCTGCTATTAATCATGCACACTCTCATGGCTTAAAATTTTTTCTACCCTACTCTTAAAATATCTACATACTTTTCTTCCTTTCCTACAATGTGTTAATCTTATTTTGCCTAGATTCCCCTAATTTTATTAATATGAAAGCAAGACTCAATTTAATTTAATATGGAAAATTCAAAAAATATTTTGACATAAAACAAATAATTAGGGAAAATATAAAATATTCGACTTACAGAATCCCGACACGATTACCCCCGACGTGCCCGAGGTGGAACTCGTATCACACCATGAAAGTTGAGTCTTCAACCTCCATACGAGTTTATTATGTAATTTTGGGTCGATTAGAACATGTCAATGTTTTGAAATGAGTGTCATGGTAGATATGTGTTTTTTGGGTGTTTTTGGTCCGAACTCACCGAAGTTGCAGACATAAGATAACTGGTAAAACTAGTATTAATAAGACAAGTGGTATCCCTGGTATAACCGGTTATAATGAGACAAGTGATATCATTGGTAAGACCGGTCATACTGAGACAAGCGGTATCACTGGTACGACCGGTATTACTGAGACAAATGGTATCACTGGTACGACCAGTATTACTGAGACAAACTGGTTCTTTTCTCAACATTAACACGGTTATCTAACGGTCTTTCTCATTTTCACGATAACAAAAACTTCCATGTTAAAGTCCTCCATTGATTCTACTTCTTCGGGTCTTAGTGTTTTTTTTTTCACATGGAAACTGAATTACGAGGATCCTTTTAACCACGACGCAGCAACGGTTTTAAGGGATAACCCGAAGCTGTTTGAGACAAATGTTAAGAGGGGTATGAGTGGTGGCTATTGATTGATGAGTGTTTTATGAGTTTTTTTTTTTCCATTGGATTTTAGGTGTTAAATGGATTTAAAAGACAAAATAAACAACTTAGAAAAAAAAAGGTTAAAGAATAGAAGAAATTGAAGAAAGTCAAAGTTGCAGATTTTTTGGCGTTGGACAGTCAACCAGAAATTGTGTCGACCGACACAGAGGCGCGAAAGGTAAGAAAACTTTTCATTTCCTAATCTAGACGATTTTTGACTTCCTAATATTGTGAGATTTTACCTAGACGTCCACGACCCCCATAAATACATGTTTTAGGATATTGTTTAAGTAATAAGTTATTTCTTAGGATTTTAGATAGATTTGTTTAGGGAGAAAATGCTATTTGATTTATATTTTTTTAATTATTTAATGCAATTCTATTCAAACATGTTGATTGTTAATTTTTCTATGTCTGAGTAGTTTCCTTGTTAGGTTTATTATTACTTTAAAGGAATTGATAAATTAATTGTTGGAAACGTGACTAGTTAGGGTTTTATCTTTTGGTTCTTCATCTATATTGTTTCTTATGTTTGTTACAACTTAATCATTTAGAATTAAAATCTATAGGTTGATTAATAGATGTCGAAGCATTGTTAATTAACCGGAAAAAATTTAGATGAGTAAATTGACCTATTTTCAATTGAATTTGGTTTAGGAATTTGTAAACTTAATCATTTCAATTGAATGGATGTTTAAATATTGAAAGCTATCAAAAACGACATAACATAAAAATATCAGAGCTATGACACAGTCATTTTATACGCTAAGGTCTAAATTGATAAAATAAAAGTGGTATATCAATAAATAAGAAAAGATAAAAAAGATATAAGAGTAAAGATTTATTCTTAATCGAAGAAGAAAATAAAGAGGAGGATTTTTAACACACAAAAACCAATATAAAGAGGATTCTATTAAGAAAAATGTGTGTTTTTTACAAAAAATTTTCGTTAAAAGAAGAAAACGAAAAATTATTAACAAAATAAAAAGAAAAGGAAAATTGCTTACTTAAGTTTCATAGTTCGAATATGAAGGCGACTGGTCAATAGAAACGAAGACGATTTCAGTAGATTGGAGTTGATTTTCCAAGAATCCAATGAATTTGTAAATGATTACTTAAAAAAGAGAGAGAGAAGGGTAGCTAATATTATTTATACTTGAAATTGTTCGACTAATAAATGATAATTGTCCACCTTACAAAACAAACTTTGGAAAGAAAAGTAATACTAGGAATTTTTGTTGACTAATATTAAAGTTTAAAAGAGTAACTATGTAATTATCTGTAATTCACATATTTGATGCTAATTTATGCTTTCGTGCTATATTTTTACTTTATACTATATTTTAAAATATAAAAAATTTCGCTCTTTTATTATATCTTATTAAATTCGATTTGTTACTAATGTATCCAATCACTATTTTTGTAAAACATTAAATCCTTCACTTCTAAATTAAAACTAAATATGATGGAAGACTAAAATGAATTCAACATAAATTTAAACGTTTCATTTTTCTAAAATCAGTATTGACTGGTATTTTTTAAATGTAATATGTTAAATTATTATATTGTTATTGGTCATTCAAATAATATTTTTTAGATGAAATGTAACCTTCTTAAAACCTAATGACGTATTTTTGGTTAAACAATACTATTGTTAGCGTCTTATTTATATAATAACACAACTTTTAGTAGTGTATATGCTAAAGAAATTTTTTTTTGAAAATTTCACCTTATTTTGTTTGGATGGAAAATTATATTTTCGACAAAGACATTGGTGAAATTAGGTCCAAGTTTAGAATACTTTGGTTTGACAAGACCTTTGGATTACAAATGTTAAGTCGTGACCAACAAATGCTAGAGGAAAAAATCGTCATCCAAATCTGGAAAATGGCAATCATTTAATCAACCTGGAAACATAAGATTTACATCTATCCATTTTATAAGTTTATGGATCCTAGTGATATTCAAATTTTGAGGGGAATGATTTAATACTTATAAGCCTGATCAGTGATATACAATTATATCAGGTTATTTGCTACCAGAGGCTTTGACTGAGGAAGTCCATAGTTATACAATCATACTGTAAGGTACAACGTTTCTCCTTTTCATTTCAAGAAACAGTATAAAAGATCTATTATATCATGCATGCACGTCTAGTTTTAATACAACAAGTAAATATTTGAATTTGGATACATATTTTGTATTTTTTTTTTTTAACCAATATAAAACTTTTTTATTCTTTTGTAATTAACAATGGATTTCTTTTAATTAACTATGTTTGGACATAGTACATAAAATGATCCTTGAATTATTTTGTGTAATTAATTTTTAAAAAGTGAGTCTGATTAATGAGAAGACTTGTGCCAATGTCGTCATCAATCTGTTCGTAGAATTGTATGGATGGAAGTATGAGAGCGGTGATGCCCTTATCCTCTTTTCTTCTTCCTATTTTGGACTGATCTGCCACACTTCGTAACGCATGGATTTCTCTTTTGTCCTTTGTCAAGAGAGTTACATTTTTGTCATAAATCATGTGAACCGGTGTATATATAACCTCTCGTCTATCTCAACTTCATGCAGTGCCATTGACAAGTAGTAAATATCTTCTGATACAAGGACAGGTAAGTGATCGAAGATCTCACAAAATAAAATCTTTTATTCTAACATTCTCTCCATTCATAACATATCAACAAAATAATTATAAAATCTTCCTCATCAGTTAAAACTTAACCATGGATAAGCCTCACGTGGTTCTCCTTGCCAGCCCTGGCTTAAGCCATATAATCCCTGTCCTCGAGTTAGGAAACTGTATCTCTTCCGTCATAAACGTCCACGTGACAGTTCTCGTCGTCACCTCTGGCTCCTCTACCGCAACAGAAACCAAAGCCATACGTGCAGCCGCAGCTAGAGGGGCCTGTGAAGTTAAAGAATTACCCTCGGTTGATAGAGATCACCTCGTGGAGCCAAATGCCACAGTGGTCACTAAAATCATAGCCAAGATGCATGGCATGAAGCCCACGGTTCGAGAAGCCATGAAATCAATGACGCAAAAACCAAAGATCTTGGTCGTTGACCTTTTTGGTACGGGATTATTGTCTGTAGCTGATGACATCGGCGTAATGGCTAAATATGTGTACATCCCGTCGCATGCGTGGTTCTTGGCAGTGATGGTATATTTGCCGGTGTTGGATAAGGTTGTGGAAGGAGAATACGTTGAAATCAAGGAGCCTATGAAGATACCGGGTTGTAAGCCAGTCGGGCCGAAAGAGCTTATGGAAACGATGTTAGACCGGTCAGACCGGCAGTATGGGGAGTGTGTACGGAGTGGCTTGGAGGTACCTACGAGCGATGGTGTTTTGGTAAATACTTGGGAAGAGTTACAAGGGAACACTCTCGCTGCGTTTAGAGAGGACGGTGAATTGGGGCAGGTTATTAAAGTACCGGTTTATCCTATCGGGCCTATAGTTAGGACTAATGAACCTATTGAAAAGCCTAATAGTATATTCGAGTGGTTAGACAAGCAACAAGAAAAGTCAGTGGTGTATGTGTGTTTAGGGAGTGGTGGAACGTTGTCGTTTGAGCAAACGAGGGAACTGGCTTGGGGTTTAGAATTAAGTGGTCAAAGGTTCCTATGGGTTCTACGTAGGCCCGGTTCTTACCTAGGGGCAAGCTCGAGAGATGATGATCAGGTGAGTGCGGATCTACCGGAAGGTTTCTTGGATCGCACGCGAGGTGTAGGACTTGTGGTTACTCAATGGGCACCGCAAGTTGAGATCTTGAGCCATGGATCGATCGGTGGGTTTTTGTCTCATTGCGGTTGGAGCTCGGTGTTGGAAAGTTTGACTAACGGAGTTCCGATCGTGGCTTGGCCTCTTTATGCTGAGCAATGGATGAATGCGACGTTGCTGACTGAGGAGATCGGTGTGGCCGTCCGTACATCGGAATTGCCGTCGGAGAGAGTGATCAGACGAGACGAAGTGGCGATCCTGGTGAGAAAGATTTTGGAAAGAGAGGATGAAGAAGGACAGAAGGTAAGGGACAAAGCTGAGAAGTTGAAGGATAGCTCCAAACGAGCTTGGACCAAAGGTGGCTCCTCTCATAGCTATCTTTTCGAATGGGCAAGACGATGCCGTCTTGTGTCCTGATGGTGATTATGGCCTATTTTCTTAAGAATACATATTTAGTGAGTCTAGTGACCATAAGAAACAAAATCTCTATATAAAGTAATAAAAGGAATAATGGGTGTTATATTATGATATGATACAAAACATAGATCATCTCCAACGCAATTTCTAATTGAATTTGACAGTAAAGTAATTCTAAAAAGACTAAAATATTTATCAAAAAAAAAGAAAAAGACTAAAATAAAGTTTGTCAACTTTCTATTCTATCCATTCAATAGATTTCAAAGAGTAAACACGATTTTATAATACGTAAGATATGAACAAATACACACGCAGAAGTTTTTAAATAAAATAAGATCAATAAGCAGCATTAACCCTATTCGTTGAGAAACTAAATACCAGTTATAGCTATAATTCTTTTTATCAACAAAGAATAAAACAATCGTTTCTGAATAACCAAAAAAACACTACATTCTTTTTGGATGACCATACTTACTCGATCGTCACTCTACAATGATCTATCGACACAATTCAGTGAGGTCAACTATTCTTCACTAATATTCAAAATGATCAGATTCAAAAGAATAGTGCAGCACGTGTCAAGCTAACTATACACGTGTTTACTTATGATAACGCGTGTCCACACATGGCCCCACCTCTCCATCCTTCCCTTGTGTTAATAGCACCAATTACGTTCACGGTGAGGAAAGAAGTATGCAGCTAAAAATAACAGTCTATCTAAACGATGTCGAAATTCACGATACCGAGATTCTGCCTCTTTATCTTATTCTTCTGCACGGAGTCGTTTTCGGATCAAAACGACGGCGTCCTAAGTTTTGACTCGTCTTTTTCGTCGCCACTTCTGGTCAAGAAGGATCAACGGACGCCAATCATTGCGACGGAGTCCGGAGAGATATCAGCCGTCCAAATCGGCGATGAATACCATATCCAATTCATAACATTGGAGCCAAACGCACTCTTGCTACCTCTTCTTCTCCATTCGGACATGGTTTTCTTTGTTCACAGTGGTACATATCCAAATACCGAAACCAACTTACTATTTTACATTTTGAGCTCGATTTATAAACCGAATGAACACATTAAAAAAAATTAACCGTAACTAAACCAAACATCTTAAGACCGGATAGGTCAATTTTATATTTTATTGAACAAACCAAGTCGAATTTTCCAAAATAATATTTTTAAAGTAAATATATACTAAAATATATTTTTCAATTCTAAATCGAATAACGCAAGGACTCAGCCTTTCATTCTTTTAAGAGCATTGTTAGGGTTTATTGTAAAGTAAATGTTGTTGTGATTGTAATTGGGATTGTGTATAATAGGGACTGGGATTCTGAATTGGGTCGACGAGGAGAGTGAGAGGACGTTAGAATTAAAACGAGGAGATGTTTACAGGCTACGTTCCGGTATAGTCTTCTACTTACATAGCAACTTGGAGACGGTCGAAGATTCAGAGAAACTTCCGGAGAAACTTAAGGTTTACGCTATCTTTGATGTGGGGAAGTGTTTATACGATCCATGTCTAGGAGCGTACTCGAGTATCAGAGACCTTTTGTTTGGTTTTGACGAGAGAACTCTCCGGTCAGCTTTCGCGGTATGTGTGTGTTTCTTCTCGCGGTACATGATTCTATATATGGGGTTGTTTCATTGATTACACTGAGTATTGTTTGACGATATTATAGGTTCCTGAGGAGGTTTTGAGGACGTTAAGAGACGCGAAGAAGCCTCCGTTAATCACAACTGCTCATCCTAGAAACAGAACGCAATGGTTGGAGGAGGAGGATACTTGGCAATCACGGCTTGTAAGACTCTTTGTTAGAGTTGAAGATGTGACTGATCATTTGGCGATGAAACCGATTGTTAATAGTAAGAAAAAGAAATCAAGTGCGTACAATGTTTTTGAGGCTGACCCGGATTTTGAGAATATTAATGGCCGGAGCATAGTGGTTGACGAGAAGGATATGGATGCTTTAAAGGGTTCAAGTGTTGGAGTTTTCATGGTTAATCTAACTAAGGTTAAGTCACTGAAAACTTATAATACAACAGATTCTTGGTTCTGGAGAATTCTCGTATTGTCTTGATGTGCCAAATGGTGTTTTTTAATTTCTAGGGATCGATGATGGGACTACATTGGAACCCTAGTGCTAGTGAGATATCAATTGTGTTACACGGGGAAGGTATGATTCGTGTGGTTGGGCCGTCGTCATCTAATGAGAGCGAGAGATTCATGGTTGAGGAAGGGGATGTTTTTGTTGTGCCGCGGTTTCATCCTATGGCTCAAATGTCTTTTGAAAACAGCTCACTTGTGTTCATGGGGTTTAGCACATCGGCGAAGACGAACCACCCTCAGTTCCTAGTAGGGCAGAGCTCTATTCTGCAGGTATTGGACCGCGAAGTACTTGCCACGTCTTTCAATGTGGAAAATGAGACGATCAAAAGATTGTTGGGAGCTCAAAAAGAAGGTGTGATATTGGAGTGTGCGTCTTGTGCGGAGGCAGAGCTTGCTAAGCTTACGATAGAGATTGAAGAGAAAAGAAGGCGTGAGGAGGAAGAAATTGAGGAAGCAAGGAGGAGAGAAAGGGAGAGGGAGCAAGAGGAAGCTCAGAGGCGAGAGGAAGAGAAGAGGAGACGTGAAAAGGAAGAAATTGAGCGGAGACGAAAAGAAGAGGAGGCAGCGAGAGAGAGAGCCGAAGAGAGAAAGAGAGAGGAAGAGAAAGCTAAGAGGCAAGAGGAAGAGAGGAGACGGCGTGAGGAAGAAGCGGAAGCGGCAAGAAAGAGGGAAGAAGCAAGGGAGAGAGAGGAAGAGGAGGTAGCAAGAAAGAGAGCCGAAGAGAGAGAGAGAGAGGAAGAGAAAGCTAAGAGGCAAGAGGAAGAGAGGAGACGACGTGAGGAAGAAGCCGAAGCGGCAAGAGAGAGGGAAGAAGCAAGGGAGAGAGAGGAAGAGAAAGCTAAGAAGCAAGAGGAAGAGAGGAGACAACGTGAGCAAGAAGCAGAAATGGCAAGAAAGAGAGAGAAAGAAAGGGAGAAAGAACAAGAGAGAGCTAAGAGGCAAGAGGAAGAGAGGCGGAGACGTGAGGAAGAAGCTGAAATGGCAAGGAAGAGAGAACAAGAAAGACAAAAGGAAGAAGAGATGGCGAAGAGGCGAGAGGAAGAGAGAAAAAGGAAGGAAAGAGAAGAGGCGGAGAGAACTAGACGTGAAGAGGAAGAAGCAATGAGGAGAGAAGAGATGAGAAAGAGGGAAGAAGAAGCTGCTAAAAGAGCAGAGGAGGAACGTAGAAGACGGAAATGGCCGCCGCAACCACAACCACCAACCACCTACAAAGAGAATGAGGCAGAGGAGTCTTAAAAGCTGCAACATTGAGAGACCCAAACTTATGTCTTAATGTTTTTTTCTTTGCATTTTTTATAATCGAGGTTGAGAAATATAATCGATAATAAGGTTTACGTAATTATCTGTATAAATATTTAACTTATGGCTAATAAAACATGAACGATCCTTGGCTAACGACAATGAATTAAAGGTATAAAAGAGCTCACAGTGTGTTTCCAAATTTTTCTTTGCTAAGGTTAGTGGTGATTCCTCTGTATTATTAGTTTTTCAAATTCAAATTAACCATTTCATTTTGAGTTTTAATTTTTATAATAAAATGGTCTTTTAAGTTTTACAAAGACATTTTATTTTAAGTTTTCATGCCGTCGGAAAAAAATGTTAGGATTAGTATTTTGGTCGATGTTGAATCATTTTGTTTCTGTTTCTGTTCTTAGTTACGCTCCATCCTCTCCGTGCCGGTGGCGACGCTTGCGATGACGCCGTATCGTCACTATCTCCGCTTCCTTTGCCGTTTTTCCACCGCCGCTTCAGATTCTTCCGCTGCATCTTCCAACGTAATCACCAAAGCTAGGTCCAAAATCCACAATCCCGATAAGGCCTTGTCGATTTACAACTCCGTCACCAATAATTCCTCCTCTCCTATCTCCTCCTTTCGCTACGACATGGACCACACTGTCCGCCGCCTCGCCAAGTCTCAACGCTTCTCCGACATCGAAGCACTAATTGAGTCCCACAAAAACAACCCCAAGATCAAAACCGAACCTTTTCTCTCTACACTCATCAGATCCTACGGACGAGCCGCCATGTTTGACCATGCTATCAAGACGTTCGAGGAAATGGACCAGCTCGGCACTCCTAGATCCGTTGTTTCCTTCAACGCTTTACTCGCTGCTTGTCTTAACTCTCATCTCTTCGAAAGAGTCCCCCAACTGTTCGACGAAATTCCTCAAAGGTATAATATTACCCCTGACAAAATCTCTTACGGTATGTTGATAAAGTCGTATTGTGACTCTGGTTCGCCAACAAAAGCCATGGAGATTATGAACCATATGGAAGCTAAAGGAGTAGAAATCACCATCATCTCTTTCACCACCATTTTAGGATCCTTGTTTAAGACTAACCAAGTCGATGCAGCAGAAACCTTGTGGACCGAAATGGTTAAGAAAGGCTGTGATTTTGATAACACAGCTTATAACGTTAGACTCATGAATGCTGCAAAGGAAAGCCCTGAAAGAGTTAAGGAATTGATGACAGAAATGAGCAGTTTAGGATTGAAACCTGATACGATTAGCTATAACTATCTTATGACTGCTTACTGTAAGAAAAAGATGATGAATGAAGCCAAGAAAGTATATGAAGGATTGGTGAAGAATAATTGCTATGCAAACGCAGCAACGTTTAGGACATTGTTATTTCATCTGTGTATAAACGGTTTGTATGATCAAGGTTTAGTTGTGTTCAAGAAAAGTGTGTTGATGGGAAAGATTCCGGATTTCAAATCTTGTAAGCATTTGACTGAAGGATTGGTTAAGAATAACAGAATTGAAGATGCAAGAGGAGTAGGTAGGACTGTGAAGAAGGTTTTTCCTCCGCGTTTAGTAACTGAGTGGAAGAAACTAGAGGCGAATCTTGGATTGTATTCTGCTTCATCTTCTTCAGAAAGAGAGGCTGCTTCATAAAGCTTACATTTTTTGTTGTAATTTATTTTCATAGTTGTAACTATTACAAGAGGATGATCTTCATGTTGTTATTGATGATAGGCAGCAAATCACAAGCTTTAGTAGCATTCACAACAAAAACTCTTAGGCTTTGAATGGTAACAACGGTCAATGCGGATTAGTCTGCAAACGGTCAAGACCGTTTTTATTTACCATTCACAATATTTGGTCTGTATTAGTGCGGGCAGAAAAAATAAAAAAATATCTTTATAGATTAAGTGTGAACTATTTTTGTAAAGAAATAAAGATGATTTACCGTGGTTTTTTTTCCGCTTAAAAAATGGAGTGTTTTATTCTGCAAACGATTTAATCCATCCGACCGCTGTGACTATTTAAAATCTAAATCTTAGAGGTTACTCAGACAATATGCAAGATCATTTTATTAAAAAATAGCTTCAATATTGGGCTTAAGTTTTTTTAAAGCCCAATTTGGGCTTTCTTGAAGATGTCCTTAATTTTGTCATACCGGGTAAATGGAGCAGAAATCGCCAGAAGTCTCGAATAGACGGAAACCGAATTGAAAACCTCAGATTTCTCAATCGGGGAGGCTTTTTGTTTTGTTTTCCGGCGACGAAGGAAGGAAGGAGAAATAGATGACGACTCGAATCGCACCTGGAGTGGGAGCTAATCTTCTTGGCCAACACTCCGCTGAGAGAAACCAAGACGCGACGGTATACGTTGGAAATCTCGATACTCAGGTTCTTCTCTATTCTCTCTGTCTCTCTCACGAACTTCCATATCTTTCTTCTCGCTTTTCTTTCCATGTTAGTTCGTTTTCTTTTGTGAGTTTGTGCGACTGAAGAAAAGTCATTTTAGCTTTCTAATTGATTCAGGATTTTGTGTATTTCCCTAAGCCTTGAAGAAATGTTTACCTTAGGTTTCAGATTGATTCCGGATTTTGGTTTCTTCAGTTTCTCTTCTTGTGATTTAACTGAATAATTGGAGAAATTGATCCATAATCCTCTTTGAATTTCAGCTTTCTGAAGAATTGCTTTGGGAATTGTTCGTACAAGCTGGCCCTGTTGGTAAGTTAAACCCTATTTTTTACACTAAGTTCGTATCAATATCTTGTTTAGCTAATGGTTTAGAGGTTTAGTGTAACAATCATAGGCTTTGGTTGGGAACTTAATCTTAGTTCGAATAAAATTCTTATATGAGCTCCTCTTGTGTTTGATTTCACCAGTTAACGTCTATGTCCCGAAAGATAGAGTGACAAATCTTCATCAAACTTATGGATTCATTGAATTCCGCAGTGAGGAAGATGCTGACTATGTAAGTGTCTCTCTTATCCTCTTTTTTGAGAAGTTTTAGACTTCTTTCTTTTGTGCACAATGATACAAAAAAAGTTCACTGTTTTGTGCAGGCAATTAAGGTTCTTAACATGATTAAGCTCTACGGGAAACCTATACGTGTTAACAAGGTATCATATATTGTTTCTGTAATTTTGATTTTTTTGAATCCTATCTTTTGTTTTCTAGAAGTAGTACTTGTGTGAATGGCTCTTGTGAGATTTGATGCAGAGACATGTTTGATTCTCTTCGTTGGAGTTCCTAACATTTTTGTTTCCTGATTGAAATTTGTAATAGGCATCTCAAGATAAGAAGAGCTTGGATGTTGGTGCTAACCTTTTCATTGGAAACCTTGACCCTGTAAGTAACTTTTATGGTATAATACTATGAAATTGTTACTACCACAATAGCTGACCAGGTTTTTGCTTTTACAGGATGTGGATGAAAAGCTCTTGTATGATACTTTCAGCGCATTTGGTGTCATTGCTGCTAATCCTAAGGTAGAACTTTTATATCGTTAGGTTTCAGTCAATTATTCTTGATCTTGTCCATGTAATTTTAGTGTCCACATTTTTCGTAGTTTGCTTGTTTCGTCCTTAGGTTTCATATTTTACTTTAGGACTTCGTGATGTGTTTCCAGTAGCTGGGCTTCAGAGTGCTGAGTTACATACCAATGTCTTGTTTCGTTTAACAGCTAATGGTTTTGAGGTTTAGTGTAATTACCTTATATTTCCTTAGCTGTTGTATGATACTTTCAGCGAATTTGATGTGATTGCTGCTAATCCTAAAGTAGAATCTTTATCTCGTCAGATTTCAGTCAATTATTGCTTGATCTGTGTTACATGTAATTTAAGAGTAATGCACCATTCATTTAAGACAATAATGGCCGTGCGCTTTAGATTCTGATTTTCTGAAACTTCCGTTGCAGATAATGCGAGATCCTGATACCGGAAACTCCCGAGGTTTTGGTTTCATCAGCTATGATTCATTTGATGCATCTGATGCTGCTATTGAGGTCAATTTCAGTTTTTTCTCTTTTGTTCTGATCCAATGGTAGCATATTTCTGATCTTTCTCTGACCATTACAGGCAATGACTGGACAATATCTCTGTAATCGTCAAATAACAGTCTCTTACGCATATAAAAAAGACACCAAAGGAGAGCGCCATGGAACTCCAGCAGGTTAGGCTCTTCATACTCTTTTCTTGTTCTCACCTGTGGATTTAAATCTTTATGAACATTATTTTTGTGAATGCAGAGAGGCTTTTGGCGGCGACGAATCCAGGTTCTCAGAAAAGCAGACCGCATACGCTATTTGCAAGCGGTCCACCAACGCATCCTAATGCTCCTCAAGCTAACGGTGTACCACGTCCGTTTGCTAATGGCGGAATGCAACCTGTTCCAATCCAAGCACCACGTGCACCACCACCACCACCTCCACAAGCTTATCAAACTCAGCCACCACCACAACAAGCTTGGCCATCTCAACCACAACAACACGGAATTCCACCACCCATGCAATTCCATCCTCCTCAAGGAATGCCACAGCCACCACCTCCCCAGTTTCATCATCACCAACAAGGTTACGGTGGCCCAAGACCACCACCACCACCACCTCAAGCCATGGGAATGCACCAACATGGCGGCTGGCCACCACAACACATGCAGCAAGGCGGACCACCACCTCAACAACAACAACCACCACCTATGCACCAATTCCATCACATGTCTATGCCTCCTCCACCACCTCACCAAGGTTGACAATAATCATCTCTCAACTCTTAGACCAAATCAACCTTTCCCTAAGCCCTTTCTTCCATTACAAGTAATCTCAAGGATTCTATATTGTCATTGTTTTCACTTGCAGAGAATCTCTTATCTTCGTTTTAGAGAACGTGTAGAAATTAATACGCATGTCTGGTTTTTTAGTTTTGTTTTTTTCGTGTTGGTTACTGCAGAAACTCTGATGCCGTGTGTTTTTGAATTTAGTAACCAAAACTGTGCTGTAAAAACTCAATTATTCACTTCTGACTCTCGAGGTTGCTTTTTACACTAAACAAGAAAAAAAAAAAAAGACAGGGAGTGATGGCACAGAGAGGTGGCTTGCTGTTTAAGTTATGGACCCATTTATCCAAACTCCAATACTCTTTCTGGTCATTGATTGAGAATCGTCGACTCAGTGATGATTCAGTTTCTTCAGTATGAAGAAAAAAAAAACCCTTAAAGATGGAGATTCATTTGTTAAAAGGACCAATATTCAAATTCAATTAAAACTTTTTTTTTTGTCTCTTTTGATTTCAATCATTTGTCACTTCGTTTGCTGAGCCAAACTTGGGGTTTGGTCCACATCGACTGTCCACGTGTCATCTACTAAGCATTTAGAAATCGAACGTGTAAGATACGAAAAGAAAAAGTGAACATCTGTTCTCTTTCTGAAGCGTTCTTCTATAGTAAATTGTGAAAACCACAGTTCTTGTGTTTGTTTGGTTGAACCTTTTTTTCTTTTAAATAAACAATAGAGTATTAAACTTTTGTAAATTCATTCACACACTTTTTTTTTCTGGATTATCCACATACGATTAATTAACTAAAGAAAAGTAATTAAAAAAAAGAAGCAATTATTGCGAGTGAATATGATTATGAGTACTTTTTTTTGTGTCGACAAATCGAATATCTATGCACTCTAAGGATTGGAATCTAAATCGTCCAAAATATACGATTTAATTTGGAATTTCGCATTTAAATGATTACAATTTCAATAATTGCACCGCCGCATAATTTACATTAACATTTACACCAACCAGTTAAAATTAAAACTTAGAATCTAATTAACACAGGATTTAACGTTATTGTTTTAACACTCGTCATAATCTGAGAGTCGAACAGTCGAGAAGGATGATCGTCGACCACCACCGCCATTACCACTGGAGAACAAAGCAATCCAAACCTCAGAAAACGCTTTGACAATCGCGCGGTGGTGACGTTTCGCGTTTAGCGTTAGGAAACAGCGTAGAAGCTGCTCAAGCTCAGCCACCTCAAACATCTTCTTCTCTACTATCATCTCCATCATCGAACCCTTGAAATCTTCGTACGGATCCTCCGATCTTTTCACCACCGCAACTCCCTCCACCATCACCGCCCCCGCCGTACACGGCATGAATCTCTGCACGAACGATGACAGTCTCGCTGGAGACGACGACTCGCTTTCCTCGTCAACCGCCGAAGATAAGCTTTTTCTTCTCTCCGTCGTTGTTTTCTTCTTTTTCGGTGGGTGTCTCCGTTGTTTTGTAACACGTGGCAGCTCTGAAGAGGAATCTTCCGGCGAGAGGTTTGTAGATGATGGTAAGAGACTCTCCCTCTCCGTTTCCGTCTCCTCTTCGATTTCTTCGGCGGAGAAAGTGCTCCCTCGCTGCCGTGAGTTTCTCTCGTTCTTCCCTGATTTCCGGCGATCAACTCTTTCTGGCCCGCCGTTGCAGATTTTCCGACGAGGCGATTCGTACTCTCCTTCCTTTGCTTCAGCAATCACGTGCCACTTCCCCTCGCTTTCCCACTGAAAGCTCGGCGTATGCGGCGGCGATAAAGACGGTGAATTCCTCCGGTTAAGATCTAACGGCGTAGATGAGCGTCGCCGACCTGAGCCGCAGCCAAATACGGTTAACACATGTAGTCTGAAAGAAGAAGGACGTTTTGACCCGGTGGTGTCTGCGGAGGAGTTAACCAGTGATGGAAGTCGACGGGGAATTGAAGGGACGGGATTGAAAGGTAGAGAGGAGGGATCTTTTGAACGGCAAGATCTGAAGGAGAGGATTCTTGATATCTTTAATTTGAAACGTTTCGTCATTTTTTCTTTTTTGGGGTGAGTGTGGAGAAGTGAAAGAAATATGGAGCAGCAAATGAGACTTTTCTGTCTCTGTTAAGATATATATATATACAGACAAACACATTCGTATTTTTATTTTATTTTGTATGCATTTATACCGACATTAGACTTTCTAACCTAAGGCTTTCAATGGTAACAGCGTCTAGTTTACAAACGATTAAAACCGTTTTTATTCACCATTCATAATATTTGGTCCGCAATAGTACGGACAAAAAAAATAAAAGAAATCCGCTGCATATTAAGTGCGGACTAGTTTTAGTTTTGTGAAAAAATAATGGTGATTCGGAGCGGTCTTTTGGCCGCTTCAAAAATAGAACGTTTAATCCGTAGACGGTTCCGACCGCTGTCACCACTCAAAGCCTAACTGCTTTTTTTAAAGAGTTAGGCTATGCAATAGAAATAAATTGACAAAGCCCAAGCTAGGTGATTGAATTGAACCAGGTGACTGAATCATATCAACCCAAATTGAACGAAATCATTTTTCTGTACCCAAATTTGACTTAAAACTTGAATGAGCATGGTCAGTGAAATTAGATACATCTAATCTTGGGTATAAAAATTAAAAAGTGGGGTCGTAATTTAAGCTTAACATGATGATTTGATGGAAATGGTAAAACTACATAGCTAAGATCAAACCTCAACTACCGAGCTGTTCTAGTGCGAGCACTCATTATAAACTTGATGCAGAATTGACCTTTGTTAATCACGGAGACAATATCAAAATCGAAAACCTAAATTTTGTAAAACAGCAACATCGATGCAAGTTGAGTCCACTTGTAACTAAAGTTGTCTACTTTAAACATTCATATCATTCTCACAACAAAAAGGATACAAAAAATCAAATAGTGTTCCCAACAACTAGATGTTCTGTTCATACTCGATATATAGTAAAAAGCATATAATCTAAATACTATCATGACGAGTACCACAAAGTCACACAACATGATCCTGCTCACTAACTTTATACCTCAAAAGTCAAAAGTCAAGTCAAAACCCAACTCCAAGACTTAAAAGATCAAATAACAACAAAGCTTAAAGCTTGATGAATGATCCGTAAAGAACAAGAATAAAGGAATAATGCAATTGTGAGTTTTATATAACAGACTGATTGAAAAACAAATCACACTGGTTAGGATTAGGAATCACTCGATCTGACCAACAATAGAACATTGATAATGGATCAGACACGAGCCTATGGTGGGACTCGTGGATCTCCCTTGAAACGAATGAACGAATTGTCAGACCGGCCACAGAGGAAACCGTGAACTGGAAAGTGGCCAATATGTTTCATGCATGAAGGCACACAAAAATGGAATAAGAGAAAATTAAGAAACTGCTATCGGGAAGAGAAAAGGAAATCATTTGTATCCATGGGAGCGAAAGATAAGGAAATAACCCATCTTGGAAATACTTATACTTTATATATTAAAAAAAAGCTCACGAAAATTAGGTTTAATCTTCAACTACTCCCTTTTTAAAATTAGTTTTTCAGAAAATTTTCTATGGCTTCTTCAAAGTTGTCAAAGTGTTCATCGTCGCTACCTTATGAGTTAGTAGAAGAGATACTTTACAGGATTCCACTCGGATCTTTGCTACGATTCAAATCCATATGCAAACAATGGTACGCTCTTTTTAACGACAAGAGATTCATCTACAAACACTTGGATCTCTCCCGGAAACGATTCTTACAAATCGATCGTCACAATGAATCGGTTCAACTCTTCAATCTTCAGACCCAAGCTCCCTCATGTTTACAAGGTACACCTGAAATTCGTAGAATGATTCACTGCGACGGATTATTGCTATGTCAGTGTATTACAAGATATAGTTGTGGGGATGATACATATTACAGTAAGCTCGCAGTTTGGAATCCGGTTTTGAGCCGACTCAATGAGATTAAACCCTCGAGATCTTACAAACGGCATGATGTCGTCTATGGTTTTGGATACGACAGTGTATCTCGTGAAAACTACAAGATCTTGAGGTTTAATGTTAAAGAAAGTTCAGATATCGAGATCTATGAGTGCAAGTCTAAACTCTGGAGCAGTGTTGATGCTGCTCTCGATTCGTGTGTAAAGCTTTGGCATCCTGAGGATCAAGGTTTTTCTATGAATGGAAACATGTACTGGATTGCTCATAGGAAGAAGGATAAATCCGAAACCGAAATCTTCTTACAAAGTTTTGATTTCTCCATAGAGACATTTAAAGACATAGGCTGCGGTGTTCCCTTCGAAACTGATTATTGGAAGACATTAGTCCTTTCAAGTTTCGGAGGAGATAGACTTTCTTTATTACATCAACATAGACGTGAGGAGGTTGAGGTGTGGATTACAAACAAGGTGACCGATGAGGTTGTTTCGTGGAGCAAATATATAAATATTACTCGCCCTGACCTTCCGATATTACATGAATACAATCATTTCATTTTCCCGGCATACTTCATTGACCACAAGACCAATAATATCATGGTATTGTGCAGGGAACTCGATGTCTCGAAGAAACATGTTTACTTCAACGTTTACGAAATAAGTGACGGTGACATTAAAAAACAAAGTGTCGAGGTAGTAGGATCTAGTTGTTGGGGTGGCATAAATAACTACTGCTATGTATATGTTCCAAGTCTGGTTCCGGTTCCAGAATAAGAAGAAGACTAGTTCCTCATGCAGCGCACATCTATAGTTTTCAGGGGTTTTTTTTTTTTTTCCTTTTAGTTTTCTTGCTAGGGTTTTCGATTCCCTGTTATTTTAGGACCGAGTCTGTTTTTTTTTTTTTTTTTTCTTATTGTCATTTAGGCTTTGCTTTTACTAACAATAAAACAGAAAAAAAAAAAAAAAAAAGACATTTGTTCTACCTTTCGAAGAAAAAGTCTTGACTTATATTAGATTAAACATCGATCTATATGGATATTTGTAGAGAAAAGTATTTGTATAAATGTTGATGTTGATATTTAGACAAAAATATTTGTTGTATAAATGTTGATGTTGATTTTTAGACAGTGTATATCGTGAGGCTACGTAGCGAGGGTCTTCGGTACTTCCTCCTCATATCCTTATCGTGGCGATAGTGGTCGGGCGGTAAGAAAGTTCAGAGGGACGGGGTCATGGCCAAGGGATGAATGTTACACGACGGTGTAACTTCCAATCGCAATGGGCGGAGTGGGAATGTGATGTAATATTCCATGTGACTTGGAATTTGAATGCTCCTCCGAGAGTAAAGATGCTTTGGTGGCGAACAGTCTTCTTGCTTCTTGTGTGGAGAGATGGAGGAGGATCTAAATCATCTGTTATTTCAATGATTTGTTGCTAGAGAGGTTTGGACTTACTTTAACAGGTGATTGAAATAAATTAAAAGATAATTTACTGAGGATTTAAATAGCAATCTAATTTAACTCTTTGCTTCAATCACCACCATTTTAAAAGAATATTCTGTACTTGGGATGGAAGGCAAGAAATAGGATGGTTTTTGAGAATAAGAGAGATAGAGAGTATTGTGCTTTAAGGAATCTTAGTCAGTGTAAGCAGGCAAACAATATGGAGTTAAGTGAAATGAATGAAATGAGCAAAACTGGTAATTCCATTGGAGAAACTGAGCATTATAGATGCTGTGTTGATGCTTCTCCGGATGGTTGTGCAGGAATTGCTTGGAAGATGCTGTCTAGAAGATGCTATATATTCAGTCTTGTTCGGCACTTTGGCTAACAGTAAAGTCAAGTTCCCTGGAGATTGTCAGATTCTGCTCAATAAGCTTCATAGAAGTATAAAAGGATCGGTTAAGGATGTTGATATCATTATGTAAAGTCAAGTTCCCTGGAGATTGTCAGATTCTGCTCAATTAGCTTCATAGAAGTATGAAAGGATCGGTTAAGGATGTTGATATCATTATGTATGTTCAAGATATCAAGTAATTTAACTGTTGAAAGGCAGTTCCAGTTTGTCTACCTCCCAAGATGTTTTCTAAATGATGTTGGATAAGGATGCCAAACTGTCTCGTTTTTGTAATCAGTTTGAAAATATGTTTTGTCGTCAACGAAAACAAAAAAATGACCCTTAGAACATACCTATTAAGGGTTTATAATCCAGGTTCAGAAATTTTTTTTTTTATTTTTATTAGTAGACCCCACTAGAAAACAAAATCCCGTCTCCTGCAGTTTCTCTTGAGAGAGACCCTATCTCCTCGGATTCGCCACGTGGTAATTCGTGATTGGTCTAGAATTTTTTTTTCTTTTTTTTCGCAATTACAAAAAAAAAATTATTAAAATAATTATTTTTAAAAATCCTCTTGAAATTCATTAATGGAGATTGTGTTAGAATTGGACCACTTGAATAATTCATATTATATCTACCAAAATCATTACTATTGAAAATTGGAAAGAACAGAAACCTTGAACAAGGTCATTTTTGAGGACTCTAAATTACAAGAAATAAAATTCTGCAAATGATTTTAGTAAAAGCCAGAAAAAGAGGAATCTGGTAATAAAAACAATTTCTTTACTCCATTGCCATTCATATTTATTTTGTGATAAGAAATTGATATTTGCCCAAGACACACTCCAATTCTCTCACATTAAAATCAACAAGAGAACCAAATTGCTCATACCGAAATTCCACATTACCCATGAAGCAACAAAAAAATCTGTTTTCAAACATCACCTTCTCTAATCATATGTTCAAAGTACGCATCAACCTAGTTTGATAACATATAATCTTGGGTATAAAAATCTAAAAAATAAAAACTTTCCCAGTGGGGGAGTCAAAACAATAAATGACTGAATTGGTAAGCTACTGCAAGAAACAAACCCGACAACAAATGAAAATTTAAACGTGGAAGAAGAGCTTGAAAATTTAAACGTGGAAGAAGCAATAGAAATATATATGCGAATGAATAGAGCTTGTAAGAGCCGTTCAGATCCATTCAGTCTTAAAAAGTTAGAAAGAGAGGAGAGACAATACTCGAGAGATGAGAACAAAAGTCAACTAAGGTAGCTGGAGAGTTTCTAGGTTTAAAGTTGATAACTGGTTTCTATGTTTAACCGCCTGGGTATTTCGATTTCTTTGGCAATGAAGTTGATAACTTGACTCTAAAGACGAAACGACGAGATAAGTTGTTGAATAAAACATAACATAACCTCAACTTCATTTTCAACCCAACACACAAAACAAAGATTACAAATTAGTTCCATGCCATTACAAATTATTATACAAACATAAGCATATCGCAACCATCACGTGTTTGTTCTTCTTCGTTTTAACTTGTAGCCTAGCGTAACTTCAAATTTGCGGCAATGTCATCAGCAAGAGAACCACATCGAAGCTGCTCCACTTCTCTTCGAAGTTCTCCATTGTGTAGCCTCCGAATTTCATCTCTCAATTCAATCAACGCTCTCTCAGGCCACCCATAAACTTCCTCTTCATCAAACTAATCAAAAAATTTGCAATGCTCACGACCACCATACTACAATAACCAATATATATTTTCATACATATACCACATTAAATGTGCTAACTAAAAATGATATAGAATAATATACCAAACCTTATATCGTGGACAGCCGTAGAACTTTCGACCCAGATTTTTGTCCGTCTATACCGTAATGATTTTTACCGGTAAACCACAGTCACAAAACCGACCTTTTTTCATCCCACTCCGCTGGCTTGACGACACCGATTCCATCTACAACAACATAGATAATAAAGTATAATAATTTCCCACAAATACAAGAACTCAAATGGAGGAAACAAACATGTTTTCACTTGTTCCAAACGTATTGCGAACCCTCTCTACTTTTCCTGCTCGATCTCCACCGCCTCCCCTACACAAATTCTGGGTTTGATTTCGAAACTCCCAAATCGATTTGTATATAAGAACCCTAATATACTCTCTCTTTCACCAACACAAATTCTGGGTTTTGATTTCAAAACCCCATCGAAAGAAAATTATTTTTGTCTTTTTTATTTTTAAACTGTTTTTCAATTTTACTGTTCACTACTTCAGGTTACGGGAAATAACTATTCTTAATTGTAAAAAAGTAACCGAGATGACGGAGTATGTAACGAGTTAACGGAAATAGTGATTCGGACATACTTTCTGAATGTTGGTGCATGTGGTTATGTGTTTTCGATTGTTCGTGTAGTTATCTGAACAATTTAATAGTTTGTTTGTGTGGCCATATAAAGTCTGATCGTTGGCGTAGTTGGCAACAAATTTTTCGAAAAAAATAATAAACATTGATATTTTAATAGAGGATAGAAAATTACTAAATAATTTCAGAAAAATCCACATGAATATCAAAGCTATTTCTTACATCCACAGCTAGAAAACCCCCAAATTTAAATGAAATTTTGACGTCGAAAGCTAGGGTCTATTAGATAGACAATGCAAGTGGACTTCAACAGACAAATCGGGAAGATGATGACTGAACTTAGAGGAGACAGATAAGAAAGAAGAATAGAGAAAATAAGAGAGTGACAGAGATGAGAAAAAAAACCTGGTGAAAGAAACTGAGAAAGAGATGGAGAGTCGTTGATGCGATTTTTTCTTAGATTTTGTGACATGAATTTATAATATATATGCGGCTTTAGTCATTGGGTTTATCTTATTTCTGCATTTTAATTCAGTAAATTGGTTTGAGCGTGTAAACCGATACTCTGTCGTTTTGGGAATACGTTAGGTAAGGTCGATAACATAACAATATATCTTCTTCAATCTATTTTCTCTCAATCGATCATCATCAACACTGAATCCACGTTATATAAGTGGTGTTCCTTCACCTTCCAGATCTGTTTTTACTTATTAATCGACCCACTCATTAATAATCCGTCAAAAACCTTAAAATCATTTTTATTATATATTGTCATGAATCTATATTCTTTCAACATATTTCAAGACATTTACTTATCTTTTCCTATGTGAGATTTTTAATTTTTTTTTGGTTTTCCAGTATTTACAATCTGGTTGTTTCTTTTAGAATAATTTTTTTTTTTTAAAAAGTTTGCATATCATTATCATTAATACACATCAGCATAATTATTAAAATAATTCATAAACCTAACAAATAAAACACAACAACCTAATTAAAACATCATAATTAAACTACATAAGACTTAATAACAAAAGAACTCAATCTATTACTAACAAAAATTAGAGCTATAAGCTCCTAAAACTATCCACATGTGTTTTAATTCCACCAATTGAAAGTTTGCATCTCATCATCATTAATACACATCAGCACAATTATTAAAATCATTCATAAACCCAAAAAATAAAACCCAACAACCTAATTAAAACATCATAATTAAACTACATAACACTTAATAACAAAAAAAAAATAATCTTTTACTAGTAATAATTGGAAGATAACATAACAAAACTCGAAGATAACAACATATGTCAATTACAAAACATTGAAAAATTACAAAACAAGAGAGATTATACCTCATCAAATCCATGGCAAACACCACGAAATCCATCATATAAATAATTAGGGTTCAACTATTTCAACCCAGATTCCTTCTGATCAAGAACCTTAGTACCTAGACAACCATAATAATAGATATACTTATCAACTACCACAAATGTCTATAAAAAAATCAGATATACCTCGCCGTAGTACTTCGATTATGATTCTCGACATTCTTTCATTAATTGTAGTGGATCAAAATTTTCGTAAGACGTAAGTGAATCTTGACCGTTCCATTTGTGAGATTCCTCACATATTGTAGGAAAATGCGACTCCTTTCCACACTACAAAAAAGAAGAAGAAGATGGGTTTATATAAAATATTATATAAAAAAAAAACTTAAATAAAGAATTACATTTCCACACTAGTTAAGCGCACAATTTGAGCAAACCGAGTCATAAATGTTATCATTTTCTCCATTGTGACAAGAAGGACACGCATGAGTCATTGAGAACCTGAAACAATCCCACAAAAATTATGAAATCTGATTGTAGTAAATTATGGATTGTGTCAAAAAGTAAAAAACCAACTCTAAATGTGGAACTAAAACCCTACAAAACTGCAAAGACAGAGCTTTGCTTGTCACACCAAGTAACTGCTAATCAATACAAAATCTTTTGTAAGATAAAGACCAGGAAGCTCCATTAAAAGTTTGCATGTCATCATCATTAATACAAATCATCACAATTATTAACATCATTCATAAACCCAACAAATAAAACCCAACCACCTAATTAAAACATCATAATTAAACTACATAAGGCTTAATAACAAAAAAAAAAACTCAATCTATTACTAATAAAAATTTGAGCTATAAACTCCTAAAACTGTTCACATATGTTTTGATTCCACCAATTAAAAATTTGCATGTCATCATCATTAATACACATAAACACAATTATTAACATCATTCATAAACCCAACAAATAAAACACAACAACCTAATTAAAACATCATAATTAAACTACATAAGGCTTAATAACAAAAAATTAGTAATAAAAATTGGAGCTATAAACTCCGAAAACTGTTCACATGTGTTTTGATTCCACCAATTAAAAGTTTGCATGTCATCATCATTAATACAAATCATCACAGTTATTAACATCATTCATAAACCCAACAAATAAAACCCAACCACCTAATTAAAACATCATAATTAAACTACATAAGGCTTAATAACAAAAAAAAAAAAAAACTCAATCTATTACTAATAAAAATTGGAGCTATAAACTCCGAAAACTGTTCACATGTGTTTTGATTCCACCAATTAAAAGTTTGCATGTCATCATCATTAATACACAACAACACAATTATTAACATCATTCATAAACCCAACAAATAAAACCCAACAACCTAATTAAAACATCATAATTAAACTACATAAGGCTTAATAACAAAAAAACTCAATCTATTACTAATAAAAATTGGAGCTATAAACTCCGAAAACTATTCACATGTGTTTTGATTCCACCAATTAAAAGTTTGCATGTCATCATCATTAATATTAATCAGCACAATTATTATATCATTCATAAACCCAACAAATAAATCCTAACAACTTAATTAAAACATCATAATTAAACTACATAAGACTTAATAACAAAAAAAACCTAGTCTATTACTAAAAAAAGTTGGAGCTATAAGCTCCTAAAGCTATCCACATGTGTTTTAAGTCCACTTTTAAAAGTTTGCATGTCATCATCATTAATACACATTAGTACAATTATTAAAATCATTCATAAATCCAACAAATAAAACCCAACAACCTAATTAAAACATCATAATTACATTACATAAGGCTTAATAACAAAAAAAAAAAACTAATCTAAATACAAAAAAAAACACAAAAAACACAAACACTTTAGTGAAAAAGGAAATTGAACCATTTATAAGAGTGTATAAAACAATTCTTTTTCAAAAAAAAAAACAAAACAAAAAGACTTTACGAAAATCTCCAAACCAAAACAAAAAATCTTTAAGAAAATCAACATCTACTCTTAATAAAAGCTACCGAATTTAGAAATTACAATTAATTAAAATCATTCATAAATCCAACAAATAAAATCCAACAACCTAATCAAAACATCATAATTAAACTAAATAAGGACTAATAACAAAAAGATCAAATCTAAATAAACAAAAAAACACAAAAACTTAAGAGGAAATTGAACCATTTATAAGCGTGTAGGAAACAAATTATTTTCAAAAAAAAAAAAAAACCAAAACAAAAGGACTTTAGAAAATCTACAAACCAAAACAAAAAACTTTAGGAAAATCAACATCTACTACAAATAAAAGCTACAGAATTTAGAAATTACAATTATTAAAACCATTCATAAACCAAACAAATAAAACCCAACAACCTAACTAAAACATCATAATGAAACTACATAAAACATCATAATTAAACTACATAAGACTTAATAATTAAAAAAAAACCAATCTAAATAAACCAAAAAAACACAAAAAAAAACACAAAAACTTTAGTATAAAAGGAAATTGAACCATTTATAAGAGTGTAAGAAACAATTTTTTTTTATAAAAAAAAACATAGCAAAAGGATTGTAGGAAAATTTGCAAACCAAAACAAAAAGACTTCAAGAAAATCTACATCTACTACTAATAAAAGCTACCAAATTTGGAAATTATAGAAAATCAACAAAATAGAATTTGATACCAATTATGTTTTGGAATTGGGAAAATCCTCACATTAGCAATAGTTATGTCCTATATAAATAACCATATATTGTATGTTTAGTCCTAAACTATCAAGCACATTCGTTTCTAAGATGAAGAGCTTATTGTATTTAAATCAGATGTGAGATACTAACAATGGTGGTTGATTAGCTTCAAAAAGATTTTGTTAACAAGAAACTGCTTGTTCCGGTTCTACACTTTTGGGAAGCATGAAACCCAAAGAAAAAAATTTTAATTATGAGTCTTAAACTGCTCCTTATCGACCAAAAGTTAATTGTTAAATTTACTCACGCATAACCTAATAAACAGTAAAACTTCTCTAATACAATGTTTTCTTACAAGCATTCATACCGAGTAACCAAATAGTTTTTTACGAAGAAAATCTCAAGGTCGATGCAGTCTACAAGATTAAAAATTTCTCGGTTATTAACAACAAAATCAGTTACAGGGTGGTTTCTCACAAGTTCATGATTCAGTTCACATCCCAAACAACTTTACTCTAAGACAATCAAGCTAGTACCTCTATTGCAAGACATAAGTTTAGGTTTTGTCCTTATGCTAAATTTGAAGAAGTTGTATTAAACATGGGTTTAGATCATTTTCAAACTCTAAGTTATTTCTTAATTATAACTTATGTAGAAATAATCAAACAAATGTTATTCATAGAGATGTTAGATATAATATAACCCATTAATTTGATTTATCAAACATGGAATATCTAACATCACCATAAATTTGAATAAGCTATTTCTACCAAACAAATGTTATCTCAACGTCTAACTTGCTAAATAACTTCTCTAAACTCAAGCTTCTTGTTTCTACTATTATCACAATCCAAATGATTCCAAAGACAAAATATATTATGGAACTTATGTATAAACCTAAGTGAAGGGCTCCATAACTTCGCACAATATTGGTTAAAACTTAAAATTATAACATTAACTTTTATAAAAACCTTGAAAATCATGAAAGGCTCACTGAGCTCGATATCCATTTCAACTGAATCACCCAAGTGCTTCCAGAATCCATCAATTGGTTTCACTTGACTTTCACATACTCTGATTTCTGACCTCACCTTACTTTGGTCGATATGGGCATATTGAAAATATACATCAAACAACGTTAACCAAAATTTTACCACAGTAAAATAAAACAATGTATACCAAACTTAGTATAAAGTGGAATTGATTCAGAAGAGAACAACTTCATACCTCTTTCCTCTTTCTTCTCCTAATCTTGTGACTCTGATGGATCACGTTCACTAGTCAATAGTGCCAGCAGCGAGTAAAATTATGTTAAGTGGATCGCTATACAGTGATTTCCAAATTCGAAAGATATTGGATTACAAGAAATACATTCCTAACAAACTCAATCTCAATTATACACTTATGTAGAATTAGATTAATATTTGAATTAGCAGCAACCAAATAAATTATTCAATGAGTTTACATATTATCTCTGATGTGCTAGCAAAAAATATCAAAATAAACACTTTATTCCATATCAACTTCACCAAAAAATAAATCTTTAAGACTCTAGAATCTACAAATCATGTAAATAGAAATATCTCAATCACCACTTATCCCTAGCACTACTTCACAAAACTCAACATAGAGAACAATAACACATTGCTCGTAACAGAAAGCTAATATTGCTATAAGTGTAAGGAAGTTGTGCCTATTATTCAAGAATCCAATTCTACTATGTGAAACTTCAACAAGTGAAAGTGGAACCTTCAAGCTGGTTGGACTTAATGCTTCTCTCCAAAATCCAACCGACTGTGATTGTTGAGAAAGGTAGCCAAGTTTTGAACCGTATAATGTCGTGTGTATGAAATCTCGAACCTGTTACAGTTAACCAATAGTTACGCCCAAATTTTTGAAATCACCGAATGCAAATGTGACAAAAAAACATCATGAATTTACAAAAACATAAACTAATACAACGAAATCTTAGTTTAGATTCATCTACAAAACAAAGAAAGATAGAAATTGATGAAGATGACTCAACAAGGAGAAAAAAAAATAAATCAAATTTTTTTAAAAGGTTTGATCAATTGGTTCATATGTCATAGTATTTCCTCTAAAACTATCAAATACGACTTATCAAGGTCATTTCCTTACATACTACCGGCAAAACAGAATCAACAACAAACAAACTAAATTATGTTAATAGGGAGAGAAATGCGAGAATAGATTAACAATAATCTCACGAAAACTGATTCATCAACTATTAGTTTCTTATTCGGGAATCTCGAAACGAACAAAGGCATGACAGCTCGAATTGATCAAAATTTCCAACAACAATTTTACTTCGAAACAGTAAAGGATCTATCGAAAAGGGATAAATCGACATGTGAAGTTTATCGTTCGATCAACATTTAACTTCTTTACTTAGGCATGCTGGTGTAATAGCGAATTTCTAATCGGTTCAAGTAAAATTGTGAGAGAAGTCAATGCAATCCAAATGTTAAATTCAAATAAATTTATAAGAAAAACATTGACAAACTTACTTTTATTTTTAAGAAAAACATATAACTTGACAAAATGATGCATTTTATTTTCAAAATATTTTCCAAAAAATGTTGTCAAATGAATTTCTAATTGAATGCAAATTAAATGGTAAAAAGGTATTTTATTAAATATGAAATTATTAAATGTCATCATATCAATGGATATATATCACATATATAAATAAACTAAACAAAAAACATTAACATACCCGGGCGTAGCCCGGGTGAAAAACCTAGTCTATACTATATAAAAGTTGGAGCTATAAGCTCCTAAGACCGTCCACGTGAGATTTAAGTCCTCCAATAGATACATTACATGTCATCATTATTAAAATCTAATAAAAAAATCAACAATTCTAATAAGTCTGTAATTGATAAACTCAAATATCTATGTAGGATTTAAGTCATCCAATAGAAATATTACATGTCATCCTCATTAAAATCTAATAAAAAACCCAACATCAGCAGGATTTAAGATCACCAATATTCATTTACTTATTCAATAACCTGTTAAATTTATATGGTAAGAAATTAAATGCAATGTAAAAGCCCCATTAATTGGTAGTTGAATATGTAAATAATTTTTTTTGCACTATCCGGTCCAACAAATTGGAAAAAGTGTTGTGTAGAAATAAGAAAATACATAGAAATCCAAAAAGAAAAGTTTGGAAAGTGTTTTTATGCAATGTCTATTGATAAAGCTAATCACGAGATTAAGATGCAAAGCTAATTTTTAAAAATAAAAAAAGACATAAATTGTTAAGTAATCAAAGATTTATATCGTTATTATTGTTTATGAGTTATTCTTACAGAAAATGTAAGTTAAAATTTGTTTCTTAACTAAATATGAGGCGATTAATTTAAGAGGAAATTATTGTAAGTGCCACGACGAAAAAAATGTTGCAAGTGAAAGTCAGGTTCGGACCATGCCAAAAATCAGAAAGGAGGTTACGGTCGTACCATGTGTTTCCTCAAAGCCGTGTCTTCCCTTATACAGAAAAGCATCCGCCTTATCTCCCCCCACACCAAACAAAAATTGAAACTTATCGTGTTATTTGATAATCAATAATAATATATCGATGATAGAGAGTTTCAAGATGCGTGGAAAATAAATGATGTTTTAATAACACAAACACAGTGAAAAAAGTTGGATGACTTAGAATTAAAAAGTAAAATGTAACTCGTGCATCGAAGTATATTGTCGTTTCACATAAGTTCAACTATTAAAAAGTTAGGCGATCAATAAATTGACTTAGGTTTTAGTTTGTTAGAATGAAATGACAAGATTGATTGGAAACTATAATTTTTTTAGTATACAAGACGAGTTTTATACTGAGATAATGAAAATTAGGTTTTCCATCGAAGATTTGTGAACTGTGAATATGTTTCGGTGATAGAACCACCGTAATAGAAGACGACGGTCGCGCTGCAGGTATGTGATCATCAAAAGGTGGTGGGAATTAATTTTACGTTTAGGGTCTTGTCAAGTAGACCTAAATGAATTTCCAATTAAGTGGTTATTATTGTAGGTTGTAAAAAATTATGCAGTTTGGCAATAACGTAAAATAATTTCAACATTATTGTCCAAGAATGTTCAAGTATCAATACCATTAGTATCGTTTTAGTATGGAATTTTGGAAATGTTTTTGGAATTTTGTGATAAATGTGGGTTGTCGGGGAAAGGAGTTACATTAAATTTGGGTAATGGTTATTTGGTGACAATGTTAGCGGTATTCGGATTTGTCTATAGAGAAATGGAGTATTGTGTATGTTTATGATGTTTGTAGGCATACCATTTTATCCATAAACATGCATACGTATTCAACCTCAGATGGTAGAAGGGGTAACTCAGCCTTATCTTTTTCTGAGAAAATTTTTACTTTCTTCATCGTCTAATTGTGTCGTGCAGTTACAGGGATGGACCTACAAAATATAAATGTTCAAGAAGCTATACTTAAAATATCCAAATTTCTAAATTAGGTTAGTGGTGGGGTTCGCTACCCTGCATAACTCAGCCCAAATCACTGAATCTGCTTGTTCGTTACAAGCTAGGAAAACCGATAAGTACATTCTCATGACTGATGTCACTAGCTGAAGAAAGTGAACAAACCATAGAAACACAACAAAATTTATTGGAAGATAATGAATAATAAATAAATAAATATTCATTATCCCTTGAAGGAAGGTCCATCCCTTTAGACTGACTTGTAGAATTAATAAAAAAGGAACTCCACCCCTCCCCTCCCCTCAAAATTTTCAGGGACATTCGCAACTAAGAAGATGAGGAAATTAGGGTTTTAGTCTTTTATATTGATCATATTCTTTAGTCTGAGTTACATATCTGCAACTCCATATTTATAGAGCTGTCCAATCCCATGTAGTCCCTTCAAAACTTTATTTAATAATACAAAGACTCACCCAATCCATAATATATATATATTATATATATATATATATATATTTTATATAGTTTATTGAACTCTCACATCATAAAATTCTCAAAATCTAACAGTTTATCATTTACCCTCCTAGATTCCACGGTTTTAGATTAATTTGAAAGATTAAGTATAAGATATTACACTATTTGAGAAATTTTAGGGAATTGGTGGGAGTTTGGAAGATTTTAGTAGAAAATATAATTATAATATTCCTATTTCTCGAAGCTGTTGGTGTATGAGGAGAGGTAAAAAAATTTTAATTAGCTACATATTCAAAGTGCATTTATCTTTTTCTGTATGTGTGGAAAATAAATAATATTTTAATTAAAATCAAATCAAGTTTAACAAAATCAATAAACTTTAATAAAATTTAATAAAGTTATGGAATAAATAATGTTTTGAAATAAAGTTTAATAAATCAAATACTGCATTTGTAATTTTTATGTAGGATGTTTTAGAGAATTTTTTGAATATATTAGATGTTTTGTAACTTCTATGTATATTCAAATGCAATATTTTTAGTGATTAACTATTATGCATTTTGTTTAATGATTGGTTGAATTTTATTTAATTAAACAAATAAATAATTTTAATATGCACGTTTTTTAGCTTTAAAATATTATTTATAATAAAGGATGGAGTACCATGCAATACAAATAGATTAATAGACTAAATAAAAAACCACGACATAGAGCGGGAAATTAAAATTAGAAAAATTACATTAATGAAACGACATTTTAAACTAGCTCTTCTTTTACGATAAGAGGATGCTGGAAAGTTACAGAGTCTCTTACTCCACCGCTATTGATATTTTACGAATTTCCATGAACATGGTGGTTTAGTTTGCGATATTTTTTTTTGTTCCTTGCACGAAATCTCTTATCTCTTTGTGTGTTCGACTCACTCTTGTAGTGACTTGACATATGTGCAGCAAACTTTTGTGAAGTTTCAAACACACCATTGCAGTTGGGGCATGTATATGGACCATACTTTTCATACGGTAAACTATGCGTCCGACCATCGTACTCATCCTCTTCACTTCCCTCATCTTCTTTGGAATCGAAGTACTCAATAGTTTCTTCATGGAACCTGGTTGGTTCATGGTTTCTCTTCAAAGATGGACCACCTTGAGGAACATGTTGGTTATGGTACACGGAGTTTTGATGCGGATAAACGACATTGAGAGGTGTCGGGCTCAAGATCTCAAACGGTTTGTCTTGATGTCTATAAACACCATTAAGAGGTGCATGGCTCAAGATCTCGCGCGGTTTGTCAACTACATTTGTAGGATGAAATGTAGGGTTCCAGATATTGGATCTAGAATCTATGGCACGTTTGGCACGTTCAAAATCATTTTGAACAAAGGGAATTGAATTGGTGGGAACAATTGCGGAATATCTTTTGGTGATAGTTTGAGTGAAAGTGACTTGAGAAAGATATAGGTTATCTTCAATAGGAGAATAGGAAGGAACATTGGAAATTTGGACTCTGGGACGCATTCTTAAACAAGAAGAAATGTTTCTCCTCATTTGGTAGGTGGCATATGAATTGGTACATCTAAAAGAAGAGGAAGAGACATGTGAACTTTGATAAAGAGTAAAAGAAGGAGACGGAGCAAACAAATTTCCATGGTTCGGCTGATCAGAAGTAATGAACGTTGATGGAACCGTTTTGGAATGTTGAGTTATTTGGATGGGAGGAAAACTACGGTTGTTCATAGATTCCTCACCGTAAGAGTTGAAAATATTTAAGATTGAAGACATTTCGAGAGAATTTTATTTTATTTTTCTTTTGAGAGAAATAAGAGCGTATTTTTAACCCTTTGCCTACATACCCTTATATATAAATTTTTTCATTAGTAAAATGATAAAGGTTTAGAAAGGAAATTAATCTTTAAAATATGTAAGGAAAAAATCTACTTTAGATTGACTATTTTTAGGATATATTAAATTTTTAGGAGTAAAAAATCTTGACTTATTTATTTAATTATTCAATAACCCCTTATATACATGATAAGAAATTAAATGCAATGTAAAAGTCCCATTAATTGGTAGTTGATTATGTAAATAAATTTTTTTTAATATCCGGTCCAACAAATTGGAAAAAGTGTTGTGTAGAAATAAGCAAATACATAGAAATCCAAAAAACAAAATTTGGAAAGCTTTTTTAAGCATTGTCTATTGATAAAGCTAATCACGAGATTAAGATTCAAAGCTAATTTTAAAAAATAAAAAAGACAAAGATTTATATCGTTATTATTGTTTATGAGTTATTCTTACAGAAAATGTAAGTTAAAATTTGTTTCTTAACTAAATATGAGGCGATTAATTTAAGAGGAAATTATTGTAAGTGCCACAACGAAAAAAATGTTGCAAGTGAAAGTCAGGTTCGGACCATGCCAAAAATCAGAAAGGAGGTTACGGCCGTACCATGTGTTTTCTCAAAGCCGTGTCTTCCCTTATACAAAAAAAGCATCCGCCTTATCTCCCCCCACACCCAAAAAAAATTGAAACTTATCGTGCTATTTGATAATCAATAATAATATATCGAGGATAGACAGTTTCTATATGGGTGGAAAATAAATGATGTTCTTATAACACAAACACAACACAAACACAGTGAAAAAAGTAGGATGACTTAGAATTAAAAAATAAAATGTAACTCGTGCATCGAAATATATTGTCGTTTCACATAAGTTCAACTATTAAAAAGTTAGGCGATCAATAAATTGACTTAGGTTTTAGTTTGTTAGAATGAAATGACAAGATTGATTGGAAACTATAATTTTTTTAGTATACAAGACGAGTTTTATACTGAGATAATGAAAATTAGGTTTTCCATCGAAGATTTGTGAACTGTGAATATGTTTTGGTGATAGAACCACCGTAATAGAAGACGACGGTAGCGCTAAAGGTATGTGATCATGAAAAGGTAGAAGGAAATATTTTACGTTTAGGATCTAGTCAAAACGTCCTGAAAGAATTTTCAATTAAGTTGTTTTTATCGTGGGTTGTAAAAAATTATGTAGTTTGGCAATAATTTAAAATAATTTCAACATTAATGTCAAATAATGTTCAAGTATCAATACCATTAATATCGTCTTAGCATGGAATTTGAGAAAAATTTTTGGAATTTTGTGATAAATATGGGTTGTCGGGGAAAGGAGTTACATTGGTTTGCGTAATGGTTATTTGGTGACAATGTTAGCGGTATTCGGATTTATATATAGAGAAATAGATTATTGTGTATGTTTATGATTTTTGTAGGCATACTATTTTATCCATAAACATGCATACGTATTCCACCTCAGATGGTAGAAGGGGGAACTCAGCCTTGTCTTTTTCTGAGAGAATTTTTATTTTCTTCATTGTCTGATTGTGTCGTGCAATTACAGGGATGGACCTACAAATTATAACTGTTCAAGAAACTATACCTAAATTATCCAAATTTTTAAATCAGGTTAATGGTGGGTTTGCTACCCTGCATAACTCAGCCTAAATCACTAAATGTGCTTGTTCGTTACAAGCTAGGAAAACCGATAAGTACATTCTCATGATTGACGCCACTAGCTGAAGAAAGTTAACAAACCCTAGAAGCAAAACAAAATTTATTGGAAGATAATGAATAATCTCTAGAAATAAAGAAATATTCATTATCCTTTGAAGGAAGGTCCATCCCTTTAGACTGACTTGGAGAATTAATAAATAAGGGACTCCACCCCCCCCACCCAATTTAGGTTCACTATTTTTGGGTTACATTAACTTTTTAGGAGTAAAATATTTTGACTTATTTATTTAATTATTCAATAACCGCTTATATTTATATGGTAAGAAATTAAATGCAATGTAAAAGTCACATTAATTGGTAGTTGATAATGTGGTTAATTTTTTTTGTAATATCCGGTCTAACCAATTGAAAAAGTGTTGTGTACAAATACGCAAATACATAGAAATCCAAAAAAAAAAGTTTGGAAAGTGTTTGTAAGCATTGTGTATTGATAAAGCTAATCACGTGATTAATATTAAAAGCTAATGTTAAAAAATAAAAAAAAGACAAAAAATGGTTAAGTAATACTGGTTAAAAAGAAATCAGAGATTCATATCATTATTATTGTTTATGAGTCATTCTTAAAGAAAAAATAAGTTAATTTATTTTTTTAACTAAATATGAGACGACTAATTTAAGAGGAAATTATTGTAAGTGCGGCAAAATGTTGCAAGTGCGACAAAATGTTGCAAGTGAAAGGTAGGTTCGAACAACGCCAAAAATCAGAAAGGAGGTTATGGACGTACCATGTATTTCCCCAAAGCCGTGTCTTCCCTTATACAAAAAAAGCATCCGCCTTATATCTCCCCACACCCAAAGAAAATGGAAATTTATCGTGCTATTTGATAATCAATAATAATATATCGAGGATAGAAAGTTTCTACATGCGTGGAAAATAAATGATGTTCTAATAACACAAACACAGTGAAAAAAGTTGGATGACTTAGAATTAAAAAGTAAAATGTAACTCGTGCATCGAAGTATATTTTCGTCTCACTTAAGTCCAACTATTAAAAAGTTAGGCGATCAATAAATGGACTTAGGTTTTAGTTTGTTAGAATGAAATGACAAGATTAATTGGAAACTATAATTCTTTCAGTATACAAGACGAGTTTTATATTGAGATAATGAAAATTAGGTTTTCCATCGAAGATTTGTGAACTGTGAATATGTTTCGGTGATAGACCCACTGTAATTGAAGACGACGGCAGCGCTAAAGGTATGTGATCATGAAAAGGTAGTGGGAAATAATTTTACGTTTAGGGTCTTATCAAAACGCCCTGAAAGAATTTCCAATTAAATTGTTTTTATCGTGGGTTGTAAAAAATTATGTAGTTTGGCAATAATTTAAAATAATTTCAACATTAATGTCAAATAATGTTCAAGTATCAATACCATTAATATCGTCTTAGCATGGAATTTGAGAATAAAATTTGGAATTTTGTGATAAATATGGGTTGTCGGGGAAAGGAGTTACATTGGTTTGGGTAATGGTTATTTGGTGACAATGTTAGCGGTATTCGGATTTGTATATAGAGAAATAGATTATTGTGTATGTTTATGATGTTTGTAGGTATACCATTTTATCCATAAACATGCATACGTATTCCACCTCAGATGGTAGAAGGGACAACATAGCCTTGTCTTTTTTTGAGAGAATTTTTATTTTCTTCGTCGTTTGATTGTGTTGTCCCTTCAAAACTTTATCTAATAATACAAAGACTCACACAATCAATAATCTCTCTATATTTTGTATAGTTTTTTGAACCCTCACATCATAAATTTCTAAGAATCTAACAATTTACCATCTACCATCCTAGACTCCACAGTTTTTGATAAATTTGAAAGATTACACATAAGATATTACACTATTTGAGAACTTTTAGGGGATTGGTGGGAGATTTGGAAGATTTTAGTAGAAAATATAATTATAATACCCCTATTTCTCGAAGTTGTTGGTGTAAGGAGAGGTAAAAAAAATTTTAAATAGCCACATCATCAAAGTGCACTTATCTTTTCGTGCATGTGTGGAAAATAAATGATATTTTAATTAAAATAAAATAAAGTTTATCAAAATCAATAAAATTCAATAAAATTCAATAAAATTTTGAAATAAATGATGTTTTGAAATAAAGTTTAATAAATCGAATAATGCATTTGTTCTTCTTTATATATGATGTTTAAGAGATTTTTTTGGATATAGAAGATGTTTTGTAATTTTCTAAGTAGATTCAAATGTAATATATTTAGTGAATAGTTGATTTTTTTTAATATCGTTTAAATGCAACCATTAGTATTATGCATTTTGTTTAGTGATTGGTTGAGTTTGATTTAATTAAACAAATAAATAATTTTAATATGCACTTTTTTAGTTTAAAAATATTATTTATAATAACGGATGACGTACCATAGAAATATATTATAAGACTGAATAAAAAACCGCGACACAGCGCGGGAAACTTAAATTAGAAAAATTACATTAATCAACGAAAATTTAAACAAGCTCTTCTTTTACGATAAGAGGATGCCGAAAAGTTACAGAGTCACTTACTCCATCGCTATTGATATTTTGCGATTTTCCATGAACATGGTGGTTTAGTTTGCGATATTTGTTTTTATTCCTTGCACAAAATCTCTTATATCTTTCTGTGTTCGACTCATTCTTGTAGTGACTTGACATATGTGCAGTTTTGTGAAGTTTCAAACACACCATTGCAGTTGGGGCATGTATATGGACCATACTTTTCATACGGTAAACTATGCGTCCGACCATCGTACTCATCCTCTTCACTTCCCTCATCTTCTTCGGAATCGAAGTAATCAATAGTTTCTTCATGGAACCTGGTTGGTTCATGGTTTCTCTTCAAAGATGGACCATCTTGAGGAACATGTTGGTCATGGTTCAGCTTTGATGGCAAGGAAAACATGGATTTTTGATGCGGATAAATGAAATTAAGAGGTGTCGGGCTCAAGATCTCAAATGGTTTGTCTTGATGTGGATAAATACCATTAAGAGGTGTATGGCTCAAGATCTCGCGCGGTTGGTCAACTACATTTATAGGATGAAATATAGGGTTCTAGATATTGGATTTAGAATCCATGGCATGTTTGCCACGTTCAATATCATTTTGAGCAAAGGGAATTGAATTGGTGGGAACAATTTCATAATATCTTTTGGTGATAGTTTGAGTGAAAGTGACTTGAGAAAGATGGGGGTTATCTTCAATAAGAGAATAGGAAGGAACATTGGAAATTGGGCTCTGGGAGGCATTCCTAGACCAGAGGAAATGTTTCTCCTCATTTGGTAGGTGGCATATGAATTGGTACATCCAAAAGAAGAGGAAGAGACATTTGAATTTTGATAACGAGTAAAAGAAGGAGACAGAGCAAAAAAATTTTCATGGTTCGGCTGATCAGAAGTAATGATGTGATCCTAGGGAGGATCTAGTCCCTGAATGACTCCAATAGGCTGTGAAAGTAATGGTGTGAAGATCAAGATTGCGGAAGTGGTGGTGAAAGTTACGGATTTGTGAAACATGAAGTGGATGGATCTGAGACAAGGATGGAATGAGTTATACTTCTCAAGAATGGTGGAAAATCCTTGGACTATCTACTTGCTCTGTGTGAATGACAAAGGCCAGGCATGGTGGGCAAGGGATTAATTGATGTGAAACTTCCAAGGGGTGCGAAGATTCCCTTTGACTTTCGACTCTTGAGAGGAATGGGAAAGTGTTCCAAAATTTCTTATTCAAGAGGATGATCAAACAAGTTTAAGAAGAATATTTGATAATGAAATGTTTGATGAATCTGAAATGCGAGTACAAGAGAGTTTTTATAGTAATCTAAGGGCATAGGACGAGGCATAAGATCCCCTAGGAATTTACCAAAGCAATTAAGAGAAAACTAGGAAATTACAAAGACATTAAAGAGAAAAGACTTGACTAGTAAAATAACTATTCTCCTTCCTTATTGAAATTTCGTCCATATGGGATAGAAATGGGTAGAATGGGCTTGGTTTCATCAAGAGGCCTTGTGAAAGAGTGATAAGGCTTGCCTCATTAAAAACCTTGTTTGGAAAATCCAATGGGACAAAACCAAACCAAGGGAATAAGAGTAAAAGTCTTATCACCTCTCTTGATGAATGGTTTAGGTGGCTTGGATCACAACTAGGGTAGTTGGATTAGTACACACTAAACTTCCTTGGATGGTGTTGAGAAGGTGTTGTAGTGTTGTCTTAAGTTTGGCTTGCTTGGATCGGGTAATGGGGCCATTAAAGATCTATAGAGTTTCTTCTCCAATATCCGCAAGTTCTAACTGCTCATTAGCTTCTTCATTGGCTTCTTCCTCCTCTGGTTCTAGTTGCTCCTTTGGTTGAGGTTCTTTGCTCGCCATGCTCACATCATCCTCTCCTAGTTGAGAAGGATTTGACCTCAAATCTTAATGACCAGGATCAAAGATCATTCGGCATCGGTTTTGGTTTGCTGGCTGCTCCCTTTTAAAATACTCCAATGATTCAAGATTAGCTCAGGCAACAATCTTCATAAGCCAAACATGGAAGAGCCTCGTTTTTGGAGCATGAAAATTCAGCTCACAACCCTGTATACTCACAACAAAATCTCGAGACAAGTGATCATAGGTGCAATAGGCATAGTCAAGTCTACTAGCAAGCAGATTCTTACTTAGAGCATCTAAAACATATTTCTCATGTTTAGTAGGATCATCTAAGTTAAGATTCAGAATGCTATCATAGTAAACAACTTCTCCAAAGAACAGTTCAGAAACACTCGAAGTATTAGCAACTCTAGTTAATTTATCAATAGTCATCAAAATAGAATTCAGCAAAGAACAACTAAGCTAACATAATTTACTTTTATCGAATTTAAACCTCCATGCCTAAAGAATTTCTTATGATCAAATTCTTCACAAAATGGAAACACATTCTTAAAGTCATCATTTGAATGATAAAGCATCTTAATGTGTTCAACTTCCGCAAGTTTGGCTTGCTTGGATCGGGTAATGAGACCATTAAAGATCTGTAGAGTTTCTTCTCCAATATCCGCAAGTTCTAGCTGCTCCTTAGTTTCTTCATTGGCTTCTTCCTCCTCTGGTTCTAGCTGCTCCTTTGGTTGAGGTTCCTTGCTGGCCATGCCCACATCAAGTAATGAACGTTGATCAAACTGTTTTGGAATGTTGAGTCATTTGGATGGGAGGAAAACTACGGTTGTTCATAGATTCGTCACCGTAAGAGTTGAAAGACATTTCGAGAGAATTTTCTTTTCTTTTTTTTGAGAGAAATAAGAGCGTATTTTTCATCATTTCCCTACATACCCTTATATATAACTTTTTTCATTAGTAAAATGATAAAGTTTTAGAAAGGAAATTAATCTTCAAAATATGTAAGTGAAAAATCTATTTTAGGTTGACTATTTTGGGTTATATTAAATTTTTACGAGTAACAAATCTTGACTTATTTATTTAATTATTCAATAACCCCTTATATTTATATGGTAAGAAATTAAATGAAATGTAAAAGTCACATTAATTGGTAGTTGATTATGTGGATGTGACAGGTTCAACCAATCAAAAGGCTGAGCCTTCCTTAACTTTTTGATTGGTTGAACCTGAAACTTTTTTGTTAACATTAGCCAGCAATTTTTTTGCAGGAGATGCCAAATAAGCATGTTTTTCTGTTACCATTTCCTGAAAAACCTGGACTATGAGACTTATGAGGTGTTCCCTTTTATAATTTAGAAGGCGACTAAAGTATTTTTTATTTTTATTTCAGTGTTTAGTTTCTTTAAAATAAAAATATTTTTAAAATTGTTACATTTGAGTGTGTTAGAGGAAATGTAAAAATATAAATTTAAAATTGTGAATAGTTTTTTTTCGCCATTAAGATTAAATTATTAAATTTTAGTTTATCAATTACTATATTACAATAAATGAGGTCTATTTAACTATATAAAAGGACTTTTTTCAATAATATATGGATTATAATTTTTTTTATCGGAATCATATTTTACATATAATTTTTTTTTTCCAACATGTCATACGATATTGTACCAGAATGATGATTCTAATACGATATTAACTCAAACAACTATCCTAAACTCCATAAAAAAAATTTGTGATAAAACAATATCAGTTGAAAAGATATTAACAAAGATACTGTAAATATACGTTGTCAAAGGAAAATAAATATATAAATGATGAGAATATTATAATGGACAAACGAACGGTAAAATGGGCCCAAATTGAAATTACGAATAGCATAGCCCCATACTAAACATGTTACGTAAGAAAAAAAAATGAAAATGGGAGGAGGTAAGATTCGAACATGCGTAATAAGGGTCAATTGGTACGTTTCCAACCAACTAGTCCAAATTTACTTAACAAACCCTGTATAAAAAACCAATATATATAATTTAATTAGTGTCATGTGATCCTACAACCTATAACGTAAGTCCGCCCTTGATAATATATAAATATATATATATATATATATATATATTACGCATTATAATCTGATATAGTTTTATGATTTTAAAAAATATATACTTTAAAATAAATAAAGTTTACTAAAATTAAACACTCTCTCCATTTTTTTTATAAAATTGATTTTATTATATATATACGATGTTTTTCAAATTTCTATATAGATTAGGGATGAATTAGTTGGCTTACTCACGGACCTAGAATTGGATAAAACTACAATTTTCCTGGTCTCCCATTGACACGCTGTATGATGGAACGTAATGGTAGGAGACATGGAAAAGAAGCCAAACAGGTGGCTAATCTTGTTTAAGCTTTAGAAAGAACATGATATCGTCAATTCGTATTATGGGTAATACAAGATTTGATTCCTACATGAAATTTTGGATAGCATAAATATAATCTATATTTTTTTTCCTTTAATTGTTTATTTTTTAAAGCGTAAGAAATTCATTGGTGTAAAGAAGTTTTTTGTTCAATATAATTTTACATTGATACAAAAAGAAACTTTCTATGTAGATTTAAATGCAATCTTTTCAGTGATTGGTTGAATTTATTTTAAGTTGTTTAAATGCAACCCTTAGTATTATGCAATTTCTTTAGTGGTTGGTTGTATTTTATTTTGGTTTAAATGATATTTTTTTATAAAATTAATCATAATCTTAATATACGCGCTTTTAGCTAATAATTTTATAGATAATAACAGAGGAAACACCATTCAAATTAAATAATAAAAACTGGAAAAAAACCGCGACGTAGCACGGAAACTTAATTTAGAAAAGATACATTAATCAAACAAAATTCTAGAAAAACTCTTCTTTTACGGTTAGGGATGATAGAATGCTTCGGAGCCTCTTACTCCACTGCTATTGATATTTTGTGATTCGCCATGAACATGGTGGTTTAGTTTGCGATATTTTTTTTTATTCCTTGCACGAAATCTCTTATCTCTTTCTGTGTTTGACTCACTCTTGTAATGAGATGACATATGTGAAGCAAACTTTTGTGAAGTGTCAAACACACCATTGCATTTGGGGCATGTATATAGACCGTACTTTTCATATGGTAAACTATGCGACCGACCATCATATTCATCCTCTTCGCTTCCCTCATCTTCTTCAAAATCAAAATAATCATTAGTTTCTCCAAGGAACCCGATTGGTTCATGAATTCTCTTCAAAGATCGACCATCTTGAGAAACATGTTGGTCATGATTCTGCTTTGACGGCAAGGAAAACATGTCTAAATGTTGGTGGTACACAAATTTTTGATGCGGATAAACGACACTAAGAGGTGTAGGGCTCAAGCTCTCACACGGTTTGTCTTGATGTGGATAAACGCCAATAAAAGGTGTATGGCTCAAGATCTCACGCGGTTTGTCAACTACATTTGGAGAATGAAATGCAAGATTCCAGTTCATGGATTTAGAATCCATGGCACGTTTGACATGTTCAATATCATTTTGAATAAAGGGAATTGAATTGGTGGGAACAATAGCAGAATATGTTTTGGTGATAAATTGAGTGAAAGAGACTTGAGAAAGATGAGGATTATCTTTAATAGTAGAATACGCAGCAACATTGGAAATTTGGGTTGTGGAAGGTATTCCTAAACCAGAATGAATGTTTCTCCTCACTTGATAGGTCGTATTTGGGTTGGTAAATCTAAAAGAAGACGAAGAGACATGTGAATTTTGATTACGAGTAAAAGAAGAAGAAGGAACAAAGAAATTTTCATGGTTCGACTGATTAGAAGTAATGAACGTTGAACGAACCATTTTAGAATGTTGAGTTATTTGGATGGGAGGAAAACCACGTTGGTTCATAGATTCATCACCGTAAGAGTTGAAAATATTTAGGATTGAAGACATTTTTATGTTACATCCTTTGTCTATCTTTTCTTTTATACAAATATCACATTAGTAAAATAAATGATAAACTTTTTAAAGGAAAATTAATTTTGAAATATGCAAGAAACAAATCTATTTAGGCTAACTATTTTTGGATTATATTAAATATTAAAAAGTAAAATATCTTGACTTATTTATTTATACTTCCGAAAACACTCATATTTATATGGTATTAATTAGATGCAATACAAGAGTGGATTTCTTTCTATTTCCATCGATTTTGTACTTGATTATGTAGATAATGTTTTTTTTGTAATATCAGGTCCAACCAATAGAAAAAAGAGTCATGTACAAATAAGAAATTACATAGAAAAAAAAAAGGTTGACAAGTGTTTATTGAGAATTGTCTAACGATAAAGTTAGTAATCAAATATTAAAAAGATAATTAAAGAAATACAAGAAAAAAGTGGTAAACAATCAAAGAATAAGAAGAAATCAGGGAGACGTGTCTTCTTAACGGAAAAAGTAAGTAAAAATAGTGTTTTTAACTAAATTTGAGACGATTAATTGAAGAGAAAATTATTGTAACTGCCAAAAAATTTGAGTAACAATTGACAGTTAGGTTCGGACCAAAGTCGTTTTGTGGGCCAAGAGAGTTAAACATTTATTTTTTGCTCTTAATGGATATTAAATTACCCAGTCTTCACATTAAAAATTAAAAATTAAGGTAGTTTGATGGTAAATTTTCATCTTGGTACGTTCTAGACACCAGATTTTGACTAACAGAGGGATTACATTTTTATTTCTCATTAAATTTTTTGTTTTCCATGATATTTTAAACAACTCAGTTAAATATAGTGGCGTTTTTCTTCTCTTGTAGCCTCGGATCGGTTATGTGTGTAAAACGATCATTTTCTCTATTTTTCGGCCTTATAAATCCTAACTACGGCTCTGGTTCGGACCATGAAAAAAATGGAAATGAGGTCACATTTGTACTGCTTAGGAGAGAAAGTTTTCGCATACCTGAAAATGAAATGTTGTTTTTAATAGCACATACGCCATGGAAAAGATTGGAAGAGTTAGCATTAAACAAATTTCATGTGTGCGCAAAGTATATTGTCTTTTCAAATAAGTCTCACTATTAAAAACAGCTAGACAATCATGGACTTAGGGTTTTAGTTGGTTAAAATAAGTGGACAAGATTAATTGGAAAATATCATTTTCTTAGTATAAAAGAGGGGTTTTATACCAAGATAATGAAATTTAGATTTTCCATCAAAGATTTGTGAAATTAAAATATGACTTTCGGCGATAAAACTAGCGAAACTGTAAACGACGGCCGTTGAAGGTCATGTATTACACTTTAAATTCATCACGAGGAAAAAATTAAATTTACGTATTGGATCTTGTCAAATACACCTAAAAAACTCCAAAATGGTGTTGTAATAAATAATACACTTTGAAAATAATGTAGAAGAATTTCTTCATAAATGTCAGATGTTCAAGTATAAAGACCATTAATAATGTCTTAGGAATTTGGAAAATTTTTGAAATTTTGTGATAAATATGGGTTGTCGGGAAAAAGAGTAACATTGGTTTGAGTGATGGTCATTTGTTAATGTTGTTACCCTTATACAGGTTTGTCTATACATGGGGAGTTACAAGTAGTAATAGAATTTAACTCAGACGAGTATGGAGTGGTGTGGGCTCAAATCTTAGGGGTGATAGTTTTGGTATGCAACAAGGACATTACGCTCTGTTAGTGGGGAGGGGGGTGTTGATTCATGATTGTAATACCCAAATTTTGAAGATGGTAAAGTATGAGGAAAACTTAAAAGAATTGATTGGGGTACCTATATCTCCAAAGTGTACGTGTCTTTTTGTCATAAATCATTGCATGACTCCAGTGTTAAGCGTGTTTGAGCTGTAGCGATTTAAGAACTGAAAACTAATTTGCATGATCATGCGAGTGAGGTAAAAACACAGAAAAATATCATGTGGTGAGCTATTGGAATAATAGTAAAGTAGTATTTCGAACTTTCCAAAGTAGTGCATCAACATTCAGATGAGGGTTGGGCCCACAGGTCAAGAGAGATGACTCCAAAACGGTGATGGTCGGAGCGTTACAACAATAGTGGAGGTTCTTACATATATGTTGTCAAAAATCTGTCGGAACTTCCCGAGATACATGCTTTCGATTAATCGTCGGAATATTCCGATAAAGTTAATATATGTTGGAAAATCCTAATAGTTTTTCGACAGAAAGAAAAACGTCGTACTTTTTCGGTGGATTTTTGATATGATTTTAGTTTTTAGTTTCTTGTCGGTTTCTATCTGTTATTCTCTATATATTTTATTGCCTTGTAGAATCATATAGGAAATAGGCGATTTCAATTTTACAAAATTACCATTAACAAAAAAAAATTCTTTACATCTTGATTTTTAATTAATTAATATATGATTTTGTAATTATATTACATACTTTTTATTACAAAAAGCCAAGGTGATATTTAAAAAATAATCGCAATTAAATAAAATTAACTATGTAATAATATTTACAAATAATACTATTTTAACATCAGTTATTTAAAAAAAATACAAATATGTAAATTATTGTAACAAATTTTTATATAAAAAAAGATTAAAATTTTTTTTTTTTTATAAAAAAAATCTGTTTGAAGTATGACTGAACAATGAAAACTAAAGTTTTTATAAGCACATGTAGCTCATAGTTACAACGCAATTATAAAACAAGGCTATCGAAACGTGGGTAGTAACTTAGCATACTGGAGGTATTTACTTCTCCCAGTCTACTGATGAACATGTTGAATAGGAAAGCCAAACTATTACTTGTCCCAACTGCGTCCGTAATGTGGTTCATGGGAACTTCAACGCTATATCACACTCCCATCTAACAGGATGAATGATTGAGAATTTGAGACCATGACATTTACACCTTCTGCAGCTATCCACACAAATACCATTAAGAGATCCACAAGGAGAGAACCAATTTGTAGAACATGAAGCTTAATAATTATCGTCATGAGTTCATGGCGAGAGGCAAAAGACCGTTTTGCTTCAATCCATCAACGACCAAATGCACACCCGGGCACACCGTTAGAAAGCCTTTGGCGTAAAGGGTTGAAATATTAAGGCCTACACCAAACTACCATGTCCGAGGACCATGCCACAAAGAGCTAGGAACCTAAAAGACTAGGCTGGGAACAATTGCGTACCCTAAGAGGTTGATCTCAAGTTGCAAAACCCCGGTAAAACAAACCAAATACTACTCTAATTTGAACTTCACAGCGGAAAAGTATATACTAGAGAAGCGGTACACATAGGACTGTGAGGGGAGGAATCCCATGTCCACGTGGAGCAGGCCAAACCGTAACGCAAATAACCAACGATACAATGAAGGCAGAGGGAATTGAGGAAATGCTTCGCCCTTTCTGTTACATCTACGTGTGAGATAGCTCATGGAGGCAAAGGTCGGCGCGTCTCAAACACCCCGGGCACACTGTTGAAACCAGGTCATGTAGCTTTGTTGGAATTCAAATGCGACGAGAACCCTACTCAAAACTTGAGAAATCTTTGAGGAGGCACCACTGAGCTTCAAACCGGGGGAGATAAGGTTATGACTTCCGACCTGCTGAATGTGCAATTAAATTTTTTACTTATTCAATTTCAATGAAGGAATAGTCAATTTCAAACTCAACTAACCGAAACCTAGTTAAAAATATATATATGAATAAAAAATAAAAATGTTGCGTAAAGTCTTTAATTTATTTATCATAACAGACATGACTTTGTTTTATCTAGCGAATTCGAAACAGAACTCTATTTATTATTTATTATTAGATCTCATTAGCTTTTTTTCGTATTTTCATTTTAGCATATCCGGTTATGCGTCCCATCTATTCATTCGTTTCTCAACCCCCCTCCCTTTGTTTTTCATTTTCATGGATGAATTCCGCATATTGTCATATGTAGGATTTACATATACAACATATATTACTGTCAAGAGTTATTTTATTATTATTATTTTAATATTAAATATTTCTATTTATAAAAAGTCAAAGATTCAAAACATGAAAAACAAGTATTAGGTTGTGCTATACATATGAAAGAATAGACAATAATGATGTATTTGGCGAATCAAATATCATGGTCTAATAAAGAATCATTTTGATTAGTTGATAATTTTGTGAAAGATTTTTGTGAAAAAGATTAATTAAATTTATTCATAATTTATGTCGAGTAGATCTTGTTGTTTTGTTTTATTACAAAAATTCTAAATTTATGACTTGTAGGGAGGGACTTATGTCACTACAAACAGAGATTAAAGCAAGTGTTGGATTCAAAGCTGGTGTTAAAGAGTATAAATTGACTTATTATACTCATGAATATGAAACCAAGGATACTGATATCTTGGCAGCATTCCGAGTAACTCCTCAACTTGGAGTTCCACCAGAAGAAGCAAGGGCTGTGGTAGCTGCTGAATCTTCTATTGGTACATGGAAAATTGTGTGAACCGATGGGCTTACCAGCCTTGATCGTTACAAAGGACGATGCTGCCACATCGAGCCCGTTCTAGGAGAAGAAACTCAATTTATTGCGTATGTAACTTACCCCTTAGAGTATATGCACACCGTCTAAAGAGATTTGAATCTACTTTCAATCAAGGAATTGTATGTTCATTTGAGTAATAAAGTAAAGACGTAGAAAATTCAAATAATTCATATCGCTGTGTTATCCTACGCTTCGGGCTGTAATTTTTCCAGTAATCCACTATCACCAAAATTTACAAACAATTTAGGTTTTCTCACAAGGTCTCTCTAAAACACAAGAAAATATCTAATAACTCTCTTTCTCACAAGTTACCCTAATCTCACACATGTTTAGCTTTATATAGATTAAAAAACTACAAAGATAAGATGGTTTAAACCAAAACTGTATCCCAATAGGAAACAAGCCCGCTCCTAATTAACTAATCCAAGTTGCTCAATGATTTTCATCACCAAAGCCCAAAAAATCTCCACCTTGATGACAATCACTTCAGAGTATAACATCTTCATATTTGCATTCATGTGCCACTCCATAAAACCAACACCTTAGTGCTCTTCTAAGCTGAGAAAGCTCAAGGCTTTCTCTAACTCATCCACAAGAAGAACCTTAGACAACATATCAGTCGAATTCCACTCCGTCGGGATCTTGGACAGCTTCACTTCATTTGAAGCAAAAATTTCCCTCATGAAATGCATCCTCCTGTTAATATGTTTCGTCTTCTCATGATGAAAGTTATTTTTGGCTAAACTCAAGGCACACTGAGAATAACACCAGATCTCCACCGTGTCTTGTTTGAAACCAAACTTCTCAGCCAAACCCCTTACCTAAATAGCTTCTTTCATAGCTTCCACCAATGCCATATACTCTGTCTCTCCTGTAGACAATGATATAGAGAAATTTTTCCCTAAATTTTGTAAGTGCACTGCTTAATGCAAATGTAGTATAAAGCGTACCGAATACAGAGAGACTCTTTAAGAACAAAATAATCTCTAGTTTCTACTTAAGCTAGGCAATAAATAGTTATTAAACCGACAATCAGTAAAAGTATGAGATGTAGTTGTTGTAAACTGATTTGCGAAAAGCGGTAGGTGTAGGAAAAGTCTCGGGAAATCCGAATCAAAGCGGGAATTACTAGGGAATTGAATGAAAACCGTTCTAAAAAACAAATCATAAAGCTTTAGGAAACCAGCTTCCGCTGCAAAATCAAATTCGTTTGCAAGTTTGAACAATTAAAGCATGCATTCAATTAGGTTTGTTAAGTTCACAGGCTATTTAATCCAAATTCCTTTGCAATTAAAATTACTTGTTCATCTAAAATATTTTCCAATTAATTAACTCAACTTCCGTTTTGCTAATTAATCTAAGACTTATCTCTAGGTTATCAGTCTAGATCTAAGTAATTAACACACAAGTTAGATGAAGAACTCTAAGTCTTCCCTAATTCTAAGAAACCCTAACTTTGATTTATCAAACCTTTGAAATCCCTAAACCTAACTAATAAATTACTCGTTCATGGATAAAGAAAACAAAGACATATTAGATGTAGAGAATTGCATAAAGAGATTCAATGATATTAAGAACAAGAGACAAGAAATCTTCTCCAAATTGGTAGAATCCTTCTCGCATCTCCTAGATCTTTCATCTCAAAGCTATTGCTCAACAGAACCTTCACAACTTGTATTTTCTTCATATCCTTTTATGCAATTACATGTTATCAACATAAAAGTGTAGGCAGATAATACACTTACCTTTGCTCTGTTTTATGTAAATACAATGATCAAACTCACTCCTTATAAACCCATGACTCACCACAAATTGATCAAAGCACATGTTCCACTGTTTTGGAGGTTGCTTAAGTCCATACATTTCCTTTTCCAACAAGCAAATATGGTCCTCTTTCCCCTCAAAACACAAAACTTTTAGGCTGCTCCATATAAATCTCCTCTTCAAACCCATGAAGAAACGCATTCTTAACATCAAGCTGCTCCAATTCTAGATCTAGATGGTTTGTAATAGATAAAAAAAAACCTGATTGAAACATGTTTCACAACTGGTGCAAACATTTCCTGATAATCAATAACCTCCTTTTAAAAATATCTCTTGGCTACTAACCTAGCCTTGTATCTCGGTCCTTCTACTCCTGGGATACCCGGCTTCAACCTGTAGTTGAAGCCAATAACCTTTCTTCCTTTAGGTCTTTTTAACCAACCTCCAAGTTCTTTTCTTATCCAGAGAACTCACCTCTTCATTCATACCTCCATTCCATGAAGTTTTATCTCTACTTTCAGTTGCTTCCTTATAGTCTCTTGGTTCTTCATAACTCATCTCAACAGCAGATACTAAGGTAAAACTTGCCAAATCATAATCATTGAGATAACTAGGTATTCTTCTAACTCGCTTAGGTGGAGAACGAGATTGAGGTATATCATATGTTTCCAAGCCTCCAACAACTCAACTTGAAGACGAACATTGATTGTTGTCTTCAGAAACAAGATTTTTCGACTTTGACCCTTCGTATCGATCGAAAGAAGGTGTGTGTCGATAAAAAAAGGCATGTGTCGTTCGACAGAAGGAGTATTGTGCCGATCAACATTATACTCGCAGATTTTTCTTGTTTTGTTTTCTGCTTTTTGTCAATTGACACCAACAGGTTTGTCGATCGACACTGCCATTGGACTTCTTCAGCTCAGTTTTTGACACACAAAACCTCATTATTCAAGTCTTTGAAAACTTTATTTTCCAAAAAGACTACATTTATGCTTACCACACATATTGATTCATCCAGCAACCATATACCTTGTACCCTTTGACTCGTTTTGGATAGTTTGTGAAAATTTACTTACAGCTCTTGGTTTAAACTTCCCTTGATCTACATGCAGATAGATCAATGACCCAAATCTTCTCATGTACCTATAACCAAGCTTTCTTCCCAGCCTTGGTTCTTCAAGAATACTGCAATCTAAGGCTTATGAGGGGCTTCTATTACTTTGGTACACAGCTCTGCTCCCCGCCTCAACCCATAATTTTTCACCCAGTCCACCCTCATCAAGTATACAACGCACCTTTTCCATTATCGTTCTATTTATGCGATTTGCCACTCCATTATGATGTGGAGCATATGGACACCTCTTGTTTCTCTGAATACCATGTTGTCTGCAAAACCCGTCGAAATCTTTGTTCACAAATTCCAACCCGTTGTATGTTCTCATGCACTTCACCTTCTTGTTGATCTGATTAACAACCAGCTTCTTCCATTCACAAAATTTTGTGAAAGCTTCACTCTTAACAGAAAAAAAAAAATACCAATATTTTTCTAGTGTAATCATCAATGATTCAATGATAGCCGGAAAATATTGTTTACCTTATATACTAGGAGTAATCGATGGAGACCCCCAAAGATATGAATGTATATACTTTAGCGCTTCATCGGAATTTTGATTTCCAACGTTGAATCTTAATCTCTTAGTTTTCCCCATTGCACAACTCTCACAGAAATCCATCTCTCCAGTTCTACTCTTGTCAATGATGCCTATTTTAACCAAGATCATCATATTCTTCATGCTCATGTGTCCCAACCTTCTATGCCACAAAATCGTCTCATCATGGGCAGGTTTCTTGGACACACTAATATTTGATTTTCATGTTACATTATCTCCATCCAGCAAATACAAATAACCTTGTAGATTACCTTGAAGACCCATTTTCTCGTTCTTGTAGAACCTCCTTCTTCCTTTTCCTCCAGCATGATCAAACCCAAGTTTATCAAATGTAGTGGATGATATTAAATTTCTCTTCAGCTTAGGAATATACCTGAAAATTTTCAATGTCTTCATCACGCCACCATGTTCATTGATATTGACATAACTAATTCCTTCCACATCAACACCAAAATCGTCTCCCAATAGCACCTTTCCAGAGTTAAGCTCCACAAACGTATCAAACCAGTCTCTCCTTGAGGCCATGTGATATGAAGCACCCAAATAAATTTCCCACCTCTCTAGATGACAACTTATTAATGCATCAACTTATGTTGATTGATCGATGACTACTGCTACAATGGCATCTTCATCATCGTCACCCTTCTTCTTTTTCCAAGCATAACAATTAGCCTTTGTATGTCTATATTATTTTCACTACTAGCAGTAAATATATGAACCCTATTTTGACATGCTTCTGCTTCTATCTCCAGAGTTTCGTTAATTACTACTTTTTTGTCTCCCACGAGCCATATACGCTTCACCAGTATTTAGTGAAGTCGATATACATTTAGCTTTAAGCTATGTTTCCTTATCTCGCTGCGTTTATCACATCATTAATAGAGATATGTTGATGGTGGGATTAGCACCCCTGATCAATAGCTTGGCGATAATTGAGATTCGGTCCCTACCGATATTTCCCTAATTACGGATTAGGTTATAAGTCCCTTCAATAGGATTAGAACCCCCGGTTCAGATGGCCGAGGGATACCTCGGTAAAGAATGCTCGGATTTTAGTGTCCGGAGCGGGGGTATAAATTACTTTGTCCAAAGCCGAGTCTAAGCTCGGACAAAATAAGATCAAATCTTATCAGAGATTCTCTGATTCCGGAAAAATAGAAATATTCCATTTTTCCGAGATTAGCTCATGTGCTTAGATTGCCGACTACAGAGATATATAAATACCTCGTGTCATCCTTATTAAGCTAGACCATGTTTATCGAACTCTAATTTATACTGATAAAACAAACGACTGACAATCACCTCTTTTGAGCGTGACCACGCATTTCTCAGTATCAAATCTTCGATAGGCCCAAAGATATTTATCTCTTGTTATATATGAGGGGCAAATCCCATCTTGTTCCATCCATGTTCCTTACACACTTCATGACATGCCCAATAAATTTCTTTACAATCACCTATTACGGCTGACGTTTGACAAAATCAAACCAGACCAATTCATATGCAAGAAATCATGATGAACTCAGGTCTAAGGACTATACTCTATAGTTGTAATGAGAAACTCTTATGACACTCATATAAAAATCTTGTAGAGTTCTCATAGCGGGTCATGTCCAATATTGTGTTCTCTAACACATATCTATGTGATTGACTTTAATATTCATATTAATGACTCCATGAAACTTAGTCATCAGTCACCTCACATACTAGTCTATCGCAGTTATTAATGTCCCACTTTTAATAACCTTGACTAGGGACCTGAATGATTTATGTCATCTATCACTTATAAGGCTTCATGATCAAGTCACATACTTGATGACTTATAAGAATGCCATAAATTATCTTGGGACTATTATTTAATAACAAGATTAAATAATACTGAAAGAAATTTTATTAATAAAACATAACCAAATGTATGTCTACATGAACATCATAACATAAATAAAACAACTCCCACTAAAATCAAGATCACATCTTAAGAAATCTAATGCCTATAGCGGCAGTATGACTCTCATGCTTAGGTCGTGGGAGAGGCTTAGTCAAAGGATCAGCGACATTCTCATCCGTCAAAACTCTGCTGATCTTCACATCTCCTCTGCCAATGATATCACGAATAAGATGATATCTCCTCTCTAAGTGTTTGGATTTCTGATGTGATATGGGTTCCTTCGCCTGAGCGATGGCACCATTTTTGTCACAGTATAATGCCTTAGGCTCAGAAATGCTAGGAACCACACCAAGTTCAGTGATGAACTTCCTAATCCAAACAGCCTCCTTCGCCACTTCAGAAGCAGCAATGCATTTAGCTTTGGTTGTGGAGTCTGCTACAGTGCTCTGCTCGGAACTCTTCCAGCTAACTGCACCGCCATTCAGACAAAAGATATATCCAGATTGAGACCGGAAATCATCTTTGTCTGTCTGGAAACTCGCATCTGTGTAACCACTCACTACAAGCTCATCACTTCCTCCGTACACTAAGAACTTGTCCTTAGTATTTCTCAAATACTTGAGGATGTTCTTAACAGCTGTCCAGTGACTCTCACCGGAATTAGATTGGTATCGACTCGTCATGCTTAAAGCACAAGCAACATCTGGACGAGTAGAGAGCATGGCATACATGATGGATCCCATAGCAGAAGCATAGGGAATCCTACTCATGCGTTCTTGCTCAGCATGTGTCGAATGACATTGCATCTTGATAAGAGTAATACCATGAGACATTGGTATGAAGCCTTTCTTGGAATCATGCATGCTAAACCTGTGTAAGACCTTATCAATATAAGTATCCTGACACAGTCCAAATAGCTTATTCAATCTATCTCTATAGATTCTTATTCCAAGAATGTAAGCGGCTTCTCTCATGTCCTTCATCGAGAAACAACTTCCGAGCCAAGTCTTCACAGACTGAAGCAACGGAACGTCATTTCCGAGAAAAAGTATGTCATCTACATACAAGATGAGAAATGCAACTACGCTCCCACTAGTCTTCTTGTAAACGCACGGTTCCTCTTCGTTCCTGATGAAATCAAACTCTTTGATCGCTTCATCAAAACGAAGATTCCAACTCCGAGATGCTTGTTTCAATCCATAAATGGATTCATGAAGCTTGCATACTTTACTAGCAGCTTTAGGATCTATGAAACCTTCAGGTTGTGTCATGTACACATCCTCTTCCAAAATTTCATTAAGGAAAGCTGTTTTCACATCCATTTGCCAAATCTCATAATCATAATGAGCGGCAGTTGTTAGGAGAATCTGAATGGACTTAAGCATAATGACTGGGGAATAGGTTTCTTCATAGTCAATACCATGAATTTGCTTGAAACCTCTAGCCACCAACCTAGCTTTGCATATCTGTATAATTCCATCCACATCGATTTTCTTTTTGAAAACTCATTTACACTCAATGACTTTTACACCATCGGGTAAATCAACCAAATTCCATACTTGGTTTTGTGACATGGATTCCATTTTGGATTCAGCGGCCTTCAGCAATTTTTCGGAGTCAGGGCCCATCATTGCTTCTTCAAAGATCATGACAGTTATTCACAAGAAATCCATATCTCTCGGGCTCGTGACGAATCCTTTCGGATTTTCGAACTTCAGGCACCACATGTGCAGGTACTACGACTCTTCGTAGATCCCGCTGCTGCTCTTCCTGAACAGGTTGAGCAGTTTCCTGTGATTCTTGAACGTCTTCGAGCTGTACTCTACTCCCACTGTTCTTCTTATAAATAAATTCTCTCTCAAGAAAGACACAGTTTCGAGCAACAAACACTTTATTCTCAGCATGGTTGTAAAAGTAGTAAGCTTTGGTTTCCTTAGAATAACCGACGAAGTAGCACTTATCAGATTTGGGGCCGAGCTTGTCAGTGATCAAACGCTTGACATACGCTTCACAACCCAAATTTTCAGGAAAGACAAACTTGGAACATTTCCAGTCCACGTCTCATGTGGTTTCTTTGCAACTGATTTCGATGGAACCCTATTCAGCGTAAACGTAGACGTTTCTAGAGCGTATCCTCATAAACATAATGGAAGATCCGTGTGACTCATCATTGATCGAATCATATCCAACGGGGTCTGATTCCTCCTCTCAGACACACCATTCCATTGGGGGTGTTCCAGGAGGAGTGAGTTGTGAAACAATTCCACAATCTCTCAGATGATCACTGAATTCCTGACTTAAGTATTCACCTCCATGATCTGATCGAAGAGCTTTAATACTCTTGCCAAATTGATTATGTACTTCATTCTGGAATTCTTTGAACTTTTCAAAAGATTCTGACTTATGTCTCATTAGATAGACATAGCCATATCTACTGAAGTTGTCAGTAAATGTGATGACGTACTAAAAGTTTCCTCTAGCACTAATGCTCATTGGGCCGCACACATCAGTATGTATAAGGCCCAATAAGTCACTGGCCCTTTCATTTTGTTTGTTGAAAGGAGTCTTAGTCATTTTGCCCAATATGCAGGATTCACATTTCTCACATGATTCATAATCAAATGAGCCCAAAAGCCCATCATTATGGAGCTTCTAAATCTGTTTCTCATTGATGTGGCCCAAACGACAATGTCATAGAAAAGTGGGATTCGAGTCATTGGACTTGAACCGTTTGGTGTTTATGTTATAGACAGGCACAGATTGGTTTAAAAAATAAAGCTCATTCTCTAATGGGGCGCTACCATAGAAAATATCATTACGATAAAAAGAACAACATTTGTCTTTAATCGAAAAATGAAAATCATCCAAATCCAAACAAGAAATATAAATGATGTTTCTGCTTATAGCAGGTACATAGTAGCAATTGTTAAGTTCTAAAACCAAGCATGTTGGAAGAAACAAATGAAATGTTCCCACGGCTAAAGCAGTAACTCTTGCTCCATTACCAACGCACAGGTCCACTTGCCCCTTCTCCAAAGTTCTATTATAGCTTAGGCTCTGCATATTCGTAAATATATAAGCACCACAACCAGTATCCAATACCCATGAGGTAGAACTTGAAGTAGTAACATTTACTTCTATAACATAAATACCTTAAGAAGAAGTCTCGTACGTCTTCTTCATCTTCTTAAAATTTTCCAGGTATTTCTTGCAGTTTCTCTTCCAGTGCCCAGACTCCTTTCAGTAATGGCACTTATCAACATCATAAGGGCCATACTTGGGCTTGGGCTCAGGCTTATCCTGATTCAAAATCTGGACCGCCTTGCCTTTTGCCTTATCCTTGCTAGGTTTCTTGAACCTTTTACCCCCTTGTATCAGAAGTACAATTTGGGGTGCCCTTCTTGATGTTAGGCTCAGCTGTCTTGAGCATGCTATGCAGCTCAGTCAAAGACTTCGTCATGTTGTTCATGTTATAGTTCATAACAAACTGATCAAAACTTAACGGCATTGACTGCAGAATGATGTCAGTAGCCAACTCTTGGCTAATGAGACAATCCAGTTTCTCCAGGTTATCAATATAACCCATCATTTTAATGACATGAGCACTAACTGGACCGTCCTTTGGTAGCTTGCACTCTATGAGAGACTTAACCGTCTGATATCTCTCAGTTCGTGCATGCTCCTGAAACATCCCTTTCAGGTTGGTGATCATCTCAACTGGCGACTCCACGTTCTCATATTGCTTCTGCAAGTCTTAGCTCATGGTAGCCAGCATGAGACAACACACATCAACCACATCATTTGAATGCTTATCCCAAGCATTCCTCTCTGCATGTGGAGCATTGGGCACCGGTTTTGCAGGGAGAACATTTTCTAGGACATAGTCCTTTTTCTCCTGCCTGAGAACAATTCGCAAATTCTGATACCATTCGAGGAAGTTCGATTCATTCAACATGTCCTTCTCAAGAACGGATCGCAGGGAAAATGAGTTATGTTGAGTGGTTCACATAGTTGAATCAAAAAGAAAGGAAAAAGAGTTTAGTTATAATGATCAAGAAAATGAGAAATCTTAACAATTAAGAAAACTCGCATTATATTCAAAATATATTTCCTCTAAATGAATATAATAATTCAAGACACATACTTCACTAAAACTTTAGTGAGCTTTGGTTCATCGCCCAAATTTTAGTTATCTAGGTAAGCAACAACTTTGCTAATTATATCCAATATAACTCTTGGTTGTGGATAACCTCTTATGTTTTAATCCAACCCTATGTCTCTAAGCCCAAAACCATTTTGATAGCCTAGTCAAATAAACCAAATCTTTAAGTCATGTGGTAACGATTACCACCTGCCTTACTCATGTAATTGTGGACACCTTACTTTAGCAAGTCCATCACACAATGAAATGAGCTTTGACAGTTGACAAGATTGGGAAGACATTAAAATTTGATATTATTGAGGAACAGATCTTTTAGAACTAATACATATCAAATATGTATCCTGGAAAGTTTAAACGAATTAAAACAACTAATCTAATTAAGGTTTTAATTATTCTAGAATGCGGGATTGATGTTGTGATTTCAGGTTCTGAGACCGTGTTGATCAACACTACATTAGTGTCGGTCGCTCGACCCTAACCAAATCAATTGCGATTAATCGCGATAACCGATTAAACCAATCGCAATAACCAACCAGTGTCGATCGACACTACATTAGTGTTGGTCGACACAGCCCGAAAAGGATCAGTGTCGATCGACACTACATCCGCAATAAAGTGATCGCGATGACCGATCAGTGTCGATCGACACAACTTCTGTATCAATCGACACTGGCCAAAACCGGTTCAATCGCGATTAACCAATTAATCAATTGAACTGATCGCGATAACCAGCTAGTGTCGATCGACACAATCTTTGTGTCGGTCGACACATAGCGATACAAGAGAATTCGATCTTCGATCGTAACCTAAATTTTTTTATTAATTTTAAGGCGTGTCGATCGACACAACATGTGTGTCGGTCGACACCGAAAACCCTAGAACACAATTTTGGATCTTACATGATTTACACATCAATTAAATTCACCCAATTTAAAAATCGTGGAATAGATTCAATTAGAACACTAGGCTCTGATACCACTGAAGGAATTTGTTCATATTTTAAATCATATTTAATAAACCCTAATGACAAATTATAGGCCTAAGGATCATGTGTTCATATTTAAAACTGAATCCTTTAGATGAATCTCGAATATACCTGATTGAACAAGCAGCAAAAGGGATCAGGGATTCGAGATTGAATAGCGCCTTAGATGATGCGCCTCTACTGATATTCACACTCACACAAACTGGAAAGCCGAGAGAGATCAAATCTCTGAAGGAAGCTCTCGGGATTTCTATGTTTCTGGTGCTGGTTGTGAAATAGTTTAAACTCACAAAGTCATGCACATATCATATATATAATGACTTGTGAAAAACTTAATTAACCATTGGTTCAAACCAATGTTTAATTAAACCGCAAACCAAAATCATTATTCTAGTTCGGTATGTGTGTCAATCGACACAACCACTTATGTCGGTCGACACACCATTCGGAAACATGTTTTTCATGTATATCAAATATACATTGATTTGATCATTACATTAATGATCAATCCCAGTAAACTTTATCCAGTTTGCTTAGGTGTGTGATTTTGTAAGATCATATGATACTAGCAAAGAATTCCAAACTAATAGATTACAAGTGGCTTCTAGCAAAATATTATAATCACCTAGTATCATATGATTGTCTTATCTCGACACTACAACTTTATACTAGAATAAATACAAGTGATTTCAAGACATTCCCAACAATCCGTTCCCATCGTTCGAAAGCCAGGGATTCAGCACGGTTGTTCTCAGGGGAAGGATCCATAAATGAAGCTTCTTGCTTTACCACATCTACTTTCACAGCCGTATATTCATGATCTGTGGCACAAGGCACCCAAGCTATCATAGTGGCCGTTATAAATGAGATTTTGTGGTCTTTTGCATCAATATTATTTTTTTCATGTAGTTTGTAAATAATAATCATCTACTTTTTATGTCTAACCATCTTTTTTATAAAAAAATGTCTCAAATTTGGAGATATATATATTCTTTCTTATGTTTTGCTTTTTTAAAAAAAAATTTGTTTGCTATGTTTTTCACTTTTTCTACTTATTATCTTCTTATTTAATTTTTCAATAATTATAATATATTGATATAGTGTTAGTCCAAAGATTAAACTTGATTTTTTAAAAACTGTTTAATATAATTATTTCATTTTACATCATTATATCATATGAATTTTAAAATTAAATAACTAAACGACAAAAACTTTTAAATCAATTTTAGACCAAAGCGATTTGCACAGTCGCTATTTGCAACATACTTTCAACTGTAATGTTTATAATGGCTTGCATATTTAGTTTGGAGGATATGTCAATCTATAGTTGTCGGGGTAATGCGAAGTTGTTTCGGACATTTTTAGATGTTTTAGAAGTTATTGTTGTCACATTCTACATTAGGGTTAGTGACTCCATTCCCTCATACTGCCAATGATCCTAATTAGGATTAGTAGATGAACAAAATGAAGCACATAGGAAAAGACGTGGTGACATGTTGCATAAGTTGGTGAACATACAAATTGGTTCAAGTAAAATTTAAAATCTCGCAACATACTTGACTTACGATTTTTAAGGTTATTTAGATTGTATTCTTAAATGTATGTTGATTTCTCATCGAACAATCCTGCAAAGTTTTCTGTGATGGCACTCATCATGTGTATAGGATGGTCGAGTTTATAACGGCTTTGATTTGGGAGGGAGAATGAATGTCAGCCTGGTATGGAAACTGCGTCTCAATGTTACATTGCTAGATTCTTTGAATGAGATGGGTGAATCAACTTAATTTTTTTAAAGAAAAAAACTTGATGTACTATATATACTGTTTAAAAAGGTATTATTTATTTCTGTGAAGATGAAAATTTTCTAGGAAGCATGATTTTAGTTTTAAAAGTTATTCTATATCTGACTCATATACTGTACATGGGAAATTGATGTGCGCTAGGATTAGGAGCCTAGGACCTATCAAATCAATTGTAGATCCTATTCACACACAAAAAAAAAAGAGTATATTTACCGTGGTAAAAAGTTCATATAATAGGTCTAATTTATATGTATCTTTTCTTCTTTTTTTAATTTCTCTTTTGAATTGGAGTCCTATTCGATTGTTCCACGTACACATACTAAAATATGGTGCTATGTGCACATATAAAGATGTTAATTGATAGGTATGTTCTTTATAAAAAAAGTAGAGGTCCACCATTTTCAAGAACTCAATGACCATGCCACAATAATAATCGTGCCAACAAATAGTTTGGCCAAATTTGATGGCCTTGGTTTCATTCTGCATGTGTATCCATTATTTTGTGTCCACTCACGATACTCTTTTCCCTCTTAAGCTGTTACTTAATTACATACAAACTAGTAACCACAAATATATTACAATAATTTTTAGTGATAACCATGCAAATTTTAAACCAGATTCCAAATATATTAGTCTCAAAACCAATAAAAATCTGCATTTTAGGCATTTTACAAAGGCCAACATGAAAATACAACAGATAAAACTTGAACCTTACTTTACTTTGACCAACATCACAAATCTTCAACCACTACACCACAAACAAAAAGTAAATAAAATTTTCAAAATAACGTGGAAACATGTGATTGGAAGTTGCGTTATGTTTGCCTTTTGTCCTAACATTTATCTTTGTAATAGAAAATCAAAAACTATTTAATGTTATTTTTCTATGAAAAACTTCTAAAAACTAAAAATCTGAAACCTAAAACCCAAAACTCTATGAAAATCTCCATTCATTCAGGAGCTAAATCATCAGTTGATCATGCTGTTAAAAAAAAAAAAAATTCTCGTTTCAAAGTATGAAATTCAATTTTTCTTTGGGTTCTTGTAATGGTGTTCTTTAATTCCAAATTTTGTTCTTAATGGTTTACATTTTTTATAGGAATAATTCTATTCGATGGATAGGTATCTCTGATTCATGAGGATTATATACAATTAGATTAAAAAAAACATGCGGATATGTGGGTGGGTTTATAATAATTAATTGTATAACCTGTGAAAAAACTAGATTGCCGATGAAAAAAAATAGTATTTAATATGTGAAATTACAAAGAGAAACTTAACTTTTATTTTATTTGGAATCTTTAATTTTTCTATTATTTTTTTCAAATTAAATTTGATAATATGTGTTTACATATTTAACTATAGGCAGTTTTGTGTAACTTATATAAAACCCTAAATGCTAAAACACCATATAATTCGTGAAAGAAAATAAAAGAAAATTGAGTTTTTATATAATTTAGATCTCATATATATTCAGTTTTTAAAATAAAATTTATCACATGTTTTCATATATTTAATTTTTCTAAGCAACAACATATTTAAACTATTGGAATTTAAAAAGAAAAACAGTTTTTTAAATCAGAAATATAATAGAAACTAATTAATTTGTTTAAAAATTAGTTTAATGACGATTAGAATTTGGCAAAATATAATTGAGATAATAATAATAAGAACATATGACCTTAATTAATAAACAAAAATGTCCAAATATAATAAACTAAGAAAAAATATACAACTAAAGTTTGGATATATGAATTTAGTTAGTCAATTACAAAAAAAAAAAATTGAATATAGTACATTTCTTTGATTCTCTTATAACATGTATCGAAATATGATCGACCGACTAACATATATCGCAATCGTGTTAATTACGAAATTTGAGACATAGAATTATTTATATATTTATATATATATTAAAGAGTTGTTGGAGGCTAATCACTACTTTCGATATACTGTATGACTTCCTTATCTAATACAAATTAAGAGCAGCTCCATCAACGGTATTTGAGGGGTTCTTGGTCCGGTTTCCTAGGCTTAAAACCGAAAAAGAAAAATAGAAATTTCAGTTTTGGTAAGGATCGGTTTTTAAATAAGGAATATAAGAAACTGATCCTTAACCACGTGGCGGTTGAAGATTGGCATTTTTTTTCTGCGAAACCCTCTCAGAGGGTCGGCGTCTCTCGTCCAAAAAAATCATTTCTCTCTTTTCTTTTGCGATTTCAACGAGGAGACTGCTCGAAAGTGCGATTTTGGAGGCGATTAGGGTTCCATCGTCAATCGGGTAATAATCGAGTCTTTGTCTAAAACATTTCTGGGTTTTCAAGTAAATCTTTGCTATTGAGTAATCGCGGAGTTGGTTTTGAATCGAAACGGGGTAGGATTATGTGTTCTTCAGAGAACTTGGGTTCTTAATCGATTTACGGATCTTGATAAATTTAGAGTTCTTATTATTCTAAGTTATTTTGGGTTCGATTATTGGGTTTTCAAACGATTCGGGGTACGATTTAGGGTTCTTCAGATAAATAGGGTTCTTAATCGATGTAGGGTTGTTAATAGACATAGGGTTCTTAATAGAGTTTTAGGGTTCTTAACTGAATTGGGGTTTTTGGTCGAATTTTGTTTTGCGATTTAGGTTTGTCGAATTTGTTTAAATTTGCATCATTAATTACATCAGTGTTTTGTTGTCTAATTTTCTTACCGAGTTCATTGTATGATGTTGATTAATGTTGGTTATATTATGTCAGGTTTGGTCATGGACCCATACTTGAAAGAAGAAAGGAGAGCCATGAAGAGGCATAAGGACTACTGCAACATGTTAGGATACGTAGCAGATGGCCAGTACGGGATTCCCACAAGGTGCCCATGTGGGGGAAGTATTGTGGACGAGGTGGCTGCTAACGAAGCCTTTGACAATCTTCCTGGGAAGAGATGTTTCACCTGCAGAGACTACAAGGTTATATTTTTATTGTTTGTAGTTTAAGTTGATATAGTTTCCTTCTTTTCTTGTTTTTTAACTGAAAAATGTTGGTCTTTTGTAGGAAGATGGGTTGCATTATAGGCAACATTGGGTTTTAGGTGTCGAGGAAGAGTTTAAGAAACTCACCAGGCGGGTAGCAGAGGCTGAGAAGCTTACTTCAAAGGTGTATGGCCTGAATGCAGAGATTCAGAAACTGAAGGTAAGATACTTTTTCCTCATATTATTTTGTAAACTATTCTTGTCTTTATGTTCTTGTGTAACTACTGACCTTATTTTGTCTTATTGTTCAGGACGAGGTTGAGAAGCTAACTAGGCGGGTGGGTGAGCTTGAGATGGTCCTCTAAGATTAGTTTGTCCCTCTGACCATACTCAAAGAATGGATATAAAAACAATCTAAACCATCTTAGATATCTTAATAACATCTCTGGAATAACTTCTTTATAATTATATAATATCCTAATATACGGATATTGATCAATAAATTACTTATAAAATATCTTAAACAAATATGGTAATAGTCTAACAAAACCTTGAAATTATGCTTTAATAATCCATAGTTGTATTTAACATGGTTAGGAATAGATTTCGTAACAAAACCTTGTATTTTGTTATCTATATCAATTAATGTTTCTTATATAATATAGTAATAAGTTGTGTCATGTAGAAGAGCGTAACCATAAATTGTTGTGGTTAAGATTTGATAGTTTGTTTTGTTTTTTGGTAATACTCAATTGAGTTGATTCGGAAACCTACACAGCTTTTCGTTGGACTGATGGATTATAAATGCTGCTCATATTAAATTACTAATTTCTATCCATAATGATTTGATGGGTTTAAAATTCTTGGTGGTTAGGAGTAGGTTACAGACTTGTTTACATTCACTGCGAAAACACTTAATAAAACCCCTTAAGGATTACAAAACCACAGTGAATCTTTACAAAATTTAAAACACTTTAAAAAATTCTTTTAAGCTTTCAAATGGATTACATGGGAACATGTTCCATAGAATCCCCAGGTTTGTTAGTCTCTTAGCTAGTCAAACTGTAGACTTTGATTCATCAGAACTACCTCGCTTTAGCAGCCAATGTTCAAATGAATCGAGTGTTAAGGAGAGGAAAAAATGGTCCCCCAAAGAGGATGTAATCCTCATTAGGACTTGGCTGAACACTAGCAAAGACTCAGTAGTAAGCAATGAGCAAAAAGCTGGGGCTTTTGGGAAGAGGATACAAGAGTATTACAACTCTAGTCCTCTGCTGGTGGGACACAGCCTAGGGAGCTTGGTCAGTGCAAGCAAAGGTGGGCTAGGATCAATGACCAAGTGTGCAAGTTCGTTGGTTGTTATGATGCTGCTCTGAGAGAGCAGACCGGCGGCCAAAATGACAACGATGTGATGAAAGCAGCCCTAGATATATTCTACAACGACTACAATATTAAGTTCACACTGGAACATGCGTGGAGGGAGCCGAGGCATGACGTCAAATGGTGCTCCACCTATTTGGATAAGGATGGTGGGAAGGACAAGCGCAAAAACGTTGTCGATCTTGATGGTAAAGAGGAAGTAACACAAGGTAGACCACCTGGTGTTAAGGCCGCTAAAGCAGCTAAACGGAAAAAAATTGGGAAAGAAGAGGCGATGACACAGTTGCAAGGGATGTTGGAAACGAAGGAGAAGATCTCGAAGCATAAATTGCTAGACCGTTTACTTGCAAAGACTGACCCACTTTGTGAGATAGAAATGTCTTTAAAACTCAAACTAATGGCTGAGATGTTGTGAGCTAATTAGGGTGTGTTAAGTATTATTTAGTACGTCTAAGTTGTTATGTTTGGTTATTTTTCCTCTGTGATATTTTTTTACATCTGATGATATGGTAATTGTTTTGCTTTTTTTTTTCAGGTCAGTTACAAGAAGATGTGGCAGGAAAAGACAAATTCATGTGACTGCAGAAGACCATGAGCAGCTACTCACGGGTCCTTTTGGTTTTGTTTATGTTGGCATGTGAACAAAGTCGCGGGTTTTATTATGTTTTTGTTGTGTTGTAACTTTTTCTCTTATAAGTATGTACCGGAGTTGGAATTAAACTTTACTCTTCCAATTCTTCTTCATTCTTGTCTATGTATTTCGGACTTGGAATTAATCTTTAACTCTCTCTTCTATTTTAAATTCCTATAAACTTTTATTTCTCCTTCTTCATCTAATCTCAACCTTCTGATTTAGCTTTTACAAGTTTCTGATTTAACTTTATTATCCCTCTCAAATTCATCAAACAAAACCAGGTGAACTAAACTTTTGATTTAGCTTTTACAAGTTTATCTTAAAATTTTGTAGCTATTATAGAAGATTCATAAAGATTTGTCCTATTAAATTCAACAAATTTCTATGAGTTTACTAAAGTTACTTTACTAAAATTTCAAACAAATTGTACAGTTAGAAAAATCTCAAATTTTAATATATTATTAAAATCATAAATTAAACACCAAGTAATTTTACACAATTTAAAATGATAATCAATAATCATAAACACATATATCTTAAAATACTTAATTAGCATTGACTTTCCCATAATTAGTGTTTTTTCATCATAATAATTTTTAAATACAAACTAACAGAAGGAAGAGAAACAATATTAACAATTAGTGAACATGTCTTCATCTTCATCCAATGATCTTGATAAACAACTAAATGAAGCTTTTGATGATTGCTTTGACCAACAATTTGAATATACGTTCAACGACATCCTTGAGTTTCAACAAACAAAGCCGAGGAAACGAGCATATATAGAACGAGAATGTGAGGAAGGTCACAACCGTTTATGGAATGACTACTTCAGTGATAATCTGACATATCCGCCTCATTTATTTAGACGTTGTTTCAGAATGAACAAGGCATTATTCATGCGTATTGTTGACCGCCTGTCACATCATGTGTCATACTTTCAACGTATAAGAAATGCGGCTGGGAGGTTAGGACTATCTAGTCTGCAAAAGTGTACGGCAGCAATTCGTATGTTGGCTTATGGTTGTGCGGGAGACAGTGTTGACGAGTATCTCCGACTTGGTGAATCCACCGCAATTTTGTGTTTGGAAAAATTCACTAAAGGAGTTATACAGTTATATGGAGATGAGTATCTACGAAGACCCACACCAGAGGACCTTCAACGACTTCTCGATATTGGAGAGATACACGGGTTTCCGAGGATGATAGGAAGCATTGACTATATGCATTGGGAGTGGAAAAATTGTCCAACTGCTTGGAAAAGGCAGTGCACACGTAGTTCAGGAGCCGACACTTGTCTTAGAGGCTGTAGCATCACAAGATCTTTGGATATGGCACGCATTTTTTTGGACCTCCAGGTATCCTAAACGATATTAATGTTCTTGATCGGTCACCTGTATTTGATGATATATTACAAGGTCGACACCAAAAGTAAAGTACATGGTCAACGGACAAAAGTATCACATGGTGTACTACCTCACATACGGTATTTGTCCCAAATGGTCAACCTTTATCCAATCTATCTCACTCCCTCAAGGTCTAAAAGCAGAGTTATTTGCGGAACGTCAAGAATCCGCCTGAAAAGATGTCGAGCGTGTTTTTGGAGTATTTCAAGCTCGATTTGCAATTATCAAAAACCCGGCTCTTATTTGGGACAAAGAAAAGATAGGGAAGATTATGAGAACATGTATCATACTACACAATATGATAGTAGAAGACGAACGAGATGGATACACTCAGTATGATACATCTAAATTCGAAGAATGAGAAGTAAGTAGAAGTTCACAGGTGAATTTGTCGTATTCTACAAATATGTCTACAAATCTCGGTAACATGTTTGGCATTTAGAATCAAGTTCGTGATAAACGAAAACATGAACAATTGAAAAATGATTTAATTGAGCTTATAATTATACTTTGAATAAATCCAAATTTCTAAATAAATGTTAAAAACTTAATTTTTTCTTTTTTTTAAGAAATCCAACATGGATAACACCAATGAACTACCAAAAATAAATCAAATCCTTAACTATTTACACTTAACCAAAATAATATTAAAATAATGTTAAGAACCTCATGTGGGGTTCCATTAGATGCTCTACGAAGTGTTATTTCTTAATGCTCTTGAAAAATAGATTTTCTTTTGAATAAAGTAAATTAGAGAAAGAAGACATGCCCACAAGATCTAACCTACCCAAGTTATCAATTAATTGTATCGGAAAGTCCCCAAAACTTGTCTTTCCGGTTGTGTCGGCCAAATACATCCCAACTATTATGCTCACAAGTTCACTTTGAATTTCTCTTTCTTCTTCTAGAAATTTTCTCTTTTATCGTTGACCAAAATGATGAATCTGTCATTGATATTTCACACTATGGTTTCGGTCGAGTTTTAAATACTTGAATGCTTTTCTTTTAAGAAATTTCGCTTTAGAAATCTAAGTAATATATAGTTATATATAGATTAATCCGTTCATTATTAATTAGGTTTTGAATTAAAAACATATGAAATTTAACATGATATCAGATATCGTAAACACTCTATTCAATCCAAACTTAAATCGATTCAGCCCATAGAAAGAAAGCTGATTGATTTTAACAAAAATTGATCCGACTGAAACTTATTCCGAACTACCAAACTTGACCTAACTCAAAATTAGTCAAGTCAAAAGATGAATGGTTAGAAACCACCAGTTCGAGAGGACGTGTGAAGAGTATACCTCATTTAAAAATAGAATGATATAGATTAAAAATATAAATTAATTTACTTATTTCAATTTTAAGTGGTTTTTGAGTTAGAAACCTATAAACCAAAATTTTTTTAATGAAAAATTTTCAGAAGTTCATCCAAATAAGTAATTGTCTATTTTATTTTCTTTTTCTTGATGAACTTTTTTATGGCTGAAAATTTTGCACTAAAAGAGTTATGTTTTGTTTTACGGGTTTAGGATTTTAAAAGGTTAAATTCTAAACCTCTATAACAAAAGAAAGATGTATTAATAAATAATGTTGGATACCAATTTATTTCTACTTCTAGACATTATAAAAAGGGTTTAATTCTAGACCTCCATAACAAAAAGCCAATATGAACAACAAAATGTACCGTATATAGTTAGTGCACTAGTTATAAAATTATGCAAAGGAATCTTTAAAGGTTACACCACTCTTCACCATATATCAGGAAAATGCCGAAAGTGACGAAGATAGGGACTTTTAGCTTTCAATTTTTTTTTCCTCTTTTTCATAGTTTGTATATCCTCACTTGAAGTTTACGATCTTCTCATTTTTTAAATGAATGTAAATTTATTTTCATAAAAAACCTGGTTTGGTTTTGAATAATTTTGTTTGAATTACAAAAATCAAAGAAAGAATGAAAAAAAAGCTATCCTTGACGTTAAGTGCTTCGGGCTTCGAACCAGTGGTGAGAGCATCGTCGTATCCTTATTGGTCTCTCTGGTACCAATGCATGAGATCCGGTTCTTGATGGTCTTTGAAGAAAAGAGTTTGCCGAGTGGAAAGAAAAAATAAATAAAAATTGTTTGATTATGTTTGTGAAAGGGACGGTTAGGAGTCTTACTATCGAGCTCCATTCCACGGTATAGTCACATTGAAGGAGGCCCCAAGTGAGGTTGGACCAAACTTCAGCCAAACAAATACATTGAAAGAGTAAATGGTCTTGAGATTGAGCATGATGATGATAAAAACATACATCAGGTTGAAATCCTCGTATTCCACTTCTTCATGATGTCTCTCGTTGTTACCTTTTTTGAAGCACTAACCATACTAAGAAAGAGTACCTAGGAGTTGTGTGAGAACTCCAAACTTTTTTTGCACCATTCGGGCCGGGGGTGATTATGGAATACAAATAATTATCTACTTATGTTTAGCAAGTAATATTGAATGATTTAGCAGTTTTGAAAAAAAAAAAAGTTTTTGTCCTTAAAAAAAGAAAAAAAAAAAAAAAGTTTTGTAGAGTATGAATTCTGAAAAAGTTACTAATGATTTTGCGTCAACAAGACTAGAAAAAAAAAATTATGTTCATTTTACTCTGAAATATTTGATACATTCTTTTTTATTTCATATATAACCAGTTTTTTTATAGACTAAAATACGACGAAACTTTTAGAACTCTAAACCAAAATCTAGTTTTTTTCCTACATATATATTAGAAACTTTACTTTTATTAATACATATTTAATATTAAAATTTTGTGATATTTTATTTATATCATATAAATAATGATCCATTTTTTATATTTTTTCTGGATCGTCAAAATGCTTAAGACGGCATGAAGAAATCTTAGAGATTATGAAACAGTTTATTATGTAATAATATTTTAAGATATAGGCGTATAGATTTATTCAAATTAGTATTAATCTTTAGTAAATTACTAGTTTAGTATCATTCATTAAAAATTTATTAAGTTAGTATTCAAGGTGTGTAAAAAGATTAAATTGCCATTATGATTAAATTACTAATTAATCTTATTTTTATATTAAACTTTCAATTCAAAATTCTAAAATTTCAAAATTATTAATTCAAAAAGATTAAAAAAAAAATCGAGAATAAAAATAAATAAAAATAAAAAAATTAAATACGAAAAAAAAATAAAAAAATTAAATATAAAACAAAAAATTATAAAAATAAAAACGTAAAAAATTAAAAATAAAAAGTTAAAAAAAATAAAAATTTAAAAATTGAAAACTGAAAATAAAACTTAAAAATTAGAAATTAAAAATCGAAAATCAAAAATTAAAAATGAAAAATTTTAAAAGTTTAATTAACTATATTTTTATTATTTTTATATGGTTTTTTTTAGTTTCATTTATTATAAGGTTTTAAAAATATTTTATTTACTTAAAAGAAAATAAAATATTTTATTTATGGATATTTTCCTAAATAAATACACTAATTTTATTGGTGGTTACACAGTTAGAATAATATCTTAAAATTTTTTTTGAAAAAAAGTTTAAACTCAATTTAGAAATTAATTCCATTTTTATTTTTTTATAAATAATCTCTTCAATTTATTTTGCAAATAATCAAAAACTTATTTTTAAACTTATTTTCATTTTTAAAAAGTTTTAAAATTAAATAATATCAATTTTATTTATTTGAAAAATAGTTTCCTTTTTTTCAAAAAAAAACAATATTTTTTTATTATTGAAAACAAATCCGCAAATAAAATCTTGTTGCCACGTCATCACATGTCAAAAGATCCGTAAAATTTTTAAAAAATCTGTTACAAATCATATAAATATGTTACACTACAATACTAGTTTAGTAATTTTTTCAGCAACTATTATAGTATTGCGGATTAAAATAAATCTGCAACAAAGACAACAAATCTACAACACTACATGTTAAATCTGCAAATTATATCTGTAAATCCAGATAAAACCGCAAATTAAAAAAAAGAATCTGCGACACTAAAAAACAAATCTTCAAATCAAATCTGCAAAATAAAGAAATCTGCAAACTAAAATCCGCAAAAAAATAAATCTGTTACAAAAGAAAAAAATCTGCGACACTACGTACTACTTTAGTAATTTTTTAAGCACTTTTTACTTTGTTGCGGATTTTCTAAAAATCTGCAACAAAGCAAAAAATCTACAACAAGTAAATTTAAATATGCAGAAACAAATCCGTAAAAAAAATCCGTAAAAAAAATCCGCAAAAAAATAACTCTTCAACACATGTTTGCGGATTTCTTAAAAATATTATGCGGATTTATTTCGATGGGAATGTGGCATTTTCGTAAATATTTATTTTTGTTAGCTGATGTTGAAAAAAAAATAATAGCACTTTTGTAAATAGTTTTCTCCTACCAAATGCTTATAGGGTTTTTTAGTCACGAAAATACCCATTTTAAAGGTCCAAAAATTAGTATTAATCTAATAATTATAATATTTTTTCTTACTAAATAATAATCCACCCTATATACAATTATAATTGAATACATCTCTTAAATTTAAAAGGGTAACATTAACTAATACCATCAACCCAAATAGGACTCAATAGAAGGATCGCGGCCCCTTTTCAGAGCTAGGAATTTGCTAGGAATTTACGAAGAAGTCTCTCCCCTTCACATAGAATAATAAGCACTCTTATGGACAATGTTATGCATGTTGGAAATACACTAGTTTCGTATATCCTATGCCACCATACCAGATTAACTGGTATTCTTAGTGATCTCAGAGGAAATTGAAAAACTAAGATTGAACGTATGGTGTTAGAATCCAGTCGCATAATGCTTTAAATTATGCTTTGTGAGTGTAGTTTACTATAATAGGGTAATAAAATAGGAAAGATTATTAATTTACCATAGATTCCTATAAAAATTACTAGAATATCATAAAATATTTTTTGATTACTAGAATATTTTTCATATCCATAATACCCTTAAAAGTCTTTTGTAAGAAAAACCTAACTAGAATATAAAACCCTTACATACTTAACTATTATTGAATACATTGAAATTTTAATTTTAAAACTCCATATTTAATTAGAAAAAATCTAGGTATATCAAATTGCATGGTAATTATTTTGAAATATTTTTAATTTAATTATAAGATTTAATTACTAATGAGACTTTGTAGTCAAATCTCAAATTGATTTTAGGGTTTAGAGAATAATCAACCTTACATGCTTAAATATTATGAAATTAACTCAAATTTTATTTTTTAAAATTCATATTTGATTAAACATAATTTCTATATATCTAACTACAAACTAATTATTTTTTATTATTTTTAAACTTAAATATAAGATTTAAATACTAATGTGAAGTCTTAGGATTTCCTGAGAGTTCATATTGAAGTCTCACTGTGGGAGACTTCACATCTAAAGTCTTTAGACGCGAGGGTTGAAATCGTAATTGTGGGTTCTGTTTTTTTGTTTACACACAAGGACGTCAAACGTAATTTTTCTACCTCAGGGGTCTACTCATGCATTTGTTTCAATTTGGAGTCTACTTTCGTCTTTAAAATCAATTTGGGGTCTATTTTTAGCAATTCCCCCGTAAATTTGTCTTTTTTATCAATTTTTTTACAAATGATACAACTAATAGATATTTGTATCGATTTAAATGAATTGATCTCAAAAAGTTAATTGATGTTAAACAACATATTTTGTATCCTTTTTATAAGTAATTTGAAATAGAATCACTTAGTTTTGTGATGCAATGCTAGGAATGGGCATTTTATCTGAATCTGAAACCCGAACCCGAACTCAAACCGAAAAAACCGAAAAAATTCGAACCCGATTTTACTAAAAAACCGAACAGATTCTATGAGCCTACATCCGAAAATCCGAAAATCCGAAAAACCCGATCCGAAAAAATCCGATCCGAATAAAACCCGAAAATCCGAATCCGAATCCTCATTGTCTAAAATAGTAATATTGTATTCCTTTGGATAATATCTCATTTTATTTCTATATAATAACATCTTACATACATTTGATACTCTTTTGAAAATTTTATTATGATATTTTCTTTTAAAATATTATAATTTATTGGTACTTCATATATAGATACAATTTTAGTTATTACATTATTGTATTATTTAGTTTTTTTGGTTAAATAAGGTTTTTTCTTTATTTTTGATGCAAAATATCCGAACCAATTCTAAACATGAACAGTTTCGGATTTTCATCTAAAAACCCGAACCCAACACGATTCGAACCGTATCCGATCCAATTTCTCAAAATACCCGAATAGGTTTTATGAGCCTACATCCGAAAATCCAAAAAATCCGATCCAAACCCGAACATATATCCAAATGCCCAGGCCTATGCAATATAAATGATGTAATCAATCCCTTTTTGTAGTGGGAGCCATACAACACCTTTTGGCAGACGACATGAAGAATTTCGTCGGCGAGACTGTTGACAATAACCGCAATGCAACCCGACGACAAACGCCGGTATGTCGTTTAGGGTGTCGTTTAGGGTTTCTCTGCTCCACTACAATAGAAACGAGAAACGAGAAGACAAAAAGGAGATTGTGTCGTTTTTGATATCTTTGCATAAAATATGTTTTTTGTTTAAATAAAAATAAATAATTTAGATCATTATTATTTTTTAAACAAAATAACTCAAAATAGTATTTTGGTTAAATAGTGATGTAAAACAGGTTTTAAAAAATTTTGACAAAAAAATTGTGATATTCTAGGTAACAAAAATTTGGGTATGATATTCTACTAATAAGTGATAGTATAATTTAGGGTATTGTGAGTAATTTTCTCTAATAAATTATCGCTGGTGTCAAAAACAAAACAAATATTATTTTCAGTTCCCTTTCCTACTCTTTTAAGGACCAAATCTTAAGTTAGCTAGAGCACTACCACGTAAAAGAAGATAATAATGTAATTCGCCGATATCTAATTCTCGTACCAAAATATGTGGGCACCCACGAACACTGTGGAAATTTCTGATCGTCATTTTCCACTATAGATGCAAGTGGTGAAATTTAAATATCGAGTACTAATTTATGTCAGTGCGTATATATATACTATGAAAGGCACACATCTGATAGATAAGCTATTCTGATATTAGACATAGAAAAAAAAAAAAAAAAAAAAAGAGAGAAAAGAAAAAGACTCACCATGGTTCAGGCTGGTAGTCATAATTCACTCGGGTTGGATCCAAACCCGACCCATATGAACAAATTCGCTTGCGGGTGTGCCATAGTTGCTTCCATCATTTCCATCATCTTCGGATATGGTAAGATAATTCTATATCATATAGTATATTTTGTTTAATGGACTTCATCGATCTTAAAACTTTTGCATGCAGAAATCTTATATTATCTTTTTTTGTTAAAAAGGTATAAACCTTATAAATCTTATATTATCATAGTGATTTTTTTTGTGTCCTTAGATACGGGAGTAATGAGCGGAGCTCAGATCTTTATAAGAGAGGATCTAAAACTAAACGACACTCAGATCGAAATTTTGGCCGGAATCCTGAATCTCTGTGCTCTCGTCGGATCATTAACGGCGGGAAAAACGTCTGACGTCATCGGTCGACGTTACACCATTGCTCTCTCCTCCGTGATATTCTTAGTGGGCTCGGTTCTTATGGGCTATGGCCCAAACTACGCCGTTTTGATGGTGGGAAGATGTATCGCCGGAGTTGGTGTAGGGTTTGCTCTCATGATAGCTCCGGTTTACTCCGCCGAGATATCTTCTGCTTCACACAGAGGCTTCCTCACTTCTCTACCAGAACTTTGTATTAGTCTCGGGATTTTACTCGGCTATGTCTCCAATTACTGTTTCGGGAAATTGACATTGAAGCTCGGGTGGAGATTGATGCTTGGAATCGCAGCAATACCTTCTTTGATATTGGCTTTGGGGATTACGAAAATGCCCGAGTCTCCGAGGTGGCTTGTTATGCAAGGTAGATTAGAAGAGGCTAAGAAAATAATGGTTTTGGTATCAAACACCGAAGAAGAAGCTGAGGAACGTTTCAGGGACATTTTAACCGCTGCTGAAATAGATGATGAGATAGTGGCTGGTGGCAGAAAAAGTGTGTGGAGGGAGCTTGTGATAAAACCGCGACCCGCGGTGCGATTGATCTTGATCGCGGCGGTTGGGATACACTTTTTTGAGCACGCTACAGGGATCGAGGCGGTCGTGTTGTATAGCCCTAGGATTTTCAAGAAAGCCGGAGTTATTTCGAAAGACAAGCTCTTACTTGCTACTGTCGGTGTAGGTTTAACTAAGGCCGTTTTCATAATTATAGCTACTTTCTTGCTTGACAAAGTAGGTCGGAGAAAGCTTCTGTTGACAAGCACGGGTGGGATGGTCTTTGCGTTGACCACTTTAGCGGTCAGTCTCACGATGGTTCAGCGTTTCGGGCGGTTAGTATGGGCTTTGGGATTGAGCATTGTGTCTACGTACGCGTTTGTAGCGTTTTTCTCGATCGGGCTCGGGCCTATCACGTGGGTGTACAGCTCCGAGATATTCCCGTTGAGACTTAGGGCTCAGGGAGCGAGTATAGGCGTTGCTGTTAATAGGATCATGAACGCGACGGTGTCTATGAGTTTTCTGTCGATCACAGAGGCGATCACTACGGGCGGTGCGTTCTTTGTGTTTGCTGGAATCGCGGTTGCGGCATGGTGGTTTTTCTTCTTTATGTTGCCAGAAACGAAAGGACGGCCACTGGAGGAGATGGAGAAGCTTTTTGGTGGTGGGGCTGGTCGTGGTGATCGCGACGGACTAGAGATTCAAACTAAGAAAGTCGATACCTAGAATAGATTATCAACGTGATTATGTTTTAATTTATATTGTTTTTGACAATGTGATTTGGCGGCATATATATATTATAAGGTGTGATTTTGTAAGCACGATCGATGCGTGCAGATGAATCATTGAATATATCGCTATCGATGATATTTTCGAAATTTAAACAGCCGCTGAGATAAGCAAAGGGCGTGACTGGAAAGAGCTTTAGAGGCTGTACACAGCCATATTTATTTCTACAGCTAATTTTTGTTTCCAATCGTGATTTCTACAGACTTTAAAATCTACAGCCCTTTGAATTTTTTTTTTGGCTGTAGAGAGCTATATTTCTACAGCCCAAATTTTTGGACTCTACAAATTAAAAAATATATTTTCACCTAAACTTATTGAGAAAATATATTCTTTGGCGCATTTTTTTGTTAGCGCAAATTTTTTGACGCTTTTTTTAGCACTATTGAGAAAATAAAAGAAAAGTCCTAATTCAGAATCTCTTGGAAAGATTGTTTAGTAGAACTCGTACTGGAGATGAGATTGCTATAAATTTTTGGGATGCTTGTAGGTAGACACAATAACTGAATTATTATTTTAGATGGTTATTATTTTTTATTTGCTGAAAGTATTTTGACAAATTTATATTTTATAAGTTTTATATATTTTTTTTTATATTTAAAACTATGAATTTTAAAATATGTAGTTAACATTTATCAATGACGCTTTCATTTTTTAAAAAGCCACAACCAAAATCTTGCAGCAAAAATCTTACGGTATAAAAACCTACCGTCAAAAATCGAAAGCTATAACTGCTACCAATCAAACCCAAAGAAGAAACCAAGAATAACTGAGTGATGTGTCCAGAGTATATATTGTAAAGATATGGGAAGATGTTCACTAACAAAAAAGAAAATGATTTACGTATCAATCATTAAGGAGAGGATCTGATGAGATTCAGTAGACAAAAGAAACATGGATTGCATTCTCTGAGGTTTTTGGGAAACGCATATAAGGCAAAGAGTAAAAAAAAATAAAAATTATTACTTTTAGCCATATTTTGAGTTTGGATTTGATAAAGGTGAGTGAGAGTTTTGATGTTTCACGCATTGTGAGATCCTCGAGATGGACTATCAGTGTGATCAGATGGGCAGATTAAAGGCTACAAATACATTTTCTTAGTCCTTCGATGAATATGCTTGGCTTTGTTTCTTTTTTTTCTCACCGAAATGCTTTAGGAAATAATGCTGTAAAATGGAACGAATAATTAAACAGCATTATTTTGATACCAAAAATAGAACTTCAGCTAATAATAGAAATTAGACCACCCCCCCCCCCCAACCCCCCCCCCCCCCCCCCAACCCCTCTCTTTTTCCTCTTGTTGACATAGTTATACCCCACAAACCAACACCCATACTTACGGATTAGTTAACAAAAAACCCCAAGATGCAAAAAAAAAAAAAAAACTTTTATTTCTGTCAACACACATCACACATGGGAAACCAAATTTGAGTTCAATATTCAATATTTGTACCACACTTGTCCTAGTAGTTGCACTAAAACGCATTTAATTGTAATAACTACACGGTCGACACCATCCAAAACTGTTTCTTACTTATGCAAAGCTGCAACTACATTGAAAGATGAAGACCTGAGGAGAGTCATACGATCTCAACGGATTAAACTTGAGATTATCTACACAAAGATAAGAATGCATGGGGGGTACGTGGAAGTAAATCAACATTTTTATTAGCTCCTGATATCACGGAGCCAAATGAGAAAAATTAGACTGGCAATTATTACAATTTAGCAACTAACACAAAACTGTTATTAAGACAGAGAGAGAAGAGGCATGTTTGTCGGGATGAAGACAAAGCAAATCTCATCAATCTTCTTCTTCCTATAATCATTTTCGTACCAATTAATGCCCAAAACTCTCTCTCTCTCCCCTTGATCTCTTCCTCCAAGGTAGTTTCGTTTTTCCTAATCTCTAGCCAATTTTTTTTTAATCTCTCAAATTTGGCATTACCTGTTTTGTTGTTAGTTGTTAGCGATCTAACGAGCATAATAAGACAAGAAATCATGTCCAAATTTACACCATTTTGAATTATGATCTGCTGTTGTTGCTCTCAGACAAATTGAGTGGTTAAGGGAGAGAAGACGGAGAGTTTCTATTTATTTTGACGGTTTCCTCTTCTTCGTCTTCTCCGATGGCTCCTTCCCCTGAATCTGCTCCTCCTCCGTCAGATTCTGGCTCCTCTCCATCTCCACCGGCTCCTCCTTCCAATTCATCCTCCTCTTCTCCACCATCTCTGTCTCCTCCTTCTCCTCCTCCTCCAACTCAAGGAGACTCATCGTCACCACCTCCTGTTTCCAACTCTCCACCGGCTCCACAAGCTCCTTCTCCTCCTATTTCCTCCAATAATCCTTCTCCACCGTCACAGGGTGGCGGACGAGAAAGAGGAAATAGCGGCGGCAATGAATCTCCACCCTCACGTGGCTCCCCTCCTTCACCTCCTTCTAGAGCTGGAGATAACGGTGGTAGCAGATCGTCGCCATCAGGAGATAATGGCGGCTCTCGATCGGACAATTCTCCATCTGGCGGCGGCAGCAACAACGGAAACGGCGGTGGAGGAGGAGGAGGAGGAGGAACTAGTACGAATACGGGGATAATAGTAGGTGTATTAGTTGGAGCTGGAGTTTTGATGATCGTGCTTATTATTGTTTGTCTTAGACGCAAAAAGAAGAGAAAGGATTCCTTCTACGCCGAATCCATGAAAGGTACGTAAACATATACACACTTATATGTTTTAATGATATTCAAAGCTTAGATTTTTACATGTTGTCTCAGGTGATCAATATCAACAATACTATGGAAACACAGGTTATAACAATAATAACAACAACAGCAGCAACAACAATGCTTCACAGAATTATCCAAATTGGCACCTAAATTCCCAACAACCTCCAGGTGCTTGGGGAGGCGGTCCATCACCACCTCCTCCTCCACCGCAGATGCCTACAAGTGGAGATGATTCCGCTTTGTACACGGGACCAGCACGTCCTGTCTTACCTCCTCCTTCGCCTACTCTTGCCCTCGGATTCAACAAGAGCACTTTTACTTACCAAGAGCTCGCGGCTGCCACAGGAGGGTTTGCGGATTCTAACCTTTTGGGACAAGGAGGATTCGGGTATGTCCATAAAGGCGTGTTGCCTAGTGGAAAAGAAGTTGCGGTTAAGAGTTTGAAATCGGGTAGCGGGCAAGGCGAGAGAGAGTTTCAAGCTGAGGTCGATATCATTAGCCGTGTCCATCATAGGTATCTTGTTTCTTTGGTTGGATATTGCATGGCTGATGGACAAAGGATGTTGGTTTATGAGTTTGTTCCAAACAATACTTTGGAATATCATCTTCATGGTTAGTAACTTATAACACAAGGTTTTTCTTGATTCAAAAAAAAAGTTGTTACATTTGCTCTTGTTGTCCTTGTAGGGAAGAATCTTCCGGTAATGGATTTCTCCACAAGGATGCGTATCGCCTTAGGCTCTGCGAAAGGTCTCGCTTACCTTCATGAAGACTGTAAGTTTCAACATTCTTAACTAATTTATAGTATAACACATAGAAAGCTTTTTCACTGACTAAAGATTTTATGTTTGGATGAAAATATGGCACAGGCCATCCTCGAATCATTCATCGTGACATCAAGGCTGCAAACATTCTATTGGACTTCAACTTTGATGCAATGGTAATAAAAATTAATAACTTTACGTCAGTTTCTTGTAAAGTTCACATTGCTTAAGTTGACGATTTTTTTTTTTGTATCCGTCGTTTTAAGGTGGCTGATTTTGGATTGGCTAAGTTAACTACCGATAACAACACTCATGTATCTACTCGTGTAATGGGAACGTTCGGGTAAGCGGATAATACTTTTTCCCACTCAAGAAACATAACCTTTGTAGACTGATCGATTTGACATGTGTAGATATCTAGCTCCGGAATATGCATCAAGCGGTAAACTAACAGAGAAATCCGATGTTTTCTCGTTCGGAGTCATGTTATTGGAACTGATCACTGGAAGACGACCGGTTGATAATAGCAACACCATGGATGATACTTTAGTTGATTGGGTATGTATGTTAAATATATTTGTTTTTTCGCCTTTAATCGGCTACTAATGATTGGACTTTGATAATGAATAAAGGCCCGGCCACTTATGGCTCGCGCACTAGAAGATGGAAACTTTAATGAGCTTGTTGACATAAGGCTTGAAGGCAACTATAACGCACAAGAGATGACTCGAATGGTTACTTGTGCAGCTGCTAGCATTCGCCATTCGGGGCGTAAACGCCCAAAGATGAGCCAGGTAAAACAAAAAACTTATGCAAAGTTCATTTTTTTGGAGTTATTAGGAAATTCTGAGCCGAGACCCGTATATCGCTTTAAGTCTGAAACCAAAGCATGTTATATGGTCTCATCCCAAGCGTTCAAAGTTCGATGTTTTGGTTAGATAATAACACAAAATAGTGTTTAATTACTTTTTCCAGATAGTAAGAGCATTAGAAGGAGAAGTGTCATTGGATGCTTTAAACGAAGGTGTGAAACCAGGGCAGAGCAACATTTATGGCACATCGGCAACAAGCTCGGATTATAGTCAAACATCTTACAATGCAGACATGAAGAAATTCAGACAGATAGCTTTGTCGAGCCAAGAGTTTCAAAGCAGTGAAGGATCTTCTAGCAATGATTCCCGAGAGATGGCAACTAAAAGCCCTGCTGCTCCTCAATGAAACTCGAGGGATTTTGGGATTCTGAGAGTAGAGCCTATAAAAGCAAATGTCGTTAATTGATTGAATATTTTACTTTTCGACTAATTGTTTTTGTTTAGATCATGATTCTCAAACATGAAAACTACTGTTTGGTTTTGGATTAAATGTCCAACATTTAAATCATTCATCTTGTGGTTGATTCAAAGAACTTTTTTCTCTCACTCGAAGAATCAATAGAAACAAAGAACATGCAATAATCGAGAAAAGAGCACAAGATAAACATTTTTTTAATTCATTCATTGAAAGGGTCCAAGGACCTTCGCCTCATCAGTGATCAACTCACGACGTTGTGACTCTATCTCTTCTGTAACTTTGGTCACCGTTTCTTCTTTCTTTTCTTTTTTCCTGTCGACAATATAAACTAGGGGTGGGCCTTCAATTCTTCAGTTTGGTTCGGGTAGTTCTTTCGATTTTCGGTTTTTTTGGTTCTTGAAATTTGGTAACCACAAAGAACCGGTGAAAATTTCGGTTCCGTTTGATTCGGTTGTCAGTTCTTTCGGTTCTTGAAGTTTGGTAATCATGTAAGAACCAACACAAACGGTTCTAATCGTGCTGGATTCTAAATAGTTACTTTGTAACCAAAAGTAACTATATTAACCATATTACCCAAATTAATCTAATGTACTTACATATACATAAACCAAAACCAATACAAAAATAACATTCAAACACCAAAATTCAAACTGTTGAGTATAAAACATCAAAAAAAAATATAAGGTATTTAAACAATATATACCAAACTATTAAAAATATATAATTGTGTGTATATCGTAAAGGTAAAATGCAAACTTGGAAAAAGAAATAGGATAAGTATAGTTTTTTAGGATATATATGGGTACTTTCGGTTATATAATGAGAACCGTGGGTAATAACATTTCGATCCATTCGGTTATTATTTACTACTCAAAACTTACCAAAATCCCAATTTTTGGTTAGGCTCAGTTCGGTTTTTCAGTTCCGGTTTATTTGTCCACCCCTAAAATTATAAACATTGAAACAGAAACCGAACCAGACTATCCACCGGTTCCTAAACAAACCGGTCCGGTATAAGAACCTCACGCGTGACCGTCTATTCTTCATTTTCCCTAACCTTTCGTACTGCCGGCGTAGCTTCTCGCTCGCTCAGTCTCCGTCGTCTCTCCATTTCTTTCTCAAATCCTTCAATTGCCATTTTCTTCCCCGTAATTTAATTTTGAAACCTCTGAATTGTTGATTCTATTCCCAATTCTCTCCTGTTCAAATGCTAACACCCAGATGGAGAAGCCTCTTGTCGCTGAAAAGCAATTTGATTCATGAATTGTCATCATCAAACGCCACAACAGCGAAGGCTATTGCATCAACAGCTTCCATAACCCGCTTCGCTCCATTTCACTCGACTTGTGTTTTATCTGAGAAATTGAAGAAAAACTTTGCTTCTGTAAGATCCCAGATTTTTAATCTGGATAGTTTTCAAACACTTTAATAAGATTTTTGATGCTCGTATATTATTTTTGTTCGCAGGGTGGTAAAACTTCTGAAAGCCAACGATCTTCAAAGGTATGCCTGTAAACAATCGAAATTTTATCAACATTTCCGTAAAATGATTCAGATTTTGTGCAATCAATAATAGGAATCGTGTAAATCTATGATTAATGTAAATCTATATTCAAACTCATAAGAGAGTAAAAGTTCTTCTCTGAAGCTTGCAAATCTTGATCCCAGAACTCCTCCGTAAGATTCACATGTACTGTAAAGGAGAAAGGACGCACTAGTGCTAAAAAGGCTCTTAACAAACTTCTCTTCCACAGTGGAATTAATGATCCTCTTCAGGTGAATGAATTCTCCTATGACACTGTTTCAATAGATTTTGCTTTTGGTTGTTTAATTGTATTTTGCTTATACATAGAATGAGTGGCATTTTGGGGCGAATCCGCTAATTAGGGAGAGACATATGAAGAAAAAACCACCACCAGGCCGGGGAAAAAAGCCTCGGGATAAGAAAACTAAACGTGAGTTACTTACTTTTTCCTCTTCTTGATCAGTATTTTGTTGATGTATCCTTTTGTTTGTGTATTAGGATGGCACAGAGAAGGAAATACAGACGATGACTTTGGAAATGATGCTAATACCTCAAGATTTGAGAACAAATGGAGAGAAAAATGGACGAGTCATCAATCTCAGAAGGCGGGATTTGAATGGAGAGAAGGATGGAACTGGACAACTCAATCTCAAAGAAGCAAAAGTTGGAGTGAAGAGTTTTGTCATGAACCTTTAATTGTTGGGTCTCCGTCTGAGAGGAGTGTTCTTGGTCTGCCTTTAGCTGGTCCTCTCAACTTAGTAGATGTCAAGAACGCGTAAGTATTTTCGATTGCTTCTAATCGTCACCATAAAAAGAAGAGTGTTGAATAAAGTTTTCTTGTTTTGCAGTTTCCGTACTGCGGCTTTGAAGTGGCATCCGGATAAGCATCAAGGGACTTCTCAGGTAATGCTGTCCAAAAAAAAGTATTTGATTGCTTCAGATTTTTGTGAAGTTATTATTTGTTGATAGATTGTTTTCGTGGAAACCGCAGGTTGGGGCACATGAGAAGTTTAAACTTTGCGTTGATGCATACAAGTCTCTCTGTTCTGCACTCTCTTGATGCTTTGATGCATCATTTAGCATGAATTAGGGTTTTTTTTTAATTGATAACGCTCCTTCTGCAATAATTGCTAAGAAAGTACATGTGTCACAATTTTTTCAGCATTGGATAAAAAAAACAATGTGATAAAGATTTATGCAAAATATTTTTTATACAAATACTTTTAATGTTCAAGTGTCTAAGCTAAAACTAGGCTTAAACACAATCTCCCAACTCTTTCTTTCACTAATATATCATTGCGAGTCCTAATATGAGATCTTGGAGGCAATGAAGTCAACAATCCTTGAAGTCTCCGATTTGAGATATGATCTTTGGTTAAAACTAAAATGATTCATCAACTTCACACAGGTGGAATAGTAAAGCCTCCTACTGCTGACCTGTGGATAGTCTCTGAATCCAGCGTTGTTAATATCTGTGGAATCGACAGACCACCGGAGATGACGATTTCTGTTGCAGTGAAAGAAAAAAAATGTTAGAACCGGATAAATTGAGACCCGGTTTATTGTGGATTAAGGCTTTAAATGGTTGTTCTAGTACGAAGTTGATCGGACCAATAACATCAGTATGAAGTTGATCCGCTAGAGTTTTGTGGTGGACCAAAAAATAAGTGCGTACTAGAAAATGGCTTTGTATTTTTGGTCCGCACTTGGTATGAACTGCGTACTAGTTATTTTGTTGTTGGTCTGCATTTGCACTTAGTACGAACTAAATCGTACCAAAGTATGAATGGTTAAAAGTGGTACGACTTTGCACTTAGTACGAACTAAATCGTACCAAAGTATGAATGGTTAAAAGTGGTACGACCCAAAGTGTACTGAACAACCATTCACAGCCTAAAAGTTAGAAGTTACCTATGCCTTCACGGACTGAGAGATTAGGTCTAATGATGTCTTTTGAGCTAATGAGGAAAATGTCACCGAGATAAAGATGGTTAGTAGGGACATAGACACAGCAGAGTTCTTCTCCACCAGCACGGCCACGAAGAATCACAGTCGATGTAATGAATCCAAAAGCGTATTCTCCCATATGCGGATGTCTGATAATCGCTACCTCCTTGAAGGCACCTGAGTTTTGATCTAGTAAAAAGAAAAAAGATTTAACATAATAAGTACTTGTTGGGAAAGTATGATTAGAGAATATTATGTTTTTGAGTTTCAACCTGGTGAGATTGCTCCACTGATTTGTTTAGAAGCTGAGTAAATGTAGCTGATGAGAGGCATTTTCTTGATAAACCATTCTCCGATGCTTAGAACTGAAGCTCCAAGCCATGATGACATAAATACACCAACCATAAAGATAAATGTGATAGACGTCACAAATCCAAGACCTGCAAATTTTTGTAAACAGTGTGAATGTGTTCATCTTTCAATGTAGAAAAGATGGAAATGAAACTAACCGAACATATTGATTCCCAACTGGGTGTAGATTGGGGAGAAGAATCCGTCGACGAAATGAATGAACCACCAGGTGAAGTAGAATGTGACGGCGATTGGAAGCAGAATTACACTGTAACAACAGAGAAAATTCTTGTGGTCTAGAAAATCGTTTTCTCATCCATTAAAATCCTGAAATTCGTTCAGAAGATTTACCATCCGGTCATGAATTTTTTGGAGGCCCAGCTTCGGATGACTTTGTAAATCGCCTGTTTGTACATTAAAAATCGAATTGCTTAACATACAAGTAACTCCGATACATATATCACAGATTTTTAGAAAAATCACGATGTAGATGAAATTGTTGGATCCGGATTTCAAAATTTAGTGAATAAGAAGAAATGCTCTGAAATTGTTGTTATATCGCGATTCTCAAGGGAGATAATTAAGGAGGTGGAAAAAATGAGCGAGCGAGAGAGAGTAAAAACCTCTTTTCCGGCGACGTGAATCGGCGAAGCGAGGGGAGACGGCGGAACAGATAGAACGACGTCGTGAGGAGAAGCTACCGATTTATGCATCGGAATCAGCCGCTCTAGATCTCTCTCCCTCGTTTCCATCTCTCTCTCCCAAATCTCAATTCCTCTGTACCGATCGATCTCTCCAGAATCTCTTACACACAAAATCGCTATTCAGAAGAAATCAGCTGTGTCTCTCACTCTCTTTGAATCGCGTCGTTGATCTCCGATTACTCTACTCCGACCTCTGTGTGTGTGCAACGAAGAACTGCCTTCGCTTAGCATGCATTTGCATTTGTTGTTATGGCAAATTTCGCTGTACGGAACTATTCCGCCGCTGCCTCATTATGGGCTGTTAGAGGCCCAAAGCCCATATATTTCATCACTTGTTATTGGGCCTCAACTTGGCAGACAATCGAGTGGCCTAGAAGACTTCCAGCGTGTTCATCCGATGTGGCGTTTTGTGGACCGTCGATCAAATTAAAGTGATGGCAATTTGGAATTTCCAGACATTTTCAAATACTTCCGACCACTTTTGTATAAATCGATTCTTCTTGAAGTTGACATTGACAAATACCATTTCGGAATTCGTAGCGTCATAACGAGTTCGTGCTGAGTAGTTACAGAAAGATGTGGCGGTGTCTCCCTCGTCGCCTTGGAGTTGCGTCATCATCAAGAACATCGCAATCTAATGGCACTTTCAGTTCTCAAGTCTCTAGATTCTTCTCAGCTCGTTCGGTACTACATTGTTACTGATTAAATCCTCGATCCATTTGGTCTTTAGGGTTTCTCATCATTTCCAGCTTACCATTGCGACGGTTAAAAGGAATTCGTTGACTAAATGAGTACTGTAAAATAATCATTGATTTATTTCTGTTGTGCTGATTCAAATTGTTGTGTTCTTGTTGGTATGGAAGAAAGGAGATGGATCATCGTATACGATCGTTGATCATACGTACGATGCGGTTGTTGTAGGAGCAGGTGGTGCTGGGCTAAGAGCAGCAATAGGATTATCAGAACATGGTTTTAACACAGCATGCATCACCAAGCTTTTCCCAACACGTTCGCATACAGTTGCAGCACAGGTACACACACATTGGCTTAATCATCTTCTCTTGTTTTGGTAACTAAGGCTAATATAAAGCTTTTGCTCAGGGAGGTATAAACGCTGCGTTGGGCAATATGACTGATGATGATTGGCGTTGGCATATGTATGATACTGTTAAAGGAAGTGATTGGTTAGGTGATCAAGATGCAATTCAGTATATGTGTAGAGAAGCACCAAAAGCTGTGATTGAACTTGAGAATTATGGATTGCCATTTTCTCGAACTGAAGATGGGAAAATATATCAACGTGCTTTTGGTGGACAGAGTCTTGACTTTGGAAAAGGTTTTTATTCTTTGATTAATGAAATTATCTCAAGTTGGAAACTATACTTATTTTTATCTTTTGTAATATGGTTAGGTGGGCAAGCTTACCGTTGTGCATGTGCTGCTGACCGTACTGGGCATGCCTTGTTGCACACTCTTTATGGTCAAGCAATGAAACATAACACTCAATTCTTTGTGGAATACTTTGCCTTGGATTTGATAATGAGCAGTGATGGTAAGTACTAAGTAGGTTAGGTTGATGGGAAATCATATAGATCTTCTTGTTTCTAATCAAAATATGATTCGTGTTACAAAAGAAATCTTCATATAGAGCCTTTGGTATATATGATGAATAGGAACCTGTCAGGGAGTTATTGCACTGAACATGGAAGATGGCACTCTACATCGTTTCCATGCTGGTTCAACGATTTTAGCCACTGGGGTGAAGATTTGTTCCTTGAAACCTTATCTTGTTTTGGGTTTTTGAAATTAAACCATAGACTAAAATAACAATATAATATTATCTATAATTTGGCTTTAGGGATATGGAAGAGCTTATTTTTCAGCAACTTCAGCACATACATGCACAGGAGATGGAAATGCAATGGTTGCACGAGCTGGACTACCGTTGCAGGATTTAGAGTTTGTTCAGTTTCACCCTACTGGTGTATATGGAGCTGGATGTCTAATCACTGAAGGAGCTCGAGGTGAAGGTGGAATTCTCAGAAACGGAGAAGGAGAGAAATTTATGGACCGATATGCACCGACGGCTAGAGATCTTGCTTCAAGAGATGTTGTCTCAAGATCTATGACAATGGAAATCAGGGAAGGTCGTGGAGCAGGACCAATGAAGGATCATATTTACCTTCACCTAAACCATCTACCACCAGAGGTGCTTCAAGAGAGACTTCCTGGTATATCTGAGACTGCTGCTATTTTCGCTGGTGTTGATGTTACAAGAGAGCCAATTCCAGTATTGCCTACTGTGCATTACAATATGGGTGGCATTCCCACTAACTACCATGGAGAGGTGGTTACTGTTAGAGGCGATGATTTGGATGCTATCGTTCCAGGACTAATGGCTGCAGGAGAAGCAGCATGTGCATCTGTTCATGGTGCTAATAGACTTGGTGCAAATTCACTTCTTGACATTGTTGTTTTTGGTCGAGCTTGTGCAAATAGAGTTGCGGAGATTCAAAAACCAGGTAAGCAAGCAATATCTCTCCATCTCTACAGCTCTTGACACAAGAGAATGTTTCTGAATCCATATCTATGGTTGCTTATATAGGAGAGAAATTGAAGCCTCTAGAGAAAGATGCGGGTGAGAAGAGTATCGAATGGTTGGACCGAATAAGGAACTCAAATGGGTCGCTTCCAACTTCTAAAATCCGTTTAAACATGCAACGAGTAATGCAAAACAATGCTGCTGTCTTCCGTACACAAGAAACACTAGAGGAAGGTAACCAACAAAGAAAACTCATGACCTCATGAAGTTTTATAGTAAATCTAATCTAAAAGTTGCACCTTTGTTTTCATTTTGTGTATGATGATTATAGGTTGTGATGTGATTGATAAGACGTGGGATAGTTTTGGGGATGTCAAAGTGAAGGATCGGAGTTTGATATGGTGAGTGGGAAAATTAAATAAACGTTAAAAGATGTTTTTACTAAAGCTCTGTTTTGAAAACTTTACAATATAGGAATTCGGATCTGATAGAAACTATGGAATTGGAGAATCTTTTGATTAATGCATGTATAACAATGCATTCTGCTGAGGCTAGGAAGGAGAGCCGAGGAGCACATGCACGTGAGGATTTCTCGGTTAGTTTTATGTATAAATATTTATTACATAGCAAAAACTTGTTTGAGTCAATATGTGGATAACGAATAAGGGGTTTTGGTATGATTGTTTTGCAGAAACGAGACGATGAGAATTGGATGAAACACACATTGGGGTAAAAAGTCTTTCTTTTATAATATCTCTTTAAACCATGTGGCATAATAAATCAAAAGTTTATAACCATTGGGGGTATTTATATGTTTAAAAAAAAATAAATAAGAAGCTTTATTCCCTTAATATGTATATATAAGGTATTGGGAAGAAGGGAAGGTGAAATTGGAGTATAGACCAGTGCACATGAATACATTGGACAATGAGGTTGACACTTTCCCTCCTAAAGCTCGTGTGTATTGAGATTTCTGAAACTTTTTTCCGAGAGCTTGTGGTGAGTTCAACATCACCTTTCTCTATAATAATAAAAAATTATATTTAAATTTTGTTATCCTGTTAACTAACTGTTATAGGATTGGGGAGAGGTGAATTGTTTTCGTAAGAAAGTAGAAATGTTTCTTGGGTATATGTTTTACCCACATTTGTTTGCATTTGTTTCCGGAGGTGAATTTTCATCGATCACACAAATTGTATAATATATACATTGTCCTACACTTCTGATTTTTCTCTTTTAACAGTTAGTACTTAGTATTGTCGCTCTGAAAATGGTTAAGAAATTTTGAACCATTTAATGCAATGATAAAGAATGTATCACTTTGATTTTTTAAACCGCTCTCTCTTACCATTATTTCTTACCTTTGTTAGTTATGTTGGTATTGTTTACAATTCTATCTTCCTAGTGAAAATTCATTACCGCTTTAAATCACCAACCAAATCCGCACCTTTTTCTTTTTTTTTATGGCATAGGTAATTTCGAATGACGTTTTATGTAGCAAAGCACATTTACGTGTGCAAATATCCTGATGTTATCCATCTGAGAAACTTTCATTCGAATGTATCTTCAGTCCCTTGGAGTATTTAGAGTAAAATTCATGATCACAAACCAACACATCATAACATGCTGGTGTGGAACTTACAAGGGGTCTCCTAAGGATTAATCTTCCATATCAATTTCATCCAAGAAGCCATGAGGTTGATAACAACATTAAAGGTTACAACATAATGACATAGAGAGATGAATTATCGATCGATGAGATACAACATGCATACATTCCGAGACGTTATAAAGGTCATACTGCTCATTAAGACATTTGTCTCGTAGCATTCTATAGATGCTAGCCGCGTCAAACTTATGGGCCACATGATTCATGTTGAAGACAAACAAATGGTAAATCTATTTACCTCTCAACACGATGATCTAGTATCCAAAACCAATAAATTTAAAGCTTTATAAATAATACTTTATACTACATTCAAAAAATTTAAATTTAATCTAATCCAACTTACGAAAAAACATATAAAGAATAATAATTTCAAATAACTTATAAACATCTGCATATTGGATCATTCAATGGTTTTACTCCATATTAGTAAAACTCGACTTTTTCTCACACCATCCCAAAAGTCTCCATATACCGTGACCATCTCCCTTTCCTTGGTAGATGTGTTACTTCTCAGTGGTCGATTCCAACAGTCACAAACGTAAAATGGACATAAAAAAAATATGTATGAACAAAACTACGAATGAGATTTAAATGGGAGGATCAATTACCTAATTAGCTACATATCTCATTTGAGTTTAAGAGGTTTAATCCCTATTATCTGTTTTTTATGTTGTCTCCTCTTCTCTTCCATGTTGATGCTTCTCTTTTTCTTCTTCGTATTTCGAGAAGCTTGAGGTTATGGTTTGTGATTTCTCTGTGTCAAGGAAGAGTTAGTGTGGTGTCTTCTTCTCTTCCCCATCACCATCTATTTTTGGAGCTCATTGGGTTGCTTTCTCTTAACCTACTTCCTTTTTATGTTTGATAATCTGATGAAGCTTGGTTTCCCTTCTACTGGTTTTTGAGTTTGGTCAAAGCTTAACTAGTTGGGTTCATCTATACTCGTGGTGTGCCTACCTTTTCTATACATCTCATGGAGTAATTAGCATCGTCCCCATTGCTCTCATTCTTTGTCTCACTTTGCTATAGTAGGTTTTGGACATATGGCTTTATATGATAGTTTGTTTTGATTTAGTTAGATTAATGTTTAAATGAAGTTCAATAATTTTGTGTTTTATGTTTGCTTGTCTTCGGAGGATGTTTTTGAGTGTCCGCGATTGGATTGTATCTGTTTGAGGCCTATTCGTCCTGGTTTTGTGATGTGATTAACTTGATTTGATGTATTACAAGGATTTATATGGATATGGGGTATACATCATCTTTGTCTCGATGGCTCAACTCGGTTAAGTTGAGTTTTATTAGTTTGATTCTGCCATTTTCAATTCTTATAGCCGTTGTGCATTGTTATGAGCTTGCGAAGTTTCCTTCTATCATTTTAGAGTCGGGTTGTCTTATCATAGTTATATGCCTTAGAGTATCTTTTTTCAAATTCACTAATTTTCCTTACTTGTTATCCAATAATCACTAATGTTGTTTTTATGTTGGATATGATTCGTAACCTTTTACCACTGCAGTAAGTGGTGTACCGCTTTGATTGTTATCAATGAAAACTATGATACCAAAAACAATACTCTCAGATTTGTTGTACTATTTTCTCTTTCCAATAAAAAGTGATATCAAAAGCCAACAGAGACATGCAATTTAAGGATGGTCTCTACATCAACATACTAGTCAAATGATTCTACAAGGTGTTTGAACAATGAATTTACTAATCACTCCATTTAAGGTGGAAGCAGAGACGTTGAGGATGGCGGTCGTTTGAGTTAAAGCGGCTAGGGTTTAAAGATATTTATCAAAGAGATACATGTAAACTTTTGACATGTTTAACATTATCATTGACATTCGCTAATATGCACTACTACGTTAGCCATTTTTTGGAAGATATTCTGAAGATTGCGTCTCATGAACATTTTACATTTCTATATATTTCACTAGTCGATCAATAAAAAAAAATTTGATGCACTAATTAGTTATATATTGTATAAAATAACATGTTTGTACCTCATTTTGATTTTCAAATAATATATAAGATTGTCAACAAAAAAGTAGAAAGCAATAGAAGAAAAGAAAATGACGGTTTCTTTCCATCGTATATAACGCTATTTCATCGCGATTTGGAGTAAATTGATGATATAATTATCAACAGTATAATTTCTGCAATCCGTCTAATTAAGTTTTTGTTAAGAGTTTTTATTATAATTAGCAGTTCAAAAAAAAAAAAAGTTTTCATTATAATTATTTGGTTCTAAAATTTGAGAATTCTTACATATGCTTAAAACTTTTAATAAAAATCATAAGTAAATTAGACAAATGTTTTCATATGTTTTATGCAGTTTTGAGCAAGATTAAAATGTTACAAAATATTAAGTAGTAAGAAATTAGGTCTCGTAATTTAATTACATTAAAATTAAAATATCAAATTTCACCAATCCTTGTATAATGGTCTAATTAATATTTTGTCAAACATTACATTTATCCTAATCATACGATTAATGTTTAGTGAAATTTTGAAAAAAAAAGATGAAGTTTTGAAAAAAAAATATCACAAAAAATAAAAAGAAATGCACAGAAGTCGTGGAAGCAAATTATTGCGAAGGTCCACGAGGATCTCGAAATAAAAGGTGCGTCAATACAACGCGTCTTAACAAGGATTACTAAAATACAACACCTCAATTTAGCCGTCCATTACTTTTTTTTCATCCTTATCTTACTTTTTTAAACCAAACCGACTCGCTTTAAATGAATAATAATGACCCGAAAGGCACGCAATGATCCACGCGATCGGTTATTAGCCGTAGATATGTAATCTTATCATATAATCTAAACCGTCCATCATTGGAACCCTTTGTATATAAGAGAAGAAGTTGATCCTAGGGTTATCTCATACGCCGCCTCCATTCTTGTGACTCTCTTGATCCTATGGCGACAAATCTGATATTCTCCGCGTCTCTCTGTCTGAGAGAGTCTCTCGATCTACACATCGGTGTTGTATTCAGAGCATTCTAGGGTATCCGGTGGATTGCTTACAACGCACGCTAGATCAGATCTAGATCTGGCTTTAACTACAGGTGAATCTTATCTCCCTTGTACAGAGACCTTATCTTTTATTCATTTTGTAGATTTCAGATTTTAATCATTAGTTGTTATCTTCGATTCTCAGATCTGGCTTGGGATCTTCTATGACGCTTCATCAGATGCGAGATTTTTGAATTGATCACGTTGAGGCGTTGTGGCGAGGTTACTTGGAGATCAATTCGTTAGACGACGATATGGATTTTCCTGTGTGTGTTGAATTGATTTAGGATGTATAAGATGTTGTGGAAGCTATGGCTTCCTGATTACATCTTTGTCATCCGACCTTTGCCATGTCAGGTGCGCTTGCATGGCAGGTCACAAACAGATCCTCAATAAAAAAATTCTTTTGTGGTTTGGAGAGGAGTTCGTACGGGTGGTTTTTTTTATACCCGGGTTCTCCTCTCCTGTGTCCGTGTCTCGCTCTCTCTCTTTCACACACCCTTCCCTTATCCTTTAACCTTCTCAACGCTCCCTGATATATCTAATTATCACCGATAATTGTTGGAAACCAAGCAGAGATCAACCTGAAGTCTTGAAGTATCTAGTAGCTCAATCTTCCGTGAACATAAAGGTATTAACAAGTATTATCGAACAATTACTTAGCAAAGAAAAGATACCAATTGGTCGAGAAAGATATGGTTTATTATTAAATAGATTAGCCTTCGAACACCTTTAGATCATACTAACAAGATTTGTTTTTAAACTTAGTACTTCAATCTTGCAGCGATTGAATCATGTTTATAAAGCAAATTGAGCAAATATATTCTTAATTTTTAACTCCTTAACTATTATTATATACTCTTAGCAGAATTATTTGTGCAATTTTGATTGTAGATGAATAGCCCACTTTGTAAGCTTCTTTTTGTTTAGTTTGGAAATTTGTATTCTTTCTGTAACAGTGAGCAAAGTATCCGTGTTAAGGAAGTGTGGTACTTGGAGAGGAGGAAACAGAAGTCGATTAGAGTGGATACAAATTTGAGACGGCATGCGTTGAGATTCGAAGGTAACCTTGATCAAGCTGTATATGTGGTAGTGTGGGTACCAAGAAAAACATGTGTTTTCTTTTATATCATTTCGTAAATATGTTTGTTACCTTCATTATTGGCTAAGCAGGATCATTTGAAATGTGTATGCAGTTTTAAGCAATTGGGTTCATCTGAGTGGGTGGATTCATTGTTTTGTACGTTTTGTAAAAACATGTCATTCATTTTATGGTGTACTCCATAAGAAAACTACTATTTTTTTGTTCAAAGCTCAAAGTTGATTTTATTCCTAGGTCTTGATGAAGTTTAATTGTTAGTTCCTTTACTTTGGCATGGAAGGATGATCGCTACTGTCCGCAGGTGGTATCGTTCAGTGATTGTTGTTAACTTTACCATGTCCAACGGGAATTTGATTATCTCAGTTAAGGTAAAAAATGTTAAAATCTTGATGTAAATCTGTAAGCTCAAAACGGTAGAGCGCTCGTCTTTTTAAAGGAAGATGAGAGGTTGGTGGTTCGAATCCACCCAGATTTGTTTTTATTTTCTCAACAATTTGCCTATTTCACCATTTTTGTCGTTGCAATTTTAGCATATTTTGTTTACGTTATGAGGAATATAAGTATTTGATTCTTTACTTTATTGGATTTATTATCCTTTTAGTCAGCTATGTTTTCTATTTGTTTTCATATTGCAGCTAAAGATTAATTAGTTTGAATTTCAGTTTGTTATATTTATAAATAAAATATATACTACAACACAGTTGATTTAATAAACAATATAGACTCAAAAAAAAATCCAATACGAAAATAGTATAAATTTATTTCTTTCTATGTTTATTAAGTCTGCTTATCTCATTTCAAGCTAGAATCCTCTACATAGATAGTGGAAAAGCTAATAATAAAAGTTTTTTTTAGAGAGCCTTGAGGATATCTTCGGCGCTGGAAATCATGAACTCGCCACCAGATTCAATATTGGCTACAGTCACCTTGAGGTTATCCAACAACATAGCAAATCTCTTTGACCTAACACCAAGACCCGTCTCTTTCAGGTCAAGCTCAAGTCCTAGAAGGCGTGTGTATTCTGCATGATTATCAGCAACAAACTTCACATGCTTGTTCTGTGGGTATGTCTTTCCCCATGCCTTCATCACAAATGCATCATTCACTGCAATAATTAAGAGTCAATAGATCGTCTTTAAGATTCTTTTAAAGTGTCGTTTTAGGTTTTTTCACATATATTAAAAAAAAAAAATTATGTTTTATTTTTTATTAATTATATTATATAATGTATTTATAGTCATAAGTTAAATGATAGGGACAAAATTAAAGCTTTTATTAAAAATTTGTATTGGAAACATAAAATGACATTTAAAAAGAAACAAAATTTAAATTCTAAAATAACATTTAATTTGAATCGGAGAGATTAATTTGAATCGGAGAAAGTATATTACATAAAAAAAATGAAAAAATAATATTGGGAAAAGCATCAAAAAAATATTTTCTTTAAATTTGAATTTAAAAACTTGACGGAAAAACTCATTCTATTTTTAGGCATATTATTTTTAGAACACGATGAAAACTTGTTTTTATTTTTTAAATATTAAAAATATAAAATGAGATTAAATGATTAATTTGATTCATATTCTAAATTCATGATCAATTTGATTCTTTGGACAATATTAATCTTGTGATACTTATGAATGAGGGTTTTTACGTAAATGAAAATTGGATTGAAAAACTTGTTATAAGTCTTTCATTTTTAGCATTATATTTGTATTTCAGTTACTCTAGTTAATATCTACATATTCGATTTGTGTTGATTTTAAAAATATATATTTCTAATATGATTTAGATGTCTGATGTTTCATTATAATTTTTTTGTTCTTATATATTTGTGATGTTTCTAATATGATTTGTGTGTATACTTCTATTTTTAAAAAGTTGTTTCCACGTTTTAACATGTTTAACTTTCGTTTGCATGCAATCTAGGTTATTACTATAACCAAATATCGATTATACACTAATTTTTATGTATAATTGCATATCTAGTAGACTCAAATACAAAATCCAGACATCATTATACTCACCGCTAAAGCAAATGATCTCATCAACACCCTTTGATTTGAACTCCTCTGCTTTATCAATGAATCCAGGCACATGGTTCATGCTAATTCGGGAAAAAAAGAAAACAATAATCAATCATAATTTTTTCAAATCGATTCTAAGGATTTATCAAAATAATATAAAACCAAAATCTCCATATTGTACCTGCATATTGGAGTGAAAGCACCAGGAGCACCGAAGATAACGACCTTCTTATTTGCGGCAAGAGAACGAAGAGAAACTGTCTGAAGTTGATCATTCTCGTCAAAGAAGGAGATTTTTCCATCTGGTATAACATCTCCGACTGCAATTGGAGCCATGAAGAGTTTAATTGGGTTAGTAATGAGGAATTGTGGACAAGAGTTGGATGTTAGCGAGTGAGCTTAAATAATTATAACTTTGGAAAATTTCTACCCGTTTTCCACGACTAAAGTTACGTGAAAGCCAAGTTATTTTTAGAGTTTTCAAACTTTCTCTTTTGACGAAACTTATTTTTAGAATATAGCTATTTTTATCAACGATAAAGAAAAAAATCTTCTATAAGAAACTCTTTCTTTAAGGTTTTCTCTTAGTGGCCATTAACCTTAATAGTGGCCGCTTCGTCAATAATCACAGTGAAGGCAAATCACGAGTCTCTAACCTTACTAAGTTCCAAATAATAATTTTCCTAGTCTAATATCCCTTTAATGAGCTGTGGTTTTTTGCATCGAGAAGGTAGGTTGATAATGGAAAGACTTTTGAGGATGTTTCTGACCTCTAAAATCCATATGAAGAGCGTAACCAATGTTCGAGATAAACAGAGATCTATATGAAATACATGCAATAATAGAAAATGAGTGGGATTTGCTTAAGAAAGTTCATGATCTGAAAATACTAAAACTATTGGCTTTGGTCTTTTAGGTTTTCGTCCAAAAGATAACAAAGTACCTTTCTTTGAAGGGTTCCACAAAATATATTGATTCACAAATCACAATAGATCAAACATCAACTTGTAGAGAATTTAATCAAAAAATGTGTCCGAATATATAATAGAGGCCTTGTCATGTGGCTCCAGAGTTCCACCATACGAATATATATTGTGGTGGTTTCATCTTGGTTACAGTAGACACTTTGGAGGGTGTATTGAACTGTAGATTTTAAAAGGTTTTTGAGTTTTCTTAAAATCCTATGTTATTCAATTAAAGATTTTAAAATATCCTCCCAAATCTAGTGTTATTGAACATGAGATTTATGTAAAGTTACTTAAAATCATTTACAATCTCCTGTTATTCAAACAAGAGTTTTTAAAAATCATATCAAATCCACTGTTAGTGAAAATGTTTTAAATATTGAGATTTTAATGACTCATGAGATTTTAGAGAATTTTAGGAGACTTTCTTAGTTAAAAATATAAAGATCCAAATCTCATGATTTTAGGTAGAATTGTTGGGGATTTTAATACCAAATCATAACAACTTTTTTAAAATCACCCAGAACCATCAAAATCATCTAAAATCTTATTAAAACTCAAATCACTCTAAATGTCAAGTTCAATACACCCCTTTAAACCACTTTAGATGGCAAGAATACACAATTTTCTACATGCCTTATAGTTACACTAACTTTAATGTAAATATTGTTAAAATAATTTTTATGTGCTAAATTTTGTATTTTTCGATAATTTTGTGTCGAGGATCAAAATGTCCAAAAGGTATTTGAAAATTCATATTGCAACTAAAGATTAGTTTGAATTTTAGTTTGATATGTTTATAATTAAAATATATACTAAAAATTTGATTTAACCAACGGATCACACTCATAGACTCTGAAAGAAATCCATTACTACAGAAGTTAACTTTCGAATTATCATTTTAAGTGTTAATATACGCCATGAACTATACTGAATGGATTTCTTTGTCGTCAAACCATAGAAAATTATTTTAAAACAATGTGATATATGCCTTTTTGTTTTTTTTTGTCATGATTAAAATTTTATTAAAGCAACTTAAATCGTGGTTACAAATAGACATGCCACTAAGGGTCTGTTTAGTTATCTGATCAGGTTCCACATTTTTGGTACGTGGTACAAATAAGAAAGAAATCCTCAAAAACGAGGAACAAAGCTCTTGGATGTCCTTCACTATAGTAAAGACTAATGTTATCGGTTCCACATTGATAGCTCGGATCAGATTCTACGAATCAGAAAAAACATGGAACTCCCTGAAATCTCTGTGGACTGCATCTAACAAGGCGGCATAGACCGCTTTTACTTCAACGACAAAGGCCGAAGCAGTCCATCTCTCAGCAGAAGATCCCTGATACATTTCGTTTTTGTTGGATCTGTGGAAAATTCATCCCATGCCTTTTTGTTATTTTATAGTGACAAATTAATAGTTATTAACCTAATTTTTTTTTTTCATTAATTATTGTCAACGTTCTTGTAATTCACCCACCTTTTGGGACATAACGTGCCTATCACTATATTATATAGTCCATAACAACAATAGAAAGATTAGGCATGCATCTTCATGTTAATTAGTATGTTTCTTCTATCAACGCAAAAAAAAAAACATCTAACCATTACTTAATTCTTCGCTTTACTAGGCCTGCTTATCTAATTTCAAGCTAGAATCCTTTACATTGACAGTGGAAAAGCTAATGATAAAAGTTTCTTAGAGAGCGTTGACGATATCTTTGGCGCTGGAAATCGTGAACTCGCCACCAGATTCAACATTGGCTACAGTCACCTTGAGGTTATCGAGCAACATAGCAAATCTCCTTGACCTAACACCAAGACCCTTCCCCTTCAGGTCAAGCTCAAGTCCTATAAGGTGTGTGTATTTTCCGGAACCATCAGCTGCAAACTTCACATGCTTGTTCTCTGGGTTTGTCTTTCCCCATGCTCTCGTCACATATGGATCATTCACTGAATAATCAATAGTTAGTGAATCATGTCATTATGTTACATGGAAACTCTATCATTTCAAAACAAAGACCGGGAAAACGCATCGAAAAAGTACTTTCCAAAAATATGAGTTTAGAAACATGGCGGAAATGCTCATTTTCATTTTGGGCCTATTATTTTTGGAAACATGATGAAAACTTGTCATTTGTTTTGTAAATGTTAAAAATGTAGAATGAGATTAAATGATTAATTTAATTTATCCGAGTAAGTAAATATATCATTATTACTATGATCACTCTTAAGTTTAAGTTTGAGGATTTTTATCTAGATGAAAATTAGATTGAAAAACATGTTATAAATCTTTGATTTTGAGCGTTATGATATTTAATCTTTAACTAATCCATTCAATATCTATATAATCAATTTTTATTGATTTAAATATTCTATTTCTGATATGATTTAGATATCTGATTTTTTGTGATTAAAACATGTCTATACTTCTTTTTAAAAATCATATTTTCCATGTTTAAAAATGTTTCATTTCCGTGTATCTCTTTCATTTTCCATGCAATCTAGGTTATTACTATTAACCAAACATCGATCATATACTATAATTTCTATGTAAATTTGCACATTTAGTAGACAAAACTTTCTTCAATTTAATATTGGGGCCTAGGGGCACCATTTACCATTGGCCATGAGATTTGGTATGTTGGACTTCAACATTTTGATTAGATTTTAGAAAAATACACAAAATTCAGACATCATTATATTTACCGCTAAAGCAAATGATCTCATCAACACCCTTTGATTTCAGCTCCTTTGCTTTTTTAATGAATCCAGGCGCATGGTTTATGCTATTTCGGGACAAAAAGAAAACATTGATAAGGATCCATCGGCTTAGCATAAAACCAAAATCTCCATATTGTACCTGCATGTGGGAGTGAAAGCACCAGGGGACGCCGAAGACAACGACCTTCTTTTTGGCGGCGAGAGAGAGTGAACGGAAATTGCTTGAAGCTGATATTCTTGTCGAAAAAGGCGATAGTCCCATCTGGTATAACATCGCCGACCTCAATTGGAACCATGAGGAGAACAATTAGGTCCGCGATGAGGAAATGTGGACGAGAGTTTCAAGAGTTGGACGTGAGCGAACGAGTTTAAATAGTTATAACTTTAGAAAATTTATATCTGCTTTTAAGGACTAAAGTTAGGACTTAAGAGCCAATTATTTTTGAAATTTTGTTTGACGTAACTTATTTTTAGAATTTAGATAATTATTTTTGTCAATGAAATATAAAAAAACTTCTAAAAGATGCTTTCTCTAAGATTTCTCTCCAAGGCCATTAACCCTAATTAATTGTGGCCGCTTCGCTAAAAATCATAGTGAAGACAACACCACGACTCTTTAATCTTAGAGCATCAACATTCTTAAGAATTTCAATTTGTGATCTCACCTAATAAAATAATAGTATTTAAAATTTAATTTTATTATTTAGTTAAATTTTAATTGTGAAAAATAGTTAAACAAATGATATAATGACAAGTGTTAATTGGTGTGTTAAATTGTTGTCAAAAATTCTCAAATGATAATATCTTCTCATTAATTGTTCTAAAAAAATATAACTTTTTATTTTTTATTTTTTTAATAATGAGAACACACAGTTGAGAACACTTTCTTATTAAAGATGCTTTTACTAATTTTCAAAACAAAAGAAATAAGCCGCGTATTTTGAGGCATAAGAGACTGTTATGCTAGTAATATTTTTCCAAGTCTAATATCCCTTTAATGAGTAATGGTTTCTTGCATCAAGAAGGTAGGTTGAATGGGAAGACTTGTGAGGAAGTTTCATAGATGCTTTTCGCAGGACCGACCACGAAAATTCATATGAAGAGTGTAACCAAGATCCAAGATAAACCGAGATCGATATGAAAATGCATGTAATAATAGAAACAAATGATTATAAAAATAATAATAATAATAGAAACAAATGAGTGAGATTTGCTAAAGAATGTTCATGATCTGAAAATACCAAAACTATTGGCTCTGCTCTTTTAGGTTTTCGTCTAAAATATCACAAAGTACCCTTCATTCATGTGTTCCACAAAATATATTATCAAACATATCAAGTTGTAGAGAACTTAATCAAAGGATTTGTTCGACTAAATAGAGACTCGTCATGTGGCTCAAAGTTAAAGATCCAGTTCCACCATCTATGAATATTGTGGTGGTTCCATCTTGGTCATTGTAGGTCACTTTAAATGGCAAGAACACACGATTTTTGTGGTCAGTCATGCAAAGAGCATCTGATGAAATTTCCTCACAAGTCTTCCCATTCAACTTACCTTCTTGATGCAAGAAAGCATTGCTCATTAAAGGGATATTAGACTTGAAAAGTTATTAGTAGCAGAACAGTCTCTTCTGCCTCAAAATCTGCGGCTCGTTTCTTCTGTTTTGGAAGTTGCAGAGATCTCTCCTCTCTGAAACTTTTTGTTTCTATTGATCTCTCCGTCATCAATATCGCTAACTCCCAATGAACAAGCTACTATTCTACTTGGGCTTTTGATCTATTGAGTCTCTCATATTTGGGTTTTTACAAGAATGGACTCTACTCTATTCTTAGTTTTTTTTAACTGCTGTGGGTTATATATATTGGGTTCTACCATAAAACATTGCTAAACTTTTGTAAACTTTTTATTTTCTTCTGCATATTTAATTTGAATGCCCTTTAACAAAACAGAAAAATACAAATAAAACGTTTTAGAACATTTTAGTTATGAAAGTTTCAAATTTCATTACTTAACAAAGCCACTAAAGCGTTAGAATTTTCTGTAGCATTTTGAGAATATCGGAACAATGTTTCTCTCAAACACTTGTTGATTCCAATGATCTTATATTATGTTTCGTGATATTTTATTTTATTTTATCTTTCTTAATTCGTATTTATGTTTTTTTTTTATATGTTAAAATATATTAAAAACTTCTACCATATGTAAGTTATTTTAAAGATAACATAAGACAAAGCTTTACAACTTTTTATGTAATTCGACTAGAGAACTAAGACAAAAGAACGGTGTCACACTTCTTGTCTGTTTCTCGCAATATGGTGATGAGCTTACTTCGCACCGTCTTATCTAACATCTTTCCAAGCTGTTGATACATCACATGTCTCTCACCATGTCTCCTTTAATTTCTTTCTCTTCATATCGAATAAACTAAAAGTTGAAACACGTATCGAATAATGAACAAGCTTATCTGATCCATCCCTTGAATAGTGAGAAGTGGGATAATCTCCTCCCAAATTGTTTTTATCCCCCAATATACCCGAAACCAGTCTCTTCCAAACATCTGCCGAATACTCACATGTAAAGTAGTCAGTAATGCAAAAAAAAATGTTTTGCTATAGATACTCTTAGATGGAGATCGAGAACTCTTTAATTGACTGGAACTTAATTAGTGAAAGTACGTAGTAACTTTTAGTTGGTGAAAACAAAATCAAAGTGCCTGTCAAAGTGTCAACCCTAAGACAAACTATTAAGCAAAAGTGTGTAATTTTGGTATAATAAATATTGAAAAGTTTACAGGGAACGTACATCATCTATTTTTTTTTTTTGGTTCCTTATTCTATATGAATACCAACAATTCCTCATCATAAATTGAAAGTTTGTTTTGTGTTTATGGGCACTTGCGGCGACCACCGTGAGTAGTGAGGCTGGCATAGCACTTGCATTTGTCGTAGTTTCCTGAAGTGCCAGGTGGCACGCAATTGCACCTAGCGCAACAAGTCCCGCACGCTCGGTGACAAAGATTCGGCCTACTTGAGAGCTTGCACCGTGCTTGACACCTACTTTTGCAATCTACAATTTCCAAAGCATAAACTTACTCTTAGATTAAATACACTCATACGTGTGTGCGTTCATATATAAATCTTATGTAATTACCGATTTATGGACGTTCAACATCTGCAGGATAATTAGGAAAAGTAAAACATTAGAACATATACAAAAGGAGCAAAAAATTTATTAAAATAGTGAATATATTTGCATGTTTGTATCACCATATCGGCATGGACGAGGTGGAGGACAAGAAGAGATATCAGAAGAGAAGCAAGCACGACTTTGTTATTAGCCATAATCTTTGATGAGAGAAAATAATATAGTAGACGAAATGACAAATGTTTATTTTATTTTTGTTGTTGTTGTAGATGGAAGAGGCTCATATTTATATTCTTTTACAATCTTCTACTTCTATTTTCTCCTTCATTTTTCTATAATTGGTTTAGACTAGAATCAACTCACTAATATTGAATTAATAAAATTGGAATTCTGAAAGTGAAATCATTATATTTGTAATTAAAGTATATAAAGTTTTTCAGAAAAAGTGTCATAAAATAGCCTATGTATACGTGTATTCTTATTTTAAATGATTAATTTACTTATTCCAAATTTCAATATACCAAATTGTCATTCCAATCTTTGGAATATTATAATAATTAAAAGACAAAAATAACTGAAAAAACTCAAGAACTTTGGTCAATATGGCATCCTTGTTTCCAATCAAAGTTAGTTTTTGGTCAAAATATTTTATTGTGTGTACTTAAATTTGCTTTTATGTATTTGTGAATCCAAAGTCAAAACAATTAAAAAGAATTAAATTCATTCCCTAAATACACCCTAAATACACGAATTTTCGAAATGAAATTTTAACTGATAAGTCACTTGATCTAATACAATAATTTCTAAAATAAAAATTTAGTTTTTTTAATATTTTGAACTCAAATCATTTTAAATATCGAGTTCAATACTTCTATTAATTTAGACTAGAATGCAGAATTGGTCAATAATCAACTCACTAATATTGAATTAATAAAATTGGAATTATGAAAGTGAAATCATTATATTTTTAATTAAAGTATATAAAGTTTTCAGAAAAAGTGTCATAAAATAGCCTAAATATACAATATTCTTATTTTAAATGGTTAATTTACTTGTTTCAAATTTCAATATACCAAATTGTCATTCCAATCTCCAGAATATTATAATATTTTAAAAGAGAAAAATAACTGAAAAAACTCAAGAATTTTGGTCAATATGGCATCTTTGTTTCCAATCAAAGTTAGTTTTCAATCAAAATATTTGATTGTGTGTACTTAAATTTGTTTTTATGTATTTGTGAATCCAAAGTCAAAACAATTAAAAAGAATTAAATTCATTCCCTAAATACACGAATTTCCTAAACGGAATTTTGAATAAAAAGTCACTTGATCTTGATCTAACATAAGAGTTTCTAAGTTAAAAATTTGGTCTTTTTAGTATTTTGAACTCAAATCACTCTAAATATTGAATTCAATACGGGAAATCGGTCAGAAAAAACACCATCTTTTTCTCTCGTCAAAAAAAATCTGAATTATTGTTGACTTGCCATTTTAAACCCGCCGTAACAGAAAAATCAGACGGCGTTTAAGTCTCCGTTACAGAGTTAAAACTACGTCGTTTAGTTATTAGGTTTGACCGAAGACAATGATCGAAACGAACCCTTACCATTTAATTTATGAGGATAATTTTAATTTTTAGATTTTTGGAATTTTAAAATAATTTCGAATTTTTTTTATTTTTTATTTTTAAATAAAATAATTTTTAATTTTTCTCAATTTAATTTTAATTTTTCTGAATTTTTATTCAATTTTTGCATTTTTTTGAAATTTTAAAATACTTTTAGATATTTTGTTAGAAGTTTGGGCCTTTCAATTTGCGTCGGTATCTAATTCAACATGTTATTTGTAATTTTGTTTTGTAATATATTGAAAAGTCTTAGTAGCGCAATGGTATGAAGCTCCTTTAATTATCCAGAATTCATGAGTTCAAGTCTTGTGAATGACATATTTTTAGAAAAAAATAATTCCAAAATGACGTCGTTTCGATCATTGTCTTTAGTCAAACCTAATAACAAAAAGACTTTTTCTGTTATGGCGGGTTTAAAATGGCAAGTCAACAAAAATATGTGATTAAAATAGCAAATCAACAATAATTCAGACTTTTTTTGGTGAGAGAAAAAAATGGTGTTTTTTTACAATTCGTAAATAATTAGAGTTTACATTTTCTCTTGTTAATATGATTTATTGGTTCAAAAGTTGTGCAACATAAATAATTCAAGTATCAATAGTCGTGGAGCTATTTAAATAGTCGTAAAGCTATGTAAAAAGAGGTGGGGCTATGCAAAAAGTAGTAGGTATGTGAATTAATTTGTTAAGAAGGATCTGAAGAAGCTAATTCCTTAGAAGATTTATACTTTTTATTTAGTATCATATTTTCTCTTTATATATGTTTTTCTTCTCAGTGAAAAGGAAACTCTAGAGAACGTTAAAAAAAAATTCAGAAAGAAATTTGAAGATCTACATACCACTTTGCGAGGAAGGTCGACGGGTTGTTAAAAACGGCTCTCGAAAAGCACCGGTTACATAAGAAGAAACTCCAAAGAAAGCTAGAGAGAAACACGAAAGTGATCGACATATCCACTCACTATTCAAGAACGATTTAAGGGGAATCTTGAGGGGATGTTGAAGACAGTTCTCAAAATGCACATGTTACCGATGAGGAAATTAAAGGGGAAGCTCAAAAGCGATATGGAGATCCACATACTATTTAAGAGTAGGTACGAGGGGAAGCTCGAAAGGAATAGGAAGATCTACCTACTACTCAAGGAGATGTTCAAAGTGAAGTTCAAGGGGATGTCGAAGACGGTTCTCAAAATTCACCTATTACCGAATAAGAAGCTTTAGAAAAGTTAAAGGGAATCTTGAAAGGGTTATGAAAATCCACCTACTACTCAAAAAGAGGTAAGAGGGGAAGAATGATGGGATGTTGAAGACTGTTCTCGAAAGGCGTCTATTATTGAAGAGAAACTCTAGAAGAAGCAAAAGGGAAACCTTGAAAGGGATATGAAGATCCACATATTATTCAAGAGGATGTTCGAGGTGAAGTTCAATGGGATGTCGAAAACGGTTCTCGAAAGGCACATGTTACCCGAAGAGGAAAATCCAGAGGAAGTTAAAGAGGCAGCTCGGAAGGGATTTGAAGATCCACCTACTACTCAAGAGGAGGTTTGTGGGGAAGCTTGAGGTGATGTTGAAGACGATTCTTGAAAGACACATGTTACTGTTATTGAAGAGGAAAATCTATGTGAAGCTAAATGGCAACTCGAAAGGGATAGTGAAAGGGGAAGCTCGAAAGGGATCAGAAGATCTATCTACTACTCAAGTGGAGGCTCAAAAGGAAGCTTGAAAGAGATTTGAAGATCCACCTACTACTCAAGAGTAGGTTCGAGGGAAGCTCAAGAGCATATTGAAGACAGTTTTTGAAAGGCGCATGTTATTGAAGAGGAAACTACAAAGGAAGTTAAAGGGGAAGCTTGAAAGGGATCTGAAGATCCAGCTACTATTCAAGAGAGGTTCGAGGGAAAGCTCGAGGAGATGTCGAAGACGGTTATGAAAATGTATTTGTTACTGGAGAGGAGACTCCAAAAGAAATTAAAGGGGAAGCTTAAAAGGGAATTGAAGATCCACCTATTACTCAAGAGGAGGTTTCAGGGGAGATATGCAATAAAATAAAGCAGTAGATTCAAATCTTTGATGATACTCATCGAATGTCTAAAATAGTGAATGGATTAATGTGTCGATAATATCCAAATGGTCGGTAATATCCGCGTCGATAATATAGCGATATACATAAATAGTGATTGTAATTGTGACCAGATCAGATGATATGTCGATAGTATACGAAGAAACGCAATAGTATACGAAGAAACGCAATTTCAATATACATGAATATAAGATAATGTAATCAATTACAATAATAACGACGAGAACCAAGAAATTCATCACCGCGCTATGCCGTGCGGACGAGACACCTAGCATTTTTGTATTTAGGTTAAGTATTAATTGGTCATTTTGTTTGTATCTTTAATCGATTTATCTCTTTCTACATCATGCAACAACACAAAGGAAAAATAGAAGATGAGATTGTAACAATTGTTAGTGTTCTTCACATTGAAAACCAAAAAAAGAAAACAATTGTAAGTGTTACCAATCTGTATAACAGTTTACAAAGTTGGGATACATCTATAACAACTAAGATCCCAACGATTATAATCCAAATTACCATTCCCAAAATCCATAACTGGAGCCATTTCTCTGGTCTTACAATAAAGAACAACTAAATGTCCAAATCATCATCAGGATCCTCATCAGAATCTGGATTCTCATCATCCGAATCTCTGAAATATATAATCTCACCACCTTTACCCGATGAAACCGCATCGGTCTGCAACGACGTTGCTTCAACCTTGCCATCCACAAGAGATCTCCGCCCATCGTAAATCTCTATCGATTTACCATTATCTAAAGAACAGAAAGAAAGAAACCTTTTCAAAAACACATTTTATCCACAATCTCAAAGCTTAAAACCAAATGTGATGTTAAACTACTAACCCTGATGCTCAAAAGGAAGCACAACTTTTTCTTTCTCAACACGTTCTTTCTCAGATATCTGTAGATTGAATTGAACCTGTACCAAAAGAAAACATTTGATCTGAGGCTATACAACTTAACAAACAAGAGATACGGAAATAAGAAGCAGAAACAAGATAACTTGCCTTAGGCAAAAGACTTTTAGTTGTTGGAATAACAGTTTCTGGAGAGGAAATGGGTGAGAAGTTTATTCCCAATTGATCAACATGGTATTCTTCAGACTGTAAGTAAAAGCGTTACAAAGATGATACTCATAGGGTACTGAGAAACCAGACAGAGACAGAGAGAAACTAACCATTACTCTGATGCGTCCCTTTCTAAGCTTAAACCGGACATGAAACCGTCCTGTACCGAAATCCTGATAAACCGAAAAGAGGCTTTGTAAAGCATTCTTTTGTCCATCTTCAGATGGACACAAAGGCTCTAAGTTAGCTTTCATCGTGGATACATATTCAAGCGCGTTAGTGACTTTCTCTTGGTGAAGGTCAGTGTTTAATGACCAGAATAAACTTGAAACTTGTGCTGCAACAACAAAAAATCAACTTTTTTCTATTAAAGCTTAAGAACGAACAAAACCAAATAAACTAGTGATCAGGTTCTTGTATATACCATGGCTTCGAAGATCTGTTAAGAAACCAGAAACTAATGGCATGGATGAATGTCTTAGCAACTCATTCACCTGAATTCAAAGTTTCATATAAGAATTCAATTCTCTGTTTGATACTTGATGTGTAAAACTCATCAAGGACTTACCGAATCTATTGCAACACAGAAACGAGTCTTCCCATCTCCAACCAACTCTGCATTTAAGTAATAAACTTTTAAATCTCGTTGAATCCTTTAGATGAAAGATCTAATTGCAAATGTATGTAATGTAAAGAACTACCTCTTCCCATTTCAATGATTGAAGAAAACATCTTTTTCAAGTCACTCACACACTTGTGTAACTTAACTAAACTTGAACCTTCAGTTGAAGGCTGATTCATCCAGCCTAGTGGATCAGTGTAACAATCCAAAATCCGAATCCTTCATGAATCAAAAACCAAACGGTATCAGATATATGCATCTAATCATACTCCACTAGTCTCTTTATAAAACCTAAACGAAAAAACCAAAATCACCATTTAGCAGATGAAGAGACTACGATTCCTTTCTGCTTCAGAAATTTCAAATAGAATGAAGGGCTTCGCGAGAATGTGATTAGCACAAGACCTCTGCATCACATAGTAGGAAGTAACGAGGATCATTAATAAAAAACCTGTGGTGAAGCGATTCGAGATCATGTAGAGTGGAATTAGGGTTTCAGTGTGTACTGTGACTTGGATTTTCCGGCCAAAATTGACGAAGATAGATTTGCGAGAAGATAGCAGGAGACGTCGAGGGCGAAAGGGGAAGCTACAGTTTCTTCAATGGTTAAAGCTGGAGCGAGCTCGCCTTCTTCGCCACCATCTCTTAGCTTTCTGAATACCGAATCCGCCATTGTTGAGAGATTCTACAAACTCTCCGGTCAATTGGAACTTCAAAAAGCGAGAACGGAGAGCGGCGAGGAAACATCAATACTTTAGAGGCGTTTTGGGCTTCATGAAGAGGCCCAATAGGTTTTGTTGAACACTAGATGTAAAAAAACAGCGTGTCGTTTTAAAGAACTAAAAAACGTCAACCATTTTCTCTGCTTCTCACCAAAAAAACCGAAATCAAGAGAAGTTTTAGGCCGGAGTTGAGGAGTGATCTCGATCCGCCGGCCGAAGATTTTAAGAACTCTCTCTCGCCGCCGGAAAATTGAAAGGTAATCTCGTGTTCTTCTATATGGATCTCTCTCAATATCATCTTCTTTTGCCATTCCGATGAATCAATTACAAATGGATACGAGCTCATTTCTGATGGAATTGTTCCTTTAATATCGCACGGAAACTGTTCGACGTATTTCCTGTGTAGCTCATCGCTTGTTTCTGCTGTTCCTTGTATGATAAGAGACGCCTTGATGATGTCTACTTGAAGATTTTTTCACCAAAGCACTCTTTTGTATTCTAATGGCTTTTTTGATAATGGTGAATACTCTTTTGATTTTTAATGACATTTTCTTCTTTTAGGCAGGATCAAGGATTTTCTGTTCCGAAAATCGATTAAAAAGAAGATGGGATTGTTAAGCATTATCCGGAAAATCAAGAAGAAAGAGAAAGAGATGCGTATTCTTATGGTGTATGTCAAATTCTGAACTTTGTAACACCTATATATGAATATGATTACGATGATAATGTGCCGTTTTCTTTTTGCGTTTTGGTTAGAGGACTTGATAACTCAGGGAAGACGACGATTGTTCTGAAAATAAACGGAGAAGATACAAGCGTGATTAGTCCAACTCTAGGTTTCAACATCAAAACCATCATTTACCAAAAGTAAAGCTCTTTCTCTGTCTCTCTCTTGTCCTATTACATTACCTTGCAGTTTCTTGTTCTTCATAGTAATTTGAGTATAATGGTGTAGGTATACGCTTAATATATGGGATGTAGGTGGACAAAAGACTATAAGATCGTACTGGAGGAATTACTTTGAGCAGACTGATGGATTGGTTTGGGTTGTGGATAGCTCTGATCTCAGGAGGCTAGATGATTGTAAAATGGAACTTGACAATCTCTTGAAGGAAGAGGTATCTAAATGTCTCAATTTCTATAACTCTGTTATTGAATCCATAAGAAGTTTTGGATATTGATCTTGTTTTAATGGCAGAGGCTTGCTGGATCATCGTTGCTGATACTAGCAAATAAGCAAGATATTCAAGGTGCTCTTACACCTGAAGAAATTGGCAAAGTGAGAGCTTTTGAAAATCTTTATGATCAATTTGGTACTCTCTGAATGAAATATTTATGTTTCATCTTGTTGCTTTGTTGCAGGTTCTAAACTTAGAGTCCATGGATAAAAGTCGGCACTGGAAAATTGTGGGTTGCAGTGCATATACAGGTGATGGTTTATTGGAAGGATTTGATTGGTTAGTTCAAGACATTGCCTCCAGAATTTACATGCTTGACTAACAATCTCTGTGTTCCTTAACTACCAAAAATTGTGCAAGGGCATGTTACACTCGATTATTCTGTTTGTAGTTGAAAGATTCTGGTCAAGTCACTTCTTATTGGTATCTAAGTTTTTCTTTGAGTATTATTGTAACGATGATTCTATCTATATTTGAGGAAAAAATCTTCTCATCTTGTTTGAATTGAAAGAGAGTTAACCACAAAAATAATGTTTCATACATCCGATGATAAGCAAATCCAAAAGATAAATATCCTAACATCATTCAAGTTTTGTTAAAGAACATGAAAAAATATATTTATATCGTCGTCTATAATATCAGCTAGTGAAAATATAAAAAAATGTTCTTATTTTTCATCACAAAATATAAACGATGAATATCAGCGAGAATCTTGCATTCACACATTCACCATTCTTGTAAGATTCTCCTAGAGGTAGAGAAGACTTCTGAAGAGAGTGTGGCGAGGTGAGGAAACATCAATAAGCTTTTTGAGGCTTTATGAATAGCCCAATGGGCTTTAATATTACAGAGAAACACTAGAGATAAAACAAAGCACAGCGTGTCGTTTTCTTACGGCTGAAAACGTCAACCATTTTGTCTGAATGCAAAGGGGGAGTTCAAGAGAAAGGAGAAGGTTTTAGGCCGGTGTTAAGGAATCAGCTGGATCCGCCGGCGAAGAAGCTGCACCTTCGCATTCACACCTTTTCTTATCTCCGGAGAGCAAGAAAGGTATCGCTCGTTCTTATATATGGATCTCTCACTATTTTCTCCTTCTCCTTTCGCTATTCCGATGAATCTCTTACAAATGGATTCGAGCTCCTTTTTTTCTGTGTTTGTTTCTCATTTCTGGCCATTTCCTTACTCCAGTTCTCATCGCGTTCATGTAAATTGGATTACTTGAAGCTTAATTTCCGTTTTTTTTCTTGTCCTCGTAATATTGCACGAAACCTGTTCGACCTATTACCTGTTTAGTTCATTAGTTCTTTCTACCTCTCCGTGATAGTTTGCAATGAAAAATATATATTTTTCGAGCATACTTGGCCAGTTTTGGCATTGTTCTTTGTGTAATTGGAGTCGTGGAGAGACAATAATTGTTACCTTGTTGTTGTGTACATGAGATTTGATCTAATCTATAAGCACCCTTTTCTTTTCTAACTGGCATTTCATGAAAATGGCAGAGATAGTTCTTGTGGGAAAAATGGAAGCCAAGTTTTTTCGGTTCTTGAAGATTGTTGGAGTTGGATACAAAGCCAGAGCTGAGGAAGCAGGGCGTTTCTTATACCTCAAATTAGGTTACAGTCACGAAGTCGAACTTGCAGTTCCTCCGGCGGTTAGGGTTTTTTGTTTCAAGAACAATGTGGTTTGCTGCACCGGAATCGACAAGAACAGAGTGCATCAGTTTGCTGCAACAGTGAGAAGTTGTAAACCTCCTGAAGTTTATAAGGGCAAAGGGATAATGTACATCGACGAAGTCATCAAGAAGAAACAAGGAAAAAAGTCCAAGTGATTCTCTTTCTTTTGCTTTCCAAATTTGATCTTTTGGTGTTAGATTTTTTGGATTTCCTTTATTAATAAGTTTTACTTGGATGCATGAAATGAAACTTCATTTTCTGGTTAAGTCTATTTTCAATCAAACAAACTGAGAAGAGTTTTTTTTGTCTTCAAACTTAAAATCTTCTGTTTGTTTTTGTTTATGCATCTTTTCATGTATTTGACTTTGTTCAACATAATGTGTTCAATGTCCAGCTTATTTTTCGGTTTACTTCGTGGTTTAAATTTTTGTTAAACATTTTGTAAATAAGGCTCGGTTTGGTTTTGGATTTGACTAGTTTTGTTTAGCTCAGTTTTATGCAATTTCAGTTTTCTTCAGCTTCGTTTTCGGTTTAGTCCTGGTTTGAGCTTTTTGTTAAAAATTGAATTAAAAATACCTAAATGATCATTTAGTTTAGGCCCTAGTTAATAAAATAAGGTTTTGGTTTTGATCTGTTACATTTTAAAATAACGAAATCAATGGTTTATAAATAATTTCGGTTTACTTCTTTAGATTTCGGTTTGAGATATGACCTACCAAATCCCAACGCGTGACTGTTTACAGGTGGCGTAAAATCATTCGATCAAAAATAAGGAATTTATTTTTTTGATCCGAGTATAAAAAAGAAAACCATCGCCAAAATTAATTGAAGTTTAAATTCAAAATTCTCTCAATCGTCTTCTTCCTCTCTCTTCTCTGCGTCCAAGAACAGTGCTACAACTCTTTCTCCAATTCTTGGTCAATTTCGCCTTAAAGATGGATTTCCGTTACACCGATCTCCCGAAATTGAAGGTAAGAGTGACGAACTGATCGTATTTTTTCATCGTCTTCCCCCGATTTATGCTCATTTCCTAGTATTAGCTTTAGTTTCTTCTTTCTGCATATACGCGATCGTGATTAGATCTAAATTTCTTCTTCATCAATACGATCTTCAAACCTTAATTTTGTCATAATTCTCCATATTTCGCGTTGACGATAGATTTTCGCTTCAGTTTCCTTGTTTGCGCGATCGTGATGAGATCTGGGGTTTTTTTTTGTTTCGTCATCTTCATTTCTCGTTTATCCACAGACGCGTTTATCTAGGGTTTGCGAAAACATGACCGAATCTGTTTACAATGAATTTGATTCCAGGAATTCGCCGATGGATTGTGGAATCTAACTTGCGATATAGGGAGTTTCTCCGTGAAATTGCAGTCTCTGGATAAATCTCAGTTCAAACCTGTCAACGATTGTCTACGCTATGTAGTGAAGAATGGTATCACGGATCTTGAATTAGACATCAATGTCAAAGAAGAAGATGGTTATCAACTTCCTTTAGAGGTCTTCACTTGCAAAACAGTCAAGAAACTGAAACTAGGATCTGGCTTTGCTATTGACAATCTCCCTACCAATGCTCTGCTTCCATCTCTCAAGACTCTCATTCTCGGTTCAATCCGGTTCGATGGTAACCATAACGGTTGTGCGTTTACAAGACTTCTCTCAATTTGTCCTGTGATTGAAGACTTAGTTGTAAATGGCTTCAACTCCGATCAGAAAGTTCAGTTTAAGATATCTCCAAAGCTAAATACACTCACACTTGAGGTATCTATCGTCTAAACAAACAAAATCTCACTGGTACATAACAAAAAGACTCAAAAAGCATAATTGTTTGTTTGTTTTCAGGGTACTTTGCACTATAATTCAGAAGATATGGAATCTGTTTGCGATTGTTTGTTGGATTATTGTTTCTTATCTTCACGTCCTATTGAGGTTTTAAAGATAAGCAAATTCAAAGGAGATATGAGTGAGATGGTGCAAATGGAGCGTGTTTTGGAGAACTCACTGAGACTTAAGCTGTTGGAAGTTCATGTTACGGAAAGAGAAGATGAAGAAAAGCTTGAGATCTTGAAGGAAATGCTAATGTTTCCTAGAGCTTCGTCTAATTGCCAAATTGTGGTAACGTTTTCTTGAGAACAGACTTGAGAACAAAAAAACTTTGAATCTTTTCTTGGTTTTTTTGGAAATTTGGATTTAGATAGGACTTGATCATTAGGATAATACAATAATATAGTCTATAGTTTATGATGAGTAGTATATGAGATAACCATTTGTTCATAAAGATCAAAGACTGGTTTTTGTTTGTGTTCTGAATTGAACAGCTTGACGTTTCTCGTATCCCTAGTTGGTTGCTGTGTCGTTTTTCGTATCTTTAGTTGGTTGTTGTGTCGTTTTTTGAGATTGTAATAAAAATCCCACAGTTTGCTCGGATCAGGGGTTTGGTTCACTAAACGTTGTTGTATTGTATCCTCGATTTGTCTTTTGGGTTCGTTTATAACGTCACAACATTTTTTTTAGGTTGAACCGAATATATACTGTTTAAAACCAAAAATAACATAACAACTTAGGTAGAACCGAAAAATAAAATAAAAGAATTGAATGATTTGAATCAATAATTATGTTTTTAATTTGACAATTAGAAATCCAAACCGAAATTATGAGTAAGCACCTTTAAGGCTTTATTACAAACTATGAAGATGAAAGGTAAAGATCAAAATGCATTTTTGTTTAAATTATTATCGAGTTTGGATTGATGAATAATTTTTTTTATTTCGGGTCAATTCTAGTTTAATATTCTAACCAGGAGTGTATTGAACTATGGATTTTAAGATATTTGAAGATTTTTTAAAAGTCCACTGTTTTAAAATGTGTTTCCAAATCTAATGTTATTGAACATATGATTTATTTAAAATCATTTAAAATTCTCTGTTATTTAAATAACAATTTGTTAAAATCATATCAAATCCACTGTTATTTGAAATTTTAATGAATGCAAAGGATTTTAGAAGATTTTAGGAGATTTTAGGACTTTTTAGTTAAAAATACAAAGATCCAGATTTCATGGTTTTAAGTGGGATTGTAAAAAATCTTAATACAAAATCATAACAATTCCTTTAAAATCATTCAAAACCATCAAAATCATTTAAAATCTTATGAAAATTCAAATCACTTAAAATACCAAGTTCAATACACCTCCGAACAACCTTAATTAACCTCATGGATTAGTGGTTACGTCCATTTGCCCCCATGTCTTGGTAACTTAGAGGTTCGATCTCCAACTAAAGTTACATCACTTTCTTAACCAAGCTGTAAAGTGTTTAATAGAATATACGCGTCATTAGAAGTAGATGTGGACCGTACGCCATCTAAGAATTCAAACGGTCAAAACTCCAGAATAAAAACGTTATTAAGATAATAAAGATAAACAGAGCCCAATCGGATCTTGATCTTTTTGAGGGATGTTTCTTTTTCTTCTGTTTTGTTGTTGTTTTTCTTTCTTTCTGGTTGGGTGTTTTTTCTGCTCTTGTTTGAGTGTTGGATACGGACCGTATCAATACAGTACGGATCCAAAATGCTAAAGTTGGCGTGGTAAATCGGTAATTAAACAATAGCTCTTTACATGCATGCATATCCTTGACATCTGCGTGTCAATTTGATTACTGCACGAAGAATGATATAGCATAAGCGAATGTAGTTTTTGTGCTTGTAACTTATAATTAACTAAAAAAACTCGCGCTTTACGTGAAATGATAAGTTTGAGAATTTTAATCAAAATTTTCTAACATAATATAACGGATTATATTAAACAAATAAATCAATTAAAATTTTTAGTTAATTATTTCGTAAACGATTGTCAATTTTAATAAATAGTCTATTTTATTCATATTAAGTTATTTGGAAGATCTTCAAGATAAAACATGTGATTTCTGAATTTTTTTTGATATATTGCATAATATTTTCTTTTTGAAGATGATGTTTTTGAAATTTTTAGTTTCCTATGACTATTTCATCATTTTGTACATTGCGTATGAAATTGATTACTTTTTTGTAAAATGATAGATAATCGTATCTCGTTTTTACATCTTCACAATTTTTTTTTTACCATCTAAGACATTTATAATGATTGAGAGAAAACCATATAATCAACTATTTGAATTGAATAATGATTTTTCAGTCTCCACAATTATTTGATGTTGAAAAAATCAACTTTTTCAATATAGAAGAAAGAAATCCTAATAAAATTAAATTGATTAAGTTTAACTATAATTTTGAAAAACATTTTCTATTTAAAGCCCAAATGAAAATCTCATATAGTTAAAAGTATAATAAAACCATATATAAATGATATAATGAATTTTTTTTTTTTCTAACAAGAATACATTTATAATATGAACTGAAAAGTTGACAAAATTAACTACACTAAATTTTCATATATCTTAATTTTAATTTTAAATTTAGGTCACTAAAATAATATATTACTATTTACCTCATTCACGTATGAGATACTGTTTATAATCATTTGTCCTAAGAAAATCATTTCCCAACTATTTTCTCGTTATACTTAACACCATTATTATATAATTTGTCTCATATATCATAGTATACTCGCTTAACTACTATCTTCCATCTTCTAAACATTTTTACACACCATTTTTGTATTTTTATGCACTTCCATATTCTTTAGCATTTTTTTCTATTATGTTCTCAAATTTACATTGGATTACTTGACCGAATTGTTTTCATTGTATTTTTCGTCTGCCATGTCATCTACGACTTCAAATTTGTTACTACACATCAATTTTCAGCATTTCTTACCACCTGTAGTTCTGCTAAGAAACAATGAAAACTAAGAGTATTAGATGATTTCTAGATGACAAAATGAGTAACCGTTTTCTTGAATACTATTAAAATGAGAAATTATTTCAGCTACGATTTTATAATTAAGATTCTTTAATTGTATACTAATTTGTATACTTTAAGATTCATAAAAATTATCGTTCAGCTAAACTATTTTATTTGATAAAAACCCACTATGTAAGAATAACAAACAAAAAGCTTATTATGATTACAAACAAAATAATATATTTTCAAAAGTAAAATTTACACGTATAGTTTTATTCATGGTCAAATAAATAGGTTCTAATGGTGAGATGAAAAAATCAATATATAGTCCTTTTGAGATTTTAGATTGGTGGGGTAAGATTTTTTATAATTAATTATAAACGAAATAAATGATCTTAAATTAGTATAACCTCCACATAATAAAGTGCATTCATAGTAAAAGTTATGAAGTATAATGTTTTTTAGCACGTATTTCTTTTTTTTTTTGAGTATCAGAATTACTACTTTTATATGTTTAAATTTTGGCATATTTAATTCTATACATTTGTACCAAACCTTAGCATTTTTTCAATTATATACTAATGATTCAAGCAATTTTCAATTTAGATAGAAGATAAATTTTTTGAAAAGATCATCCCTAAAATCTTGGATATTCTTTCCGAACAAAAACAAAACTAAAATTGTCATAGATACTAATTAATTAATTTATTAGAATATAAACCACTCGTCTAAGAATACATTATGCATTGTAGACAATATTGCCGGAATTATTAACAGCAAATTCAATCTTCTTTCCTATAGATGCTCATACAAAACATTAAATTTAAAATTAGAGTAATATTTATTTTTGCAAAATCAAATCAATTCATGTTTGAGAAACCAAAAAGAGAAAGAGTTTTAAAATAACTACATGTCATATGTTGTCATCTGTTGATATGCTGTTTGTTTCTCTATATTGACATATGAACATTGGTATAAGCAGAGATGATAGATTAAAAACCAATGAGATCAATATGGTTTTGCCACTATAAGGGAGCACTGACGCTGTAGGACATAAGAGTATGTCAGGAAAAAATTTGTTAACAAATCATATCTTCTTTTGTATTTATGTATTTTATAGATAGAAATTTATATTGTTGAACTCATAAAAAAGAATGGTAAAAAAGACATATGTACCTAAAAAAAATGTTTTTTTCCTAGGAATTACTTTCCTATCAAGCATCTTGGTTTCTTTTATAATTCATTTTCACCCATCTTGAAATGAACATATTTTTTGTTAAACTATAAAACATATTTTATATTCATTGTCTCATAACTTTTAATTTCATATTCCAAACAGTTTTACCTCATTTTTTTGTTCATGATATCTCTTAAATTTCGAGTTACATGAAGATTTTAAAAAATATATTAGGCGTCATCTATGATCTATTCACATTCATCTAAAAGGTATAGAAAATTAACCAGTGAATGACTTACCTTCATTGCTAATGATTCTGAAAATCTTTTTATTTTGATATGCCTTCACCAAAGCTCTCTGAGGATATAATAAATGTCTGAAATTCCATATGAGTTTTTCCTGCATGATCTCTACATTTATTTTTGACGTTGGTTTTGTCTTCGCTATTTATTAATGAAAAACACAAATAACTGTAAAACCCAAAATACCCCAATAGAAAACCACAAAAAACTATTTGGAATAGAGAGAATCACCGGATGAGATGTGGAAAATTCAACTGCGTCTATGGATACCAGAAGCAATATACATAAATATACATATTGAAAACGTAAGCTAGATCTAGATATCATACCATGTTAGATTTTAATTTCTTCATCTTTTACACTCTTGAACTCCACCTTAAGCTTCTCATGCCCAACCTCTCTCATCTCTCGCTCTTCCTTCTTCATGAAGATTTCGTCCTTCTTCATCAACAAAACTTCAGTCTTCTTTCCGATATTCTATTGTTTCAAGTCTTCAACATCATAGGAAAAAAAATATTACATCATTATATTAATACTATTTTTATGAAAAACAATATGAGCCAAATATCAAACCTTGTAAATCATGACTTTACGTATTCTTCTTTGCAGATTGTTTCTCTGCTTTCAACCGTAGTAAATTATTTCCTCATCCTAAGGAATAATTAAAAGTAAAAGGGAATGTTAAGTATAATGACCATAAAACTCAAAGAAGTTTGAAGGTTAAATTTTAAGAGGGAATGTTGAGTGAAACGGCCATAAAGAGTTAGAAAAGTTTGAAGGTCAAAATTTTCAGTGGTACACGTGGAAAATTCTCCTATGCTGATATTGAGATAGTTTTTCAACTATGTTAATGGCCATAATTAGAGAGTTATTCATATACTTCAATAAGACAATCTTGTATATTTCTACATCTATTTGTTTTTCTTCTTCTTGATATATATTTCCCTTGTTACCTCTTCACTTATATTGCATTCCAATTTTTAAGATCTTGAAATTTTATAACTTCGCCCATTTGCCTCTTTTATCACATTTACCATCACATCACTTCTCTATTCCACTTATTATTTTGCTTCTTCATTATTTTTGTAAGAAAATAAATCAAGAAACACAAAAATATTTTAAAATGTTGAATTTATCATATATGATAAACATTTAAAAAATTGTGCACTTAAATTAAAATAATTTATTTCACTAAAATGTAACTTAAGTAATACTTAAAGAAAATTGAAGACAAAAATATGAAAAGTTTAAAATTTTTTTATTTTTATTAATGTTGAATTTATCATATATGATAAACATTTGTTTAACACTTAAATTAAAATCATTTATTTAACTAAAATGTAACTTAAGTAATACTAAAAGACAATTGAAGTTAAAAATATGAAAAGTTTGAAAAGATTTTTTTTTATTTTTTAATAAAAAAATTAATTGGACACATGTCACTCTCCTACATGCTTAGGTGTCATCTCCATGGAGAGAGTTGATCACTCATTATATATATGATAGTAGTGGGTGATCCGCGCTTCGCGCAGTATTTGGTATCATTGTATACGTAGGTTAGTAGAATTTCAGCGATACAAAACTTTTACTTAAATTTTATGTTTCACAAAATATTTTAAATTTATAGTTAGTAATAAGATTTCAAAATTTAATATCTAGATTTGAATATTTTATATGTAGTTTATAAAATAAATTATTATGTAGCATAATACATATATATTTTATCATTAGTTTATATACTCGTATAGCCTAAAATTTTTACAATCGGACATATAATACTCATAGCTAAACACAATCCAATCAAACCACGCAAAACCCAATTTAAAAATTGGAGTCAATCTACTGCTGCAAATATCCTCCATCATTTTTAAAATAAAGAGGGACAGAGCTCTCAAGAGATTCAAGTCATACGTTAGAGAAAAACTCATACCTACACTCATCTTTTTTGGAATCTGAGTTGAATGTCTATTTATCAAACATAGAAGCGTTCAAACTTCTTCCAATAGACCTTGAACATTCTTCTCTCTTTATATACTCCCAACATGAGATGTTGAATCATATACACCACTTTTGACTTGGTTAAACCTAACCTCCATTTCATATTTCATGTTTCTTATTTCTCTATCTAGTATTATGGTATCCTTTATATTTTTCGCTCGTGTTTCTAAAGATTCTCCCTTATATGTTATCGTTTAGTTTATCTTAATATGCTTATTGTAACATGTATTAATTCTTGCATATCACATGAAAGGTTTAGGTCTTTTCTAAGTTTTTCAAAAGCATCTCTTAATCAAACAAAACCTCATCCAACATGACCGAGTATAGATATTTTACTATTGGAATAAGTACTCTTTTTACCTCCAAAAGTTGAACTGCTCATCCCTGAGTTTCCTGAAATCCTACATATTTGAAGTTCCTGGTTGAACATAATCAACTTAGATCAACCATCTTGCGAATTCTAAAAAAAATTTATTGAACAATGACCTACCACTATTTTCTTTATCCTTTTTTACCGTGTAATAATAAATATTTTAAAACTTATAAAAGAAAGAAGTTAAGATATTTATTCCATATAAATATTTCCGTAAAATTTTATTTATATCCACATAATTTTTTTGATGTTATTAATTTTAAAGGTCAAACTAATGTAAATTGAATAAGTATAAATATTCATAATAATTAATTTTAAATAGATTTAGTCACAAATTCTCTACATTAATGAGTTTCATAAATTTTAAGAGATTAAATATATAAAAATAAATAAAATGAATTGATAAGGTGTCACAATTTGGTGTGTTGAATTGATGATGTGACATCATGAGAAGAGAGAGCCAATAACTTTATATATATAGATTAAGATAATTTTCTATTTGTGGGTTTCATCTTTTGATTTCATGTGTATGATGATTGTAAATGAACTAACGAAATAGTATATATTGAACAAAAATTATTTGTTAATTCTAAGAAAAAAGATAAACACAGATGAAAGGTTTTCTTCTGCTTTTATTTTTTAGTTTTAGATAAATAAAAATGTGTAAAACTTAAATAGGAAATTCGCAAAGTAACTTATTTTGACAACATAACGTAATATACTATATTGTATGCGTCTATTCATCAAAAAAAAATGATTAGCTCATTTGAATTTCTTTGATAGCAAGGGTTTGATCTACCATTTGCGATTTATAAACTTAACGAAGACAAATTATGAATGATTCTTTATAAAAATTTATACTCTTATGTTTTTATAGATAAATCACAATCACGATATTAGACATAAATAACTTTAAGAATCTAAATTTTAAAATTTTATTAGATTGGATCCAGTTAGTTGCGGTAGTGGTGATGGCCCATCGGTGATGGCAGATTTGCAAAAAAAAAGAACTAAGTTAGAAAAAGATGGTAGTCATTACTCATTACGGCATTGGACGATTTGATCGTCTAGAACTAAAAGAAAATTATTCGATTATCGGGATATTTTAGCATAAACACGGATTAGTCCGTTGTAATATATGACTATGTTTTAATAATTTCTTAAAAGTCTCGGTTTTCATCCATAAAATTTTCAAATATTTTTACTATAAAGGCACATTTCAACCCATGACTCGGTGACAACAATAAGATCGTGGTTATTGTCGTAACTATATGTCCACAAAATATTAGTTGTTGTCTAGATAACCACATATTCGTCATGGTTCGAAATTGTTTCTATAGAGGAAAACATGACCATTTATCTGGTTAATAGTTAAAGATTGTGTTTCAAATGGCGTGCCTTGGCGCTCGCCATGACGCAGATGGTGCAAGGCGCAAGAACTAGAGCCATGAAGACAAAAGGCGCTGTGATTTTCAAAGGCGGGTGCCATATGAGCTATTTCTCTAATTGTTGGGTAATTAAGTTTTTTTTATAGTGCTTTAATGCTTTTAATGATTGTTTACAACCTAATTAGGTTACCGAGATCACAATTTCGAAGCGTCAAAGACAAAAACAACTTCTCAGCCTCTCTAGTCTCTTCTCAGTGTTCAACTTCTCTGCCTCTCTTCTCAGTGTTCAACTTCGAAGCGTCAAAGACAGAAACAACTTATCTGCCTCTCTAGTCTCTTCTCTGTGTTCAACTTCTCTGCCTCTCTTCTCATTGTTCAACTTCAGGTAAGTAAACCTCTTTCTCTTTGCATCTCTTCATTTCTTTTTGACGTTCTGTTTTAATTCTAATATGATATTCCTCTGCAGTTCCTCTGTTTAATTATGCACTCTAAAACAATATGATCATGTCACATATCTGATTGTTGATAGTTTGTTGAATTTGATTGCTGTTGAAGTACTTGTTTGAAAAGAATTTAAAGAATATGAGTGTTGTAATTCGGTTGAGCTACGTGTATGAACTTTGAAAACACATATGTTTTTTTTTTTTTTTTTTTCATTTTCTAACAGAATCTGGTTGTTGTAATTTTTTTTTCTTGTTGTAGTTTCTAAAAATCTCAAAATGTCTGGTGGTGAAGATAATAGAAACACAGATGAATGTAAGGGTAGAATAGGGGATCCAACTAGGAAGTGTGAAACTTGTACTTCGAAAGACAACAACTCTTGGAAGTGTATCTACTGCTTCACGGTTACAAATGGAGGAATTACTCATCTGAAACATCATTTGCTTGGGGGTTTCAGGAATGCAAAAGAGTGTAATATGGTTCCCGATTACACAGAAAATGTATCTTTGGTGCATGATAAACATGAAAGGAAGAAAGTATGTCTTGGTATATCTAGGTGGTTCTATGATGCAGGTCTTCCGTTCAATGTCGTTACTTATCCTAGCTTCAAAGAACATGTAGAATTGATTGGGATTTATGGACCAAGATTGAAACCTCCAAGCATGTGAGAGTTAAGAGAAACGTTTCTGCAGAAAGAGAAACTGAATGTGAAGGATAAGATTGTGGATAACAAGAAAGAGTGGTCAATAAAAGGTTGTTCTTTGATGTCAGACGGATGGCGTGATACTGTGGCTAAGAAAGACACTTTGAACTTCTTAATTAACTTACCAAAGGGAGCTGTTTACATTGAGTCATTGGATATTTCTGAATTTGTTAAGGATTCAAGATTGTTGTTTAAACTACTTGATGATTAGGTTAAGAAAGCAGGAGAACACAATGTGGTGCAAGTCATAACAAATAACTAGAATTGTTTGTTTGTGCTCCAGAGTACTTTGCACTATAATTTAGAAGATGTGGAATCTGTTTGCGATTGCTTGTTGGATTATTGTTTCCTATCTTCCCGTCCTATTGAGGTCTTAAAGATAACCAACTTCCAAGGAGATATGAGAGATGGTGCAAATGAAGCATGTTTTGGAGAAATCACCGATTCTTAAGCTGTTGGAAGTTCATGTTACTGAAAGAAGAGATGATGAAAAGCTTGAGATCATGAAGGAAATACTAATTTTTCCTAGAGCTTCGTCTAATTGCCAAATTCTGGTAACATTTTTTAAGAACAAAAAATCTTTGAACTTTTTCTTGATTTTTAGGACTTGCTCATTAAGATAATATAATTATATAGTCTATAGTTGAAGAACTATTTCGAGGAAAGAAAAATTAAGAGGCTTAACAAGTTGTGAATTCTCACAAATATCAGCAACAGAGGCACCCCAAGCTCATGCTAAGTCCACATGGCACCACCCCCAAGGTATTTCTACTATACTATGAAAGAGATGAGAAGGTTATCTTAATTTTTTTATGGATTGATGTTCTTTTCCACAGTGACCAATATCATAGAATTACCAAGAAATGTTTTGACTAAACTCCATACCAAGCTTCCTACTTTGGAGTACCTAAAGACAAGTTTAGTAACTCCACCGTGGAGAAACATTTGGAAAACTTTTCCAAGCATAGATATTGAGGCGGCACAATTCCAACACTATAAAGCTTTCAAAAATTCATTGATCGCTTTTTAGAATCCTTAGGAGGTGAGATAGAGAAATTATGCATTGTTGGTTTACAAAATGATGAAGAGTCGCTAGAAATTTGGATCAACCGAGCTGTACTTAAAAGGGTTAGACACTTGGACATTTAGATCTTCTCAAGTTTCACTCTACTGATGCCTCTTTTATGGTCTTCAACGTTGATTACTCTTTCTCTATCCTATCCAACGTTGAATTCAAATTCTCTTTGCCATGTCTCAAGCATATGTTGCTTAATAACCCTTTTCCACCAACCTTCAACAAGACATTTTAGAATCTTCTTGAGTCATGCCCAAATTTCCTAGAGTTTGAGGTAAATCTCCCCAAGATTGAAGCACTCTTACTCATGTTAAAAAAAGCTAAAGCTTGCGAATTTTTGTGTTATTGAAATCGATTCACCCATCTTACAATATATACAGAGCATTAGATCTTTCTACACAAATCTAAGTTTGCTAAAAACATAGCACTTGAATTAATCTAGAATTTACAGCCATAAAGACTAAACATATCTACAAGATATTCCTGCTCATACATAAGAAATGTTCCCGCTTAGTAAACCGGTCAAACTAGACCATACCAAAACGGTTAACACATGTTGTTGTCAAATGCAAAACCCTTAAGGTTTTGAAGCTCTATTTTGCAAGGAGTTTTGATGACGAATTGGGTGAGGAATCTATCGAAATTGAATCCCTAAGCCTTAGTTTCTTGAGAGACGATCTTGATATAATGGAGACTATAGACGGAAAAAAATAAAGGTCATTTACTTTACATTGTAAAGAAATAGTAAAAAAAAATTATTATACAAATGAATTTGAATATCCAAAAGTAACCAGAAAAAATGATTTCTCTAGGAAAAAATTGAAAAAAAAAAATTGATAGTTAAGCTATCAATTAATGTATTTTTTGTACAAAATTATTAATCAAACTTTGATAATCGAGTTTTTTAACCATATCCCTTTCAATTGATGATATAGTTATACCATTCAATAATTCTTTTGATATAGTCGATCGTAAGAAATTTGAGATAAACATAAATTGCCACTAAATAACTTATGTTTGAAAGTAAATACATATCATAGCTGAGAAAATGTTTGATGACGATAAGCAAAGGGGAGAAAGAAGTTAAAATTCTATTAAATTTGGAATTATTTTGAAAAGTCCTAATCGCATAGATTTTAAAGGAATTTTACCAAATACAATCAATTGAGGTTGTATTTGGAATCAATTATCCCTCAAATAATCCCAAATCAATTTTGACATAATTTATTAATGAAATCCTAGTTTTCCAGTAAGACATGATTTGAAGGAATTTGTAAAAATCATTAATCTAATAACCTTGGATTTTGAATAATTTTTACAAATGTTAAATCCAATAAGCTGGGATTTGAAAAAAAAATTGAAATCCTCTCAAATCCATGATGCAATATGCCTCTTATATTGGAACATGAATTTAGAATTATTTTGAGAAATTCTAATCGCAAAGATTTTAAAAGGATTTTACCAAATACCATCAATTGAGATGGTATTTAAAATCACTGGTTTTTAACTATCATATGTCCCTAGAATAATTTCAAATTAATTTTTTTTAGTTTATTAATGAAGTCATAGTTTTCTAAGAGTCTTGTCGAGACGAGGAGAGAAGAAAACTGAGTGAAATAAAAAATAAAATAAATTTGGTTTAATAATCTATTTTATTTAGATATAACCACAAAATATTTTTTCTTTTCCAATTCAACTATAGCTCTAATTCTTTTTTTGTATTCATCAAAATAACTCTTTTATTTGATACATATAATTTTGTTTTTACTTATGGAGCCTTTCAAAAATGGAGGCCCTAGGTTTACTCAACTCCGTCCCTGTTTCTTCAAGGTAAGGGGATTTAACTCGAACTGATTTACTTTCATCAGCAAACCACCACTTCTGAAAGCTCATGTGGATATTAAATCTTGCAATAACCTACTTTCTGAAGTAAGTTTATATTCAGAGCTCTTCATCACAAAAAAAAAAAGCTTTCCCAAGATAAGAAAATGCTCTCTTCCTTTATATTTGTAATTGTCAAAAACATTGTTTCATCAAAATTTACATAATCTTGTTGCTATAGGTGATGTCATATAGTGGTCCTCTCTTTACAAGTTTCAACTCTGAAATGACAGAATTCATCACTCCTAACTTTCGGGCTTTCTCAACTACCGATTGCTTACTGAGAATATATCGAACTAAAAGCTAGGACTTCAAGATTCTTCTCAGTCTAATTCACTTAAAAGGTTTCCAATTCAGTGACATCCATGTTTAAAAAATCGCAACTAAATTTCCTATTCTCAAAGTTATCACGTTGGTAATTAATCTCCCTCTCTAACTTACTTGTCTCTCTAGTCTCTCTCTCTAGCTTGTCTTGTTTTCGATTTGCTTTGCAGGTTTCAAGTGGAGCAGTAATGACGTTGAATATTTTGGATAAAAGAGCTTTCCTTACTAACTGTTTGTGCTAACTAATGATAAAAGAGCTTCCGCGTTCTAACATGTTTATTTTTAGAGCTTAGATCTCCAAATGTTCAATGTTTAGATCTTCATGTATCACTTTGGTTATTGCTTCATATGTATCACTTTAGTTATTGCTTCATATGTTCAAAATATGTTTGAGTTACAAAAATAATTTGCAAAGGTGGTTAAACTTTAATTCAGCACAGTTCGAGTTCACTGATTTACTAGAATGAACAATGTTTAAGCTTAATATAGATGACATGGAGGAGGAAGTGAAGGATTTTCTTGAACAACATAAATTCTCTGTCTCTCTTGTCCTGTGTACCTTTTTTTTTTTTTTTTTTTATCTTTGGCAGCCATGCAAGTGCAGATACAGAGACCATTTTGATAATGAAAGTGATCAATTGGCTAGGTAAGAGAAGCGAGGATGACGATTCTTTAGAACTAATGATAAAAACTGCAACCAAGAGAAATCTTTATAGAATTTTCTTTGGCAAGAATCTCTGAATCTAATGAACAAGTACAAGTGTTCTAGATTATTGTGGTAAGAAAGTGACAACACTTAAGCTGAGAGTGGTGATTGAGTAAGCTTTGTCAATACTTTTCGCTAGCTTCTCATGTGCTTGACTTTTCATATATTAATCATTTGATAACTCATTTAAATCTTGCATACATAAGTTTCTTGTATGCAAAAACCAAACAAAGGAGAAGCTTTAACTGCATTCTCACAATCCAGGATGAAACCTTATCAAAGAATGCCAAATGACAACAAATCTCAAACAGTTTTCAAACCAAAAGCTAGAGGAAGATTGTTTGCAAACTCAATAAGCTAGATAGCTAGAATGTAATGGATTCAATCCATCATATAAAAAAATGAAGATAGATAATACATAAGTTTGTAAGGAAAAAAACTGAAACAAAAGATAGATAGAAAGTGATGGATATTCAATCCTTCATATAAAAAGAACGAAAAATAGATAACACATCTTATTATATAAAGCTTGTCGTCAAAACTTTGTAATTAACACGATCGCGACATGTGTCAGTCGCTTGATCAGATGTCGACACGGGTTTAAAATATTTTACTTAAGCTAACCGATATTATTTAAAACGTGTCAAAATAGTAAATTAACCTAAGCTTATTAGATAAGTATCATGCTATATGATCCTATTAGAAAAAAGATTATGTCATACTAGATAAGTATCATGTTATATGATCCTATTAGAAAAATAATTGTGTAACAATATTGGAATTAAAAAAAAATATATATTAAAAAGAGATTTAATCGATTTTAATTCTAAAAGAAAAGAAAAAGAAATATTTTACTTAAGCTAACCGATATTATTTGACACGTGTCAAAATAATAAATTAACATAAGCCTATTAGATAAGTATCATGTAGGCTACATGATACTATTAAAAAAATGATTATGTCCTATTAGATAAGTATCATGCTATATGATCCTATTAAAAAAATAATTATGTTACAACAATATTTTGATTTTAAAAAATATATATATTAAAAAGAGATTTATTCGATTTAGTCCCTAACGAAAAAAAATTAGAATTACTTAGTTCTATATAAAGAACTCACATATTTCTCAAATTCTCTCTAGATAAACTTATTAGCTTTATTCTCTTCAGCATTCTGAAAAATGTACTATACTATATCATATATGTCTATAAATGATAAATCAGTAATTAAAAAATAGCTTTTTACATGAATGCATCCTTGACATCCGCGTATCAATCTGGTTACTACACGAAGATATTCGTCTAAGCGAACATAGTCATCTTTTGAGATCATGTGTATGATGTTTCTAAATGAACTCACGAATTGAATATATTGACCAAAACTTATTTGTTAATTCTAAAAAAAAGATAATCACAAATGAAAGGTTTTCTTCCACTTTCGTATTTTTTTTTATTTTTTTTTATTTTAGAAAACTGAAATGTATAAAACTTAATTAGAGAATTTGCGAAGTAACTTATTTTGACAACATAACGTAATATACTAGATTGGTATGCGTCTATTCATCATAAAAAATGATTAGCTCATTTGAATTTCTTTGATAGCAAGGGTTTGTTTGATATGCCATTTGCGATTTATAACTTAACGAAGACAAACAGAGAGTTATGATTTATGAACAATTCTTTATACAAATTTTTATACATAAATCACAATAACGATGTTAGACGTAATAATAACACCAAGAATCTAAATTTTAAAAGTTTACCAGATTTGATCTAATTAGTTGCGGTAATGGTGATGGCACATCGACGATCGCAGATTTACAAAAAAAGGAATAGAGTAAGAAAAAGCTAGTAATTATTATGGCACTGGACGATCTGATGGTCTAAAATTAAAACATAATTATTTTTTCATCGGGATATTTTCGCATAGACATGGATTAGTCCGTTGTAATATGTGACTATGTTTTAATATTTTCTTAAAAATCTCGGTTTTCATTCACAAAATTTTCAAATATTTTTACTATAAAAACACATTTCAACCCATGATTCCGTGACCACAATAATTCCACAAAATATTAGTTGTTGTCTAGATAACCACATATTCGTCACGGTTCAAAATTGTTGCTATAAAAAAAACCATGACCATTTGTCTGTAGAAACCATGACAAATGCAATTTAGTGGTTTATCCATGACTATTTGCAGTTTTTTCTTCTGTAAATGTATCTTTTTCATAGAAACAACTAATTTAGGAGATCAGCAAGCCAAATTGTTTTGGAGTTGAGATTTTCTAGGCTTCGATTATTATTATTATTCTTGTCTTGCCAAAACATCATCTGCTTTAGGAGAGCAACGAATTAAGTATATCATCCAAAATTGGGAAGAAAAAAAAGAAGGAAAAAGAAAAAGAAGTAGCAATTGAGTGTTTGGTGTAATCTAGTTGAGTTTATTCGCTTTTGTACTTTTTCTACTGATTTTTTGCTTTAAAAATATTTTGAGTTGGAGTTTGCTTCTTTGACTGATCAATTGAATCTCTCGCTGCCCAAGCCAAAGAAAGAAGAACACAAGATGTTGCTTTTGATCATTGCCAAGAATCTCACTTCCGAATTCCCTTTATCTTTACCCTTTTTATTTTCATTCCTAGCTTAACACAGTACTATTTCTCTTTACATTCTTTACTATCTTAACCTATAAAATTTCCCATAATCGCTTTTATATTTAAGAAGCTTCAATATTTGGTCCATTGTTTTATTCTGATGGTCCAAATACTGACATTGTTATAAAACGACAAATAATGAATGGTTTTCATGGGTGTAAATAGTAATATGTTTTTGTGGTATTTTGGTGGAATTTTTTTACCAGATTCTGTCAAATTCCGTCAGATTATCTCATAAATTTTGCTACAATTCAGTCAGATTCAGTAAAAAATCAAAAAAAATTCAACCAAATTCTGCGATTTAATCAGATTCAGCTGAGATTTAGCCGACATTTAGCCGTTATCCTATAAGTTTAATAGATTATTTTCAAGAGTATATGCATTGCTTGGCAATAGAATTAGAAATTATGGTATTCAAAACAAGTTTTGGAAAATTTTACATCATCTTAGACGTTCGGGAAAGAGAGATAATGAGTGAAAGGGGGCTTCGTAAACGGAGAGAGACCAGATCCTTAGAAGACCGTGACATTGTCACTCACGTGGGCCTCTTTTGACCAAACCCTTCCGACATTAAAACTGCAGATACACTTCCTCATCATTACTTATTTAACTATTTATCTCAAAATTCTTTAACTTCATAAAAATTTAAAACATATAAATGGCAAATCTACTGTATTTTTCTCTTACGAATGTTAAACTACCTTTTATCAAGTTTGCTTTTTGCCACTTTCATTTGAACCAAATAAGAAAGAAACCCATAAATATATGTATTAGACACGTTAGAACACTTATTTCGAAAACATCCGAGACAACTAAACGACACACATAAAAATAAAAATAAAATACTTGAATTAGGATTACATGTTTGCACTAGAGGCCAGTATGGAAGTTCTGGTAGGACATAATACGCCAAACCAAATCTTCTTGCATATAGTTCGATATAAAATCTTTTGAGAATAAATTTTGTTTTGCACAACAAGAAACTCGGCTAAAAGAAAACAAAACATATTGGATTATTAGTATGAAAAAAAATTAAAAAGCCTTTGAGAATATTCATTGTCGAATTGTTGCTTTCTTTATATAAAGGAGCAAATAATGTAATCTGCACTACAATAGATTCGATCATACCAATTCCTTTTGTCGTTAAGTTTCCAAACGGTCTATATATATGTAGCCTTGTCTTAATTTGTACTTTATAACTTACTCACAAAGCAACCAAACAACACACACACACACACACACACACACACACACATATATCTCTAAACTCTAATCTCCTTCTCTTTGAAGAGCTCAATTACATGATGGGATACCAAACAAACCCTAATCTGTCCATGTTTTTATCCTCGGAAAATGATGACCAAAACCACCAACATTATGATCCTTATCATAATCTCTCGTCATCAACTTCTGTTGATTGCACTCTCTCCCTTGGAACACCCTCCACTCGCCTAGATGACCACCGTCGATATTCTTCTTCTGGTAGTTCTAACAATATCTCCGGCGACTTAGAGTGGGACTTTTTCCAAGGAGGAAACGCCAAAACAACGTCGTACAAGAAGGGTGGTGGCGATCGCAGCCTACCTCGCCGTTGTGCTAGCTGCGACACAACTACTACTCCTCTATGGAGAAATGGACCAAAAGGACCTAAGGTAATTTAATTAATGTTAGATTCGTTATGTATGTAATCAGTTAAAGTGATAAGTGTCATGTCCCATGACCATATATAAATGGATAATAACGAGAGAAAGTAATATAGCTCAAAAAGTGATACTTGGAAACTCTCTTATGTATTATAGGAAAAAAATACAATATTTTTCTCAAAATTTTTCACATCATATACTTTTTTGGTTTAATAAATCATTTTTCATAAATCCCTGTCGTCGTCCCCCACCCTCTTCACTAAAAAAGCTTAGGAAATTAGTTCAATTTTCACAAAATGTATTTAAGGGATGGGTTGTATGAAATTTATAGCTAATTTTCTTTAGAAAGATTATAAATATGTTAAACAAATATTTAACATATAATTTCGATGCAATCGCATCTTTATATTTAGTATGACTATAACATAATATATTAAATTTCACTGTGTATTTTGGTTGCGACTTATACGATGTTAATTTGGTGCAGTCGTTGTGTAATGCGTGTGGAATCCGATTCAAGAAGGAGGAGAGGCGTGCAACAGCCAGGAACTTAACGACATCCGGTGTAGGCTCGTCGACGGCAGAAATGCCGACAGAGAATCTGTACAACGGAGGTGGAAACTATTACAGTAACCATCATCATCATCATCATCACTATGCTTCGTCGTCGCCGTCCTGGGGTGCACAGAGAGTTCCCTATTTCTCGCCGGCGCCGGAGATCGAATATCCGTTTGTTGATGACGTCACGGCTGGCTCGTTTCTGTCTTGGAATTGACGTCACGTAGCAAAACCCATTGCGATCACCTTCTCCACCATTTTGACGAGATGAAGAAGAAACGTTAGTTATGGATGATGATGAAAGGTCTTATCATAGATTCTCACGCAGAGAAAATCAGTCTTGGTCAAACTATTATTATTTTAGTTTTTTTTTTGCCTTTCTTTTACCTCGACTCGAGCTACTTGTGTTTTCTGTTCATGACTTTTTGAAAGTTATATATACGTACTGTATAACCCCTTTTCATGATGTTTCCACTTGCTTTGTCCGTATATGATACAATATATCTCAAACTTTATTTTCTATTGTTTTTATTCTTATAACATTTTCCGACGCAACGTGAAAGATAGTTTGCTTGTGTTTTTTTCTTTAGAACGGAACATCGGGTGGATGCTGATAGGATCCTGAATATTTGCAATATTTATTATCCGTATTGCTTTACCCGGTTCAACAATTCTTGGATACATATCCGCTCTTTATTTAATCAAATATCCAGGATACTGAATGTCTGTTAAATCAGTATATTTAACCTGATATTTGATCCGATCCCTAGACTTCAAAAATTTGTCTTAGTGTCTATCCCATCTTATGCGATGACGTGCTTTAAGTGGAAAAAAGAGGTTTTTTTTGGATGACGTGGCAAACTCTTGCTGAATCTAAACAAAACGAAGGATTAGGAGAAAAATTCAGAGCTTCAACGATGTACTCCTAGCAAAAATTGGCTATAAGATATTGCAGAACCCAAATAGTTTGCTGGTTAGATTGCTTAAGGAGAGGTATTGCAAACATAAGTCCTTTCTTGAAGTGAAACCAGTGACGACAGCGTCTCACGGCTGGAGAGGCATTTTGAAGGGACAAGATTTGTTATCAAAGAAAATGGGAGTAGTCATAGGGAATGGTAAAACAACAAACTTATGGAGGGACCCGTGGCTAGCCTCAATAGAACCCTGCTTTGTAGCTGGACCAGCCCCACAAGGGATGGAAAATTGGACTGTTGCAGAGTTAATATCTGAAGATGAAAGTTTGTGGACCATGCAGAAATAATAGGCTTAATACCGAGCAAAACAGGTAAAGAGGATACATATGTTTGGTTCTCGAGCTTAAATGGTGAATACAATTCCAAGACAGGCTATCACGTAGCGGTGAACGAACACAACATAAAAGCAGAGCACACACGAATATTAGCCAATCAGAACCGGTTCAATTGGTGCAAGCAGATATGGCAAGCAAAGACATCCTCGAAGAATCAAATTTTTATGTGGAAGCTCAAGCGAAATGCGTTACCAGTGGGAGAACAGTTTTTGAGAAGAAACATCGCGACCTCAGCAAGTTGTGTCCAATGCGGGGAGATTGAAACAACACTCCACCTCTTGATCCATTGCCCTTATGCAAAAATGGTGTGGGACCTAACTCATTTGAAACAAAACAAAATCTCGGAGAGAATCAACCGTGTAGAGGAAATCTTTTGTGTCAAAAGCACCCTCACCTGCCTACCACCAACCGGGATCTCGAACTATGATCTATTCTCCTGGGTAGCTTGGTCAATTTGGAATGCTAGAAACACCAAATTCTTTGAGAATAGAACGATGACAAAGCAAGAAAGTGGGTGAAAACCAAACAAGTATCGCCACTTTCAGAAGCTACGAGAGAGAGAAAGCGACGCAATCACCAATGGAAGGATATCGAGAGAGACACAATACGATGCTGCTCCGACGCAGCCTGGATTGAAGAATCAAGGAAGGCATGAATGGTTTGGGCCTTCTCCGATTTCAAAAACAGGGAAATTGATCATGGTGCGGTGGTAAGAGAACCGGTCCAATCTGCACTCATGGCAAAAGCAATAGCTCTCTTGGAAGCATTAGTGGAAGCACAAAAACGAATATGGATAAAGTTGACTATGGCATCAGACTCTTCCAACCTCTTCCAAGCAATTAACAACAAGGATCCACCCCAGAAAATATACGGGATCGTCCATTACATCAATGAGATGTCAAAAGGTTTTGAGAAGTTCACATTTGAATTCATCCCACGCTTAAAAAATTCAACAGCAGATAACTTAGCTAAGAAAGCACTGATCAACTTTGTTACTCTACTGTTTGTAATCCTTTAAATTTCTTCTTGCTAATGAATTTTATTTTAAGACAAAAAAAAGTAAAAATAATAAAAGTTAAGAAAAAAAAAAAATTCAGCTGTAAAAATTTAAAATGTTTATAGTTAAATCATAATTATTTCTTAATTTATAAATTTTAAATATTTATATTTTGAATTTAAATTCATTAAATTTTTTTATAGATATAATAGCTTTACAATGTATTTTATTTAATTATGTATACATATATTTATACATAAATAGAGTGGAGCGAATTCTTCTTTTAAAATTTTATTTTGAGATATTCATAATTAATGTATTTGAGATATTTTAGGTTTATACTATTTTTTCTAAGATTTGTTGTTTAGATGGGGGTATTGGAACAAGGATTTGAGATTATTTTGAATCACAGAGATTTTAAGGGATTTTGCCAAATTCCATCAATTAATGTGGTATTTGAAATCCCTGATTTTTCACTATCAATTCTCTTTCAAATAATCTCAAATCTTTTTTTATATAATTAATTAATGAAATAACAGTTTTCCAATAACCTAGGATTTAAGGAGATTTGTATAAATCTCATTACAATAATTTTAGATTTGGAAGAGGTTTTACAAATGCCAAGTCCAATAACCAGAGATTTGGAAAAAAACTTGAAATACTCTAAAATGCCAGATCCAATACCACCCCCTTAATGTTTAGTACCCTCAGTTTTCATTGTTAATGTTTGACGAGGGAGTGAAAAGAAAGAAAATTAGTAAGAACTTCAAATTCGATTCGGCAAATCATATTGACACAAAAGTGAAAATTGCGGATGCTAAAATTCAACGGTCCAAGCTTTGTATATAGTTTGATGATTTAAGGGTCGGGTTATTTTTTTGGTAGAAAACTAAAAGAACATATACGTGATTAGATCTATGTATTCTAATATACATACGAGCATAAACGAAAGAACACATATAATTTGTTAAGGAGGTTCGGTTTTTCCTACATTACCTAGTTCAGAATCATTTCACTAGAACAAGATAACAATTATAATTGTAAAATATTTTCTACATGGAATTACTGTTAATAGAACTTACAGAGTCTCTCATCTTGTTTGTCTAGCAAGTCGACGCCTGCATACAATTTGTGTACCTCTCCTCGATAAAACCCTAAACGCGAAGCTGTATATGGCTCACGAACTTAGTTTTTATCATACCGGCTTAACCCTAGATTCTAAGATCCTCACGGCATACAACTTGCTCTCCAAGTTGTAGGACTTAAAAAATTTGTTGCCTAGAATATTTTATTATTCCAGCAACCTAACACACCTCAGCAAGGCACTTTTCATGTCAACCTTCAGCCATGGCAAGTCCTTGCCACCTGATATGATGCATGATAGCTCCTCTGATCAATCGACCTCTGCCTGATACATCCTCTGATTAATCAGACTCTAACACTCTGTATGGTACATCCTCTGATCGCACCAACAATAGTCTTCAAAACCAGCATGCCACTTTTCACGTCAACTCCTATTCAACGTCAAGTTCTCGCATCTGATATGTCATATGATACATCCTCTGATACATTAGCACTTACCACTTTGTTCTGATACATCTCCTAATGAATGCAACAGTAGTGTTCACGATCACCACAACATATTTGTATTATGTATCAATACATGTGGTATCACCTTAACCAACCCGTACTTAGCTGCTTGTTCATCGGCGTAACACGGCATGATCAAACACTTTCCCTTACCAACTTCTCGACTCTGTCTTATTATGTTTCAACAGCTCTGTACAACAGCTTCTGTTACACCTTGTATCAACCACTCCGAGTTAACAGTTTCTCAACTCGGTCAACAATGAAAGATTGCTAGAAGAGATTGGAGTTTAATATTGAATGACGAAGAAGATTGTGAGCTGGTGAGCTCGTATGAATGGACGTAGTTTAGTGTGAATATCACGAAGGATAAATTGCTTATTGTATAAGAGCTCTCAGATTACAAGAATGTAGATAAACTTTCAGTCTGAAGACGCATGTAAGAAAAAAATGAAAGTTAAATGTAGTGTCTAGTATGGGTATGTGAGATGAGACTAGCTTTTCCTTTGCTAGCTTGTCTCCTTCTCTTTTTATAAACTTAATTCATGTTTTCACTCCGCCTTAACTCCAGTAGATTTTCCACTAATGTCTTCATCCAGCTAGTACGAGTTTGTGTTTACCAATTTTTACTAGCTGTTGTGTTTGACTCCGGACTTCGGTGGTATTAACTTCATGGAATCTCTTTTAGTTCGGGGCTGATTGTTGAGTTCGGGGTTTACTTTGTATTTTAGCCGAAATCGCTGGCTTTTTCTCTTTATCTAATCTGGCCAGTTACTTTTGGACCTTTTTCCTTATTTTACAGGTTTGAAATTTTGGTACCAACAACCGTAACTCTCACGTGATTTTATTTTATGTTATAAATCAATGGTCGAATTAGGGATTCAAATTTTAAGATATAAGTGTACTTAAATGATATTATACATGGCGAGTTTCATCTTTCGAGTAAAATTTAATTAATTTTACTTAGTGATTCAGTAATATAATAGACATGAAACATTGATGAATTTTGATATTTCAACTAGAAAAGACAGAATTTACATAACTTGCTAGTTCACATCAATAGCCAAACCAATGGCGTAAATAGTTCTACTAGAAATAGGTGGATAGGAGAAAGATGTTATGACCATAGATCTAGAGAATTTGGAAGGTCCATAATGAATTTTTTCAAGGAAAAAAAGAAAAGGTCCATGAGGTGGTTAGGGTAAAGTAGCCATCATAGATGAGCAAGAATGGAAGGCTTCAAGACAAGTGAAGCCTCAGTCTCCACCAACAGTCAATATGATGCAACAAACATGGAAGCCACCTCTCCAAGGTACTCTTAATTAAGTGTAATACATATGCAAGATGGAAAAAGATCAAAGTAAATTTAGAGCAGGGTGGATCCTTGAAGATCATCATAGGGAGGTGAGGTGCTTGGAACTAAGACATATCCAACTCCAATATCGCCAATGGAGGTTTGTGTTGTGGCCTAGATGTGGAAAATGCAATGTCTTGATAAGTTGGTTATGGAAGAGGTGATCTTTATGATGGATTGTAGTAACTCGTTTGATGCCATCAAGGAACCCATGAAATTGCCATGCCTACGAAATTTTACTAAACAGGTTGGCAAGCAATAAAGACACGTAATACCATAATCCAATTCCAAGTGGTAAGTTGATAGCATAACGGAGCTCCAGATTGCATAGCCAACCATGTCTCATCATTTCCTTTATACCATGCAATTTTAGAATGTAGTATTCGAGATTGGCTTATGTAAACTGTCTCTAAAGACAAACATTGTTTGTAAACTGACTAAGTATCAATATGATATATAATTGATATGCTTGGGTAAGAAAATGGTTGCTCGAGAGATAATAGTAAACATGAACATACATATCGCCATACATTATTAAATAAATGAGCCTTACTATGCGTAGGCCTAAAATGTGACACAAATATTCGCATAAATATTTAATATGAGGACTTTATTGATATTAATTGCATATATACTTCAGAAGAACAGAAGGACCACTGCCCGGCCGACAACTCAATATTGAGAGTATCTCAACCAACCCTGCAAACAAACATTTCCAATAAAATCGTCAAGTCACGTTTTACCTCAGCTTTTACGGCTTAGACAGATAAATTCAAAGTTGATTAAAAGATACTACATATTATTCCTACATTCACTAAAACAGACAAATTCCAAAGTTTCATGGTCGATCTTCTTCTTTTTTTTGGGCGTAAAATGAAAGTTTCATGGTTATAATTTGCTTAAATATAAATCAAATTAAAATATAAATTGCTAGAATGACATATAACTCAATTATTTATTAAAATAACCTATATTCACTTTGTAATTTCACATAGCTACAAGTTTTTCATCTTTTCCTACTAATTATTAGAGTTTAGTTCTAAAATTAATATAAAATGTAGTATATGAACGGCGATAACAATACATAAGTTTGTGAAATTCGGTTATTTTCTCTCTAAAACAGTATTTAAAATTTTTAAGCATTTTCCGACCACAAAAAAATTGGAAGCATGTTACGTTTCAATTCAAAGGTGAAATAAAAGTTATAAAACACAACAGTATTTTAACAAATTAGGAAAATTCAGTAAAGAGGACTATATATCAAACGTACGTGGTGCAGTCGACAGTAGAAGATGCATCAACGGGCAAGCTCGCGCCACAATTGCTAGCGAGGGCTTGAGCCAATTCAGGCTTCACGGTGACGCTATTAGCCACTGATTTGATGCATTGACATGCCGCCTTCTTATCAGCGGATGTGGTTGTCGCCGCCGCTAAGCTTTGAACTCCGTCGCAGCACGCCTGGGGAGGCTTTCCGCTTCCGCTTGTCAAGTAGCTCACGCATGGCTGTAAATCCTGTATAACAACACTACACGATATCGCGGATTCGGAATAACGTGGCACAAAGAATACTCCGAGAATGGAGATGATCGCTAGAGTTTTCATAAAGACCATTGTACTTGTAGATGATTGAGAGAAAATTAAATAAAAATCTTAGGGTTTTATTTGGTTTTGTTTTTCCTTGTTTATGCTATACATGTAGAGTGGAGACGAAGTGTTTAAATATGTGGCGAATTAGGGAATTATATTACTAAAATATAGAGAATAATTAGATGTTGGTGTGAATTGTGATAGAGTGAAAGTAACTACTAATGTGAAAGTAAAATTCAACATTTTGGTACGACTTTTCTTTTGATATATGTATATTATTTTGGTCTAGGTGGTTAGGTTATATTTATGACTTGTCATTTTGGGTTTGTGCATATTAAATTTATAATCATATAGGTACGAAGTGTCACTACAACACTCAAAGATGACGTGATTGCTTAAGTGTTGGAGATTACGGGTGTCCAAAACAGGGTTTAATAATCACAGAGCGTAAATGTGCGTAATATATTAATTGCAAGTAGATCCCATGTTCAATGAATTAAAATACAACAGTTTCAGAAAATAATAAACAATGAATATGATTGGTTAACTGTTTAAACAACATGGCTACAAAATTTTGAATAAACAAGGCGAGACAGTGGAGGAGAAAACCATTCGATAAAAAAAATGATTTGAATATTTGGTTTGATTGTATATATTATATAGTGTAATTAGATAAAATAATTTAATAATATAATTTAGTTTTAATTATGTTTAATATACTAAATATTTTGAATTTATAAAATTAAGTACTAAGAAACATAGATTACAATTATTTATTTTTAAAATTCTATAGTGTTAAAAACAAACCCTTGTGTTGGGTAAAATAAATTCATCCACCTATCAACATGTGACAGCTGTCAAAACAGCTAGTACAACTGTCATCCATATTTGGGACGTTGTCTAAGAGACTAAAACAACTACCCTATATGTTCGGGAAGTTGTTTAAATGGCTCAGATGGCTATTGGAAGGTTCCAGGACCGCCTACGAAAGACCCACCGACGATCCAAAGGCCCGAATCTCTCATGATAGAGGTCGGTAACCGCCTAACGACCCGAATCTACCGAAATATAGGATCCGTAGTTATCCAAGATACGGATAACAACAAATAGAAGGATCATAATCCTAAGGGAACTAGGGTTAAATACTTCTTATAAATAGAGGGGTCATATAGCGAAGAAGGGGACGAAGCAACAAGCAATAAACCCTAGCAAGATACATTCACGCAGCCTCCTAAGAAGCAATCAGCAACCTACGCCCGCGACCCCCGGTAACTCTAGATCAAGAAACAACTTACGGTAGTTACTAGGGAATCTTTTGGCAGTTGTTAGGTTGATAGATTCAAAGGAAGATGTAATAAGATCTTGTTTCATCAATAATACAACTATTCTCCGATTGTTCCGTAGTGTTTTACTGTCTTAAACCAGGTACAAAAATCACCGAAACAGTTTGGCGCTAGAAGGAGGGTACTTGGTATTACAACTACGTGAGACATGACGAACGGAGAAGACAACAACAGCAATTTTCCAGTCGTTACTTTGGAGACACTTACTGCCCAGCTAAAGGCTAACGAAGAACGACTTGCACAATTGGAGGAAGAAAACACTGCCCTCAAGACGGCTAATGCTTCCTTAACAGGTGGCGGAAGCACTGGTATTAGCACGCCTGGTGGATTTCGAACCCCCGTGGGTCGGATTCAATCATTGGAGACTCTCGGTGCGACCAACCCTAGGACGACAGAACATCTAGACACCAACATTGAGATGGCCGACCGAGCAAAGGAGGTCTCTGAAGTTGAAGCTAAACTCTCGAAACGTTTCGAGGTCCTCGAAGCGCTGATACAGCGACTCCCAGGGATAGCGCCTCCAATTGCAAAAACTGCTCCCAATAGTTATGCAGATACTCCATTCACCGATGACATCATACTTGTGGAGATGCCAAAGAAGTTCACATTCCCTTCAATGAAGATATACGATGGAACGACTGATCCGAACAACCACATAGCGCTATACAAGCAGCGAATGTTCACAGCCGCTATCACGAAGGAACACCGTGAGGCTAGCATGTGCAAAGGATTCGGTTCGAGTCTTACGGGACCGGCTCTTCAGTGGTTTACGAACCTACCAAACGCTTCGATTGAATCTTTTGCGACGTTAACCGACCGCTTCGTCGAGCAGTTCGCAAGTAGCAGGAATCTGGAAAGAACAGCTGGCGATCTCTATGAAGTTATTCAGAAGAAGGGAGAACCATTGCGTGAGTACGTAGGTCAGTTTAACAAGGAGAAGGTAGCAATACCCAGCTGTGCTACGTCTACTGCCATATCTACATTCAAAAGAGGTCTACTCCCTGACGGTGACTTTTACAAGGAACTCACAAAGTATCAATGCAAGACTATGGAAGATGTGCTCTCTAGAGCATGGGCACAAATTAAATGGGAGGAAGATGATGCATACCGTCATCAGCGCTCCCCGCATTCTGAATCACGTGTAGCTAGGCACGAAAGAGCAGTTAGGGATGATACGCCTTATCAGAGACATAGAAGTGAAAGATTTGGCAGCAAAAGCGACAACAGAGACGCCCATCGACCATTGAGTAGGGTTGAAAATGATCAACGCCAGTCGACATGGCCTAACCTAAGCAATCTCTCGCTCTCCCAGAGTTAATCGGAGAATTGAAGCGGATGGGCGGAATGGTAAGATGGCCTCAAAAGATGAAGGCACCGGATGAAAGACGTGACACTTCCAAGTGGTGGCGATTTTCACAATGACCACGGTCACATAACCGAAGACTGCATCACGCTAAGAATGGAAGTGAATGAGCTACTAAAGAAAAATCACTTAAGAGAGTTCTTGTCGGAAAGAGTCAGGAACCGCATCGACGACAGGAACGACCAGAGAGACACGAATAAATCGGTTCCTGCATCACCCCCAAGATACGATCGAGTAATCAACGTTATCACAGGAGACTCAGAGGCTAACGGAGTAACCCATTCGGCGGCAAAAAGAAGCACTAGAAGCACCAAAAACCATCAGGGTACCAACAGTTTCCGAAACCAAACGACACCGACTTGTGCGATAACCTTCACGTCAGACAAAGAAGGAAGGATGCCAGCTCCGCATCATGATGCGTTAGTCATATCTCTGGCGGTGGCCAACAACTTCATGAAAAGGATACTAATCGACAACGGAAGCTCAGAAAATATCCTATTCTTGGAAGCATACAAGGGGCTAGGCTTAAACGATGCTGCGATAACACGTAAATTTACACCACTTGTGGGATTTAGCGGTGAAGAAAAACATACGATAGGTCAGATAACACTACCAGTATACACAGAGGGGGTCAACAAGCAAACAAAATTCTGGATTGTCGATTGTGCTACAGCCTACAACGCGATAATGGGTCGTCCTTGGATTCATGACATGAAAGCTGTACCGTCGATTTTCCATCAGACCATTAAGTTCGCCACTCCGTGGGGGGTAAGAGAGATCAAAGGAGACCAAAACTCTCGTCAGTACTATCGGCAAGCGTTAAAAGGAGAAAGTCAACAGTTGGTACAGGTGCCAAGCTCCCCAATGACCCTCCACAGTGAGGAACCAGATGTTGAACAACTTGAAAAGGGTTCGTTAGCAGAAGAAGACCAAGAAAAGAAGGGGAAAGTTGGATTTAAGCCTTCAAGTCATTAAGGTATGCGGATCAGGAGCATACAAGCTACGGGATAAGGATAGAACAATCCCAACTAATAGTTGGAATGCCTTGTATCTTAAAGTCTACCATTTCTGGTTGTCTTGATTTTTAAGAGTTTTTTTTAGTTTTTTATAACATTTCGGTTTTGGGTAGTTACGGGGATTTTTCGAATATCCATCCAAATCTTTTGAGTTTCTTTCCGCACGCTGCTTTGAACTTCCGCATGTTGCTTTGATTTTTGAATTAATAAAGAGTGCTTTTCTACCTATATAAATCTCATAGCAAGTTATTACGAAGTTTATTGGAATTAACGAGTTGTTATAAACAACATCCCCGCAGGCTGTTAAAACAGCTTGATGATTATAGGAGACCCGATCTCCGCCAGCTGTTACGGGCAACAACGTGTTCGTATGCGGTTATACGATTGAAGAGACACAGTCTCTTGTTATGAACTACAGTGTTGTTGCAAGTAGATTAACTTCGTTGACATGCGGTTTGTTGTGACCGGCTATGCTGTCATAAACAGCTGTATATCACCAGAAACATGATCTTCGCAGGTTGTTATGAAACAACTGTGCGGCTATAGAGACACGATCTCAATATGTTGCTGAAAACAGCATCGTACTCTAAAATCGTTATGTACAATGATGTTGGCATAAAGACAACTATAGAGACACACTCTCATTGCTAAAAATAGCATCAATACTAAAGTCGTTGTGTACAATGTTTTTGGCACAAAGACTGCATGATTGGAGAGGCACAACCTCCACTTACCATTATAGTTATACATGTTGCCAAAAACAGCTGTATAGCAATAGAACTATCGCATCCGAATGTTGTCAAAGGAAACAAAGCGATTAAAATCATAATCCCATCAATATATGTGGCTGAAAGTATCTGGTTAGTTGTAATAACAACTGCAACCAGACAAATTAATGAGCACTGCTTAACGTAAGGCATAATAGCCACTAGTACAAGAAGAGTCACGAGCTCACGCCTTAAACATAAAAACCGGAAACGATGGTTTCAAAAGTAGCTATAACCATCCAAAAAAAACATGTTAGACAACCTAAAGAGTCAAAACTGCCTACACGGCAACTCCGCAAAATAAATAACAAATTTTGGTTAAGCAGATCAAATCAAACTCGCCTACATAAAAGTAGCGGAACATGTTGAGAAAAAGAGTTGTCATTTAGCTGCCATAACGGAAGTAGCTGCGGTACCAGGAAGACTGACGTACTCAGCGTAATCCCCAATCTCCGAACGCTCCGAATTCGAGAGCCATTTCTTTGGGGCATAATGAAATAAAAAAGAAAAAGAAGAGAAGGAAACATCTTCCTATTCTCTTTGTTAATATGGGAGCCGCGTGTAACAGCGTCCCGAATAGGCGGTGACGGTTTTGTCACCGGTTAAAGCTAAATGGATTTGTTACCAATTAGAACTAAATGATTTTGTCACCAGTAGAAATTAAGTAATCTTGTCATCGGTTAAAGGCACACGATTTTGTATTCGGTTGACGTTCATTACCTTTGTCACCGGTTAAAAGTAAAGAAAACAAAAGAGGAGATTGGGATGTCATTGGTTGAAAATGATCAACCTCGTCATCGGTTGAAAATGATCAACCTCGTCATCGGTTGAAAACGATCAACCTCGTCATCGGTTGAAAACGATCAACCTCGTCATCGGTTGAAAACGATTAACCTCGTCATCGGTTAAAATTAAACCACGCTACCACCGGTTAAAGGGCTAACTGGAACAGCTTCCCAATTATGCCAACATCGGGTTTATAAAAAAACAAGAGTGCAGATCCACACACATTACCAAAAGTATGAGGTACGAACAAGCAACCTTTAACTTTGTATATGTCAAGGTACATAAAAGAAATGGAGCAATATCTCACACGTGGAGACTAGAAAAATAGGAGGTTGATTATATTCTCTTATGTGTCACCTTTTTAATATTGACGGATGACATCACTACAACCTCCCAATAAAACAACAGCCTCCTCCCAATAAATGAATTGGGCCCATTATGCATAAGTTTAATGCTGGATAACAACTTGCAACAACGCACGACTTCAACAACTTTCATCATTTCGTCAACTCACCATTGCGAGGGTCTCACGTCAAATAAAAGAAAGGAAATAACTGCCTCCCATTTTTATGGAGGAACGACTACTAGTCTACGACATCAACCGCTTCCCATTTTTCTTTGACAACTTCTTTATGGTGTGGGAACCGCGTTGAAATGGAGATAACAGCCTCCCAAATAAAAGGTCATCGGTTAAAAATCATCAACCGCGTCATCGGTCAAAATTTATCAACCTCGTCATCGGTTGAAGTTAAAGGCAAAAAATTTGTCATCGGTTGATGTCCATTACCCTTGTCACCGGATAGCACTAAAAAATTTCATCACCGGTTAGGCAATCTTGTCATCGGTTTATATATTGAGGATTGATGAAAACAACTTCCCACACGAAGTTGTAATAACAAAAATGCAACAAAAGGAAAAGAGCTTCCACTTAAAAAAGATAATTATTTCATCTATTCTCATTATTGTTGACGGTTTCGTAAGTCTTGGGTTGCAACCACGAGTGGTAACTCCCATAAGAAGTTGATATTGAGCTGCTAGCGTCGGATGATGTGGAGCCAAACAACCGACCGACTCCCGTAAGCAGTGGGATTCTTCGCCAAGAGCAAGAGCATGAGATAAGAATATCCGCCCCACGACCTCGACAGTCGACAATGCTTAAACTACTCTCCAAATTCTACAATGAGAAAATGGAGAGTGGGGGGCAAGTTGTTGGGTAAAATAAATTCATCCACCTATCAATATGTGACAGCTGTCAAAACAGCTAGTACAGCTGTCGTCCATATTTGGGACGTTGTCTAAGAGACTAAAAAAACTACCCTATATATTCGGGAAGTTGTTTAAATGGCTTAGATGGCTACTGGAAGGTTCCAGGACCGCCTACGAAAGACCCACCGACGATCCAAAGGCCCGAATCTCTCATGATAGAGGTCGGTAACCGCCTAACGACCCGAATCTACAGAAATATAGGATCCGTAGTTATCCAAGATACGGATAACAACAAATAGAAGGATCCTAATCCTAAGGGAACTAGGGTTAAATACTTCTTATAAATAGAGGGGTCATATAGCGAAGAAGGGGACGAAGCAACAAGCAATAAACCCTAGCAAGATACATTCACGCAGCCTCCTAAGAAGCAGTCAGCAACCTACTCCCGCGACCCCCGGTAACTCTAGATCAAGAAACAACTTACGGTAGTTACTAGGGAATCTTTTGGCAGTTGTTAGGTTGATAGATTCAAAGGAAGCTGTAATAAGATCTTGTTTCATCAGTAATACAACTATTCTCCAATCGTTCCGTAGTGTTTTACTGTTTTAAACCAGGTACAAAAATCACCGAAACACTTTGAAACATTAATAAAAGTTTCTTAATCATCAACGTATCATCAATTTCATCAATTTACGAACGGTTGACATAATTGTTAGTCCATTAAATAACACAAATCCATTTATCAAATGAAAAAAAAAAATTTAAGCTATAAATTTGTAAAACATATATAATACAAATGAATATAACATTTTCCTCTTTTCTGTCATTAAACAAACCAATAGTCCCAATATATTGTAAAGTATTGTCTAATTTTATATGTCTCAATATATTGGGAATTTAAACAAACCAATATAATTTTTTCATTAAAAATGTTTTTTTCTTGGCTATTAACATTCAATTATTGAAAACAAAACTATTAATAAAACGTAAATAAAGATTTATTTTTTTAGATTTTTTTTATTATAATATTTGTACCTTCCAATTAAAAAAAAATATTTATTTTATATTATATTTATAATGCAAATAAAAAATATATATTCAATCGTGATAATTTACAAACGGAATATCCAAACGCTAGTAATTAGCAGTCGGATGGATCCTAACTTGTCTCCAAACATCATTTTCATCCAACTTTTCCAGAATCAACCATTATAATGAAACGTCTTGGTAATTAGTAACATTTTGGAAAATTTAATTCTAACCGTTTGTTTATAATTAACCTATCATACCCAATATATATGATATCGTTACTTACAAAACTGGGGAATCATAAGAAAAAACATATGCATAACAGAAAGACTTACTCAAAAAAAAAAAAACTTAACATTAAAAAAACCCAAAGAAAAATGGAATTTTATACTAAATCTGCAAAGTTATTATGCTGTCTCGCAAGTTATATCAATCAAAGCAAACCCATTTAAAAAAAAAAAGAAAAAAAGTTATATCAATCAAAACTAGATCTGCTACAATTGCATACATAGTTACTAGATTTGCAAAGTTATTATGCTATCTCGCAAGTTATATCAATCAAAACTAGTCTAACAAGATAAATCGAAAATATAAGACAAGAAATGTGCTGAATGAAATTAAAATAAGAACGTCGCAACACCAAATACATTATAATTAATCTCAAATCAAAAGTTTTATAATCTTCACCTTTCCATTCGTTTTTTTCAGCTTCAAACATCTCTCTCCCTCCAATCATCAAAGAAGACCAAAATGGTGAACTTAGTGGAGTCACAAAAACCATTGTTGTACGGTCTCATGAAATTTGCCGGCGTTGTTCCATACACCGTAGAGACCGAGCCTGGAACGAAGATGAACTTCTGGATCCCCAAAGAAACCCTAAAAAAACCAAAAAAATCAGACAAAAAGTCTGTCGTGGAACCCAAGAAACCCACGAAACCCACGAAACCAGCCATCTTGTTCATCCACGGCTTTGCAGCCGAAGGAATCGTATCATGGCAGTTCCAGGTCGGTTCATTAGCCAAGAAATACTCAGTTTATGTACCGGACCTCCTCTTTTTCGGTGGGTCCTACTCCGATAACCCTGACCGGTCTCCAGCGTTTCAGGCCCACTGTTTGGTCAAGTCTCTTCGTATCCTTGGTGTGGATAAGTTTATCCTTGTAGGGTTTAGTTACGGTGGCATGGTGGCTTTCAAGATAGCCGAGCTATACCCTGAAATGGTTCGAGCCATGGTGGTGTCAGGTTCCATACTCGCTATGACTGATACGATCAGTGAGTCAAATTTGAACCGGTTAGGTGTTAAGTCGTCGTCGGATCTTTTGTTGCCAACTTCGGTTAAGGGACTTAAGGCTCTCTTCACCATGGCTGTTTATAAACCCATATGGTTCCCTAACCGCCTCTTCAAGGACTACATTGAGGTACCTAGCTATTTTTATGAACCCATAGTAATCATTATGAAATATCAATTTGGATTGTTCCAATTTCTTAATTACATTTATGAAAATATAAAATTCTTGTTTGGTTAATTAATAATACTTTTTTGTAAAATTTGAAGGTGATGATTACCAACAGGAAGGAAAGAGCAGAATTGTTAGAAGCTTTGATCATCAGCAACAAAGATGTGACCATCCCTCGTTTTCCTCAGGTCCTTATATAAATATATATATATATATATATATATAAAAGATATTAATAAAACTGGCATTTACAAAAAAATAATATGTGATTATCTGTAGTTCTGTACAACACTAATTACTGTTTTTTTTTTGCATTTAATTTCTAGAGTTCCCTACTCGAAGATTAGTTTATAATATGAAATCTCAATTACTTTTCAAATAGAAACTAATAAACCCAAAAAAATAAAATTATGTCTAAAACGACACATTTTTGTGAAAATACCACAAAATTAAGTTTAAATTTTCCGTCACTTTGAATTTATAAACCTTTTGTATAAGTTATATGTGTTATTGATGGAAAAAAAAAAAATTCTGTCATATTTACCAAATCAGAGAATTAAATATTATTTCCTTAAGTTTAATTCTAAGACAGGTAGCGTAGCACCTAATATTAGGATCTATCCATATATCAGTTGTGTAAGCAGTATTTCGTCGTTTTGAATTAATTATATTTGTCGACTAAAAAGAGAATTTATCACTAAAAAAAAAAAAAAAAATTCGCTACATTTTTCATGCTAAAAAAACAAAATAGTACTGTTTTGAGTTATTTTCTGAAATCTCGTAATTTATACAACTTAAATCCAAAATGAACTTAAAAATACCACTTAATACATAAACATCAATTGATTTCATAACATTTTGCTTATGCAGAAAATATATCTTTTGTGGGGCGAAAGTGATCAACTTTTTAACATTGAAATTGCCAAGAACATGAAAGAGTAAGCTTCAGTGCAATACTTGTTTTTATTGAAACTATTACGTAATATCATTAATGTGTATTCTCATTCAATTAATTTTGTTTTGAAGGCAACTTGGCGAAAATGCAACGATGGATACTATTAAAAAAGCAGGTCACTTGGCACAGTTGGAGAGACCTTGTGTCTATAACAGACGTCTCAAAAAGTTTCTTGCTTCAGTTTAACTTATATAGCTAAACTTTATCGATGTAATTGTATTTAAATTAAATTGATACTATCTGTATCACCGAATAAATTTATGCCTATTATTTTTCTCTTTTCTTATTTCTTCCTTTGTCAGAAACTTATGTAATCTAAATCTTTATCATCATATATATTAAAAAAATATATATTTTACCATGGAATGTCATCACATACCTCTAAAAAATTAATTTATAAAAATCTTATTAATGTTTAAAATTATAAATGAAAATCATACATAATTTTAATAAAACATTATTGTTATATATGGAAATCTTATATAATCAAACTGAATTATATGGAAATCTTCATATATCTTATATAGTAAAAGAATATTAAACCCTAACATTAAAATCATAATAATTCACAGATTTAAACAATATTCGGTCTCTATATTAAACAACATAAACTCAACCCAACTTATTAACTTACTAAAATTTGAATAACTCAAGTCTTTTACTTTTGTTTTAGTTACAGTCTTAATCTAATTTCTTATAGAAATCAAACACAACCTATTAAATAGTCGGACTTTAACTTAGTTACTTATGATCCAATAACCTTATTCATTCTTTAGAGACTTCATCAAACCGTCTTATCATAAAATGTTTTCTCTTCTCCTTCGAAAACACATTAAATTGGTAAGTTGTTTCTTCTTCAAACAAAAAAAAAAAAACATTAAAACCATTCTTCAAGAATTTGTTTCTTAAATTTTTTAACTAAAATTTTCAGCATTATTAGGTGAAGAGTATCACAACTCTGATAACATTGATACTTCGAACACTAGCAGTGCTGATATAATAGTTTATATTCATAAATTTCTTTAGAGTGTCAAAGTATCGGGATAGCCGAATCATTGTTTAAAGTTGAAAGTCGTGATCATGTTGTTGCTCCAAAATATAGATACAAAAAATAATTTTGTGTACAAGACTAAAAGTGGCTTAGTTGGCCAATCCCGTGATAGAAGACAAAAATATTAATGGATACTTAAGTAAGCGATTTGGTTTTTGCTAACTAGGAAGTTTGTGTCTCTGGCGGAAACGAAGTTCCCTTTTAAAATACAGTGTAGTGAATTTTCGGTGACAGTTGCATTTCCTATGACAATAAATAACAACCAAGGTCAAACCATGGAGACGGTTGGTTTTTTCTACCCAGACCCGTGTTTTCTCATAGAAAAGTTTACACAGTTATATCTAGAGTGGATTGGAGATCATGCTTAAAAATCCTCATCGTAGATGAATAAGGAAAATCGCAACACAAGACAATGAATATTTTCTATACAGAGGTCTTCGCAGACCTTGAACCAAATAAAATATTTAGATCATTAGTTGTAGATATCGTGGATTAATGTATATGAATGTGATTGAGTTCTCAAAGGAAGTTCTAGGGTTTAGATTCCCTAGATAAACATATCGTAGATATCATGGATTAAACATGAATGTTCTTGGGTTCCCAAAGGAGGGTAGAGGGTTTAGATTCTCTAAAGAAAAATATTGTAGATATCGTGGACTGTATATGAATGTGAATGGGTTTCCAAAGGAGATTGTAGGGTCTAGATTCCCTAGATAAACGTATCATAGATATCGTGGATTAAATATGAATGTTATTGGGTTACCAAAGGAGGGTAGAGGGTTTAGATTCACTAGAGAAAAATATCGTAGATATTGAGGATTAAATATGAATGTTCTTGGGTTCCCAAAGGAGGGTAGTGGGTTTAGATTCCCTAAAGAAAAATATCGTAGATATCATGGACTGTATATGAATGTGAATGGGTTTCCAAAGGAGGTTGTAAGGTCTATATTCCTTAGATAAATGTATCATATATATCGTGGATTAAATATGAATGTTCTTGGGTTCCCAAAGGAGGGTAGAGGGTTTATGTTCCCAATAAAAAAATATCGTAGATATCGTGGACTGTATATGAATGTGAATAGGTTTCCAAGTGAGGTTTTAGGGCTAGATTCCCTAAAAAAATGCATTGTATATATCATGGACTTTATATAAGTGTGGTTGGGTTCCCAAATGATGGTTTAAGGTATAGATTCCCTAGATAAACATATCGTAGATATCGTGGACTATATACGAAATGTGCTTGGGTTCCCAAAGGAAGGTATATGGTATATATACCAAGAGAAATGTAACTTACATATGTGCTTGAGTCTAGGGTATATAGTCCCAAGAGCTACACATCGTACATATAATAGATTGTATATGAACGTACTTGGTTTCCCAAAAGAGAGTATAGGATCTAGATTCATAGAGAAACGTATTGTAGATGTCATGGACTATATATGAATGTGTTTGGGCTCCTAAAGGAGGGTTTAGGGTATAGATTTCTTAGAGAAACGTATTGTAGATATCGTGGAATGTATATGAATGTGCTTGGGGTTCCCTAAGGAGGCTCTTGGGTTTAGATTCCTCAAAGAAACGTATCGTAAATATTGTGGTTGGTATATGAATGTGCTTTGGTTCTCAAAGCAGGGATGTAGGTTTAAATTCCTCCACAAGTAAGCATTTATAAGATATTATGATCTCTTACACCTAACTTACGATACGTTTATACGTCTCTTCAGATAGTAAACACTAATTTGAGAATCTCGATAACAAATATGCGGGATATATAGTATTTTAATGTATTAATTTTATTTTCTTACACCACATTTCCGCGTAACCGCGCGGATAAATCCCTAGTATTTTTATAAATAAAGTATTGGTTCATGCGTCGTGGTCATATTTTTCTCGATGATTTTGCATTTTCTTATGTCAATTTATAACAAGGAATGAAAGGCCCTTTTAGTAATTGGGCCAAGTCAATGATGGTCCTTAACAAAGTATCAATGGGTCAGAAAACTCTCGAGTCTACAAAACATTGTTTTTTCCTATGGACTCTCAATCCTTTTTTCTCTTACCATCTTCTGTATACTAGTATTTAGTACCAACGAGATAATTCATGTGTAGAACTAACGAAAGGACACATAATCATTGTCGACTTCATGTGATTTCTTCGACAGAGAGAGAATCAGCCATAATATATGCATCTCGGACTACATGGCCCTTGGACGAATAGAATCTCGTAGTTTCAAAGTCCAGAGTCCAGACACTGAAAATTGATAAGACGAATAGAAATTGAATCATATTCCAAAGAAGCACTAAAGATGATAACATTAACATACACTACAACAAACTTCCCAATTTAAGATCGGAGAGCTTAATTCGTTAGAGGCATAATCATATATGGTACATTAGATATACCAATCGGCATGAAACATTCATTTAATTTTTTTTATCTCGTTTTGATTAGAATTTTCTACGCGTCACTCACTTTGGTGGTAGTCACTATCAAAGGTTTTGTTAGATTCCTTATTGTTTGTTGATATCTTTGTTTTATCGGGAATGATATGTGCATAAAATAATCTGACTAATATGAAAGAAATGATGTGTTTGTAAAGGCATACAAGACCCGGCCGACTTAAAACTTGGCAAGAATCTTCTAGAGTCATAAATATAACTCTCGGTAAAAGGAAAATCTATCTAAAGTTAGGAAACATAGAGTAACGTGATAAGCAAGTCATAATGTGAATATGATAAAGGAGAAGAAGACTTAGGTTCTTTGTGGATTTTCTTTAGAAAGTGGATTAATCTATACTCAAACCTAACTCAAGAGGGTTGAACCTAAACTCATTGCTAGTCAGTCTAACAGGTCCATTTGAAGATATAATTCTTCTTTTTATTTATTTTTTTAATTTAAAATAAATTAAAGAAATTATTGAATGCTCATAAGATTTTGTGATGTGGTGATTTGATGGTGTGGTATGCTTGCATAGCATCCGTAAGGTGAATTTTGGCCATCAAACTAGGAAATATAGATCATCTTTTATGTTTGTTAGGTCGTATCGGAAAAGATAAAAAAATTGTTTGAAAAATTGATCAATCATTTGATTGTTTGATCGCAACAAGGTATGATTGATGACATGAAATACCCATTCACGAAAGGACGTATAATTTTGGTGCCCAACCTTGGGGGCAACATTTCTTGATCAGTTATGACAATTTTTTGGTCTATCATGATGTCGATGGTCGTAGTTGGATGCGTGATCGAGTAAATGGGAGGGGGTTATTACATCATGCGTTTTTTCAATGGATAGTTGGGGTTCCCTAGGATTCTTCTTATTTACCTATTGTGTAAAATAATATATAGGAGTTAGAATTGCATAGCTAGCATGATCATATCCCCTTGAGTAACTATGTTATTCACCGCTCTCTCTTTTACTTTAAAGAGAAATATAATTTTTATAGGGTAGCATGAAGCGCAAATCAAATTTTGATGCGAATTTTTGAGCTAAATTTTCACCAAAAATATATTGTTTAAACATTAGATAATTTCACTAGCATTAATTTATAATTATATGCGCAATCGAGGTTATACCTCCTTTGTCCTAGACGGTAAATCTATTTTAAAACCTGAAAAAGTAAAAATACAAAAGTTGGACTAAGAACAATAAAATTCACAACTAATGCAACGAGTGTTCGAATTGCTTGGTGTGATGTGTTTAGGCCAAAGAGTAAAGGATGATTTGGTATATGTTTTCTCTCTAAAAAGGATTTTGGACTGTTTCTCTAATAAGGATTCTATATGGGTTCTTGGCTCTATGATACTGTGTTTCACAAAAAGAACTTATGGAATTTAGAAGCACCAAGACTATCTCCAATGGTGCGTAATATGCTCCAATTCAAACATATGCTACCTGATCTTCTCCGCTGAGTTGTTAGAGATGGAACAGATGCATTATTTTGGTATGATTCATTGCATGATCATGGACCGTTGATTACACACTTCGGAGAGACAAGCCCTCGTCAGATGAGACTTGGAAGAGAAGAAACTGTAGCCAAAGCTAAGAGTAATGGAGACTGGTTCCTTTTGAATGCACGTTCTAATGAGGCACACGCTTTCTTGATCTCTCTTACATGAATCGAACCACCAAAATATGAATTTGGAAAAGACATCTACCTATGGAGTTTCAAATGGTACATTTAGGGAACACTTCTCCGCATCTGAAAATTGGGAACAAATTTGTGTTCAAGGACAATCTCTTCTATGGACTAAAGTTGTTTCATTCAAGGAAGCTGTTTCGAGATACTCTTTTGTCACATGAGATACCATGCCGAAGTGTTTACCAATGAGTGACCACCTCCATAGTTTGGGAATGAATTGACCACCCATTTGGCCAAGAATCACATGCCTATCTCTTCTTTGAATACTCATTTGATAAGGATATTTGGTTTCCATATGTAGAAATGATCCTTCCAATTCTCCTTATGAGATTAATTATGATACTGCATGGGTCCTTGTTTCTAGTAGTCCCCTCTCGGCCAGCTTCATTGGTAAAACTTCTCCTTCAAATTGTAGTTTCCTGGATTTGACGCGAGAGGAATGCGAGGATCTTCACCAACACCTCCAACACCACCACAATAATCAAATCCACCTTCGACAACATCATCCAAAGTCGACTACTATCCTTCCCAACAAAGAACGCATACTAACCTTCTCTTCTTAAATTGTAATTTTGTTGTATAACTCACCTTCCTTAAACAATTTATTTTAGTTCTCATCATTTGTCTAATTTGTAATTTTTTATTTACATCTAAATAATTTTATTAATGGTGGAATAACATACTGACAACACAAAAAAGATTAGGCCATCGGCCACGAAACCATCAAACTACACTCTAACCTCACACGGTTGGGCATACCCAAATTGAAAAAACTAGGTGAACAACACCTTTGGAACACCAACATAAAACTATTGTATGAAAAAGAGATTGTGAACTCAGAATTACACCCGTATTTACAACGAAGACTGTATTAATTGTTTAGGATGTCACACAATGTCAAAACACCGATCAACACCATCAATCTCTCTTCCATCCATTCCCAACAACCAATTATAAAAACCCTTCCATGAGAAACCACACAAACATTTAAATCTTAAAGCCGAGGTAATGAGGTTGTAAATACACTCAAGCATACGAGAGGACCCAACGTGGTGATTAAGCAGAAACCAACCGCAACCCGTGGATCCAAACATCTTGGAGAAGGACCAAAATTCCCAAACTTTAACATCATATAATATTTCTATTGTACGTTGCAACCGAAAATCTATATACATTGAAAACCAAATAAAAATATTCACAACTTTTACGGATTGGAAACTATTCTGGACTTGGTGTAGGATCTCCTCTGGAATTAAAAATAGAAAAGAAAAAATGAGTGCAAAACAAAAGGCTGGGTAATTGCCACGTAAAGTATTCAGTAGCAACTCCTTTTTGCATGTCGGGCGCAGTACAGGTCCAGCTACTGAAGCAAGTCCAAAAGTAACAAAATACTCTCAAGGTTTAGTTAAATCAATTCTTTCTTTCGTTTTGTTAAGTAATCTAGTTATCCTACATATATATATATATATATAACATTTATGATCAAATAAACATTATTATAAACAGATTAACATTAAATATTCGCATATAGTATTTAAATATTTTCGCTTATCTAATTTCTCGGAAATTGCTCCATTACAAGTTGTCATTGCCAAGTTGACAGTGGCATTATAAATAAGAAAAAGTTCAAAAGAGATTCTAACCCAATTAAATTAATTCAAATTTAATACAGAAAATATTCTGCTGGTCTTTTCAAGTGTTTATCCTGATGCACTACTTTTTTTTTTTTTTTTCCTTTTTTACAACATTCTTGATGCATTTCATTACTCCTGGACATCTATTTCTTTTATTTATTTTTATCACAATTGATCATGTTTTTAGTATTATACTATTATTATTGTCATCATAAAATATAAATTTTATAATTCTCAAATAACACAAGCCTTTGAGATGTCTTTCTCTCATAAAACAAAATCATAACCGCTTCTTCCGTCATTCTTTTGATCTGTCTCTCCGGCGCGCGTGGACCGCATCGCCGATTGGAGAAGATTCCACATTTCATTTAGATTCTTCTTGTGGTATTTGCCAGTGATTTTAAAGATGATTGTCACCAGATTGTAGTTGGGTTTATACGGCTCAAGATTCTAGTCTGCGAGGGATCTTGAAGATTCGATCTTGTCATGGTGAATGAAACGTTTTTGAGGACGTGGCCTCTTCCTACTGATTTCGTTGGTTGAAATTTGGATCCTCTCGTTCTGGTGTTGGAAATTACTCTTGTGGTGGTGATGGCGTGAAATGAGAGGCGGTATTTGTCAGCATATCACATCAAAGAGCTATTTTCTCTATGGAAACTCTGTCTACTATGGAGTGAGGCTTTGGTTTTTCCTCCTGCTATATCTTCTTGCTCGTTGCCCAGGTTTTGTATCCCTTCGATCCTAGTATAAAATTTCAGGCGTGAATTAGCTTTGTTGTTGTGATTGCGGGTTGATTTGGTTCGAGTTTTTAATGGTGATGGTCGTGGTTTTATCTGATTGAGGCCTTCCGGCAAGCTTCATATGTGGATTTCTTCGTTTGATGGCAACCAGAGGCATGGCTCAACTGTAATCAATATATCCGGGGTCTCAATCTTAGACGACTCTGTCCAGTTATCCTCAGGTCTAAATCGATGTCGATGATCAACTTTGCCTCCTCACGTATGATTCCGGCTTTGGAGTGTGGCGGCTTGGTTTACCTCATAACCTTGGACTAAGTTTCACGGAGAAGGTTTTTCTCCGACGAAAACTTTTCTGAACTTGGTAGGATTCCGTAAATTAGCTTTGAACCTTCTTTGTTTTGTGGTTTTGGGAGTCTCTTTGAATATGATTGGCTTAGTTTAGTTTGGTTTTATCTTTGCTTTAAGGATCTTGTGCTTAAGTTCATAAAAAGGGATCAATTTTTTTCTTTGGTCCGTAGCCTTGTTAAGGATATTGGTAGAACAAATTCGTTAGTGTTTTCTAATGATTTTGTTTCATTGGTTAAATCTCACATCTCATGTAACCCTTGCTATTAATTTAATGCTTTCTCAGTGAAAAAAAAAAAGTAATAAATAATGATTTAGAAGTTCAAAGTAGAACCCGTAAATCAATTTAGTGGAAAATCCTTTAGTCGTCAGATTCACCCTAACTGTTTTTGATATAAATTCTGGTTTATGACCCTTACTCGCCTCAATATTTGTTTTCTCCTACCTTGTTTCGACATTTAATGATGGTTCATGGTTTATTGATGGGTTGTGACTAGTGATAAAGAAGGAGAAAGATTGTGGCTTTATGTTCAAGAATCACAGCGGGCCAAGACTTCTCTAGTAGTAAACAATTTGAAGGAGTGGTCACGGATGAAAGTATAGTCAGATCTTGTAACACTTGAAATTTCTAGTTTGTATTGGTTGTTAATGCGGCTTCTTGATTCTCCTTTCTGAAACTCTCTCGACGATACATGTGAGTGTAGTTCACTAGCCCAATCTCCTCCCATTCTTGATCTATTGTATCAGTCAGGCGATTTGGGTCTGATTATGGTTGGTGCATGAGTCAAATGTTGGTTTCCAAATGTGAGGTGGTGATTTTCACGACATGAACATCAACATCGGTGATTAGGGAAAATCAAAAGTTACTCTTTTAAGGACATTGCTTATTTCCAAGCACACACAAAGGCCTAATCTATCACATTGGCGATGTGATGTTGTGTGATTGTTGAACAAAAGATCCGAATTTTGATCGGGTTGACCCACTGATCTAACTGGATTACTATTCACTTTATAAGATTTCTAGAGGACTATTTTTAGCTTGTTTTAATATTGTTAACTCTACAGAGAGAATATGATGGATTTGAATATTGAATATTTTTATATTTTTTAGATTTATGCAATTTCGTTTAATTATCTAAGCTTTCTTTTCATGCTTTTTTGTTTCATCTTTTTTCATTTTTATTTCATTTCATTTTTATCTCCATAGATCCATAAGTGAGTAGTTTTCATTTTTGGATTTTTGGATTTATGAATGATATTATTTGAGTGAATTATGATATAAGTTTGCATTTTTAGACACATATTATAAAGAGTCTTAGGACCAAAAAAAGATTATCAAGAGTCTATCATTTGAATTAGTATTAAGGCTCAATTGCGGAGTAATATAATCAAGTCTAGATCTAGGCTCAATAATACCCGAAAGATGTTTGTTGAATGATTATCAAGAGTCTATCCTTTGGATTTGTATTAAGGTTGGATTAGGGAGTACTAAACTCAAGTTTTATTCTAGGTTCACAATACGTGGAAGGTGTTTGTTGAAGTGCCTAAAAAATATTTAAAGGAGCCAAACAAACCTTTCCTAAAGCATTAAAGTTTATAGCATTTAGTAATTGGCTTAGAACCAAATCTTAATTATTGTTAACAACATATTCACTATGAGGAATCTAGATCATGGTTATTATCATGGAAGTGATTTAATTTAAAATTAAGAATCATAAATTTCTAGGAAAAACTCAATCGTGTCAAAAGAAATGAGAATTCTATTCTTCATCATCCTAATTAACGATGTCAATCCTTGATTCAAAGTTTTTTTTTTAATCATTTTATTTCACTTTCTGAGTTAAATTTTCGATTTGACCTTTGATTTTTATCTAATTATTTTGCATTTTATTTTAAAGTATTAATTATCTAATTATTTTGAATCTCATTTTGGTATATAAATTCTTCATTTTAGCTTGATTTTATTGCGTTTAAGTTTGCTTATTAGTTCCTTTTTTTTCATACTTAGGTTAGTGGTAATCAACAATTTCCCCGTAATAAAACATCTTAAGTAAATCAATAAGTATTTATAGTCTACACATTTTCCCATGGATCTCTTTTGTACTAAACAAAAATTACCTTACTATTGGGGTTTTAGTATCGAATGAGTTTAAAACTTATGCATTATTCGTGTCGTGGCTGACCAAGCAAGGAGACGACCGATCTGAACAGCGAAAACTTATGTTTTGAACAAGTAAATTCATATACGCATTAGCCGTGGCTGACCGAGCAAGGAAACGACTAGATTTGAACATCGAAAAGACCTTTATGAAGAAAACACACGCGATTTTCTCTGTATTAGATGATGTCTTCTAGTACACATTGGAAGAGATGAGGTAGGATTGATACTTCGTCTTTAAACCTTGCCACACTTTCGTCCATGTTATCGCCTTATATGACGTAAACCACCATGGGACCGTCATTTTTAAAGTAAGTCACTAAAATCGTCAAATATCCACAAAAAATCGAGAATAGCAGCCGCAAAGAAAGAACCAGACGAAGGAGGCTTTTTCACAATGTTGTTAAAGTGGACCGATCACCAAAAATGAAGGATATGTAAATATTAGGTCGAAGAGGCTTAGATTTTCTTAGAACATTTCAATGATGATAGGCAAAACCGGCCCAAAAAGATATGTTGCCTAAAGTCCACACAAAAATGTTACCCTTGTATGTATGTAAAAAAATATTTATACATCAAGAAACCTCGAACCACAAATGTTTAAGACAAACAATACAAACCTTCACATCAAAGGACAATTTTCTAAAAAATGATGTCTTTTAATTTTTTTATAAAGTTCGCTACCTAAAACATGAGTGTACTGGTTATCTTTTTTAAGACATGCTTTGACTATTGGTTTTTTTTTTTTTTTTCTTAAAGTCTGATTGGTAAATAAAATCAGAAGAGGTATTTTAGCTGTTAGCGGAAACGGTAAACGGTTAGAAAATATTGCAAAATTATGAGAAAAACTTATTAGTGAAAACAATGACAAAAAAGTTGAGATAAAGGTTTTTATTGTAGTTTGTGATAAGGTTTTTATGATTAGTAACAACAAAACATTATATTTCTAACCACAACCTCGATCTTTTGAATATTAATTTTTAGAAAATGAGGCGTTCTAAGAATTTTAGAATCTTAAATATTGGTATTTTTTTTGTCACGTAGTACAATTATAATTAGTTAAAATATTTATGTACTAGTATTTTTTTATTGTCAAGAATCGAGCTAGATTTACCCGAACGTGTGGCTGCGAAGATTAGCATATGGGATGGGACATGTCGCACATGAGCAATTCATATTGTTACATGTATCTAGACTAACACTTTAGTTAATTGTAATTGTTCAACTAAACTAATCATAATTTTAATCCTTTATGTCATCGGTGAATCATAATCATCATCCGGCAATGCAATCTTTTTTGTTTTACCAACGTGGTGTAGTGATTTTCTGCTCCATTTTGGAGAAATCAACCATGTCTAAGAACAATGTTTGTTCAACAATACGATCTTGTTTAACACACAAATAAATCAATACGATCTCATCATTTATTAACTATATAAGTAGATATCCAGTATCGTAAAATCTGTTTTATATTGTATAATTGTATTTTATTTGTTTATTTTAAACTTCTTTGCAATACTTAAAAAGTTGCGGGTATACACATAATTTTAATCATAAATATTAGTTTGAAATTAAATCGACGGGTTTTTAAATGTGTTATGAAAGTTGATATATATAAATTAATTAATTAATATATAAAGAAGAAGAAGTTATTTTTGAAAAGGTATTAAAATTTTTTTTTTTGAAAAGTAGAGAAGAAGAAGTTTTATTCTATTTTCTATGTTTTCAATGAAAAATTGCTAATGTAAATTGCTAAAGATGAAATGACCGTAAGTAAAGACTCTAAAGAGTGACAAAATGGATAAGAAAACTCCAACGTATATTTTAAAACTATGAAAGTGAATTTCATTTCCTAAGCGAGCGAATCAAGATTTATTTAAACAGATATATCTTTAAATCAATTTAAACCTTTAAACTAAAGGTAATTTAGAGTGCGAGTATTGTGTTTAAAAATGTCGTAAAAGAATCTTTGTAAGTAGAAATTCAAATATACATCTGGAAGGATATGAAGGTCCATACGTTCTAACATTGTAGTATGACATCAAAACATCATCTATGGTTAACAACTTTGATAATTCATTTTACTCAATTCTTCTCAGAAACAATTATTATCCTTAGATTTATTCATCTAAACTAAAAACTTTGGTACAAACTTGTCACATTTTGACTTTGAATTCATTTTACTCAATTCTTCTTGAAAATAATTATTAATATCTTTAGATTTATTCATCTCACCCAAAAACTTTGATACAAACTTATTATATTTTAAATTTAGATCTCATAAACCTGATTGATCCTTGATATTTTGTTTGGATTGACTGAAACCAAAATTAGAAGGAAAAAAACGTTATTTTTTACGACTTCCTCACAAAACGTAAATACATTTCCATATAACATTTGTCTGTAATTCGTTTGGCTAATTCTTTTTTTTTTTTTTTTATAACCGGTGTGATCTTAAACCGAAACCCAGACTAATCACCGGGACGAGACCCACACCATATTAAACTCATCCATTTAAATAGAGACCTCTCCCAACGAAAATCGAACCCAGATAACAAAAGTCTCAACCGAGATCTCTTTACCAATTGGACTAACCCGATATTGGTCTTGGCTAATTCTTGAGTAAACACTTATTATATACTCTCTAACTCTCTTACATATCAAAATTTATCTACTTTTAATAGGTAACATAACAGATATTTCCAAACGTTTAAAATTAGATTACATGCTAAACCATTAACCATTCTTATGCGCACAGTAATGGCATCAACTAATACTAATTATTTAGCTGCAAATATTCGAGTTTGCGACCAATGTGCGGACGCTGTTAATAGAGACACAACGTGGCACTGTCTGCTACAAGTCCACATCTCTTTCTTTCTCTCTCTCTCCATCTCTTGTTTGATAGTGGACTGAGTTATTATTGGCACAGACCAAACCCACTTGCTTTCCCATTAGATTTTTTTTTCTCTCTTGGAAATTGATGGGCAATAGGAAACACAATTCAAACTCTCCCTCTCTCTTCTTATCCTTCCAAAACATACAGAACCTTGTGTCTTGTGATTCTTTTTTTCTCTCTCCATTAGTAAAGACCTAAAAGTTTTATCTTACTTTTTCTTGCTGGGTTTAGTCACTTCTTGATTGAGATTAGATCAGTTTCTTGTTTAATTTAATTGCTTCTAGACTTGAAATTAGGCTAGTAGGTGTTGGTGGGCTATCACAAGGTGCAAAGAAAAAAAAACAGATGAAGTCAAAGTCAAAAATTTAAAAAGTTTGAATTTACTTTGGAGGAGAGATATTTATTCATCATCTTCATGTTCTGTAGCTTATCATTAGCTTATGAGAATTAGCTAAAGCTATGGTTATTTCTTTAATCAAATAGCATAGCTAGGTTTTGGGGGAGAGAGAAAGATTTAATCTTTGTTTAAGAAAAGTTTTTAAAAAGATTAGGGTTTCAGTTTTTTCAGAAGCTCAAGATCAAAGAGATGGAGGTTAGAGAGAAGAAAGATGAGAAATTAGAGATTGCTAAAGTAAATTCATCAGCTAATCATCAAACCGTGGATCATCGTCTTCCTCCGTACACTTACCTCCAATCCGCCGACAAAGAGAAACCCACCACCAAAAGAAACGGGTCGGATCCAGATCCGGATCTTGAAACCAACCCAATTTCTGTAGCTCTACCAGCTCCAAGGTTATACGCTAGGTCTCAAACGACTTCTCCGGTGAAGGTGAGATATAGAGAATGCCAACGGAACCACGCTGCGAGCTCCGGCGGACAAGTGGTCGACGGATGCGGCGAGTTCATGTCTTCCGGGGAAGAAGGCACGGCGGAGTCTCTTCTTTGCGCCGCCTGTGATTGTCACCGGAGCTTTCACAGAAAAGAAATCGACGGAATGTTCGTCGTCAACTTCAACAGCTTTGGTCATTCACAGAGGCAGCTTGTTAGCCGCCACGTGTCTCCAATCATGATGAGCTTCGGCGGTGGCGGAGGAAGAGGAGGAGGTCCGGCGGAGTCATCGACGGAGGATCTGAACAAGCTACATCATCAGTCTTATAGTGGTGGAAATGGAGTGGATCAGTTTCAACAGTACCATCCGAAGAAACGGTTTAGGACAAAGTTTAATCAAGAACAGAAGGAGAAGATGACGGAGTTTGCGGAGAAGATTGGGTGGAGAATGAGTAAACAAGAAGACGATGAAGTGAATCGATTTTGTCGTGAGATCAATGTGAAAAGACAAGTGTTTAAAGTTTGGATGCACAACAATAAGCAAGCAGCCAAGAAGAAAGACTTGTAAGAGATTAATTATATATAGTTATATATACTATTTTTACATACTCTCTTTGACTTTGTGTTTACATTTTGGAAAAAGGAGATTTGATTAGCTTTTAGATTTGTGTAACAATTGATTTTTAGAGATAAGCATAACAGTCTCTTATCTCTCTCCCGCAACTTGGGAAGCCTTTTTCATATGCTTATTTTGTCGATTGCTTGACCTTGTCCATGGTTTCTTAAGATCCTTTTCCAGCTTTGTCTTCAAGTTTGTGTAATTTGCCTTTGTTATCCATTCATTGCTTCTGTTGCACGTTCGATTTTGTCCTTTGTCATGTCTTTGGCACTATTGGAACTCTCTTTGATTCCTTCATAGGCTTTATTGCAAAGTCCTTTGTGTTTTGTACTTTTTCGTAGCTTTGTCTTCTTGTAGACAAAGTCTTTGGCCTCGCCTGCTTTCTCGTAGCGAATGTCCTTTGCTCTTTGCCATTGACATATGCAGATCCCACCCTACCATAGGCCATGTCTTTGGCATTCCCCACTTTCTTAGAAGCCAATGCTCTTTGCATCATCAGTCTTATCACAGCCAAAATCTTTTGTATTCCGAAAAGTGAAAACAGGTCCCACCTTCTCGTAGGCCACATGTTCTTTGCTTTGGCTGCCTTTTTTCGCATTACCGTAGCTAAAAACCCTTTGCTTATTTTGCACTTCCTTAAGATCCTGGCCATGTCCTTTCCATTTCCCACCTTTTCATAGGCCATGTTCTTTGCTCTGCCCGCATTTTGACAGGCCACATCCTTTGCATCACCAGCCAATTCCATCATGCTTTGGGCAATTCCGTCCGCCTTATCATAGGCCATGTCCTTTGCCTTCTCGTAGACCATATCCTTACCATCACCAGACTTGTTCTCGTTCGGAGTAACCTGCATTGTCATAAGCAGAGACTTTGACGTCTCGCGCTTTGTAATTTTCCGCAGGTCGGATCCCTTCACCTATGTACGGCCAAAAAGTGCATATCATCCAGTGTAGTGATCACCCAATTTTAAAGACTCCAAAAACGCCACGACACATTACCAATCTCACTAAACCTACTTACTTATGATCAAAGTGAGATTATATTGAGGATTTGTAGACCGACTAATCAACATGATGGGTACACGTACACGACTGATTTGGTGGTCTGAACTAAAAAATCTATACAGTTTTTCTGTTGAAGTAAAAAAAACTCTATACTTACGTACGATTTTGCCGGAAACCCAAACAGTCCATGAAGCAGTCTTCTTCTCACTCTCAGTCGCCATATTTTTTGTAGTTCTGCTTCTTCCTTGGCCAAATCTAAACGCCGTTTCCAAACAACCACCACTACTAACAATGCGATTGTCGTTTTTCTTCTCTATAGTGTTGTGACGCTAGTCCCAATGTCCTCTCGGGAGGTATAGATTTAGAGAGAGGCTCTAAAGTCTAAAGCGTAGACCAGAGGTCTTTCCGAGAAGCATTTACTGCTAACCACGTGGTTTAATAATGTGGTTACGTGTCGATGAAGGATGCGGTTTTGTTGTGCATCTATCTCTAGGTAGTTTCCACGTGTCATTGTGATACTGTTTGATCGTGTTACGCCTTGCAGAGCATACACAGGTCACAGATCAGATGTTTCTTACACGGTTTGCATAACCGGCCAGCTTTTTAACCAAATAGTTAGTATAATATTTCCAGACAGTGGGCCAACTTTTTAATGTATGAACATTTCCAATTAGGCTTCTCACCATGGAAACTCAAGTTTTTTCGGTCTTTCAAAAATATCACCATTTCGTTTTTAACTTTTTATAGAATCAAAACAGAGGGTTCAAACCTAACACCAGGGTCTGACTCTTATTTTTTGCTTAAATTTTATGGTATTTTATCTCCACTTTTGTATATATTTAATAGAATTTGAAACTAAATGTTGCAACTGTAATCGAAGGTAATTGCAATTATTCTATTATGATCCTTTTTTATTATTTTTAATATCTCACAAATATTTTATCATGTTTGTGCAACTTTGAGTAATACCAAATGGTATTTTGTTGTTATAACCATGATAAAATATTTTAATTGGAGGATCTCATGGTTGAGGTCTATAACAGATGATAGGGATGTTTAAACAATTGAAAAGAGACCTCATCTCGAGCATGGGATCCTCCAATTAAATATCCAAACTCATCTTTGTGTTTTCTAAATCATGGTGGAGGCTCTTTTCCAACTCAAAGAGATCATGTAATATAGAAAAAAAAACACTAAATTAGTTACATATGATTATCATGATTTTGAAAATCTAATTTAATAATGAAAAAAAATACTTGCATTATTCAAATCATCTTCAAGTGGTGTTGATGAAAACTTGGAAGAAGAAGTTGCCAGTCTTGGTGTCATATTCCTTTTAAAGAAAATACAAATTATCCTTCACAACTTCAACCCTTTGACTTAGAAGTATTAGGATCCACTTTGTCATAAGCTACCTTAATTATTCACAATTGAACTTTGGATCTAGAACAACTCCAATAGCTAGAACAACATCATATTCATCCAATACTTTGCAAGCTTAGTATGCATACTTTAAGCCATTAATCTCACATCAATATCATTACATTTTGCATATTTCATCAACAAACACTCAATATTCCCCACTTGATTGAAATAAGCATTGGATGTGGGATATTTCACGCCTGAAAAATGCTTGATGGTAGTACTAAAAGACTTCAAGAATCACAAATTTTCTCTCCACAGTCCCACTTCAGAATATCAAATGTTTTTCGGAATTTAAAAGCTCTTGCAAGCATCTCATATATCGAAGTCCAAACGAGTTGACACGTCTAATAACAAACCAGCTAACATACATATTGTAAGTGATTCTTTTTTTGATTCGGAAGCTTTCACAAACGATTAAGGTTTTCTATAAAGTAAATAAACTGAATTTCTTTTATAGTATTGGTTCTGTTCATAAAATGAAAGGTGTTTAAAATTTGATATTTATGAACAATTGGTATTCGTATCTGTATAAAGTTATGAATGTTTGGGTTTAATTTTTTCATCAGAATGGTCACTACCGAATTTTGAAGATGAGTTTGGAATGCTTCGGAGAACGGCACCTCGAATTTGAAGATCTTCCATCAAAATAATTGTGTTTTTGATGATGACCCGACGGATGTACCAAGACACCGGTGGCAGATTAAGAGGAAAAAGGGGTTCAAAAACCTGGTCCAATATCACTTTCGACCCAAGCATTCCTCGTCCACCAGTACATTTTTTGTATTCTTCTCGACTTTTCGGCAGCCTCGGCTTGCAAAACTTATCGTGACCTAAGTACCACGGCTCTATTCTCAACTTACCAGTGAATGTTTTCATATACATAACGTTCTCTCTTGAAGTCACATATAGTATATGTCCACAATAACCTAAATTAGTTTCCGATTGATTTTCGTGAGAGATATAGAGAAGTTTTCTTACGGTGAAATCTTTTCGATTCTCATTGAAAGAAATAAATACTGGGATAGATCCGGACCTCCAAAGAAACTTCCAAAACCCATAATATTCCACTTCCACGAGCTTCTCTTCTCGTCCATTATCGTTAATAACCTTTTTTGATTTGTGTGTCTTCATTCATAAGAAAAAAAAAAAATCACATTCTCTCACGTATCGCTATATATTGAATACTAATCGACTGGATAGATACAATCATATATATAATGAGTGACCAATTCTCTCCATGGAGATGAAACCTAAGTATCTAGGAGAGTGACATGTGTCCAATTTTTTTTTTCTATTAGAAAAATAAAAAAAAATCTTTTCAAACTTTTCATATTTTTAACTTCAATTGTCTTTTAGTATTACTTAAGTTACATTTTAATGAAATAAATGATTTTAGTTTAAGTGCACAAATTTTTAAATGTTTATCATATATGATAAATTCAACATTAATAAAAAAAATCTTTTTAAACTTTTTATATTTTTGTTTTCAATTGTTTTAAGTATTACTTAAGTTACATTTTAGTGAAATGAATGATTTTAAATTAAGTACATAAATTTTTAAATGTTTATCATATATGATAAATTCAACATTTTAAAATATTTTTGTACTTCTTGATTTATTTTCTTACAAAAATAATGAAGAAACAAAATAATAAGTGGAATAGAGAAGTGATGCGACGGTAAATGTGATAAGAGAGGCAAAGGGGCGAAGTTATAAATTTTTAAGATCTAAAAAATTGGAATGCATTATAAGTGAAGAGGTAACAAGGGAAATATATATCAAGAAGAAGAAGAAAAAAATATGTGTGGAAATATACAAGATTGTCTTATAGAAGTATATGAATAACTCTCTAAGTATGGCCATCAACATAGTTGAAAAACTATCTCCATATCAGCATAGGAGAATTTTCCACGTGTACCACTGAAAATTTTGATCTTCAAACTTCTCTGACTCTTTATGGCCGTTTCACTCAACATTTCCTCTTAAAATTTAACCTTCAAACTTCTCTGAGTTTATGGTCATTATACTTTAACATTCTCTTTTACATTTAATTATTCCTTAGGATGAGGAAATAATTTACTATGGTTGAAAGCAGAGGAATAATCGGCAAAGAAGAATACGTAAAGTCATGATTTACAAGGTTTGATCTTTGGCCCATATTGTTTTTTTTATAAAAATAGTATTAATATAATGATGTAATATCAAGATTTGTTTTCCTATGATGTTGAAGGCTTGAACCAATAGAATATCGGGAAGAAGACTGAGGTTTTGTTGATGAAGAAGGACGAAATCTTCATGAAGAAGGAAGAGTGAGAGATGAGAGAGGTTGGGCATGAGAAGCTTAAGGTGGAGTTCAAGAAAGTGTAGAAGATGAAGAAATTAAAATCTAACATGGTATGATATCTAGATCTAGCTTACATTTTCAATATGTATATTTATGTATATTGCTTCTGGTATCCATAGACGCAGCTGAATTTTTCACATCTCATCCGATGATTCTCTTTATTCCAAATAGTTTTTTGTGGTTTTCTATTAGGGTATTTTGGGGTTTAAAGTTATTTGTGTTTTTTATTAATAAATAGCAAAGATAAAACCAACGTTAAAAAAAAAATGTAGAGTTCATGCAGGAAAAACTCATATGAAATTTCAGACATTTATTATATCCTCGGAGAGCTTTGGTGAAGGCATATCAAAAAAAAAAGATTTTCAGAATCATTAGCAATGGAAGTAAATCATTCCTTGGTTAATTTTCTATACCTTTTAGATGAATGTGGATTTATCATAGATGACGCCTAATATATTTTTATAAATCTTCATGTAACTCGAAATTTAAGAGATATCGTCAAAAAAAAAATGAGGTAAAAATGTTTGGAATATAGAAATTAAAAGTTATGAAACGATGAACATAAAATAGGTTTTATAGGTTAACAAAGAATATGGTCATTTCAAGATGGGTGAAAATGAATTATAAAAGAAACCAAGATGCTTGATAGGGAGGTAATTCCTAAGAAAAAATATTTTTTTTAGGTACATATGTCTTTTTTACCATTCTTTTTTATGAGTTCAACAATATAAATTTCTATCAATAAAATACAAAGATATGATTTGTTAACAAATTTTTTCGTGACATACTCTTATGTCCTACATCGTCAGTGCTCCCCTATAGTGGCAAAACCATATTGATCTCATTGGTTTTTAATCTATCATCTCTGTTTATATTAATGTTCATATGTTAAATAGAGAAACGAAAAGCATATCAACAGATGACAACATATGAAATGTAGTTATTTTAAAACTCTTTTTTTTTTGTATTTACAAACATGAATTGATTTGATTTTGCAAAAATAAACATTACTCTAACTTTAAATTTAATGTTTTGTGTGGACATCTATAGGGAAGAAGATTAAATTTGCTGTTAATAATTCCGGCAATATTATCTATAATGCATAATGTTTTCTTAGACAAGTGATTTATATTCTAATAAATAAATTAATTATTATCTATGACAAATTTAGTTTTGTTTTTGTTCAGAAAGAATATCGAAGATTTTAGGGATGATCTTTTCACAAATTTTATCTTCTACCAAATTAAAAATTATTTGAATCATTAGTATATAATAGAAAATCGGCGTATCGCGTGGGTATTCTCCTAGTTATAAATTAAAAAAAAAAGAATAACCAAGATTTGGGGCCTTTTCATGATTGTGTGGTAGGAATATGTTTGGTTGTCGTGACTACTTAATATATCGAAGACTGTTTCAGGAGGCAGTCCTATTGTAAATTGTATGTTCAAAAGGGTTTCACCTTTTTCCGTTGTTGTCACCTTCACACATAAAACCATGTATAGAAATTTGTTAGATCTTTTCTTTTCTTTTTCTGTTCATCATTCCCATCAATTTTGACGTCTTAAGATATATATGCAAAACAAAAATATATGTATCCATAATATATCAAACAAAACATTCAATCAAAATTTTGAGTTTTCGATTATTACTTACTAATCTTTTGATTTTTTTTTTTAATTTCTAGTTGGGATTCTAAAAACATACACCAAACAAAACATTTAGCTCGTATAAACAACTAAACATTAAAATGGAGCCTTGGCTTTTTGTTTATAATAACGATGAGTCTGAATATTAACCTTAGCTAAAGGATATCGAACTTTGAAATAAAATTTCGTATGCTATTTACAATAGAAATTTAGATATTAACTCACGATTACACATGTTTTTCTTATTGCAACCGTCAGGCCAAAATTAAGTTACTGATCTTACCTTGACCTTAGGAGGCCAATCATGCCATGGATATTCCTTCTCTTGAGCTCTCCAAAGTTTTAATTGCTTCTTCGTTTCTTCTCTCCTCGTTCGGATCTAAAAACGACACTGCCTTAGACTTTTTATCCTCGGATCTCTTGGACTCGGCCTACATCGTCAACAAGTAGAGAATCATAATCGAAACTAACGGATATAGTATTTAATATTTGATTTGACTGACCTTTGGAGGTTGTTGATTTATCAAGACACCAACCCCAGGAGTTATACCCATTGTTCTCTCTGGAATTTTAGTCCGCAAATGACGATCCAAAGATTGTATGTCATATGGTTTAAGGTAGCTTATACAATAAGATATTAAAAGAATATAAATGGCGTATACGTTTACATACAGCAAGCAGCTCCATTCTAGTGACTTCTTGACGTAGAGGCAAATACCTACAAGGTATTATATCGTGAGCATCCTAACTTATTTAATCATATAAAAGTATTTTCTAATTTCTTCACAACATGAAATAAAAATCCATTGATGCATATTTGACAGAGTTTAACAGACAATATATTACTCTATTTCATCAATGAACTTTGTTTTATTAAAATAAGTTAAGAGGAAATATATATAGGGAATAAGAGTTTTGTAATCAAGGTCAATCTATAATAAACCGTGTATTGCAAGTTTCGCATAGATGATACAAAAAGTGAGGCAAGTTTCAGAGAGTGACAGAAACATTATACAAAACTTTAAAGCGATCTAAGCGAAGAGGATAGGTCATGATAGGATGAGACCACTGAATGTTGCCCCAAATCTGGCCTCCTTGGCGTCTCTCCGAGGAAATCTCTGCACACCAAATCTGCAAACGCCCCGTCATCTCCATCTCGTCCCAGAAGAGCAGAATGTTTCCATCACAGTTGCTCAGTCTACCCCTAGGAAGGGAAGATACCAACTCTTCGAGTTGAGTACCCCACACGAGTTTAGCTTCTTTATACATATTCTCAATCTGCTCACCAAAGTGGACCACTCTGGAACGAGAGAGTTTCTCTTTCAGAGCCTCCAAACCATTCACCACCCTACTCCAATTCATCTTCTCTGGTTTGCCTTCATTCAACTCATCTTTCTCGCACCAACATATTTCCCCACATCTACTAAGAGCGTAGATGAAATTATCAATCATACACCAATCCCTTTTACATCCTTTCACTAAACTGCGATTTCCTTTTCCCCATTTACCTTCACTCGGCGAGTAGTAAAATGTTCTCTCGCTTCCATTAACTGCATAAACCTTACCATCACTCACCACACAGTCGTGAATATACTCATGAAGTTCACGTTCCTTCCGCAACGGTTTCGGCGGCAATGATTCCCAAGTTTGGGTCTTTGGATCGAATACCTCTCCCCAGCTCAAGGTATTATCATCCCTCTTGCACCCTCCTAACACGTAAATCTTCCCATCTACCACGACAGCAGCAGCTGAGGCTCGAGCCACTCCCATAGAAGGGGCTCGGCGCCACGTGTGACTCCGACAATCCAGTATCAACACATTCGAAGTGGGATTCCCTTTTGATAATCCACCGATTACATAGATACCTCAATCCAGTGCCACCACGGAGGATCCTTCCCGAGATTGAGAGGGGAACGAAGGGATCGAGATCAGCTCGGAGGCGTCTCTACGGCGGAGGAGCATATACCAGCGTGGGTTTTGGTAAGGAGGGGTGCGTAAGCATACGTAGACGCATGTTCCGGTGCGAAACATTAGGGATTGGATCTTGTAGAGCTCAGGCGAAGCCACTAGAGAGCGACATCTCTCGGAGAGAAGAGATAAGGCTGCGTGGTCCGATCTCGAGAGGAGAGCCAAGCAGCTCAGAGCCACATCATCTGGCAGCTGCGATAAAGGACACGTCTCATCCTTACTCGGTTTAAACTTCTTCGGTTCTTCTCTTTGGAGAGCGATAGCTCTTGGTTTGAAGAGAGATAAGGTTTCGTGTTTCGATAAAGGAGATGGCTCCTTCTTAGTCGGTGGCTTTTCGAAATAGGACGACAAGGGTTTAAAGTTTCGTTTTCTTTTTTGAAGATAAGAAATAACTCTTGGTTTGAGGAAAAAACCATCCGACAGCGACGATACCTTATTCTTCTTATACGGTGGCTCTTCGAAATTAGACATCGGCTTATATTTTTGTCTTCTTTTGGATGGTTTCTGTCATCAAAGAGATAGTTAGAGAGATATCTCCTTTATAGGGATCTTCTTATACAAAACCGACTGACGCCAAAAAGAAATAGGAAAAAGATGTGAATTTTAAGCATAGAAGCCCTAAAATAAAACCGAATTTTAAAAATTTTTATTTTTACGGCAAACAATTTCACTAGTTTTAAAATTAAAATTAAAAAACAGCGCTGCCAAATAGTTTAAGCGGTTTCAAGCGTCTTCTGAAGCATTTTGAGTGGATTCTTGGTGGTATTGATGGTGGGAGATTAAGAAGAGAATATAGCTGAAAGTATTGGTCCATTGTCATTTTCAATGCAATCTTTCCTTGTCCCACACTACATACTTTATATTCTTCTAGACTCTTTCTTTGGCTCCTTGTACTTGCACAAGCGCTTGAATCTAACGTATAGTGGCTCCACTTTTCAGCTAACCACAAACATTTTCATGAACAACAAATTAAATCATTTTCTAGTTTCTAGCTTTCTACAATCAACCAATAGTTATATTTGGCTTTATTGGGTTCTCTCTAATTGATTTGAAAATATGAAACTTTACCTCAGGAAGCTGTTGAATGTTCTTGTTGATCCCGCCAGAAAATTCACCCATTTATTTCTGAATATAGTTCACAAATGATACTTAGGAAAGAGCAAAATCAAGAGAAACTAAAAAAATGAAATAGAGAGTATCCAGGACCAAAAAAAGAAAGAAATTGAAAGTATATGTGTGCCACACACGTTAGGTTTTGCGTAGCAAGAAAAACTAGATAGTTTTATTCTCGTGAGTTATTAACGTAACAAAGAAATTGGCTTCCTCTCTCACCAAGTCAGAATTTTCGAATTTCTCCCTTTTGAGGTAAACCCGATTTCTTTTCCACAATTTATGTTGCTTTATGTTGCCCTGATTAGTCAGAATATACCTAAGAAATTTGTGTCTAAAAGACTAGAATCTAGAAACATATAATTGACTGGATTTATCTATAAAGATAGCTTAAACTCCCATATAACACACCAATAAAACTTTTTCACACAATCTATCAAACAAATAAATAAAGGTGTAATATTCAATTTTTAATACAGTAACTAGATTATAATCTATATTAATCACGGATATTCTATATTTATACAAAAAAATTTTACATACTATTAATATCGGTTATGATATATGTAGAAATTGAATGATTAATATACTTTCTTTTTTTATGTTACAATCAATAATTTTTGTAATTAAGTAAAACAGTTCTAAGTGGTTACATATAAATTGAAAATCAATTACTTTATCATATTAGTTTTCCTATAATTTTAAATCGACATTAAATTATCTTTTCTTTTCCATCAACATATATATACTTTTATTAATTAAGAGTAATGATAGTAAACTATTTTTTATGAATTGTGACGTATATTAATAAGGTTTTGACATGATAGAAAAAAAAATATATATATGTACATATACAGTACATTAACATGTATGGTTTCCTTACTTTAACAAATGAAATAGAGTATCCAAGAAAAAGAAAAAAAAAGAAATTGAAAGTATATGTGTGCCACACACACCTTAGGTTTTGCATAGCAAGAAAAACTAGGCAATTTTATTCTCGTGAATTATTAACGTAACAAAGAAATTGGCTTCCTCTCTCACAACAACAATAACGAAAGAAGAAGATGCAAACCACATCGTCCTCGAATTTCTCAAGATCCATGTTATTGACAGACATAATCTTATCAAGTAATCTTTTGCGTTCTCAAGAAAAAAAACACACTAGATTCTGTAAACACCATTAAAGTAAATAATTTTTCGCATTTTCAAAAAAATATTAATAAACATCGCTTCCTAAATCGATTGGTTTTACACAACAAAGGCTGTAATTGTAAATTCGAATGAACTCATGTAGAGAAAATTAATAAACATCACTTCCTCGGCCAATTGATTTTTAAACAACAAAGACGGTAATCGTAAAATTTTTACAAACTCAGCATCATATACATAATCAACTTCATATACAGTAACCTCACAATGGTCAACGAAACTTTCGAACGACTTTCATCAAGTTTCCAAGAAAAAAGAACTCTGGAATTCTTTCCAACATTCACCGATTGAGAAAATGTATGTGATATCATATCGGAGAAAGAAAACAAAATATTTTAGTTCGCACGAGAAGCGATACGACTAGAGCAAAAGAGTGCGGGAGACAATGTCAGATGGAAAAAGTAGACAAATATCCCGTCAAATCGCCGTTGAACAGAGTGCTTCGGTCTCTCGAATTTTGTGAATGTGAAATTTTGAGACTAGAAAGACGCCAGTCATCAACTTCTAGTGATTTTCAAATTCCTTTTATAGATTTTAGCGGACTTGCGTTCGATGATGATTTGTGATATTAATCCAAAAATTTCAAATGGGTCCTCTCTTATGATAAGCAAAACGTAACCAAAATTCTATTTTATTTTCTCTTGCTTAATAAGAACATTGATTTTTTTTTCTTTATTTTAGTCAATACAATATATTCTTTTTTTTTTCTGGCACTCAGTATATTCTTATAAATGGCTTAAAATTAATAAAATTCATTAAAAAAAAAAATGGAGATTAAGAGAATCAAAATTTAAAATAGGATGGGAAAATTTATGAGTTCAATACTAATATACAATTTAATTGTTTATTAGTTTGCATGGGAAATTATCAAAGATCAAAAGAATTATTCAATCAATAACAACTAATATTGTATCGTATGGATCAAAATTTTAATCGTTATAGTGGTTCTCTTAATTTTGATATTTGAAACCACAAGAAGTATTGTTATTAATTGTTACATTGAATTTTAGCAACAAAAAAAAAAAAAACTGTTATATAGATCTGTAGAAGAATCAGTTTTTTATCAAAACTAAGTGAAATATCCATTCTTACACAAATGAAAACTAGAAATATATCCAATTACAATATGAAATAACAGCTGCTTAGAAGAAAAAGAAAGTACCCGATATGTTCTATTGACAAGAAAAAGTGTTCTCTTGTTCCACATAGACTACCAATAGTGTGGAATACTACATGCTCATAAGTCATAACTCAGATTTGCCAATATTTTTATTTTTCCTCCTCAAGGGATTAGTAGAGGTTTGGCATTTTTTTGGGATCAACACATTAAGCTTTTTGTTAGTCGGTCTTCTGTTAATTATACATAAGTTTATATCATCAATTATGCTTTCATAAAATTTTGTCTAGTCTTATATATATTTATGGACATCCGAAAGCAGTGGAACCAACTTTGGGCAAGAATGAGAATATGGTAAAGATGGGATTGTACATGAGATTGGTGGTGCTTGGTGACTTCAATGATAACCGGTCAAATGATGATAAGTAGGGAAGACCCTTAAGATTAGAATTTCCGAGCCATGATCAGTGCTTGTGGTTCACATAAAATCACATAGGTGGAGCTTACACATGGGTAGGATCAAGGCATCAAATCTCTGTCAAAACCAGAATGGATAGAGTATTTGCCACAGCTGATTGGGAAGAACTTTATTAAGAGGCTTATATTCAGTAAGCTAGATAGAAATTGATGATTTAATCCTTCATATAAAAAAAAGGAAACTAGATAACACATAAGTTTGTAAAGATAAAAAAAGAAAGATAATGGTGTAAATCCAAAATCAGCCATCAAGGTTGCCCTGGGCATACATGTTTTCCGGATAGTACTCAGCGACCACTATGTTTGCTGCAAATTGTTTTCCATTGAGCGCCAATCTAGCCATTGACGCGGCAACCAAATCCGCATACTCTAAGAAAACCTTTCCAACTCTTGGAGGTCTCAGATGATGATCTCGATTGGGTCGCGGGATTACAACATTCACCACTTTACCAAATTTTTTACCTTCTATTCTCAGATCTTCCATTAGATCGTCGTAGTCTTCATCGTTTTCTAAATCATATTCTTGAACCACATTAGATAAGCGTATAATCCTGCTCATGTCGGAGATCGCTAGCTCGCTCGTGCGCCGGTAAATTTCCAAGATAGGTTCGCAAGTTGTGTTTCAAGTGCCAAACCAAATCTCTAATTCGTAATACTTTGTTTCGCTCAAGGAGGTTATGTATATTTATAGTAATAATTTCAAACCCGTTCTTCAATTCTTTTAGGAAAACAAGATTTCCTTTTCTTTCGTTTTGGTTTCTTATATCCATTTATAATTTAGTGCCCAACCCAATTTCTCTAATCCGTTTATGAAAATAATTAGGGAAGTATGGTGAAAGAGTAGTTTTTAAGCTTTTTTTATTAGGAAAAAGGTTATTTTGTTCCTTTTATATCTTGTTTTTATTTTTATGTGCGTGCATTATCGCTATAGGGAAACTTATTAGTGAAAAATGGAAAGAAACGAAGTAAAGAGGTTACTTATCGACCAAGGAAGCGGTTTTGTTGTGCAGCTAACTCTTAAGTGGTCTCCACGTGTTCTACGTGATACACATGATTTAAAACGGTTTACATAACCGGGCCGGTCAGCCTAAAATATAAAATCAGCTAACCGAAATTAATCCGGTAAGAGAGAAACCACACACAGAAAAGAACAAAGAATTGACAAGCTTCTAGTCTACGGAAACGATTGGTCCGCCTTCAGTCGCAAGTCTGACTCTCTGGTGGTGTTCTTGAATCTTATAATCCACAATCTCTTCAAAAAGCTGTGAATCCAAAACACAATCTGGTCGTCCATACACCGCAGCTTGAACACCAGCCACAAGCTTAGCAATCTCACGACCCGAGAAGCCTTCTGTCTTTTTTGCAGCGTTTTTGATCACTTCGTCGGTTAAGTCTCCTTCAACGGTTATCTTCTGTGACTGTTTCTTAAACAAATGGCTCCATTTAGTGTTTGAGTCTTTGTCACCTTCACCTGTTAAGTACTTGTTGAGATAGAGTTTTAAAAGCTTGAAGCGTTCCTCTTCACCGGGTAGAGGGAACTCGATAACTTCGTCGATCCTATCAGTAACTGCACTATCGAGATCGCCCGGTCTGTTTGTCGCCAGGACAAGAACGATGTCTCGTGACTGATCACCAGTTCGAAAGAGCAATGCGTTCAGAGCACTGCGCTGTGCCTCACTCATATACGTGCTGTTACGTCTGCAATCAAAGAATATCTTTTGGTTCAAACTATGTTCTATCTTATACGGTTGTAGTTTATGGTATGCATTAGAGCAACTTACTCGCATAGGAAAGCATCGGCTTCATCGATGAAAAGCAGTAAGCCTTTATTTGACTTCTTAGCCCAATCAAATATCTGATGGATTTTAGTAACAGCTTGTGCACCTAGAGGAGCAACATCTCCTCCTGTCATCATAGCATAATCAAGACCCTGCATCACAATATAATCAAACATAAGTAACTAAATGAGGCTTGTGTTGGGTTTAAAACCAGGGATAAGGAAACTAATAGCTCACCGATTTCCGAGCAATCTCTCTAGCCACAAGAGTTTTACCGGTACCAGGAGGTCCGTAAAACAGCATGTTGCGGAATGGCGCTTGATGAGACTTAGTATTCGCTGTGGCTCTAGCAAGATGTTCGATTCTCTTCTTTAACGAAGGATGGAGAATTACATTTTCAAGTGGCTTTTCTCCTTCAACAGATGCAGCTTTGCTAAACGGAGAGATTCTGTTCTTAAACTGAGACATTGAGCCTACCCATGGAAACCTACCCATGGAAGATTCTCGGATAAGTGATGGCTGCCCAAGAATCCTGTTGATATAACCCCAAGTAACCCTAGCACCCTCTCTGTTGACCATGTAAAAAAAACTTACATTAGGCTTCTTAAATCATAGCAATATAGGTTTCTCAAAATCAGAAATAGTTTAAGAGATCAATACCGAGTTGTGTAAACCCCAGCAGCTAATGCTGTAGCTCCTCCAACAGTCATAATCAGCTTATTTCTATCAGTTAATAGCATCCTCACTCCTCCTGTCAAGTTCAAAATATCAGAAGCATATAATCAAAGCATAAACAAGGAGTGAATGTATTATTATTATATGTTGCAGACCTTCAATGTGACTGAAGGTGGTATTGATTGCAGCAAGCCATTTCTCTCTTTCACCATTTATCCTATCCAGAAGCATTCTTCTGTTTTGTTCCTCAGTAAGTTTGGCTTCATGAGCTCGGCCTTCAGCTTCAGCCATGGCTTTAACACGAATGGTTTCTCGCTCAAGTTCAGCTCTCTCTTTCTCAGTTTGGCGCTGCTGTGCTTGAATCTGTTCTTCCGTAGCGATTCTTGCTTTTTCTTTCCGGATAGAAGATTCCTCTTGCATCGTAACCAACTCAGCATTATGCCGTCTTTGAGCTTCATGATCTGTCTGCAATTTCCAAGTCAAAGACGATCACAAAATAAGAACTGTTTAAACACATGTCCACTGTTAACTTTCTTAAAATGTACCTGCAGTCGCTTCCTAGCCAACTCATCCTCATATCGAAGCTTTTGCGCTTTTGCTTGTGCCTGTTGCTGCAATAGATTTCTCTGATCCTCAGCCAATTGCCGTTGCCTTTCCTGCCAATTCAAATCCCCATAAAAAAATCATATTTTTCGCTTCCTTGCTTACAAATTATATCTCATTGTAAAATTCAGATTCTGCAACCAATGTGGATCAAAGCTTTGAAGCAGGGGAATAAAGACAGACAACTTCAACATGATAGATGCAATGAAATCAAAGAAACATCACAAGCTAATCCTTCATGTGCCATGTTTGCAGTAAAATAACGCAGGGAGGAGCAAGTTACTCACGATGTCCTTGTGTGCTTGAACAGCTTCATTCCGCGATTTCTCAGCCGCTAATTCAGCCAACCGAGTTTTCTCCTGCTTTCTCATAAGATCAAACACCTGGTGAACACGAAGACATGTGAGCAAAGTCGTCAGAAAGTTTCTTATGTAGATTTCTATCTCCAACTATAAGCAATGGGAGAAATTCATATTCATCACCTGTTTGGAATGAGGAGAGCTGTTGATTTCTCGAAGAGCTTTGGCGCCTCTTTCCAGAGACTCAGGATCGAAACCAGATCCTTTGGGCTCATCGGTCTCCGGTTTGGTCTCCGATTTAGAATCAGATGAAGACTGATCGGTTGGAGATTCTGAAGGAGGGGAAGAAGAGTAGAAGGGAAAGCGCCAGCGTGAGTCAGCGTACACCCGGTTCTGAGTCATCGACATTGAAGTGAAGGCAGCAGCAATCGCAGCTGCGGAACATAATCTAGAAGCAGCCATGGGAGACGACTGAAAACAGTTTCCTCCACCAAATCAAGGAACGAAAATCCCTTTAAAATTCAAACATTTCGGAATGAGAAATGATGCTCGAGGTTTACGAAAATGGTGTGGACGGAGGTCGGAAAAGTTTCTCCGGCAAGTGCGACCATAAACCCCACGGTGGCTAGGTTATGACTTATGAGGACTTGTGATTTGTGTGAGTTGTTACAATAGCGGTTGTACATTCCTAGCAAAAGGAAACAACAACTAAAGCTTACCTCTTTGCTCGGAGAGTAATCGATAGCAGATAAGGGCCGATTTTTTAGGCCCATTTTTGAACTTATATTTTACCCCAAATTCCTCCACTCCTTTGACATACGAATGTTTAAACTTCAAAACTTTGATTCGGTTAGAGAACTTTGAAACTTTTTAATTATTCAAATCAATAGTAAATAAACTTGAATGTTATATTAGAAAATTGAGAAATATTACCAATTCGCGGGTTTAGGATGGTGGCTCAATAGTCCGAGTAACTCGTCTAGCCAAACGACAGCGGCAAAGTTTGTCTATTTTCCCTTCAGAAATGAAAGCCCTCCTCTGGGCCATAGAGTGCATAATTTTCCATCAAGAATTTGCGGTGATCTTTCAGACAGACTGTTTAGAGTTAGTGACGATGATTTCCCATCAAGAATTTGCGGTGATCTTGCGGATTTTTCTATCCTCAAAGAACATTTTCAAATTTTTTCTCTTATTCTTATCCCACGTAAGTTCAAATGGTAACGCGAATTGTTTGGTGTGTAGTTTTACTACTCAAAGACAGGAGTTCACCTATGTAAGATGTGTTCCCTTGTTTGGATCACCAAACTTTTTGTATAAGCACTCTCTTATGATGTCAAAAAAAAAAATAAAAGATTAGCGGAAACAAATCGAAATCTAAAACAATTTTATTTTAGGTTTTGTTTTTTTAATATATAAAAACTTAGTCTTTAAATAAGTGTTAAATTACAAAACTAACGGAAGAAATCGAACATAGCATCCCGTCTTGGATCGTTAACAATGTCATGTTCCAACTATGACATCCCATCGTGAATCGTCAGCGGTACCATATTCCTACTGTTCTTATGTAACGAAAACTTAACACTAAAAGGGTTTTTAATTATTTAAAAAAATAATTTTTTAATAATAAATTTTCGCATCTTAGTTTTTTGTTTTAAAAAAATTAGTATTTCAATAGTCAAATTAATGAAATAAACTTGAGTGTTGAATAACAAAACTAGCAAAACAATCAAACTTGGCATTCCGTCCTAGATCATTAGTGTATAATGTTCCAACAGTTCTCACGTTACAGAACATTAATTACTTAGGTTTTCTTTAATTAATTTAACAATAATAATAAATAATAAAATATTTTCATCTTACTTTTTTTTTTTTAGAAACTTGAATCATAACTTACAAAACTAGCTAGTATGTTAGATTGTTAGAGTTGTCATGTTCCAACTATTCTCACGTAACGAAAACTTAACACTTAGGTTTTAAGTTAATTTGAAAATTGGATAATTAATAATAAAATATTTTCATTTTAGGTTTGTTTTTCTAAAATAGTTTTAAATAGTCAAATTATTTTTTTAGTAAAACTTGAGTGTTGAATCATAAAATTAGCGGAACGAGTCGAACACAACATCTCATCTTAGTTGATAGTTTTTTTTATGTTCCAATTGTTCTCACGTAATAGAAACTTAATACTTAAGTTTTTAATTAATTTAGAAATAAAATTATTAATAACAAAATGTTTTCATCTTAGGTTTGGTTTTAAAAATAATTTTTAATAGTCATATAATTTTAAATAAACTTGAGTGTTACAAAACTAGCGGAACGAATTGAACATGACATTCATTAGTGTTGTCATGTTCCAACTGTACTCACATAACGGAAATTTAGTACTTAATTTTTTTTAATTAAGTTGACAATAATACTTTTTAAAAATTGATCTCTGCTTCTTTAAGTTTTAAAAATTTAATGTTGATGTTTAGGAACGAATTGAACATGACATTCATTATATAATAATTTTTAATAGTCATATAGTTTTAAACTTGTTCGCTTGAGAAGAACGAAATTCGAACTGTATTCCCTTCCCGCCCAATTTTTCTTGATCGTTCCGTTAATTTCGTAACTAACATTCTTCCCTTCTTTAATTTAATTTAATTTTTTCTTGTTTGATGGTGTTCAATCTTGTCTGATTCGTATGGTTATTCAATAGAACCGACACTTTTACTATATGAACATAAATTGACTGGATTAGACTAGGATGGGATTGAGAGATTATTACATAGTTGGAAACCAAACAGAAATTATTAAAGAAAAAAAGCCAATAGAATATAAGCAAAAACATAAAATTCTTCTTTCTTTATAGATGCTATTCATATCAGGCATTGAAAGGAATCTTCGTAGCTTCTTCAATTAGTGTTACGGTACTTAGGTTGTGGATAGCGTCCTGATTCAATATCATTAACATCTCTAAGAAGCAATTCGTAGTGTCGCTTTACCTCTTCAGCTGATTTTCCACCAACTGCTCGTGCAACGTTTTGCCAACGGTCAGGAGTGTCCTTGTCGTATTTAGCGAGAGCCATTTCGAATTGCTTGTCTTGTTTAGCTGTCCATGATGAGTTTGAGCTGCTCCTGGAAGTGCTGATTGAGTTGGAAGCCATTAGTGTTGAAAATGTGGTAAGTGCAGAAGAAGTGATGAGGAGTTTTGGGGGGTTTGTATTGATGATGAGAAGAGTTGATTTGGTTTAGTGGGAGAGAGTGTGGAGCTCCTTATATGCAGGAGGGAAAAGCATATAAGCAAGTTGGAAGAATATATCTTTTGAAAGGTGAGAACTTTTCTTAGTGACTTATTCTTTTAGCAACCACATAAAATTGTTAGTGAAGGGAAAAATATCTTATTTGATAGAAGCTTTGATATGCTATGATGCATGGGTACTTCTATTTGATAGCCGTCCCCATACCGGAAACGTTTCAGGGATGGGGACGCCTTAGAACAGCTTGGAAACCTCTAAAAAAAAGGGGATGGAAACAATTATCAGAAACATAAAAATTGAGATATGAAGACGTTTTTGAGTCAGTTTAGTTTCGGAATTGGTGTCTCTATATATATAAACATAACCCTCTTCCTTTCTTATGGGAATTTTAAATGGTTGCTAATTAAAAATAAGATCATAATAATCAATTCTCGTACCTGAAAGTGCTCATCTGTGTTTAGATTTATTTTTGATTTTCCTTATATTTATATTTATGAGTATATTTTCTTATATGTTTATTAACATATCCATTATCCATGCCGTATCCGTATCTATATTTTTTTATTTTCCCGTTTTCCGTCCTCGTTTCTAGTACCCATACCCATCTTAGTGCAACTTAGTTGATATGATGATCATGAGATTATAGCCCCCTTAAAGGACATAATAAAGGTTCAATAAACGGAATGAGATTCATTGACCATTGCTATAGAAAAACTAAGAGGCTTCCTTTACTTGCTAGTGTCCGTACAGTAAGCCAAAAATACTATTAGACACTCCTTTACCTCTTTGAGCATTGTGGATCTTTATCATCATCAGTACATTAGCACTAGAGTCGAATTAACCCCTATAGGTATCAGATGCTGCTCAAAAGCAAGTGATTATTAAGCTTGTGTTTTGTAATATCTATCAGAGTTCCTCTTTGTAGTTATTGGATTAGCCGTTATATGACTTGTCTTTTCGTACTGATTGACTTTGTCGAATCTTGCCATTATTGGTCTCAAGCTTGTTGAGCAACTTCAGGTAATCTTTACATTTACTGGTTTATATTAAGCATCTATAGACAAAAGGACGTTTTCTTTTCGTAAATATTAAACCCTATTTTTTAATGTCCGATGCTTTAGCTAGTCGGTGTAAGCGTACGTTGGAACATGATTCCAATTATTACATAGTAAGACAAATCTCAGACGACATACACAGTACTATATAAGACGTAAGATGTTGTACTTTGGTATAATCAGAGATTTTATTTCTCTAAAATATGTTCATTCAATATAAAAATAAATAAATTATGTTCATCGGCTACGGAATAACATTCTTTTGACAAGGATATGCCAAATTTTCATAAAGATGTTGATTCCTCACCACCCAAACCAAATTAAATGTTTTTGTCTAAACTAGTTCTTCTTGCATTAGCCTCTTTGATCTCTTGGACGGTTTTGTATTGCATAAATGGTCGACAGAGAGATGGGAAAAGTAGCAAAATTGGTTTTATAAGAATATTCAGGTGTTCTTGTCTTCTTTTAAAATTTCTGCTTTGAACATGGTTAGAGAATCGGACAAATTCCAAAATCTTGGGATCTTATCTTGGAGAGATCTTCTGCGCCTTTCCTACGCGTGCTGTGCTTCTTTGTTATAAACATTGTTAAATCCTTTGATTCTTAGACTTCCAAGAAGTATTGGAGCTTCTTGAACTAGAAACCAAAATGTGTTTACGAGACAAATGAAAACCTTTACCCAAACAAAGCGTATCATTTACCTCTTAATCTTAACTTTCCCTGGTAGATTCTTCCACCACTTGTCTAAAAAATAAGTATCTATATTAAGATAAAAATTATATATATATATATATATATATATATATATTTTCTGTAAATACTAGGTAACTGCCACATATTATCTTTTATGTAGTTTATGAACACTTTTCAAAATCTCAAGCTCGCGTGTTTGATCAATACTCATAGCACCAATTTATTAAAAACGTTACTGTAATTTTTTTAACAATGTCGATTTATTTTAAAAAAAACCTAAAAAATTGCAAAATGTTCAGTAAAATAATGGGTATTGAAAATTAATCAACTTTCTTTTTTGGATTAAATTTCAAATTTATGAATATTTAAAATATATACAAAGAGTTTATAATACAAAAATTTAACTTAAGAGTTACACATTAATCACAAATCTTTATGAGTTAGACGAAACTTGTAGCCACCTTTGAAGGATGCCCAGAAGTTTCGGGTTATCAAAATAACGAAGAAAAAAAATATGATTTTGCATCATGCGATCAATATCTCAGATTAGACTATATGTGGTACGCCACATATTATGATGGACACGAGCATTCCTCTCCTTCCAAACCAGGTAGATCATAGTTTGGAAAACAAGATGAAGTAACAATGATGTGAGGCGGTCAAATCTCCTTATAGTCAAAAGCATAAGCATATCATTCCAATCAGGATAACCATGGAACCTAAGAGATTACCACATAAAGCAATCCATACAGTAAACGAGAATGTACATGAAAAAAATAGGTGGTTTGCGACTCATCAGGTTCACCACATTACACACGAAACTGATTATGAACCCAATATCTCATACAAATATTGGTGGAAAGACGACCCTTGATTGCAAGCCATGTTACAAAAGCAAACTTTGAAATCCCTTGTCAAAATCAAACCACCTTGGTTCACAGTATATTCGGCCTTACCACTCAGATTTGATTCTAAGTGCTAGAGGCAGAAATAAAAGGTTTGAATCATCTATTCAGTGCCACCAAAGTAAAACATCATTACCCGAGTCATGCACATGTGAGTTGAGTCGTGAGACCGTGTCCACTACCAAACACAAAGCAAGAGATCTCATACTCTGGAAACACCAAGCATCATTTTGAACCATGTGAGCTACCTTATCCCAATAGGGGACACCCAAAGTCCAACCGTCCAATGTCACACCATTTATCCGACCAAAAGAGCACGGAATCTCCATTCCGTAATTCCCATTTCACAAAATCAATTGCTCGAGTTCTTAATTTCAGAATCTTTGTCCAAACTCAAGAACATGCAACCGATTTATCATTGACATCCCAAAAATACCCTTGACGTATGAGATTACGGTTAACCCAGTTCATCCACAAAGAGTTAGTAGAAGAGAGTACACACCAAATTCAACTCATGGCATACAAAATAGAGACATCACACAATTTTGAATGGTGAACTAGTTTCCTTTGCTATTTTGCTAATATCATTTCTCATTTTTGTCAAGTTACAGAAAATAAAGTTCCTAAAAAAGTGGAGCGTCACGACGAGATCTTCACTACCTCGGTTGAGTGCAAAACCCGAGCCATGAATTCTAAGATTATTTACATAGATTTTTTGATTCATTCCCTCCGAGATAATTTCATGATTAAGAAAACATGGTGCTAACGTTCTTCACATGTTCAAATTTCAAGAGCCGATAAGATCAATTATTCAGATGACAAAAAAGTATGATGTGCTTTCAGCTTCCTCCTGCAACAGACTCAGGACGCCTCGACGTTACATTATATGCCAACTGTCCAACAAGAAAAATAAATTAGGTGAAAAACACTTGAGTGTTTCGTACCAACCTAACCAGCTACTCATCCGAACTATTCATTTTTCTTGGTCTATTAATCCAGGAAAGTTAACCTCTAAAAGTACACATGTATCTCCTTTTTGGAGAGAGTCATATCTTTTTCTCAGTTTACACGAAACTTAAAGTTGTATCTCTGAAGTTCTGATTTTGTTCACGTAAAACCCTAAAGGTTTGATCTTTGGTAAGATTTCTAAGCTAACATGACCGTTTTCCCCTTGTATCGCCAAAGTTCCTTCCATTCTCTCCTCAGAGACATCTCTCAGGCCACACTTTCCTTTTCTTTCACCAAAATAATATTTCAAAATGACAGAGTACTCTTCAGACCAATCTTTACTACCGGTATGGAGTTAATTATTCCCTTCTTCCCTCTGCTTCCCAAACTTGATTCTGATTATGACCTCGGTCCCATGGTCTCTCTTCTCCTTTCCTATTTTTTGGCTCGGGCATTGTAGAATCTTCAGAAAACACACCCCCATTGTGTTTCCCAGAGACTTTACGTTAGTTCTGTTTTGGCAAGAGATTTTCTCTTTAGTTTATAAAACCTCACTCTCAAGATTGTTTCAGTATTGCCCAAATCTAGCATCAACAGGTTCTCAAAACTCTGGTACCCCATAAATATTGGAACATTGCGTTAAGTGATTCGTCTAAACTTATTACTTGTGACGCTATGAGATTCACCTAAACTAGATTAGACATGATGCTAAGCGATTCACCTAAATTGAGTACCACATGTCATCATATTATTCTTCGTAAAGACTATGAGAGTGAGTTTTACCACAACAATATTAGATGTGTATTACATTATGTATTTTTCAACACAACAAAACACACAAAGAACCCATAAAAAAATCATCACCATCTGAGTTTTTCATACAATCAATATCCACATATGAATGTGGATTTGACACAAGAATCTCATTTCCATAATCCCTCAGACATTTGAACTTATCATCATATTATGCCTCAATCCACTTCAACACCTTGCATCTATCCACCTAAACTTGATTCCTTGTCACACTTATTCCGAATTTCTTAAATATAGTTTCCTCAATCTTCATTGTCAGAAAGCATTCTAGATCCTCTTCGACTTTTTTTTAAAAAAGAAGAAAATGAGCTACATCAAGAAATTTCAACGTTTTAGAAGTCTCAATTTCCTCACATGAATGATTCACCACATACACCCTAATTTTCCTTTACCAGTCCCCCTTCTAACCAAGCAATTGACCCTCCATAGACATTTAGCCCTATCTTGACCTCTTCCAAGACAAATAAATCCTAGTTTCATTTTTTCGAACCTTGTTTGTCGGATATTACGCTGATTCTTCAAGGCATAATCAAGGGTTGCATCCTTGAAGGCTATGTCATTGTAGAAAAACTGACCCTTGTAAAATATCTCATCACCTCTTGTCATGAAAGTCCTATCTCTCTCTATCTCTAGCTTAGGTCTTCAGCTCTTCCACTGTCACTTTCGAGGTAGAAGTTGTGACGCATTTCTAGGTCTTCATGAAATTTATCAATAGCTTGCCTGGTTTTTTACTCTTTCCTCACCACAAGATATTTACCATTTGAATCCATGTTGGGTTTAAGGGTATATCTTCATCGCCTTTGAGAGCATAGTCAATCACGGCATTATATGTCATCTTCCAGTGGGAGAGCCATCAAAATCTATGAATGAAGATTCGTTGTCGATAACCTCATATAAATAATTTTCGATTCAGGGTTGATGAATTTTAGGGTTCTTAGAGAAAAAAACAATTTTTGAATTTCTGGTTTAATTGTGATATATTCCAACTATATAACCCAAAGTTATATGTTGGGTCGTTAGGGAATAGATCATTAGTCCAAGTCGTAATTGGGTTCAACTCAGTTTAATTTAGATTAACTATAAATTAACTCATATGATTTATTAATTCTTTTTTTTTTTTTTTGATTTATTAATTCTTCTACACATTAAACCATTTTACTTCAATTTATGGGGACTGTAAGGAGGATCAAACTTCTTGTGAAAATGCACCGATATACAAATTTTTTGTGTGCAACAAGAAAAATTTGCCATATATTTGTAAAAAATTTCCAACTAATTTTAGACCAAAAATATTCGGACTGATATGGCCATCATAAATCAATTTATTCATTGTAGTGCGGTTCGTGGTTGAAATTTAAGATTCTTTAAGACTTTATATTATATTTTGAAAGTTATAATCTAGGAGGTCCTACTCCCAGAACGAAAATAAAGCCAATTTTTTGTTACACTTGAAACGTGTGATTTATTGAAAATGTAGAAAGAGCATTCAAATGGGGAAAAACCATAAAAGAAAAATGAGCATTCAAACTTATTTATTTTTCTTTTTTTACGATTCTTTTTTTCAACTTTTTTTTTTTAACAATTCCAGATATATACTCTAAACATGATAAAGAGATTAGTGGAAACCTCTGTATTACAAATCCTGATTCTAGAACTAGTGTTAAAAGTTAAAATAATATGACCATTTTACTATATCGACCTCGTCGTGAACTGGCTATTGGTTGTTGCTGTTGACTCCGTATATAGGCTATATGGGCCAAATTCTCTCTGATAAAGTTAGGTTTTTCGTTTTATTTGATCAGATTCCTATCTTTATATGATCCCTTTGAAAATGTCCCACATTCGACGTTGTGAAAATGCCCCCTCGTACCCGCATGCCCACATAAATTTACAAACATTTTTAATAGGAAAAAATTTGAAATATCGTATGTATATACATATACTACTATTATTCTTCTTTTTTGGTCTGTATACTACTATTATTCTTAGTCTTATATAACTTGTTAAAGTCAGATATGTAATATGTTTGAATCATCTTATCATCTTAAGAAGGGTTTTGGCTTCTAAGCAGTGGGGGAGGCAGAAAATAATTTTAGGGGGGTCAATAATTAAACTACACTAGGGTTAATTGAAAATTTGTAGTAACAATTACATTAAAAAAAAAAATTTCATATGGGTCAAGTGACCCATGTGGTTTGTCTCTCCTTCCGCCACTACTTCTAAGACTATTCACTCCATTGTAGTAACTTATTTATATTTAATGAAACATCTTTATTTACCATGCTATGTCATTCTATATTTATAAAATCAAATAATTAAAAATAAAAACAAACCCACAACCCAAAACTTACCATAAAATTATTAGATCTACTGTTTTTTCTTCTTCAACTCTAAATATAGCTTAGCTATAGTGATTTAGGGTGCTTGATTTTTAGCTATAGCTCTTGTTGGGTGTTTACGTTATAGTGATTTTAGGGTGCATACGGAAGAAGAAAGACCCTAAAGCTCTTTATGGTGTTTACGTTTTAGTGTTTTAGGATGCAAATCGTTTTTAATAAGGATCCTAAAACTCTTTCTGGTAAAGAAAAGAGGCTCTAAAGCTGGCAGGTAATTGATAAGTTCTTTTTGGTCTATCAGATTTTTTTAGATAATAGGTATTGTTGGAGATGGGCCTGCACCCCCTGAACAGGCCACGCATAAATTCATTTCTCGGCCAATTCACTATACGGCCCGGTCCGAAAAGAGGGGCATTAGTCGCTTCGGCACAACGTCCGAGAAAGCCACGTCACTAAAAGAATTCAAGAAGACTAACAATCGATGTGGGGACCTACGATACGTTTCGAACACGCCAGAACAAGAGCAACGCTGCTGGATGTTCGACATGTTAGATCGCGATCAAACACACTAAGCTCACATGCTTCCCTGCCAAGAACAGTTCGGGTGCAGACGCAATTATAACCTATATACCAACTAATCGACCCGCCTAATTCGGCGGACGAAAAAGAGAAATGATGACCATTGAGATGCACACTCACCTAATACGAGCAAATCGGTTCACAGATTCGCCTCTATAAATAGAAGAAAGCATGCAATAAACAACAGACACATAATCCACTCGAGACACCTCAAAACTAAATAGAGAGTTATAGGTTAGATCGTGTTTAAAATTTCTTCGACCTTTGTCGCCAAGTGTTAGACTTCGATTTCGGTTCATATACAATCTTGTAATCCAACCCCTTTTTCCGAGGCAATAAACCCAAACACATTATTCAGAATTCTTGATCTCTTCTGAGCCACTATTCTTCGAACAAAATAAGTTTATCTCATTGTAAGATCTCCGACCCCATCTCCTAACTAATCTGGACTTTTAACTAGCACTGAAATTTTCGAAGTTCAACAGGTATGTTCGTTTTAAAGACGACACAAAAAATAGCATGTAAAGTTATATGGAACGCAAGATCGTAGAGAGCATGGATGAAGGTTGATATTGGAGATGTTGTGGCATTGTGTGTTGTCGCCATACATAGCAACGACAAGATTAAATAATGTTGTTTGCTGGCTTTCGTCTCAGCGTATCGCCGGTGGTGTATTTGTCCTTGTGATAGTACTTTTGTTTTTTACTTGGACTCTGTCGCAGCATCTTAAAAATTAACACGCTTAATGTCAACAAAGAAAAAAAAAACTATGCAGATTTTAAAAGAAGCAGAAAACTTAGAGGAATATGATCATGAAGAGCAACTCCAATTGAAGCAATACGATTACCACTTATGTCCGAACATGATTTAAATTCATCTATAGTAGATAATAATGATATTAGTTCTTCTAGCAACATTTATGATGGGAAGGCATCTATCATTCTATCATATTGTAAAAATGAACTTTAAAAATTTAGTGGACAAAGCATCCGGATTGGTGCTTTCCAAGTCTTATATTTGTGTTTGTTAAGTTTTTCATACTTTCACAAAACTGGTTCTCCGATCACCATCACCCTATCGCGCAACCACACTTACCTTAACTCTGATCTTTTGCTTGAAATGAGTCTTCCAACTACTCCCGAATTTTTTAGTTGATAAGATTCAATCAGACTCATTTGGAGACTAATACACATCATATGCATGTCACAAGATCATTCATTCCCTAACCGTTGAACCTGTTTATATATGGTTTTAAAATTTTCATATAAGTATATAGGTAAATGTTTTCGTCATAATTAACTTCGTTGTTTGTCGATCGTAATAACTGCATTTATTTTCATATACAAGAGGCATTACACATAAAGAGTAGCATTTCATCATAATTAATAGAAGTGACAATCTCAATTCTTATTTATGAATACAAGAGATTGTTGGGATTTGTAAATTATTTATATATTATAGGCGGAACATTAAGCATGATGACTTCACGCTCAACGGCCGGCCGTGCCAGACGCAGAGCTGCTAGCACCTCCTGAACCGTTTCCATTGGCAGAGGCATCACCAGGACCCGCTGCAGCATTAGTAGTTCCTTGGCCTGCAGCGCCACTGCTAGAATAACCACTTGCGGAGGGGCCTTGTGCAGTTACAGATCCGCTGGTAGATCCGTCGCCACTTGCGGATGCACTGCCGCTGGAACCGTCGGAACCCGTAGCAGCATTAGAATTGCTATAGCCACTACCGAAGGCGTCAGTATTAGCATTAACGCTCGAAAGCTCGGCGCCAAGGCCGTTGGTAGTGGCGGTTTTCGTAATGGAGATGCTTACTTTGGTTTCTTTGGACTCTCCTTCGAGCTGCCTAATTGCATCAACATTGACACACACAACTCCGATCAAGAGAAGCACAACAAACTTTGTGGCATTCATCTTATCTATATATTAAGATGTTTATTTTTGTAATGAGTTGTGTTGTGTTGTGTTCTTCCCAAATTGTAGCCTCTATATATGTAACACTCATCAACACACATGTTGTGGTTATTATGATATGTGTTCATTTCTTACAAGATAAATACACACTTTAATGCTTTGGTTTAACCCACAACTAATGGTCTTACCAAGATGACAAAATAATAGTACCATATCTAAACACTTCTTACCAATATCGATCATATCTTGGAACGATATTTCTAAAATTTCCTGTGATTATGTGACTATCAAATATTAAATTAGTTATTTGTCTAACGTATTCGGTGTCGTGAAAAATTATAACTTTCTTTTTAGTTCTTTTTACTGACACCATGAGATTGCCTTAACTCATTTGTGTCGTATTTTATGATTTCTAGTATATTTTTAAGATTTCTAGTATATGCCTAAGTCTCGAAAAGTTATAATTTTTTACAAAAATGTGGTAAACATTTAAAACATAACTAGGTGTGTCGTCCGCGCGTCCGTCGCGCGGGATCAATTCGCCGTCCCTCGTTTTTTTTTAATATAAATTACATATTGTAATCGTTAGTATTATTGTAACTGATTACATTATCTTATATTCACGTATATCAAAATTGTGTTTATTCGTATACCATCGGCATATACCATCTTATTGGGTCACAATTACAATCACTCATTTTCGTATATTACTATATTATTGACGCGGATATTGCTCGTGCGACCATTTAGATATTATCGACATATTAATCCATTCACTATTTCAGACATTCGATGAGTATCATCATGAAAATATTTTTTGATAGATATATTTGTTGCGTCATCTCTCTCCTTTCGAGCTGTCCTTTCATTATCCCTTTTGAGCTTCCCTTTAACTTCACATGGAGTTCTCTTCAGTAACACTAACATGTGCCTTTCTCGAGATTTTCCGCAAACCTCCTCTTGAGTAGTAGGTGGATCTTCAGATCCCTCTCGAGCTGCTCCTTTTAATTCCTCTAGAGTTTCCTCTTCGATAACATGTGAATTTTGAGAACCGTCTTCGACATCCCATTGAACTTCACCTCGAACCTCCTCTTGAGTAATATGTGGATATTCATATCCCTTTAGAGCTTCCCTCAGTAATCGGTGTCTTTTGAGAACCATCTTCAAAATCCGCTCGAGCTTCCCCGCGAAGGGAGCACTCCCTCTAACTTCCTCTAGAGTTTCCTCTCCTATAGCATGTGCCTTTCGAGAATCTTCTTCAACATCCCCTCGAACCCCCTCTTGAGTAGTAGGTGGATCTTCAGATCCCTTTTAAGCTTCCCCTTTTACTTCCTCTGGAGTTTTCTCTTTAGTAACTTATAACTTTCGAAAAATGTCTTCAACATCCCTCGAGCTTTCCCTCGAACCTCCTCTTGAGTAGTACGTGAATATCTCTTTTGAGCTCCCTCTCGAACAATATCTTGAGTAGTACGTGGATATCCCTTTCGAGTTTCCTCTCGAATCATCTCTTAGATAATAGGTGGATATGATTTGGGGTGTTAGTTGAAATACAAAATAAACCATGAATGTGTATTAAGTTCCAATAATCTATAACAAAAAAAAAAACATAAAAATAAATGAATTTAATACAATATATTTTATCAAGAAAGTGATTGAAAAAATTAAGAGTTTGGTATCCAATATATGTTTTTCCGGCTGTCGGTGGTGTGCTCCCTCAGCCACGTCCGCCGTCGGAACCAATTTTCCCTTAGTTACGGTTTTCCCAAACTAATTTCTGGAGCCTATGTAAAGGGAGGTTTTCTTACCATTTAAGGCATTTGAAATGACTAATCATGCTTAAAATCGCAGTGATATGACTTGAATCCTAGTTTCTTTGCTCTTCTTCTTAATCTTATATAATATCTCAGTTGTCATCATTCCTCTTAGCATTCTTTGTCATCGTCGTCTTAATCTTTGTGCTTTTGTAACTGTTTTTTATGATTGCTCGTCTTATACCATTCACATTCTTTGTTTTCTTTTTCCTCTTCCAATTTGTATTTAATCCTTCACATTTATTGTCTTCATTCTTCTTTGTCTTTGTTTTCGTTTTTTTGTCTTCATCATCTTATTCTGTTGATCTTTTGCTCTTGTTCTCCATCTTCAATTATATTGTTGTCTTCCATTGACTTCTCTTCTCATAGCTCTTGTTCATCATATTCAATCTTTTTTTTGTTCGTGCTATTCTTGTTAGTTTGTAAGAGTGTACTCGATAACCTCTTATGTCATTCCTCTTCTTTGTCTTCAATTATCTTATTCATTCTCTCTTCACCTTATCCGTGCGCTTGATAGCCTTTGGTATTTTGTTTCTTCTTCGTATTGGCAAGGTCTTTGTTTCTCTTTGTATTAATTGTCTTCTTCTCCGGTTTTTTTCCTTCATCTTCTTCTTTCATTTCTGTCATTTTTTGTTCTTCGTCTTATTCTTCTTTTCTCCCTATTTTTTTTGTTTTTCCTAATGATATCAAATCTTACAAAGTTAATGAAAAAGAATAATGCAAAGAGATTAATTTATTTCATAAAACTTCGGATCTTTTGTGTTTGAGAGACTAAGAAGAAACTCTATTAGAGATTCAACTTCTCTAATAGAAACCTAAAATGCTACCAAATGAGAAGATGCTAACTAATGACGGTAAACCATGAATCATTTCAAACTTCTTGTTCATCGCATCTAGTTCAAGGATTATTTTCGCCTTTTCTATGTTGATGGTCGAAAAGATACATAAAAAACGGAAGAATAACGTGTTCATCTACAAATCATCAAACACAGATGCACATGAGCATAAAAATAAATAAATACATCGCGAGAAGCAAGTCCACTCATTAGAAAACAGATTATAATATTGTTAGATGAACACACAATACAACACAAAAACATACCTAACAAAATAGAACGTATTACCTCTAATGTGCAAATTGACCGTGTTCCCGTAATCGGTAGAACCGATGGCCCAATTAAAACCGCGAACATCTGAAACCAAGAATTAACTAAACATTAGACAACGTACGGAACAAAGATACATAACAGAATTTATATAAAAAACACACCTTCGGTAGCATCGGTAGGACAAGCCATCAACAAAGATACGTCACAAATGAAGAACCTGAACAAACAATAAGGTAAACAGAATCAGAGAACGAACCGCAATAAATACACAGAAGAGAACAAACCACAGCAAATAAAAAAAGGCAAGATCAAAAATCACAACATTATCAATAGGCACCATGTTTTAAAAAAATTTCAAGGTATCTTAAAATTCTAATATTTTTGTTTATGAAAAACGTGGCCAATCTATATGAATGTGGATAGCTAATTCGAGTCATCATATAGGTCGTTATTTCTTTTTATTTTTATTTTTACTTTTTTTAGAAAGAAAGATATCAACAAAATAAATAAATATATATATATATATATTTATTTAATAGGATATATATTAATTTCCTTATTAGATTTGATAATATCAAAATTGGAATATATATATTTTTAGGATAATTCTATTTTTTTTCTATAGGATATATATGACTTCCATCAAATCATATATATTAAAAGAATACATGTTTCGCCACGTGGCGTCACCACAACCCTTTATAGAATTGATTTATTAAAAACTTATTAAATCTTATTATTGTCTATAATTATATATAGAAATCTAACTTATTAAACCAAAACCGTATAATTATATAAGAAAATCTTACTTATTAAACTTTATTAATGTGTTTACAATCTTACATAGTTTACTAAAAACCTAATATATGTAAATCTTACAAAACCTAATTATTAAACCTTATTATTGTGTATAATTATATATAGAAATCTAACTTATTAAACCAAAACCGTATAATTATATAAGGAAATCTTACTTATTAAACTTTATTAATGTGTTAAAAATCTTACATAATTTACTAAAAACCTAATATAAATCTTACATAATTTACTAAAAACCTAATATAAATCTTACATAATTTACTAAATCTTACAAAACCTAATATATGTAAATCTTACAAAATTTAAACAAAAAAATTTATTAAACCGTTTAATCCGTATAATTAGATATAAAAATCTTAAATAATCAAAGCGAATTATATAGCCGTCGTCTTATTCTGAATTACAAATTCACATCAGCTTCATTGAGAGTTTAGGACGCCTTTCATGAAGATCATACATTCACCTGCACCTGTCTCCAACGACTCAGACGAGTAGTCTTGCGAGTCTCGGGATGTATGTAATGTTTTTGTCTTGTGAATTTTAGATGCTATCGTTTTAATGCTTTTTATATTTTAACAAGGAGTTTGTGTTTTAAGATGCCATCGTTTTCTAAAGTTACTAAGTTTATGTGTCTTTGTTCTTTATTGTCTTGAAATTTATATCGGTTTTGTTTACAATTGTTTACAATCTATATAATGCCATCGTTTACAATCTTTGTTGTCTTATGCTATCGTTTACAATCTCTGTTGTCTTGTGTTTTAAGATGCCATCATTTTCTAAAGTTATTACTTTTTAATGATGCCATCGTTTTTTAAAGTTATTACTTTTTAATGTTTGTTTCACAATAAAATCAATGGTTTCTCCTGCTCTACATAAAAAACAGAATCATTGATTTTTATCTCAACCTATAAGGAAATTAAATTAATGGATACTATCTGGTTTTTATTTGTACTTGGGTTTTTGGAGAGAAAAGAAGAAGTAGAAGAAGAATATCATATTTTTTCTGCTGAGGCATCACATATTTTCATTGGTTCGCTTGCTGTATTTGATTCGTTTTTGCAGAAAAATGCGACACTGGCGAAAGCCAAATTCCTCAAGTTGGTGTTGAGATTCAAAAATTCAAGGTCAACTTACGGGATGTGCTGGAAAAGAATTTGCAGTTTGCTAAAGCAAACAATCAAATGTTGGCGGTGTGTTCTATCTTTTCATGTTTCAATTTTGAGATGATTGTAAGATTAATTTGAGACTATATGATTGAAGTGTGGCTTCATTGTTCTTTTTCATATTTTTGGTCGGAACTCATTGCAAATAAAGACAGTAAATTCCTTTTGAACTGAAGTTTCTCAAACTGAGGTTGTGACAACCAATTACATTTTATGTAAACCAATCACCCTTTTCTCTAATCCTGCAGTGGTTAGTTACTAAAATAATTTTAATCTTTTGCTCTGTTTTGTTAGAAATTTGCTAAAACTCTTTATTTTCTTTTTAGACAGTTGGCGATTTAGGATAATCTATGAGATTCATGTCGAAGAAACATGAGTGGGAAAATTGGTCAGCTTTCATAGCACATAACCATTATATGGACAGATGCTCAAAGCCAGGATATGTAGCTTTTAAAAAAGCTTTCTTTGAAGCTCAGTACAAGAAAGTAGGTGCTGCAAGAAAATTTGCTGCTGAAGAAGAAGTTTTGTTCCTTCAATGGTACCTGAACGTTATGAGAGGTACACTCACGCCTAGAGACTGGTAATTGCACATGAGTTCAACAAAGTCACTTTATATCAATACCACTCCTTTTAATTATATATGCAGTATTTGTCTGTTTGTAACCTTTCTAATATTGATAAATCATATTTCTATTAATTAAACTTGTATATATGCAGACAAAATGGTCGATGAAGTATATAATAGCCTGAAGGCTATCTACACTCATAATATAATCCTGACTTAAAATTGTTAACGTTAAAGTGAAACTTCCATGTATGCTATTTTGTTTGGGGTATTATCTTGGAGACTACTTACAATCAATGAGTCCTAAGGAGTTCTAAAATCTGGAACAGTGGCTTGATACTGCACATAAGCACATCCGCTCTAGCAAAATATTGCCTTGTCCTACTTATTTGAACATATATATAATTAAATATATTAAAGTGTCACTTTTTGAATATCTCAAATTCTCAGATAATATATGAGCATGCTTTTCTTGATTGGTTTAATATAACAATCACTTAAAAACGTAGATATGCATAGAAGTTGATTTCAGATATATGAATTTTCATATTTAGTAGGAGACGGTGGGACAACAGGGGAAATAAACGAGAACAACATTTGTCTTCTCGGCGTTCACATACGTGCTCATGCTCATTCGATTTACAAAGATGTTTCCATTGTCATGGTTCTTTATTTGAGCTAGAATGGTGAGAAGGTGCATTCATTACTGAGATATATCAAGTGTATTCTTAAGTTCAAGGATTTTCTTTTACCTTTATAGGTATGGTTTCAAATTCACTTTGTGTAAATTCGGATTTTCTGATAAATTACTTCGCAGATCGGTGCTTGTCCTCTTTTGCTAGATAATATCTTCTTTTTACTGTTTATTCATCCGTTTACTATGATAGAATCTCGATAAGAGTATCTAGGATATATATATATATATATATATATATATATATGTATTAAATTTTACTTTTTTACATTTTTTCTCCGTGCAACCGCACGGGTGAGTCCCTAGTTTAACAATATAGAAATTGGAACATATAGACTTTTGATATATATTTAATTTTTTTTCATAGGATATATATTACTTTTATAGGATATAAGCATTTATATATTTCTTTTTCTTTTTCGATATTTCCTTTTATATATATATATATATATATATATATATATATATATTAATATGAGGATATGCATTGAATAACATATCTTTTTTTCCGTATTTGTATAATATGAGGATATTGCAATTTCTGTTTTTTTTTTCTTTTTCGATATTTCCGGGACCAATTACCTTTTTCTTTCTTTTTTTTTTTAATAAAAACCGATACAATGGACGGGACATATGATACGAACGATCTAGGTCTAGGATAGTATTTTTCTTTTACGGGACATATATAAGAGAAGTTTTTCTATATATTTATATAACTTTTTTTGTAATATGAGGATATGTATCGAAGAACATGTCCTTTTTTTTATTCCTATTGTAAGATATATAGCACAATGACATAAGGTATATACCCATTTTTCGTATATGTATCCGAGCTAATCTCCTTTTTATTTATCTTTCTCGATTTTTCGGGGAAAGTAACCTTTTTCTTTCTTTTTTTTTAAAAAAAAAAACCGATTGGGACATACATCCATTTTTTCATATATGTATCGGAGCTAATTTATTTTTATATATATTTCTCGATTTTTTTTGGGAGAAATTACATTTTTCTTATTTTTTTGATTTTTTTATAAAACGATTGGTGCATATAAAGATTTTTTCGTATATGTATCCGATCTAATTTCCTTTTTTTTCCTCCTTCTCCAATTATCCGGGACCAATTACTTTTTTTTTTTTGAAAAAAAAAACCGATCGGGACAATATTGTAATTATCAAAGATTTGATCATAGATTTTCTTGAGCGAAACAAAAATTTGAAGCCACTTAATAGTGGTTGATAATGTGTACAACCTCATAGACTATTATGCTTCTAATTGATTCACCATAAATAAATCGATAGTGAAAAAGGAAATTAAATAAAATGTTGATTTTCGCTCTTTTTCTCCATCCAACAGTGAAATGCAGCTTTCTTCTTTATTTCTTCCCAAGCTTTATGACCCAAAGGCCCATAATACGGCCCAAAATTTGAAAGCAAACAAGCCCACTTTTGTTTAACTTCTTCGTCTTCAACAATGGGTTTGATTGATTTTGCAGGGAGGACACAGCTGCCATCTTCTTGTAGCCGAACCTAACCCAGACCTTGCGACGATTTATTGATTTCACTTCTCAAACGAAAAACGTTATAGGTTTGATTGATTTATTGCCTTCTTCTTGTAGCTGATATTTTTATCCATTTAATTCGAAAAACGGGTTTTGATAAAAGTTGGGCCCATCTGGCAATATTTATTAGCCCATAACAATCATAAACTAATGACATGTTTCCACTTAGAGGACGCATTAATTCAACAAGAATTTACTACTTGTGGAAGCTTGGTCCAACGCTAAGAATTAATATCATTTAACAAGATATTATAAATCAAGTTCCTTGGATCAGGATGGATAAAGGTATAAGTTAGAGAGAATCGATGTCTCTTTCAAGGTTACAACAAAATCATCTGTCACAAAGGAAGAGTATCATTTTTTCATGATGCTAAGAGATAAGCAAGGTTATGAGAAGCACAACAACGCACACACAAGAGAAACTAAATTTCAGATATACAAATAAAATTTACACCTGAGAAAAAGAGAAATGGTTAAAACAGTGGAAATATACGAATCAGAGAAAGAAGAATCAAAGAGATATTGAATTTGCCCTTCAACTCTCGTACCATACCATATTGGAGTTTAGCGAAAGAGTTTACTTTATTTGATAATCTAAAAAGTTAGTATATAATACACGAGATTTAACATATTCTATTTAGGTTTACATAAGAAAATTTTTTTATGAATATGTTAATGGGTTTGATGGTAACTTCTAACTGCGGTGAAGTCAAATTGTCGCAGTTAGAGTCAAATTGTCTTGGAATTTTTCAATCACAAAGATGTTTGAAAAAAACAGTTAGAAGATATTGCTAGAAAAAACAATTGAAAAGAAAATGAGTAACTGTCAACTTTCCTAAAATAAAGCGGTTTTGAAAATCGTCCACCAATTACGTTTTTCTAAAAGATTAATATTTATATATGTTCTGCTAAATATAATTTTCAAATAATAATAAAATTTTGAAAACAAAATTTAAATTCTAATTTATTTATATTATTTTTATAACAATATTTATTACTATTTACTGCTTGTTATCAATCTTAACCATTATTTAATTTAACGGCATTCTCTCTTTCTTCTTGAAATTTCTTTTTCAACCTCTGAAAATACCATTAATGTCTTGTTTAAACGTGGATATCACTATTTTGCAATGATATATCGATATCTCTAATAAGAAAAAGTATTTTCCTCTAGTTTTATTCCTCTAATAATGCTACCAATCACAGCTAATATGTTAGTGAGAAATCACTCCTTTTAAGTAATACATATCGTTAATTAAATATAGAATGAAAGATGTGTTTGGAATTTTCAAACTAATATATATTATATATGTATACTATAACTATAGTGAATAGAGAGGGACATAAGAATATGAGTGGGTATAGGAACCAACACTCTGATCAGAAGCAATGGTCTCCTACCTTCCAATCACTTATCTTGAAACCCATTGTTTTTATGTATATTTTTAAATATATTTGTATGTCTCTTTTAATTATTAACATGTCATGTTATAAATTAATTTCTAAAATATTCAATAGGTGGTGGTATACTTGTCTTCCTGTATTATTTTTTCATGGATTTTCGATTGAATCTCTTTTGGAGAACGCAAGATGACAATATCTTTGCCACGATCTTATGTTGCTTTTTCTATATAATACTTTAATTAATATAATAATCAATCAGCTGGAGTAGCTCAGTTGGTTAGAGCGTGTGGCTGTTAACCACAAGGTCAGAGGTTCGACCCCTCTCTCTAGCGTTTTCTTTATCTTTTTTGTTTTTTGTTTTTTTCGGAACCAATAATAGATCTTCATTTCGTCCAAATAAGATCCAAAACTTGCAGAGTTCGATTATAAATAGTTTTTAATATCCATTTAGTTTCATTTTAATTCTTTCTTGGAGAAAAATGAAACATATAAAAAAAAGAAAGCAACAAAAAATTATATAGTTTACCTTTAAATATAAAGTTTATATTATTGAATCAATGAAATCGGAAATAAAAAAAAACTTCGCATCCGATCTCATTGCTTCAATATATTACATTACATCGATTCAGTTTACTTTGTTACCTTACACTTTATTCGTTTAAAGCTTTTTCAATTTAAAATTTTTATACTTCATCGGATCATTTAAACTGAAAAAAACTTCGCATCCAATCTCACGGTTTCAATATATTACATTACAACGATTTATTTTATTTTGTTACCTTACATTTGTTCGTTTAAATTAAGTTTAATAGAATGAGCAAAGCTTCAAACAAATTTTGGTTAGGTTATTTGACTATTCTAACCCAAAATAATTCCATAAGTATTAAAAGTCTCTTTCATCGTTTATTTACCATTTAAGCTCCTCTCATAAACTTGAAAGGGCAAAAAAAAAAACACATAACAGAGAGAAGAAGAGGATAAAGGACCTCAAAATGTAGTGTTCATAAGGACATGCCCACATGGGTGTGGGTTAATGTCACTTAGACCCCACAACACCTTCTCCTCTCACCTTCTTTGCTCCCAACCTTTACTTTTATCAATTTACGTCCCTCTCTTCCTTAGATACCGAATCTTTCATTACTATTTTATGCAATTTATTCTTGGGCTTCTTTTTCTCGTAGTCATAGTCAAGTGTTCAAACGGTGGCCATGACTTATCCACCAAGCACTCTTAACGTAACGCTTAATCCAATTGAGCTCTAATCCAGAATTTAGAAAAAGATTTATCGTCAAATCAATTCAGCTGAAAATTGATTTCCATACTATAACTTAGTTAATGTAAACATATAAACTATATATGGTATTAAATTTAGTTTTTATTTGCACGTTTAATTATTTATATCTATATATATAAAGTTATTGGTTCTTTTTTCAACATCATCAATTCAACACACCAAATTGTGACACTTTATCGATTTATTTTCATTTTTTTATATATTTAATCTCTTAAAATTTATGAGGCTCATTAATGTAGAGAATTTGTGATTAAATCTATTTAAAATTAATTATTATGAACATTTATACTTATTCAATTTACATTAGTTTGACCTTTAAAATTAATAACATCAAAAAAATTATGTGGATAAAAATAAAATTTTACGGAAATCTTTATATGGAATCAATATCTTAATTTCTTTCTTTTATAAGTTTTAAAATATTTATTATTACACAGTAAAAAGGGATAAAAAAATAGTGGTAGGTCATTGTTCAAGAATTTTTTTTTAGAATTCGCAAGATGGTTGATTTAAGTTGATTATGTTCAACCATGAACTTCAAATATATAAGATTTCAGGAAACTGAGGGATGAGCAGTTCAACTTTTGGAGGTAAAAAGAATACTTATTTCGATAGTAAAATATCTATACCCAACCATGTTGGATGAGGTTTCGTTTGATTAAGAGATGCTTTTGAAAAACTTAGAAAAGACCTAAACCTTTCATATGATATGCAAGAATTAATGCATGTTACCAGAAGCATATTAAGATAAAGAAAACGATAACATGTAAGGGAGAATCTTTGGAAACACGAACGAAAAATATAAAGGATGCTATAATACTAGATAGAGAAATAAGAAACATGAAATATGAAATGGAGGTTAGGTTTAACCCAAGTCAAAAGTGGTGTATATGATTCAACATCTCATGTTTGGAGTATATAAAGAGAGAAAAGAATGTTTAAGGTCTATTGGAAGAAGTTTGAACGCTTTCATGTTTGATAAATAGACATCCAACTTAGATTCCAAAAAAGATAAGTGTAGGTATGAGTTTTTCTCTAATGTATGCCTTGAATCTCTTGAGAGCTCTGTCCCTCTTTATTTTAAAAATGATGGAAGATATTTGTAGCAGTAGATTGACTCCAATTTTTAAATTGGATTTTGCATGGTTCGATTGAATTGTGTTTAGCTATGAGTATTATATGTCCGATTACAAAGTTTTTTAGGCTATATGAGTATATAAACTAATGATAAAATATATATGTATTATGCTACATAATAATTTATTTTATCAACTATATATAAAATATTCAAATTTAGATATTTAATTTTGAAATCTTATTTACTAACTATAAATTAAGAATATTTTGTGAAACACAAAATTTAAATAAAAGTTTTGTATCGCTGTAATTATACTAACCTACATATACAATGATACCAAATACCGTGCGAAACGCGAATCACACACTAATTGTAAATAAATTGAAATAAATGAATCCACCACCTATGCTGATTAATGAGGCCCTTAAGGAAAAATAACTATTAACTTTTTACCATCTAAACACCTAAACCATCAACTTAAAAACGGAAGCTAAATCTAACTGTGAATGAGAACCAATCTGCGTTGGTCTAAGTGGTAAAAGAGTCACAGCTGAGACTCCCGTCATCTGGGTTTGATTCAGGTTAGCCACTAGAGTTTTCACATGGTTCTCTAAGCCTCATGATTAGTCGGCTAGCCTTGACTCTCAGTGTCGGTATCCGAAAAGAACCCAGTTGAATTGTGTCATCAGTCTCTCGGGATCCGGATTACCTGAGTTATAAAAAAAAAAAATGTGTATGATACAATAATCATATATAATATATTAATAATTTATCTATTCATGTAAAACTATTAAATGTTTGCTTTATCCATATGTCTGCAACAACTGTATATAACTACGATTTAACTGCAGTTGCAAATCTGTTACAATACAAATTTGTTACTGTTATAAGGAACAACTACAAAAATAAATTTGTCGTTAACTCGTTATTGTTGAAATGTGAAATTTATTGTCGAATATATATTTTTAGTCTACATATCAAAAAAAATGTGGTACACCATTTTTGAATTGGTAAAGGAGTATTTAATATTTGTGCATAGAGGTGAGACTAAAAAAAGGTAACAAAATAAGTAAATAAAAAATAAAACACTTAGGAAACATAAGAAGTAGGGGACCAATGGGTGTGGGACAATGTTGCTTTCTATTTAAAGCTAAGAAGAATGATTTCAATGGATTAGTTTCTCCCACCTTTTCTTTCATCTTTTCTAAGCAACATTACCTAAATCTCTACTTCATACATTTATAGCAAATCCTCTTTTGCTTCATACTCACCCAAAAAAAAAGAACTTTTTTTTTTCCTTTCCCATTCTCTATTCTATTTTTACTTTTGGTCTCACTTTTTAAAGATCATATATATAAATAGAAGTTGAAATATGTTGGAAGGTCTTGTCTCTACAGAAAACTTGTCCTTAAGCTCCATGGACATGTCAGTACTTGAAAGGATTAAATTGCTGCAACAACAACAGCAGCAACTACAACAAGTTGTGTCTCACTGCAGTAATTCACCTGAACTTCTTCAGATACTTCAATGCAACAATGATGAGTTGCTCCAGAGCACTTTCAGCCATTTTCAAATGCTTGAATCTGGTTTCGGACCAAACTACAACAACATAGGTACTGGTCCTCCCCATGAACCAATGGATGGCTGCATTTCAAGAACAAGTAGCTGCCATATGGAACCAGTGGAGGTTTTGTTGAAGAACAATGAAGAAAACAGAGCCATTGCCTTGAAAAACAAGAGAAAATCAGAGGTTTGTGAGATTTCTAATTTTTGGGTTAAGAAAACTTTTTTTCGAAAAAAAATAGGTTTTTGATTTTGTTTCTCTTGATTATGTTTCAGGTTAAGACAAGGGAAGAGGAAAAGACAGAGAAGAAGATCAAAGTAGAAGCTGAAACAGAGTCAAGCATGAAAGGGAAATCAAACATGAGTAACACAGAAGCATCTTCAAACACTTCAAAGGAGATATCGAAGGGAGCTTCAGAGATTCAGAAATTGGATTACATCCACGTGAGAGCTCGTCGAGGCCAAGCTACTGACAGACACAGCTTAGCAGAAAGGGTAATAACAAATGTGTTCTCAATAAATTTCTTGCGTCACAAGGAACAATAGAGTTCTAGGGTTATTGAATGGATTTTAATTTGGATTTGCAGGCGAGACGAGAGAAGATAAGTAAGAAAATGAAATATCTTCAAGATCTTGTCCCTGGATGCAATAAAGTCACCGGAAAAGCTGGTATGCTTGATGAGATCATCAATTATGTTCAATCTCTTCAGAGACAAGTCGAGGTTAGTTTTCTCTGCAACTTCATTTCACCATTAATTATTAACAAAAGAAGGAAGTCTCATTCTTTAAGTGACAAACTTATGCAGTTCTTGTCGATGAAACTCGCTGTCCTAAACCCAGAACTTGAGCTTAGCGTGGAAGATATATCTGTAAAACAGGTGAAAACACACTCTCTAGTTCCCCAGGATCAAATTGTTATCATTATTCAAGAATTTATCTGAAGGGTTATGAAATTTTTTCAGTTTCAGGCTTACTTTACTAATCTACCAGTAGTAATCGCTTCAAAGCCAGCAATGATGGTTGATATGCCATTGTTTCCGTTAGATCAACAAGGATCTCTAGATTTATCTGTGATAAACCAAAACCAAACAACATCTCTCGAAGCTGTAAGCAACTTTAAAACTTCTCTAATTATTATGAGTTCTTGTTCCTTGTCTAAGAAGTAATATGTCTCACTGTATCTCTCTGTTTCAGCCATCTACAAGCTGGGAAACTCAGTCACAGAGTCTCTACAACGCATCAAGCCTCGGTTTTCAGTATTAAGAAAGATTCAGTTGAAGCAACGTATAGTTAAAAATCATCAGAATCTGAACCAGATTCTGTTACATTTCGCTATTTGGTTCATGGATAAAAAAATCCAGCTTTTGGCTTATCCTTTCGATCCTTTTTTTCTGATATTTTAACCAGAAGGACTGGAGATTGCGATCCAATGGTCTTGTCACCGTCAATCTTTGTATAAATAGATATATAATAAAATATATATATATATATAGAGAGAGATAGATAAAATATGTGTAGAAGAAAGAGAGTGAAAAAAAAAACTCTTGTGGTGATTACATTTCCTTGTTGGATATACAATATCGAAGCAAATTATTATTCTTTTTATTCTTTCTGCAACTTGTAAATATTGTGATCTTTTGAGATCGCATTGTCAAACGATATGTATCCATCAATATGTAAGCGACTGGCCGGGCTTTAGGAATAGAATTATTATTAGGTCGCTGAGATATTATCAAATCCGGTTAAGAAAAAGTGGATGATCGATTAAGCAGTGTCTAGACAGTCAATTTTATTTAAATATATATATATTAAATTTTTTGAAATCAAAGAACTCCATACATATACTAGCGGGAAAACGTTTGCATCAGTGCTAAACCAAACCGGTCTTACATAGCTAACATGGAAAAATAGAGAACCTCGTGCTCTTGTCTCTTTTGCAAGGGTATCGGCACAGACATTAAAAGATTTATGTATGAAAACTAAAGTGCAATCTGAAAACTTGGCACGAAATATAATGAAGTAATCCAAATCCGCTTAAAAAGCAGGCCAATCTGAATGATTTTCGGTCATCGAAATCAATGTCATCAGTCCATCTCTAATCTGACTGAAAGGAATTGCCTCTTTAAAAGACAAGACATAGCCCAAAGAAGTCCTTCTATTTCAGCATGAATGGCTGAAAGACTCTGTCGACATCCTTGCATTCCTAAAAGGTAGCGGCCACCGGTATCTCGTAGGCACCACCCTAATCAACTCATTGTTCCAAGATGATGTCAAGAAGCATCTATCTGACATGTAAGGGACTGGGATGGCTCAAGGGACTCATCTAAAGCACATGCTTCTGTACTTTTCTCTTCTTCGTCTTCTTCACCTTTCTGATTGGAACTCTTCGCATCTAAAATCGCTATATGAAGAGTATCCTTTGGTGAAATGTTCTTGCCATGGAAGACTTTCTCATTTCTCGCTTTCCAAATGTACCACATTATCCAAGGGAAAAGATCTCGTTCTGTCTCTGCTAAATCCGAATTTGGAAATATATCTTTATTTAATTTTCTTATACCAATATATCTTTATTCATTTTGTAAAGAAATAAGAAATATGGCTTGTTCATTTTCCTACCGTATGGCTTGCTTATTGTGGTAATTTTTTTAGGTTCCACGGTCTCCCTTTGACATGATACATTGATGGTATTTACTACAAGAAAATTTGATTGTTTAACGTTTATGTTTCTTCGTCTTTGTCTTCCAAACTAAAATCTACATAATTTGGAGGGTGAGAAATGCGAGTATCCATCAATCTTATCCCATAGCGTTCTACCTTTGCTCTTATTTGTGACATTGTTCGCATGAATAGAAATCGGATATCTTCCCTTCGTTACTTTGAAAACCCAAAACTTGTAGGACTCTTTTAAAGGTGGTTTTTGGTTTCGTCTAATTCTTAACTTTGGAAAAGTTGTAACATTTTAATATGTTCTGTTATAATCAATCATCTTGTACATATGTTCTATTTTTCAATAAATTTGAAATTCCATCCAAAAAAAAAAAGAGAAATATGGTAATTTGTTAACAAAACTCATTTTTCATTTTTTTTTTCGTAAAGTAGGCTAGCCAAATAAAAACTCATTTAACAGTAAAAAAGGACTAGCAAAATAAAACCCTCAAATGTTTTTCCTTTTCGACAATCCTATTTTGAATACCTGATTAGACGCTTAATAAAACTTTGAACTTTAAGCTTTATTTTCCAACTTTTTTAGTATACTAAATCCATGACTATACTACTATAGTAGTGATGTATAATGTTATTGATGCTGACACAATCTGTAGATATTTATTATATAAAGGTAACTTTCAAGCGAACAAGTGGGTCAATGATCTTATATCAATTTTCCAACCAAATGATCCAATCCATGAACTGTCTGATTATGACAAGATATTATCCATAGCCAAAAAAAAATTAAAATCGGAGGTAGTTTTTGACATATGAGTAGTTAAGAGATTTGAGAGCATCGAAGGTTAGAAGAGTGAGAACCACAAAGAGTGGACATCGTTGTGGTTGCAGAGATTTTAACCAAAGTGGACCTTCTTTTATTCTTTCGGTTCCAAAGAGATTTTATTTTGTTAGCCTATTTTTTTAGTTGTTGGAAATCTCTTATAATATATCTGAAATATCAAAAAATAAAATAATGAAATGTCGTTTTCAGAAGAATTGAAAGATTTTCTAGTTCTTGAAATAATATACAACTTTCGGATTGTAAATGTTTTAGACAGATATGCTTTAATTTCTGAGTAGGGTTTGTTTAAAACGAAATTAGTAGTGTTTAGAACACATACATAGGAGAAATTTTTTAAGATATTAAGTGATATTCGACGCAGTGTGTGATGGTGTGTGATGGTAGGCTTTATTTCTAACCAAATTTTAAACCCAAAAACTATTATTGCAAGTGTACAGCATTTAGTTGACATTATTTATGAGTCGATCTATAAAAGACAAGAAAGATTTTTACGCGATTATAACTTAGAACGATGCTAAGACGAGTTTATGGATGTTTAGAGTGACATGATCAAAATAAAAAGAAATCGGTTTAAAGTAATATAAATCAATAAAAATAAGTATTGAGAGTTAGGTATTCATAAGAGTTCATATATAACTCCATCTTTTACTCGATTTTAAAAGATGGAGAGAAAACTAAGAATTAAGAGTCATATGAAAGTGAATCATTATAATAATCAACTTTTTTTTGACGACATCAGTACCATAACTATACATCGACATCCAGGGTCGGTCTAAGCCCAAGTAATGCCTAAAGCAAAAAATAAAAAAAGATGTTTTTTAGGACTTGAACCTTGCACCTGTAAGGAAGGAGAGAGATACTTAGCCACTACACTACAAACACTTTTAGTTAAATTGATGCCCTTTTAAATATATATAAAGTTTGGCGTCTAAAGCACCTGCTTGTTGGGCTTTAGCCCAGGGCCAGCCCTGTCGATATCAAACCGGTATGAATATGGTATTGTTGTCGTTCCAGTTACTCAACCTTATCCCAGAGATAGTCACTGCTGGAAACTTCTTCATGCTCAGTGGTTTAATTATAACATATGGATCTCTTGGTCAAAGAAGAAGAAGTTAGTAGGGGTTGCTTGGATTCGTACTGCGTAGAGATGAAGGAGTAGTGTCGGAGCATAGTTTTAGGTAATGTCGAAGATTTTATAAACATTGAGTGTTTGTTGTAAATAACTGAAGATCACAAATTCTATTCAAGTTGTGGATGGTTTGGCTTCACTCAAACTTTTCTCATGTCATCTTTGCATTACAAACATTAGATCTGGTTAGAGCTATCAACAAACCTAAAGCCTTCCCATCCTTTAGTTTCTACACATTATATATTAATTATAGGTTTACCAAATTGCTAAACCATAAAATGTTTTTGAAATCTTCCCAAGCAAATAGAAGTGTTTCTCTCACCGCTCCAATTGTCACTTCAAAGATATGGGGTTTAGTCTTACGTCGGTTCCAATCATCCTTTATGGCTTAGTGATATAATTGACAATGAAAGAAAATTTACCCTTAATTAGTTTATTTGAGTGGTGCATTTGTTATGTCAGTTATCAATTTGCTACATCTTGTCTAGCCTTTTTTGTTGTTGTAAAGACATAGTCTTAGAGGTTAGCTTAATTATTTTTGTTAGGGTATGTTCACCCTTGTAGAGCTTTGGGTATGTTCTCTTTGGTAAAAAAACTATAATACACCAGATGACAAAGAAAAACAAATTATATCATGTCGTTTAAGTTTTACAAAATTAAACATCATGTCATGTTAAGCGTTCATTAACGACACGACGTTTGTTTAGAAGCCGAGCCACTGAACCAAAAAGACGAATTCAAAACCTCGCTGGGCGCTGGAGGGTTTTAGCAGAAAGTTGCGAAATCTCGAATCTCGGATCTCGTTTTGCTGACATCGGAGATAGCTATGGCGACGGAATCGTCAGAATCAGAGGAGGAAGGGAAAATTAGAGGAGGAAACGATAAGCTGATTATAGACGATGATCTGAGAGAGATGGGGAAGAACGCCGCTTGGAGCGTGAGCTCTAGCAAGCCCGGCAATGGCGTCACCACTCTCCGCGACGACAATCTCGAAACCTATTGGCAGTTGAGTGAAAAAAAACCCTAAATCCAATCTCTTTCTCCGATTCCTCTCAATTATTCAATTTTCTCCCGAACTAATTATCCCTTCTACTGAATTTCACAGATCCGATGGTTTACAACCACATTTGATTAACATTCAATTCCAGAAGAAAGTGAAATTGCAGGTATGATTATGATTGTAGTATAATCAGATCTTCCGTTGTCTCTATTAATCGACTTGCCTTTAATTTTTCTTTTCTGGGTTGAAAGTTAGTGGTTCTGTACGTTGACTTTAAGCTTGACGAGAGCTATACGCCAAGTAAAATCTCTATTCGAGCTGGTGATGGCTTCCATAACCTAAAGGTAACCTTTTTCCCAAGTATGTATTTCTTCTACTTCTGATGGATAGAGATATTTCACTGTTGTCTCCTTTTCTTCAATATGTACAGGAGATCAAAAGTGTGGAGCTTGTAAAGCCAACTGGTTGGGTTTGCTTATCTCTGTCTGGAACTGATCCACGGTACTATGATCAGCTTTTTGGTTTTCCTTTATTCTTATATAATAGATTTTCTTCAGAGGAAGTTTGCTAGAGTTCTTGATATTGCTTAGACTTGTCTCTAGCTTTCAAGTATCCACTGTTTTCAGATATGTTGGGATTCGATTGGAATTTACTTTTTGACTGATTAGTTTTAAAACCATTGTGTCCTCTTACACAGGGAAACTTTTGTGAATACGTTTATGTTACAAATAGCAATTTTGTCGAATCACCTTAACGGGAGAGATACTCATATCCGTCAGATCAAAGTTTACGGCCCTAGACCGTACGTCTCTCTCTCCTTGGCTGAATTTGTGCAAAGTAGACGTTAATTGATAATTGTGTTGGTTCTTGATCTTTGTTATTCCAGGAATCCTATTCCGCGTCAACCATTTCATTTTACTTCAATGGAGTTTCTTACTTACTCGACGTTGAGATGAGAAAGTTGAAGGACATGGAGTTGCATTAAGTTGTTTGTGTAATGGATTTTGTTTTGTATATTAGATTGGAAGATAATAACAATCATAACTTCATTAAACTTTATCCACCAAGAGCCTCCATCAAATATCTTTTGTCAGAGTTGAATTAGGAGAGGAAGAGCTTAAAAAGCATAATTCAAAAGAGCTACAACAATCTACATACAAAAGAGCTTTTGACATAGCTTTGGTTTGGTTAACTTTTTTACCCTTCGCACGCCGGTTTAGTGTCGAAGCTGCTAATGCATATAGCAAAGGCTTGAAAAGCAGAGAGAGGATAACGATAATCCATGGTGAAAATGTCTTTACCGATTTTACCAAACTGTAAAATCACTCTCTCATGTTCTTCAGGTGACGCATTCAAAGAAGAATCAATCTCTGCCACAAGCTGGAAATTCTTAACCGAAGCAACCGTCACTCTCCCTTTGAAGTTAAGGCACCAACACTGTAACTGCTCGTGCCATCTTGGTGATTTGTTCTTCAGAACCAATGGATGCTCCATCAAGCTTGGAGATATATCAGAGCTTGAAGAGACTTCTTCTTGAACTACTGAAGAGAGAGGTATTGAGTCCATAACGCAATGCATTCTTCTAGGTCCTCTTGTACGAAGAACATTAAGCTCGTAGGTTATGTTTCCTACGGTATAGTTATTAGCAGGTAACTTAGGAGACGAAGCTTGCTTCGAGTTAAGTCTTCGTTGGACTTGTGCTGTTTGATTGTCATGTATTGTAGACTTAGTTCCTAGAAAACCAGACCTATACAATAAACACCATTAGAGACTGTTTTCGACAAAAATGAAGCTTTCTTTCGTTAAGTTACCTTAGTTTCCCAACATAAGTGGTGCTGCTTCGTGAGAAGTTTTTAGCAGAAAATGAGATTATAAAATCCGTACACGTCGCTCTTCTATTCCTTCTTGCAGCTAACAACAGTTTATCATTCTCCGTCTCAGCTGAAATTCAATAAAAGAATCAATGAACAACGATTTCTCCACAAATTCATGAAGGAGTTAAAGATCACTTACAAGGCATTAAGCCATAGTAGAGAATGTATGTAGCTGTTGCTCTGTTTCTCTTTATAAAGCATTGAATCGGAGAGTCTCTTGGTCCAGGCTGGTTCAAGAATCAAGAATTCAGAGCTTTGAACATTAATGAATGATGATGATTGATTCTTTTACCTGTTTCAATGAGATTGGGAAAGTGAGTTTTCCAGATTGTTCAGGGATTTTAACAATCTCCATTGTGATTTCTCTCCATGATTTACAAACAGAAGCACAAGAGACAACGGAAGCACGAGCAGGCCAAGAGGTTTCACTTTCTTCAACTCTTCGGATTATGTCATGGAGTAATTCCGGTGGTAAAGAAGCCCATGGGCTTTGTGGGATGTTGTTTTCTTCTTCCGGTGGTGTCGTCGTTTGATCAGGAGCAATGTGAGATGATTTTGACCAGTTTCGCTTTGAGATTCCTCCAAGTCCATCTCTTACTTCTTTCAAATCACGAAGAATGCTTTTTAATGACATCTCTTAAACACTGCAACAAAATCAGAATCCCTAATTACATGAAAATCAAAGCCAATTTATTCCAGAATCTCAGATTTACATTATTCCAAACGCAACAGATCAAGGAATGTGACGGAAAAAATGAAGGAGAAATCAAATAAAGGAGATTTGGGAAACGAACCTCGATGTGATCGATGGATCGAAAGACGAAAAACACGAACTGAAGGATTTGATTTTAATCGGCGGCAGATGAGAGAGACGAGATCGGAGAAGAAGAAATGGGAAGAATATGAGCAGAAACAGAGGAAATCAAAGCTGTTTCTTACCGGATTCTTCCACGCTCGTCAACTCCGGGAAGAAGGACGGATTTTCGCCGGTGATAATAATTGCATGACTCCGTCGGTCACCGGCTTCACCGCCGATGTATAATTCTGCCGCCGATCTGACCGAGAAAAAGGAGTGGTCCACCAACGAAACGCTCTCTTCTAAACAGATAAATAAAAAAGGGATCCGAAGTCTCCGCTTTTTCTTATAGTTTTCAAAGAAACGTTAAAGCCAAAGAGAGAGCGAGATTTTTTATTTAATGAAATTTGATTTTTATTATTATTGAAACTAGTTTCGGTCGGGAAAAATATTTAGCTCAATATTTTTTTAATTAAGAAAATAATTATTAGCAATGACCCGGCCTTAATTGACAATGACTTACTGCATGTGGCAATAACTTATTTGGTCGGTAAATAATAGTAATATTGCTGGACAAAAATTATATACATCTTATACTTATACATATAGAAAATTCAATTAACTAAATTTAACAAAAACAAATTGATGTAAATTTATGTCCAACAAACACAAAAACTATACCATGTTACATCAAAGAGAAAAAAAAAAGGTGTATATTTCTTAATCAAATGATTCATTATATAGTAAAACCTATAGGGGAAAAAAACTAAAACAAGACGGTAACTTTTGAAAATTGAACTTCCAATTAAATAGATGAAAAATGGGAGTATCGTCATTATCTTGGAAACCTTGGGTCTCCAATGACTAAATCTCCATGAGTGCAAAAATATATAGCACACTCATTTTTTTAAAAGGTGATTATGGGCCATAATCGGTCTCGATCGTGTTAAAAAGCCTATTATGGGTCGGTAAAGCAACTAAATAAAAAAAGCCTAAAAAAAGAAAGTATTTAGAAACTAACAAGAGAAAGAGGAACCAAGACCAGAGTTTCGTGTCCAAAAAACTAAAAAGAGGAACCGGTTTTGGTTCTACATAAACTTTGTCTACTTAGAAGAAGTAGTATCCACCTAGATTAATATTTTTCGAAAAGACCGTGGATGATTTGAAAATGATCATTTCCGGTGTAAGACACCGTTCCAAGGCGAGTATACTTCTTTTTGGATCCAAGGCAGTAGAAATCCTTCACATGGAAGGTGTAATCTGGTCTTATAAGCCACGATAATCAAGTCCATAATTTGAGAAATATAATTAGGGTAAAGCTGCAAAAGGCATAGCCCGATTTCGACGAGATATCTCATTAATAACTAGAGAAGAGGGAAATAGAACCCAAAATCTTTGAAATAGACGGGGTAGGCACTACAGTAACGCTCCCCCACACTCTCTCAGAAGACTCTCCAATAGCCAAAATTGAGGTATCATATTCTAGTAGATTCTCTTTTAAGTGTAAACTCATTGATGCATAGCAAAGTCATCGATTTTATAAGTCGTATGTCTTTGTGTATCATATACATCTTGGTTTTAGTAATATGTCTTAACAAGAACAAAGAAGATTGCATTGGTTATAAGAAGCAATCCAGCGTGAAAAGTGTGAGTGATCGAACTAAAGATTCTAATAAACTGCTAAACATTATTTGATATTCTTTTTTCTAATTTATTTTTTTCTAGAAGCACTTAAAAATACATTCTTCGTACCCTTCAGTCTAATGGTTCATTCCATAAATCTTGATCTATTTTTGTTACTCATCGTCTTCACCCCATTATCACCACTAAAACTTTAATGTTGAAATAAAGAAAGAGCCTGTGATAGATACTTAACAAATAGCTTTTTAAAAGATGAGAATTATCATTACATTTTAAAAGCTAGGAAATAAATCATTTAGGAGGAGTGCTCATGTTTGGTATGTGGACCACAATTCTATTTTGTATCTACATATACATACTCATATAAATGTATTTGTACACAAAGAGAAGTAGATATTATGCATTGCACAAATGCATATGTAAGTTATGTGTATGGGTCCATAAAAAAGGAGGAAGAAAAAGCATGATGGGTATTGATTCCAGTTTTGTGTGTTTGTCCATTGGGATTGACAAATTTTGATAAGATTGGGAACCATATGTTTTTGGTGCCAGCTTACACTTGTCACTTCTTTCAAGATGACCCCATGTCCCCATCATTCTTTCTACTCAATGTTCTCAAAATCTGCTAGTCAATTGAAAGATCGTTACTCACTCTATACCCAATCTGACTAAATACAGGCTTGTAATTCTTTTTTGCTTTTCCGATCATCTACAAACATTTACATATTTCATCATGACGGAGACGGAAGTAATATAACCCACATGTATATAAGACTTGGTCGGCTCATCACGCACAAAGAGAACCAATTTCTTAGAAGAACAAGTCTTGATACGCCACAAACCATCCATGGACACTTTTGCCTCAACCAAACCATATAAAGACTCTTTGAAGGTTGAACTTGTGGAATGCCTTCAATACCGCTCTGAACACCAGTTTGATTTGAAAGGAGACTTTAAGACAAGCATGGAGCCCAAAGATCAGACACAAACATGCTTACACCAATCTAAGAACACTCATATAGCCTTATCAGAGCTACTAGAACCAACCAAGGCCTATTCTCAGAACATGATCTAACCGAAGACTAACACACAAACATGTTCTTGAAGACCTAAAAAGTTTATAATTATGGGAAGATACACCATAACACGTCATTCTATGTTAGTGACCTCATTGGTCACTTAAACTTACAACCGAGCCATTCAAGACAAGTCATACTAAAATGTTCTTTCAACAGGTAAATAGTTTATCGTTCGAATTTTTGCACTTTTCACCCATTTTACGCTTATGCTAATGTTTTGGTTTTTCAGATAAGATCTTCGCTATGTCGTCAAATTATTTAGCTTGCTACAATAATTATTGGGGATGATAATTTTAAGTTGTGACGTCAATTCGAAGCACGTAACTAAGTTTAGTTTTTATTCTTTTTGAGACTTATTGTAGTTATCTTTTATTGTAATTGTAAGGGCGTTTCCAATACGAGGTGAACTGAGAATTCCTCCACAGTCGATATTATGAAGAAACAAAAAAAGAAGAACCTAGCTCTCATCGAGTTCTGAATGTGGAAGTTGCTAAGGATCGGCAAGCTTTCAGGCCGAGCCCACTGATACTCATGCTCATGCTCATGTTCCAGTTCGGGCAGGGTTAATTTTACCCACTTGCAAGTTATTATTGCTAGGGATGTTAACTAGTTTACGAACACTTCAACACCGTGATAAAATATGCTATCAACCTTTTAACTATATATAGAAACAAGTTAATAAAAAAGTATCAGCCGGCATTATTATCAAACGTAACATTCAAACTTTGATGCTTTACCTAGTCATTATTCTTTGACCTTACAATTCTATTCAGATGATTAAAAACAAAATTAGTCACCTTAATCATTTGACGACAAATAAAAAAAAACATAATCGAACATACTATCTTGTAACTAAATTCGATCTCCATATGTTCAAATATGGTATCGTGAGTGAAATTAAGTAGATGCTGATAAAAGTATTAGTTGAATATAAAATTTTGGGTTCACTTTAATAAAAAATCGAGACTTTAATATAAGCAAAAGTGATGCAGCCAAGGATCGTGATTGGTCGAGCTTCACAACGGCTTTGTTTGCTCGCCAAGCTTCTTTTTAATTCGGGTTTTGTTTTTAATCTTTTTATTTATTTTAGGAGTTCTCTTTTTTATTTCGTTTGCAAGTAGGATTTTAGATTTTAGATTTGGGTTTATCTATTTCTTGTGTATTTAAGCAACACATGCTTCTTCATTAAAGGCATTGAATTGAATAAGAAGAATATAGTTTTAAAGAGCTTTTCTAAGCACTTCATAGAGTATCTGACTCCCTTTTGATTTTGTTCCTGTTGAACGAGATCGACATCGAGTTCCCCAAGGATTGAAAACTCCCTCGAGTTCTCAATTCGCCCCTTTTCCCGCTACGTCCCTCATTAGTTGGTAGAACGAACGATCTCGTAGTTTTTGATTCAGCAACGACCATGCCACCTAAAGCTGCTGCAAAAGAAAACGATTCACCTGAGTCGATGAATTTGGAGGAGTTCCGCACCGCACTTACCAAGATGCAGGAAGCCATTACGGCCACGATCCAAGCAACCGTTGATCAAAACGCACAAAACCTACAACACATGCTTCAAACATCTCTTCTCTTCGTGAGATTTCGACGGCGATAACTCACGGACACCAACGCCAACCAGCTCACGAGCGACTTGAGCAATTTAACGACGACACCGACAATACCAGACACGGTCGTAACGACGACACCGACAATAACATACACCGTTGAATAATTAGGGCTTCAGAGATGGAGAAGAAGAGCGACAACAATGACAATATCGGTTTCGCGATCAACGATACGACCGAGAGCCAAACTTCGAGTATGATCAGCGATACGATCGTGACCCACGCTTCATTAGTGATCAACGTTTCGATCACGAGCATTGCACCCCTCTATGAGCCTCGACCTAATCGATGGGAAGCCAGGTTTAAAGTTGATATTCCCGAGTTTCATGGTGGCGTAAAAGACGATGCTCTAATGGATTGGTTGACAGCAGTAGAGGAAATCCTCGATTTCAAAGATGTTCCCGACGATAAACGAGTTTCTTTAGTAGCCACGAAATTTCGTGGTCATGCTTCTTCATGGTGGCAGCAGCTCAAAACAACAAGACAACGACAAGGGAAAGAGGCAATTCGTTCATGGCAGAAACTAGAGAGGCAGTTGAAGAAAACATTCCTCCCACATAATTACGAACAGACGACGTATGCCCACCTCCAAAACTTGAAACAGGGTTCGCGATCGGTTTACGAGTACGCCTATGAGTTCAATCTCTTGCTAACTCGTAATGATATACGTGACAGTGGTTTCTAACTGGTATCACGTTTTATTGGCGGATTGCGGCCTCAGCTCCAAAACTCGCTAGCTCAATTTGATCCAACGACAATATCGGAGGCTCATCGACGCATTGCATCGTTTGAGACTCAATTTCGCTCATCTTCGTGGTCCTCAGGTGCTTCGAAGCAGCGACAACAGGACGTGTCCACTGGCCAATCATCTACAACACCACGTGATTCGACGGAACAGCCCACTCCAAGTGCCAAACCAACGGACGAAAATCCACTTCGCCATTCTTCGAGACCCATCGCAGTCCGGTGCTTCAATTGTGGAGAAGCTGGGCATCGAGTGGCAGAATGTCCGCAGAAAACGCGACGCATGCTTATTCTGGAAGAAATCCCGGAGGAGAACATTGATTGCGAGTCGATTGAGGAGGAAGACTACGTCGCAGTGGTCGAAACTCATGATGATACGGGGAAGATGTTGATGTTGCACCCCGCCAATGCCGTGCGTAATTCTGTTGATTCTGAGACTCCGCGCCCTACATCCACCATGTCGGTATTCCAGCGTGTCTGTCTTGTTCCGCCAAGCAGGGAAGATTTGTGGCTTCGCCATAACATCTTCAAATCTACGTGTACCATCTTGGGCAAGGTGTGTACTTTCATCATCGATTCAGGCTGTACACACAATGTGATTGCTGAGGAAGTGGTTCATAAGCTTGGTATTCCGTGGGAGAAACTCCCACATCCTTATTCTTTGGGATGGGTTAAGGAAGGAGTCGAGGTTCGCGTCACGAATCGGGCTTTGGTTGCATTATCAATCGGTCCCCATTATCGGGATAGATTTTATTGTGACATAGCTCCAATCGATATCAGTCATGTGATACTTGGCTGTCCTTGGGAATTTGACTGGAATAGTATTCACGACGGCGCTAAGAACACATACACTTTCATTTGGGAAACACACAAGATCGTTTTGCTTCCGTCTAGAGACGCGTGGATATCTTCTTCCTTTCTGCTCCCGCGACTTCACCACAACGCCCTCGTCATTCCCTAATGATCTGCTCGTATACTGAATTTCACGAGGCATTTGCGCAAGAGGGGTTCATGTTCGCGTTGGTTCCAGCAGCACCACAATCCCTTTCGCCATTGACAAATCCTCGTTTTGCATCCTTGTTGGCCGAGTTTGCTGATGTATTTCCCCAAGACTTGACGCCATTACGCGATCTTCAGCACCACATCGATCTTCAACCCGGTGCCACGTTACCTAATAGTCCGCACTATCGTATAAGTCCGGCAGAACATGAGGAACTACGTCGTCAGGTAGAAGAGTTATTGTAGAAAAGTCATATCCGGGAGAGTCTGAGTCCCTGCGCGGTTCCGGCATTACTTATTCCCAAGAAAGATGGTTCTTGGCGTATGTGCGTTGATAGTCGTGCTATCAACAAGATAACGATTCGCTATCGGTTTCCTATTCCTAGACTCGATGATTTACTTGATCAAATTGGTACAGCTACAGTGTTTTCCAAGATTTATTTAAAGAGCGGTTATCATCAAATCCGTATTCGACCTGGGGACGAATGGAAGACGGCATTCAAAATGCGGGAAGGCTTGTTCGAGTGGCTTATGATGCCTTTCGGATTTTCTAATGCTCCTAGCATGTTCATGCGCATTATGAACCAGGCATTACGACCGTTTATTGGAAAGTTCGTTGTTGTCTACTTTGACGACATCTTAATCTTTAGTTCCACACCGTCCGAGCATGAGCGTCACTTGTGGGAAGTTCTTCTAGTGTTGCGTTGTGAACAGCTCTATGGTGCCTTGAAGAAATGCGAATTTGATACCAATAAGGTACTTTTCCTTGGGTATGTCGTATCCGACAAAGGATTGGCAGTTGATGAATCAAAAATGGAAGCTGTCCGGAGTTGGCATGTTCCTCACTCTACAACAGAAATTCGCAATTTTCATGGTTTAGCTTCCTTCTATTGGCGGTTTGTTCCCTATTTTAGCTCCATCATAGCTTCCATTACAGATTGTATCCGCGTTGGTAAGTTTGTTTGGTCGCAGGAGGCCAACACAACATTTGAGAAGATCAAAGCTATGTTGACATCGGTCCTGATATTAGTCTTGCCGGATTTTTCTCTTATGTTTGAGCTTAATTGTGATGCTTCTAAGCTTGGGATTGGTGCTGTGCTTAGGTAACAGAGTCGTCCTATTGCATTTTTCAGTGAGAAGTTTTCAGGAGGTTGTGGTCGGTACATCACTTACGATGTTGAGTTCTATGCCATTGTCCAATCCATTAAGCATTGGCGCCACTATTTGGTTCATCGCGAGTTCATCTTGTTCACAGATCATGATGCATTACGACACCTTGATAGCCAGGCCAAAGTTTCTTCTAGACACGCTTCTTGGATCGCGTTTTTGCAACAATTACCTTCTCTATTCGTCACCAGTCCGGGAAGTCGAATCGTGTCGCTGATGCTATGAGTCGACGTCACGTTTTGCTTACATCTCTGGAAATGAGTGTTACGTGTTTCGCTTCTCTTGCTGATCCGTATCCAACAGATCCATTTTTTCTCTCGTGTGTGGGCAGATTTGGAGCGTGGGGTGACAAGTAAATTTGTTCGCCAAGTGGGGTTTTTGTTTGTTGGTTTTTGGTTGTGCGTTCCCGAGAGTAGTTTGCGTTTGCAGATTATTATGGAGCTGCACAATGAAGGGCATATTGGCAGCGATCAAACCTTGTCCCTAGTTTCTGCTTCATATTTTTGGTCATCATTGCGTCGAGACGTGGAGCGGTTTGTGTAGCGCTGTCGGGTTTGTCAAACGGTTAAGGGTACAGCCTCCAACGCTGGTCTTTACATGTCATTGCCCATTCCTACCCAGCCTTGGACAAATGTGAGTATGGATTTTGTCTTGGGCATTCCGCGTACTCAGCGCAGGAATGATGCTATTTTTGTCGTGATTGATCATTTTTCCAAGATGGCTCACTTTATTACTTGCAAGAAAACAACGGATGCGATTAATGTGTCTGTTCTTTTCTTCCGCGAAGTATACCGACTTCATGGTTTGCCATCTTCGATAGTTTCTGATCGTGATACTCGTTTTTTGAGTCACTTCTGGCGTTCGCTTTGGAAGCTACTTCACACCAGCCTTGCTATGAGTAGTGCGTATCACCCTCAAACCGATGGTCAGACGGAAGTGACAAACCGTTTCTTGGGTAATCTTTTGCGTTGTTTGGTGGGTGATAATCTTAAGAGCTGGGACACTAAGCTGTATCAGGCTGAGTTTTCCCACAATCATGCTTCAAACCGCAGTTTGGGTTTTAGTCCATTTCAGGTAGTTTATGGCATGGTTCCTCGTTGCCCGTTGGATTTGGCTCCACTACCGGATAAGACGCGTTTACATGGGGAGGCAGTCGACTTTTTTTTGGAGCTTTCCAACATTCACCGCCTTGCCAAAGCCAATCTTGAAGCGTCCGCCTTATAGTAGAAGGCATCGGCTGATACGAAGCGGGTTTTACGATTTGACCTAGGTGATCTCGTTTGGGCTGTTCTCACCAAAGTGAGAATGCCTGCTCACGAGTATAACAAACTTAAATCTCGGAAGATTGGTCCGCTCGAGGTTTTGTAGCGCATTAATAACAACGCGTACCGTCTTCATCTTCCGCCCCACATCCGTACTGCTGATGTTTTCAATGTGAAGCACTTATCGCATTTTCATGGCGACAATCCCCCGCCGGATTCAAGGGCGAATCCTCTCTTACCTGGGGAACCTGATGCAGCCAAGGATCGTGATTGGTCGAGCTTCAAACCGGCTTTGTTTGCTCGCCAAGCTTCTTTTAAATTTGGGTTTTTGTTTTTAATCTTTTTATTTATTGGAGTTATCTTTTCTATTTCGTTTGCAAGTAGGATCTTAGATTTTAGATTTGGGTTTATCTCTTTGTTGTGTATTTAAGCAACGCAGACTTCTTCGTGAAAGGCATTGAATTGAATAAGAAGAATACAGTTTTAAAGAGCTTTTCTAAGCACTTCGGAAAGTATCCGACCCCCTTTTGGTTTTGTTCCTGTTGAACGAGATCAACATTGAGTTTCCAAAGGATTGAAAACGGGAAATCGGCCAAAAAAAACACCAACTTTTCACGAATCGCCAAAAAAAGCATCACTTTTTTAACTCACCAAATAAAGCCCGAATTATTGTTGACTTGCCATTTTATTCGCAAACTTTACGTTGACTTGCCAAATTATTCACGCTGTAACAGAATGACAAAACGGCGTCAATTCACTATTTATTGTTGCCGTGAAGTGAAACGACGTCGTTTCCGTTTGATCCAAAATGACGGCAAAAAAAAGCCCCAACTTTTTAGGAATCGCCAAAAAAAGCACCACTTTTTTTAGTGACCAGAAAAAACATGAATTATCGTTGACTTGCCAATTTATTCGCAAACTTTGAGGTAACTTGCCAAATTAAGCACGCCTAACAATTCTTACACCCCGAGGTACTTGATCTTAGCCGAAAAGAAATCCATATTAACATTGGATTCGGAATACCAAATCTTAATTGGTTTTTCTAATAGTAGTCCACTTGAATTTCTCTTAAGTTTACCTTGGATAAGGAACATAATGGATGATGTAGGGATTAACGCTTTACCACTCTCTTGATAATATGAAGAATTTATATTTACAAGTAAAGGTAGTATATAATCGTGAGTGTGTTCGCACAAATAAGGTCAATAACTATGTTTGTATCCTTTCAATATTGATTGTCATATGCTTATTAAAATTAGATTTATTTTTATTTAAAAAAATATACTTCCTTATTTATTTATGAATTGACATATTGTTTTTTTAGATAAATATTTCATCACTTAGTTTTCAGATAAAAAATATGAATTTACCGTATAATTATTGTGTTAAATCTTTCGATTTTGAAAAATCCTCGTAATTCCGAAATCAGAATTTTTCAAGGGGTATTTGATAAGATTGTTTTTTTTTTTCATATCTATGAAAAAATATTATTAAAATAAATTAACAAACGATTTGAGAATTCATTGAGATCATTAACGTATCGTAAGATGAGGGAAAAATTAAATGGTCATTATAATTTAATTATTAGTGAAACTTATTAGATCTATGTAAACTAAAACCTAGGATTAGATAATAATGAATAATCAATTCTTTAAGCATGAGAATGTTTCATATAGTGGAATTAACTGTAACTTATACGTCTAACGTGTTTGATAATTAATAAGAAAAAATTAGCAAACGATTTGATAATACATTGAGATCATAAATGTATTGTAAGATGAGAAAAAAATAAGTAGTTCTTATAGTTAAATTATTAGTGAAATTTATTAGATCTAACTAAACTAAAACCTAGGATTCGGTAATAATGAAAAATCGATAATTTTAAGCATAAAAATGTTTCATATAGTGGAATTAACCAAAACTTTTATGTCTAACGTGCTAGATAATTAATCAATAATATATCGATAGGTTCATGTTAAACATATTTTGATCTACAAATCAAATAAAGTAATAAGATAATCAAATTCATGAAGACTCACATGTGTCCTCAAATCAAACGATAAAGAATATGACTATGCTTCTAAAACTTAAATAAAAGAACAACTAATGAAATTATACATGAATAATTTTTTAACGATAAACATATGATCTTAAGACAAAATAATAGAAATATATGATCTAGTATAGTATCTTTCTCAAAACCCTGGAAGAGAATCAAAGATTGTAAGTTTATCAGGTGAGAATTTGAGAGATAGGGAAAACTTCTTATATAGAACTAAGTAATTAAAATCCTTTTCCGTTTGGGATTAAAATAGATTAGATCTCTTTTTAATATATTTTCTTTCTTTTAAGTCCAACATATATATTGTTTGTTATAATATAATCCTTTTTCTATTAGGAATTTAGAATTATATAGCATAATCCTTTTTCTATATAAGATTTCACGTATCAAAATATGATTGGTTGATTTAATTAAAATATTTTAAACATGTGTCGAAATCTGATCGTATAACTGACACATGTCACGATCGTGTTAATTACGAAGTTTTGACATCAAACTTTATATAATAAGATAAGATAAGGCAATTTTTTCTCCTCTTAAAGTGTCCACCTAAGAAAAAGAGAAATTAGTGGTCATTTAATACATCATTGTTTATGTTTATTGTAAGTTTTAATTGAGACAAATAAAAAAATAAAAAACAACAAAAAATTCAATGTGACAAAAAATAAATAAATATAAATTAAAGAATATGATCATTTTAGTGGTACATAAAATAATAGCTTTGAAATACTTTAATGATAAAAATAATACAATTTAATCTCAACTTTTTTTCACCCACGTGTTTCGCGGACTTGAAATTAGATAACAATATTGAATATTAGGAAACCGGACATTTTAAGATGTGAGTTTATAAAATTTTGGTTGAATGATATGAACAATCTTTTTTTTTCTACCTCTATTTTTTTTTCTTTTGGAGTTGAGTGCCTAGCTCTAAGATTCGGATCTCAAGGGTCATTCATCAAAGTGTTTTCTCTGATCAGTCAAGTTATAAAAGTAAGGTTGAGAAATATATCTACACATTTTTTGAGAAAATGGAAAATTAATGATGAAAGAATGTAAATATAATATATTCTAAATAATATGTTGGAAGTTGTCAAAAATTATAAAAAAATTAGAAAGTCCAATGTTCTAAAGAAGAAGTTTGTAATTTATACATTTAAAAATAAAAGTAGGTAATCAATCGTTACATTTTTCATGTTGTACAATAACGCAAATAAGTTAAAACTATCATCATAATTAAAAAAAGATATACATGTTTAAATTAGATTGTGCAACTTTCATTTAAATTTTTAATTAACATTTTTAAACTTATGAAAAAAATGTAAAAATCATTTTCAAAGAATTAAGAATAATAATATTATTGAAAGCGTAGATCAAATTCTAGTTTTAATAATAACAAAACTAGTCAAATATCATAATGCAGAAAATTTTGGTCGTTTCTTTATTTTCTATATTTTTAATTAGCTGTGATAATTTCTTATTTGAAGTTATAAAGTTTTTCTTATGTTAAATAATACATATTATTACGTCTGCTAGTGTAAAATTTTTAAAAATAGATTTCACGTAATTTTAGTCTTTAATAACAAAATGCTATTTAAATATGAGCTATGTATGTTGATTTTCAACATAAACAATTAGTTACTGTTTATTCAAAGAATATAGCTTTTTAATTTTCTTTTAAAATAGCTTTTTAAAAATTAAAAAACCATGGCACACCTAATTTTCAAAGACTCATCCATATATTTACTAAATTAGCAACAACAGAAATAATTGACCTCATAATAGTCACCATCTCCTAAAATATGCTAATATTATTTCTACTATATATATCTTCTACATCAACGTGGTATTCTTCCCAAATCATCTTACTTTTAAATCACAACAAAAGAAAATACTATAGTCTAAGTTTTGTTGAGTCACAATACTTACGTTATGGCAGCTCAAATGTCAAAAAAGATTTGCAATATCTTGATGATTTTAATTTTATTGACAGTCATGTTTTCAACACAAGTTTCTTGTTCCGGTGGAACGTCATGCGTGAAAATCTGTATCGAATATAAAAAATGCACAAATACAGCGAATCCTACAGAATGCTCCAAGATTTGCAAGAAACATTGTCATTTAGGCTATGGTTCACATTTCTTCTTCCCTGTAAATGGTAATAATTTTGTAAACAGATGGTGTAAACGATTTCATAAGCCATGCCACCTTAACAAATGAAAACTTAAATATTTGCTATCTTAAAAATGCTACAATGTAAATTTCTAACACTATTTTTCAATAACATGCTAATACCTTTTATTTAATAACATGATATTTCATTCGATGTATTAATAAGTACATATGTATTATTTAGTTACTATGCGTAATAAATGTGAAATAAAAAACTCAACCGAAAACTTTTTATTGCAATTTTACATACTTTACATGACTTTCAACATATCATATCACACAAAATACGAATGTACCATACACAAAACAAGTTTTACAATAACTCCTTCCAATAAAAGGTTTTATTTTCTTATCGTACACATATTTTATTTAATTTTACATCTAAATAATATTTTGACTCACCCTCTAACTGGATAAGTCATCACCTTAAGAATAAAAAATTGACCTGAAAAATGAAGATAACCAAATCATATATAGAAGTAGAATGTGTTTCGCAACTAGTCTCGCAACTCTAAGTTTCAAAACGTATTTCAGAATATATATATATTCTATTAACCCTCCATGTGTACCTACAAATACCATGACCAATATAATTGAATACAAAATCGAATAGAACAAAGGAGCTGAAAATTACTTAATGAAGAGCAAGTATAAAAACAAAACTGAACCAAAATTTATCAATCCAGATACGAACCAAACGTTATTATAATCCGAACAATATATAGATATTTCGGTTGGAAAAAAAACTCGTAGAAACTTCAACATTTCGTGTGTTGAATCTGCTAATTAAGTGTTGATCTGTGCTAATTTGGTTAAGTTTGTTTTAAGTTAAAAACTGAAAAGAAAAGCAGTCAACATTGTGAGATGCGGATTAAAGAACGAGTCTTCGAGCACTGTGCAGGCCCGTCTCTATAATTAAAAAACCCTAGGCAAAAAAAGAAATTTGGGTCTTTTTTAGTGTAATTTTTTTTTTTCAATTTTTTTGGGCTTTTTTTTTCTTAAGTAATTTTTAAAAAATTAGAGTGGACCCAGGGCATAGGTCCCTCTTCCCCTAACTAAGAGCCGGCATTGGCACTGTGCCATCGTAACTATTAACGTTTCTTTCGATTATATATATTTAACCTATATATTGTTACAAAATATAAATTGCCTTACTAAATGTTTTATCGCCTAGTCGACGATTAATCCCTGCATAAATTATAACATTAAATCAAATTATAGAATCAAGAAAAATTAACTAAAACTCTCAAAAAAATTGAAAACAAATATGCGGGGATTACGCGGGGATTAATCGGGGCCTAGTTTAAGGGTGTTTCTATATATATTAAAAATTTGAAGTAGTACCAAAAATATCATGTTGGCTCAATGGCCTAAACGCCTTATATTGTTCCAATAGTCCCTAGTTCGAATCCAGATGGTGTAATTTTGGTTATTTATAACTTAAAACACTAATGGAAGACAAAATGGACATTTCAGACTCTTCTTCTTCCTCATGTGCACGATTTTAGCCTAAATATGGCGGCCGCTGCATTTTTTTTTCTTCCGTTTTCTTCACTTTTTCTTCCGCTTATCTCCCTAATTGTACCCACAATTGATAGATCTATGTAATAAAAACTCAATTTTTAAGTTAGAATGAAGAAAAATTTGAATTTTTTGAAGTAACCGAGTTTTTGTCCGCAAAGGCCCAAATCGCGGCGACCGGTGGTCGATGAGCGATTTTCCGGCGCCTAGTCGGACCTCGGTGCTGCGGTTTAGAACAGAGGTAAATATCGGATCCTAATTTATTTTTTTAAAATGCACAAGAGTGAATTTCTGAGGTATATATTAATTACGTTTTTACCCTTATAAAATCGTAGTACTTTTTTTTTCCTCTTCGATGGTTCTTTACCAAATCAGTAAATCGGATAAAACCGTAAATGAGAAATATAGAGAAATCTAATGACGGATTCAGAGGATCTGCTGGAGTAGGTGAAGTCGACGATGGCGAAGATGAAGTAAGAGGAGAGATAAGTGAGGGATACTACGATAGTGGATTGTGTAAGACTCTGAAAGCGATCATAGATGCGTTTTTATTTCGTATGAGAAATTTTTAATCTCCTTTGTCTCCGGGTGGAGAAATCCGAGATAATAGTAACAACAGTGTTGACGGAGGGAGATACTATAGTTCTTCATCTACCTCATCTGCCTCGCCAACATGATCTTCTTCCTATTCTATAAATGGAGTTAATGATTACGTTGAAATCAAAAGTTGGTTGATACAACTTGGGATTTGTGCTCTATTTTTACTGAATCAAAAAGTTTTGTTTCCTTATTCCAATTAATTTTTGGGTCTTTGGGGACTTAGGAGTGGTTTTTTTGCTTTTAGGGAGGAGGGAGGTGCAATAATGTAAGAAACTCTGTTAGTCAGATGCATGTCCAATTAGGTTCATCAAATAAATGGTTGAGAAACTTTCACTTTCATTTATACTTAGCAATAAGAAGCAATACAGTCATGGCATGAGACTAATTTTTAGATATGTAACTAATATATGTAATCACCAATCACGAAATCCATAGCCACCAAATATTATTTTGCTTTCTAGATTTCTAGGGTTTTGCTACACTAGCTTTGCTTGAGAGCTTGAAGGGGAGAAGAGATATGTTCTTCATACCAATATACTGAGTTTGTATCTCTGAACCTGTTTACTTTTATGAAGTTTACTTTGTGCATGAGTTTTCCTATGTGCGAGTAGATAACTTGTTAGATCTAGGGTTTTCAATGGTTTTATAGATCTCTAATGCATTCAACATGATATAATCAATATTATCTACTTTAATGGTATTCTCTACTTTATTCTGATCTGGAAATTTAGAATATTGCTCATAGGAAGAGTTACACCAATACACCATTGGGTAATGATTCTAGAACATGGTTTTTAGTAGGTAACCTCGTCCTTGTGCAAACGAGAGTTTGGCTTGGAAGGTTATGAACAATCAGATATGTTTTATTGCATGTGTTTTCATATTAGATTTGGAAAGCATCCTTTCTGATCTAATGGTTAACTCGTAGGTATAATATCTCGAGAGATCGGTTATTATATATATCGTCTTCTGTGTTCGTGAATCTTTTGATTATTGATTAATTGTTGATCTATATTTCCTGCGAATTCCTTTGGATCTAGCGCCCTTAAACTAATGATGAAACATCCCATTTGCTTTAGTCTAATGATATCACTAATGATACTAATCATGCTTTGCTTTGACAAGTTCCGAAGTACCAGATCTGCGGTAATTACTTGGTTCCATGTGGGATCGATAACCTTTCATGCTACAACTGTACACTGTGCAGTTGCAGTTTATTTAGGTGAAAACAATTCACGCATCACATGTATCCACCAAACAATCATTGTTCACTGCAAGAATTGAGCTTGAGGAGCTAGTAAAGAAAGCTGAGAATGAAAACAAAGTTGTGGATCTTACTGAAGATGATGATGATGAGGATTGTGAAGATGATCCTCTAGAGGAACAGGAAGGGGATCAAGGAGCTGAGCTGAGCTCTACCGAGTAAGGGATTCAAGTCAGACAAAGTCAAGCTACTGATTGTAAAGAAGCGCTTAGTGGGAGGCAACCCACTGGTGAGTCTGTTTTAGTTTAATTCTTTAGGATTTCGTACTTTTAGTCCCAGTTTAGATCGAGTCATGAAAAAAAAAAAAAAAAAAAAAAAAAAAAATTAGTTTAAGTTTTATTTTGAGTTTTGCTTCTGAGGCCCAGTCGGTCGACCCTGCACTGAGCAGTCGGTCGACTCGTGAGGCGAGTTTTATTAAAACCGAGTTTTCTTCATAATTCTAATAAAACTCCATCTTCAAACATGATTTTCTCTCTCAATTCTCAACCAAATTTTGTGATTCAAAGCCTCCTGAGATCGAAATTTTAAGCTCTATCATCCTTTGCTAACGGTTTTCACGATCTGCAAGGTATTTTTCTGATTCAACTCGTTTTCTTTTACGATTTTTGGAGAAAAAGTTGAAAAATTTGCATGTTGATGATTTAGAATGGGATTTAGGTTGAATTGAGTATAGAATGGCCGAATATCGTTATCTGTGTTAGATTATGCAAGAAATTTGAGTTCAATTGATGAATTATAGCGGATTTGATGATCGAATGATGAAGAACTCTGTCACGATCCGAGTCGGTCGACTCGCTTGAGGAGTCGGTCGACTACGGTTGATGATTTTTGATAAAAAAAGGTTTAAATTCCTTTCGATTCTTCGTTCTTTTTTCAGATGTCTTCCTCTGAGTACGAGAGTGATGGTAATATTTGGGACAAAGCAGAGAACGAGAAGCTCGAGGACCCATTTCTCGAGAGGAACCACGCGGACGTTGTTAAGGACTGCGCATGCCGAACGAGACAAAACCAGGATTGGGATGACTATGACTCGGTTTTCTACAACCGCTACACGGGCATTCTCATCCAGCCGATGCGCTTTCTGGACGTGCCTTACATGTCACGGCTGAAGTTGAAGCACCATTTGAGACGGTTGATGAAGAATGTCGGTATGAGGATCATTGGTTTCACTTGCTACGATACATATCCGGAGGTGGCACGACAATTCCTAGCCTCGATATATTTGGATATACCGCAACGCTGTGAGGACGTGAACCAATGGAGTCTCCACTTCAAGACCCGTGGTGAGCATTACTCGCTCACAGTGGCGGACATCTGTCGTATTTTCGGTTTTCAGCGAAAGGGAACCGAATATTGGAGTATGAAGAGCTTTGGAGAGCGTGACCAAATGTGGTCAATCATTGGGTCTGGAGTTTACGAGCCAACGAAGACGAAGCAGTTTTTGATCCGCCATCCCGCGCTTCGGATTTTGGCTAGAGTCATTAGCCATACACTCTTGAGACGCACTGAGGTCGGCCGATTCTACGAGCCGGAGTTGACTTTGCTTTACTATGCCTTGGGAGACTCGCTTCTGCTGCCAGACGCGGAACATGGGTGCACTCTTTGCACGCCATTTAGTTGATACAAGAAGTCATGTCTTCTTGGGAAACGCTTCTTCTCAGAAGAAGGAGACCGTGGGGAACCTTTTGACCCCCATCATGAAGTGGTGTGAAGTACCACTTGATTTATTCAGGAAGGAAGCCGCCGATGTGACGAAGATTTCTCTAGATGAGGCTTCTCTTGATCATTCTGAGACTGTTCGTATGGGAGGATGGTACAAGTTCATTTGGAACGATGGCGCGACTTGCTTGATTCGATTACCGAACGAGAGTCACGTTAGGCTCGATTCACAGGAGGACATTGGGTTTCACTCACCTGCTGACTTGCTGACGGTTATAGCCGCTGCACCGACTCTGCTACCAGAGGCCGCACATGCCCCACCTCGCCATACAAGACGCGCCGCCCAGCCACCGCGCACTTCTACTTCCCAGCCGCGTGATTCACACCGAGCTGGAGACTTTACCTTTGCTGGAGCGAGATTCTCTACTGGCAGGATACCAGATTTTTTCGAGTTACCCGAGCAGCCACCATTTAAGGCGAGTCCAGAAGTGAAGTATGAATACAAGATGGAGCGCCACAGGAGGAAGAACAAGATTGCTCGATGGTTTTATTCATTTTTCACAGGTTGTTCGTCTGATAGAGGAGTCCACGAGCCAACCAGAAGAGCACCAGAGCCACATAGAGCTGGAGATGAGGATTACCGACGAGATGATGACGAAGCGGAGACCGAGTCGGACGACCCTACCAGAGTCGGTCGACTGCAGCAGCGAGAGGGGAGACGATGCATTTTTCCACAGCGTCGGGTAACTTAACAAGTTTCCCGGATGATCCTATGATGATGAGCCACTTGCCACCACATTTCTATGGAGACACTAATTCTTCGCACGCCTTTGACCCTACAGCTGAGAGGAGACGCACTCGCAGTCCCCGCGATTAGATACGGTTCTATCATTTCATTTTTGGTTTCTAGATGCAATAGATGAAAGAATGTAAATATAATATATTCTAAATAATATGTTGGATGTTATCAAAAATTATAAAAAATTAGAAAACTCAATGTTCTAAAGAAGAAGTTTGCAATTTATAAACTTAAAAAGAAAAATAGGTAATCAATCGTTACATTTTTCATATTGTACAATAACGTAAACAAGTTAAAACTGTCATCATGGTTAAAAAGAAATATACATGTTTAAATTATATTGTGCAACTTTCATTTAAATTTTTAATTAACAAATTTTTAAACTAATGAAAAAAAATGTAAAAATCATTTTCAAAGAATTAAGAATAATAATATTATTGAAAGCGTAGATTAGTTTTAATAATAACAAAACTAGTCAAATACCACAATTGAGAAAATTTTGGTCGTTACTTTATTTTCTGTATTTTTAATTAGCTGTGATAATTTCTTATTTCAAGTTATAACGCTTTTCTTATGTTAAATAATACATTATTATTACGTCTGCTAGTGTAAAATTTTTAAAAATAGATTTCACGTAATTTTAGTCTTTAATAACAAAATGCTATTTAAATATGAGCTATGTATGTTGATTTTCAACATAAACAATTAGTTACTGTTTATTCAAAGAATATAGCTTTTTAATTTTCTTTTAAAATAGCTTTTTAAAAATTAAAAAACCATGGCACACCTAATTTTCAAAGACTCATCCATATATTTACTAAATTAGCAACAACAGAAATAATTGACCTCGTAATAGTCACCATCTCCTAAAATATGCTAATATTATTTCTATTATATATATCTTCTACATCAATGTGGTATTCTTCCCAAATCATCTTACTTTTAAATCACAACAAAAGAAAATACTATAGTCTAAGTTTTGTTGAGTCACAATACCACTTCCCAAATCATCTTACTTTTAAATCACAACAAAAGAAAATACTATAGTTTAAGTTTTGTTGAGTCACAATACTTACGTTATGGCAGCTCATATGGCAGCTCAAATGTCAAAAAAGATTTGCAATATCTTGATGATTTTAATTTTATTGACAGTCATGTTTTCAACACAAGTTTCTTGTTCCGATGGAACGTCATGCGTGAAAATCTGTATCGAATATAAAAAATGCACAAATACAGCGAATCCTACCGAATGCTCCAAGATTTGCAAGAAACATTGTCATTTAGGCTATGGTTCACATTTCTTCTTCCCATTTCGGTGTAAACGATTTCATAAGCCATGCCACCTTGACAAATGAAAACTTAAATATTTGCTATCTTAAAAATGCTACAATGTAAATTTCTAACACTATTTTTCAATAACATGCTAATACCTTTTATTTAATAACATGATATTTCATTCGATGTATTAATAAGTACATATGTATTATTTAGTTACATATGTATTATTTAGTTACTATGCGTAATAAATGTGAAATAAAAAACTCAACCCAAAACTTTTTATTGCAATTTTACATATTTTACAAGACTTCCAACATATCATATCACACAAAGTACCAATGTACCATACACAAAACAAGTTTTACAATAACTCCTTCCAATAAAAGGTTTTATTTTCTTATCGTACACATAAAACACAAAAAAATATTCATATTTTATTTAATTTTACATCTAAATAATATTTTGACTCACCCTCTAACTGAATAAGTCATCACCTTAAGAATAAAAAATTGACCTGAAAAATGAAGATAACCAAATCATATATAGAAGTAGAATGTGTTTCGCAACTAGTCTCGCAACTCTAAGTTTCAAAACGTATTTCAGAATATATATATATTCTATTAACCCTCTATGTGTACCTACAAATACCATGACCAATATAATTGAATACAAAATCGAATAGAACAAAGGAGCTGAAAATTACTTAATGAAGAGCAAGTATAAAAACAAAACTGAACCAAAATTTATCAATCCAGATACGAACCAAACGTTATTATAATCCGAACAATATATAGATATTTCGGTTGGAAAAAAAAACTCGTAGAAACTTCAACATTTCGTGTGTTGAATCTGCTAATTAAGTGTTGATCTGTGCTAATTTGGTTAAGTTTGTTTTAAGTTAAAAACTGCCAAGAAAAGCAGTCAAAATATTGTGAGATGTGGATTAAATAACGAGTCCTCGAGCACTGTGCAGGCCCGTCTCTATAATTAAAAAAACCCTAGGCCAAAAAAAGAAATTTGGATTTTTTTTAGTGTAAATTGTTTTTTTCAATTTTTTTGGCCTTTTTTTCTTAAGTAATTTTTAAAATAATTAGAGTGGATCCAGGACATAGGCCCCTCTTGCCCTAGCTAAGAGTCGGCATTGGCACTGGGCCATCGTAACTATTAACGTTTCTTTCGATTATATATATTTAACCTATATATTGTTACAAAATATAAATTCCGTTGCTAACTTTTTTATCGCCTAGTCGGCAATTAATCCTGCATAAATTATAACATTGAATCAAACTATAGAATCAAGGAAAATTAACTAAAACTCTCAAAAAAATTGAAAATAAATATGTTTTTGTAATGTTTTCAAATCACGTTAATATAAGTATGTATCATATATATATTATATATTATATAATATATACGAATTGAAAATACGCGGAAGTGATTTTAAGAGCTCTATCCAATTAGACCGTTTGTAACTTTAAATTACGGTAATTATCTTATTTTTTTGTCGATAAATATTAGATCTTCTTCTGATTATTCAGTATATATATCTTTTTCTAATAAATATCATATCTTTATTTTAACTATATTTCTTTAGTTGGTAAAATATCAAGGTTCGAAAAAAACCCTAGGTGCTAGTCCGGAAGTAAGGCTGGGCCTAGCGCCTAACGAAAAAGTCGGGGATTACGCGGGGATTAATCGGGACCTAGTTTTAGGGTTTTTCTAAAGTTATATCTATATATATTAAAATTTTGAAGTAGTACCAAAAATATCATGTTGGCTCAATGGCCTAAACGCCTTATATTGTTTCTATAGTCCCTAGTTCGAATCCATATGATGTAATTTTGGTTATTTATAACTTAAAACATTAATGGAGGGCAAAATGGATATTTCAGACTTTTCTTCTTCCTCATGTGCACGATTTTAACCTAAATATGGTGGCCGCTGCATTTTTTTGTTCTTCCGTTTTCTTCACTTTTTCTTCTGCTTATCTCCCTAATTGTACCCACAATTGATACATCTACATAATAAAAACTCAATTTTTAAGTTAGAATGAAGAAAAATTTGAATTTTTTGAAGTAACCGAGTTTTTGTCCGCAAAGGCCCAAATCGCGGCGACCGGTGATCGATGAGCGATTTTCATGCGCCTAGTCGGACCTCGGTGCCGCGTTTTAGAACAGAAGTAAATATCAAATCCTAATTTTTTTTTTTAAATGTACAAGAGTGAATTTTTGTGGTATATATTAATTACGTTTTTACCCTTATAAAATCATAGTACTTTTTTTTTTCTCTTCGATGGTTCTTTACCAAATCAGTAAATCGGATAAAACCGTAAATGAGAAATATAGAGAAATCTAATGACGGATTCAGAGGATCTACTGGAGTAGGTGAAGTCGACGATGGCGAAGATGAAGTAAGAGGAGAGATAAGTGAGGGATACTACGATAGTGGATTGTGTAAGACTCTGAAAGCGATCATAGATGCGTTTTTATTTCGTATGAGAAATTTTTAATCTCCTTTGTCTCCGGGTGGAGAAATCCGAGATAATAGTAACAACAGTGTTGACGGAGGGAGATACTATAGTTCTTCATCTACCTCATCTGCTTCGCCAACATGATCTTCTTCTTATTCTATAAATGGAGTTAATGATTACGTTGAAATCAAAAGTTGGTTGATACAACTTGGGGTTTGTGCTCTATTTTTACTAAATCAAAAAGTTTTGTTTCCTTATTCCGATTAATTTTTGGGTCTTTCGGAACTTAGGAGTGGTTTTTTTGCTTTTAGGGAGGAGGGAGGTGCAATAATGTAAGAAATTGTGTTAGTCAGATGCATGTCCAATTAGGTTCATCGAATAAATGGTTGAGAAACTTTCACTTTCAACTATACTTCGCAATAAGAGGCAATACAGTCATTGCATGAGACTAATTTTTAGATGAAAGGGTTTGGTTGTTCACCAACACAAGTTGTACGTGATTTGGGTTTAGAACGCCGTGAGACAGTTTTGTATATCTGCAATAGTAAAAAAACATTCGTATACTATCTATTTGAATCATTTTTTGTGTTTTGCTTCAATTTTACTGATATAATATATAAAAAATTGAAGTGTTTCTTTCATTAATCTGTGGCTTAACAAAATAGAATTCCTATTTTCATTCTTGATGTCACATAAAACTCTAGACATGTACATTATATCTTTGTAACTTCAATATTTCTCTAAAAGAACATATCTTTTAGTTAGAGTAGGTATTTTGCATAATATAAAAAACTTAGCTTTTAATTTCGCATTTATTTTTCTAGATAATGAATATTTTGCATCCCCGTGCCGCGGATCCTTTCGGTAAAGGAAAAGTTGTCAACTTCACTTCAAGAATTGCCGACCAAAACCAGCTCAAAGTTATGCAAGGTTAGTCTCATAAACAAAACAAAAAATATCAAGAAACCGATTTTTGTTTCAGATACTTCTTTTTTAACATCAATACATAGAAAATGTTTTAAAGTTCATGGTTTTTTGTTCTTTTAGGTTTGATGTACTGTTATTTTTACCGGTTTTCATGATGATATTTTACGCTGTTTTGAAGCCTTTTCTGCATTTTATACAGGTTAAATGGAAGATTGCACATGCTGAAGTGTTTTGCAAGAATTTAGAAGATTTGGAGTTAAAATGAAGAATTTTAATCTGAAGCCCGAGTCGACCGACTGGAAGGAAGAGTCGACCGACTCAGAGGCCGCTTTAGTAAAAAGGAAATTCTTCTTGGGCCTCTTTTTCGAAACCCTAACTTCTAGAACTTATTTGCCGACTCATGCATGACCTAGAGGAGCTATATAATCAACTTTAAGCAGATGAGAAGAAGAGAGACGACTTCCATCAAGCTTTTGAAACATTCAAGCATCTCTTTACCAAAAATCACCAAAAAATTACTTAGATCTTGTTTTCAGGGAGCACCCTTGTGTGAAGGTTTTGTTGTGCCCCTATTCTCTTGGTTTTACAGAGAAAGAGTCACGTTTTGCTCTGATCTCTTTTGATATTACTTTCATATTGCAAACTCTTCATATATTATGATTGGTTTGTTTGCTATGTGTGAGTAGTTCTCTAATTAGATCTAGGTTGTCAAAAGTTTTATGGGTCATTAGGTGCAAGAATTTTTGCTGAATTCGTGACTACTCTCTGCTTTAATATTAACTCATACAATATTTTGACTTGATCACTTAGAATATTGAATTTTAGGGTTTGTTGCATCATACACCTATTTTACATCAAGTCCGGAGCATTGTTTTTAGCAGGTGATCTCGTCCTTGTGCAAACGAGAGTTTGGCTTGGAAGGTCATGAACAATCAAATTCATTATCAATGCATGTGTTAGCTATATAGGTTGGAAAGCATCCTTTATGATCTGTTGGTTGATTCATAGTGCAATACGCAAAGAGATTTGGTATTGTATACATTCTCTTTTGTGTTTAAGAGTAGAGCAACATCTAATTTCGTGCATGACCCATATTACCCGCGATTTCCCTAAGTCTAGCGTTTTTAATCCATAAGTTACACAACTAGTTACCAGATAGATTGCATTCTAATAGAATCGAAACTCGACATAATCTTTGTGGGATCGATAACCTAATTTATACTACAATTGTACATTGTGTACTTGCAGTTAGTTTTGGGTGAATAACTTTTCACGCATCAAGGTTTCAGATTAGAGCTCTTGAACGCGATGATAGGTTTAGGAAACCATTCATCAAGAAGGATTTTTATAAATTCTTGATAAACTTACTGCCAAACCTTGATACAAACTTCATGGTTCTGGCAATATCCTCCAATTCTAAATCGCACGTAAAGTTTTAGCGAAAAACTTAATCATTAGAGTCAATGTACATTGTATATATCTGATTATTTTGTCATCTTAATTTACAGACAATAGCATAAGTAATTGGAGATTGGGTATCTGATAAAATGTTGTTTCATAAGATAAATTGTCCTTACTCTTGCAACCCCTTTCCACCAAAAGGTTTTTACTTCTCGAGATGCTTCTCCAGGATATCTACCTTTTACTTTTAATTTTTTGAATTATTTCTCTCATTTCTAAAGAGTTTGTTCAGCTATATGTGTTTCTCCTTTGATAGATGAAGATGATGAATTTGAGTCTACTGCATATCGTAAAGCAGTACATGACTATTGACATGAGATGAAAGAATATTACGGTGTAAGTCTTATTTTGAGATAAGAAGAATTCTTTGCCTAATACACCATAATATGTTTTTCAATTGCGACATGACTATCATGGTGTGATGTGTTTTCTGTTTGAAATGGAGCAATGTCTTACGCATGAATTATTGTGTAGAATTAGTATTTTATTGGTAAAAATTTAGTCTTTGATTAGATTAATGTAAGATGTTTATGATTGCGATAATAGAGAATTTCTATACTGAATTGTTTGGGATAGTGTCAAATATAAGAAGTTAATATTTTTCGACCATTTGGTTGGTTTGAAGCTTTGTGGCTTTGGTGGAGATTAGAGTCTTTAAAAACACACACTATAATGTATTGATTCTCTTTTGTTTTAGATACACTCAGCTATTTTATTTGTAGCTTGAGAAGTAAAGACGATCTCAATCCTTGATATTATCAGTGTATCTTAGTCTTTTGTTGAATTTTTCAAGAGTTAGGAAAAGTTGTAATCTTTATACATGAATTGTTGAGAAAGATGAATAGTTTTAGATGTAGATAAACGGTAAGAAATCTTAGTTTAGTTTTCAATGCCATGATTGTGACTTGGAAACTAAATTGAAATAACTTTACAATGAATTTGTTGAGGAGAGTGAGTAGTTTATGTGATGATTTGTGTATGAGGCAAATAGTGAATTTGATCTTTTGGAAGTGGTACATGCGGGAAACTAAGGAGACATGATGTCCATGTGTAACAGTTCGGACTTGATACTTTGACGGAACTAACAACGTTTCACATATGTGTCTATGGGCAGTCTCTTTATATGTATAATCTTGGTTGATTAAATATATAACTCGACTAGATATCTAATATCAAATGGCTTCGTTTGGTAAAGTTTTGGTTTCAATTATCATTCTGGTTTACAGAAATTGTATCTTTGATTTGGAAGATCTTCAAATAACCAGGGAGTATTGATTTATTCTTTTGCAATTAGTTTTTCGTTTTGGTTTGTTGGTCGTTCAATAAAATGTATCTTTTAAACTGGGAATTTGTTCACATATATTGAAGTTTAATTCGTTTATTCAATTTTATTCGATATTTTATATATGGACAAAAAATGATTATTGAATCAGTTTGTTATCTATTTAGTTCGGTTTTGGTACCGATATGTTGTTTGTTTTAGATCGGTTTGAATTCTTTGTAAAATATATGTAGATTTTCTCAATAGACTAACCCTAACGAGAGAACTAAATCAGAATTTCTTATTGTAATATCAATCAACCGTTAACATAAAACCAAGTATGACAAAGAAAAACTATATAAAGCTTATAAGAAAGACTTTTAGCTCATGTGTGTTATGAATCCCCTTGGATTCACCCAATAGTGGTAAAGTTTTTAACTCATGTGCATTAAAATGTTGTCATTTTATTAAAAAAAAATTTAAGTGACTAAACACATATTTTTCCTTACTAATCATAGTAAAAGTTTATGTAATGATATACATAATTCTTATCTAAATTTTTTTTTTTTTATGCATGAACTATTTTTTTCAATGACTTTTAACAGGAAAAAAGGTATATCAGTTCTACGAGAATTGAACGGCTACCTAATGATCATATTGTTATTTGCATCATGAGGTTTGAAAAGATTGAAGTGGAACAAAACAAGTGAAATACTACATCTCTTTAGATGTTCATAAATATTTTTGAATCCTTATATTCTTGAAAAGCTCAAATGGTTGTTGCGTTTTGGTCATTGTACATCACAAATCAATGGAAATGTTTTTTTTTTCAAGTTTTTCGTTAATTTTATCGTTAGAATTAATGGCCGCAATAGGTACAAATAATCACCTAGTTAAACATAACTTACAAAAATTGATGTTATTATTAACCATTTTGATATCAGTTGAGCTTAAATGATGCTAATCCATATCGAATGGCATTAACAATTAACACAAATAATACTAATTGCGTCATCTAATAAATTGAAATATTTTAAAATTTGTTTTAGGATCAATAAAATGAGAAGATACAAATGATGTATCTATAAATAAATGATTAAATATTTATATGATATATATTATGTTAAATGATATATATGCTAAAAATAATTAATTAGAAAACGAAATCGATGATTAATTCTCTAAGTTGTTTAAAACTAAACTATTTATCAATGAAATTTCTTATTTACGTAATATAAACATAAATAATATATTATATATGCAGAAATATATATATATCATGGATTTGGGTTGATTCAGAGATTTTCATCTCGGTCATTTACAATGAGACTTAAAAATGCCTTCTCCCAAAGACAATGTTAAACTATGGATATTATAATTATGTGGATAGTTTTTGTAAGTGGTTTAGTTTTCAGACTATCTTTGATTAAAAGATGAGAATTAATTATTACTTTTTAAAAAATTGTGTTGAAATATGTATATTCATTTCATTGGGTTATTAAATATATTTTGACTCTGTAAATTTTAAAACCGGCTGATAATGGCATTTTATATTAAAAAAAGAAAGAATTTGGTTGAATTGTAAGGATTACATGTGTCTTGTAAACACTATTGAACAAATTGTTTCACATACTATATCATTAAACCAGTTCTAAATGCTAGTATGTCTCACATGGAAAGTATATAATTAAATACTAGTATACAATAAAAGTGAAAAAAATGTAATAAGTCTCAAGAACTGTTATTTGGTCTTAATTTAAAGCTCATAATCTCAGACTAAAACTTTGTACATATTCATTTTGATTTGCTTGTTTATTTTTGATTGTTTGGATCACATCTTTGTCAATTTCACCAAATTTTGTTTTGTTCATCTTGGATCTCTAGTAGTCAATTAACTGTTGTCTCGATTTAGAGTCTTCAGATAAAAAGATTCCATCAAACGAAACCTGAAATTCGATATCTAATCGATAAAACTAGAAAAAGTCTACTGAGTTTGAGACCATTAAAACAAAAGCAACAAATGCTCAGCGAGAAGCAAGCATGGAGATGATACAGATAAGAAGAATGATCACACCCAGAATCGAAACCCAAACAATCCATCTCTTGCTCTTCTTCTTCATCTGATTCGCGTAATACAAACTGTTGGTTCCTCCACTCACATAGCTTCCTGCGTTAGCCACATTAGCTTCAATATCATCAATTCGATCTCCTTGCGTCTCAACAAGAACAGCCATATCGAGGAACACTTGGTGAAGCCTGTTGAGACTCTTCTTAATATCATTCACTGCTTCGTGCCTCTCTTTCGTCTTCAAATCCATCTCTGGTTCCACTTCAAACGTGTTAACAACAACAGATCCAGATCCTCCTCCTCCTCCGGATATCATCTTCTCCATTTCCTCATCACTCGCTTCTTCTCCCGTCGCTAAAAAGTACTTCCGTTTCAGATCTTCTCTGTAATCAGCGAAGATTCTCTCCCTCAATCGCTGAAATTCGCTCATAATTTCTCTCAATTTCGCCCTAATCCCATTGGTTATCGAAACCCGAGTCCTATCCACGCACGATCCTTCCTTGAAACTCTCGGAGATTTTCCGATTCGCGGCGTTGCTCTTCTCGATGGTCTCGATTAGGGTTTTGACTGTGTTGGCTTTGCGAGAGACTGAGACGATGTTCGATTCCATTCTGTCTCTTAATCCACGGAGGATTTTGTTGCTGTGAGTTGATTTTGACTCTTCGTTTAGGTTCTGGAGATCGAGTAAGAGATTAGTGATCTCTTCAATTAGGGTTTTGACGGATTCGATTTCTTGGAAGAAACCAGAAAGGTTTTGTTCGTCGGCAGGGCTGAAATTGAAATCGAGTAATTCTTCTTCGCCTTTCTCCAAATCGCGATCCGATTCCATATCTTTCCTCGCTTGTTTCTTCAATTCCACATAACTTAAGAACGATTTCGTCATCAGATCATTCATTTGTCCCAGAAACCCTAAAAAAGGAAAAAAAAAACTGAGATTCACGAAGCGGAAACAAAAATTAAATTGATGAAGAATCGAACAAAAGGAAAGAGAGACGAGGAAGAGATCAATACTGTATTCAAATTGTAGAAATCAGAGTAAGATCTTCGTTATCTGAAACGGGATGTTTCAGTTCTCCGAGAAAAAAAGAACTAGAAAGAAACACAAAAGCGATTCAACAATGGTTGAGAGTAACGATAATGAGAAAGAAGGAGATGAAATTACCAACGAAAGTTCTTGCTGCACAAGGAAATCGCTTCTTTCTCTCTTCCTCTCTCTGCGTTCCGTTATGATCAGAATGAATGATTTCAAATTTTGAAGAGAAGAAAGCGAAGGGGGGGAAGTTATAAAGAGAATCTACAAGAATCCGATTCTTCAGTTTCACAGTTATATTCAAAAAAAAAAAAAAAAAAAATCCGTCCTTTGATCACAAAAATAGCCGTTGCTTTAGAAAAACGTTTCTGTTCCGCTTGAGCCTCAAGCTCAAACGTCGGCGTTTCGAAACTCATGATAGCATACAGACAAAACGACACCGTTTCGGTTATAGGAATACAAAGCCTCTTGCTTTAGTATACACACAAAACGACTTCGTTTCGGTTATAGGAATACAAAGCCTCTTGCTTTAGCATACACACAAAACGACCCCTGTTTCACCCAATTTACATCATTTCCTTGATTTGATTAATCTTGTTATGAATACAAAAACGTATATAAAATTACAAAGAAAGTTGACATTTCAATTACTCATAATGACATACACTAAAAACGACACCGTTTCAATCGAAGGAATGCATAGCCCTCGTTCTTGATTTGATCTGTTTCAGCCAATTTACAGCATTTTCCAAGATTTGATTTATGAATACACAAACGTATAAAAATTACAAACAAAGTTGATATTACACATTAAGTTCATTTTGCTCCTTCTTCTTCCGCCGCTTGTTTTTGTTTCTCAGCTTTCTCTGCCTCCAACTTCCTCAAAGTACTTGAACTTATCTTATCTCCACTTAATCCATCTGAAACTATATCCACAACTTCGATCTGCACAAGCATATCACAAGTTAAAAGATTGGTCTAAGAAAGAAACTAGGTTTTGAAGAGATAACCTTAAGTTGAGAAAGGCCTCTTTCAGATCTTTTCCTGTTAACAGACAAGCCACCAGGTAAAGTCTCTTTGCTGACAACAATAGCTTCCAAAGTTTCATCGATGATTGAAGGACCATATGGGTCAATGATAGGTTCGGCTTGTACAACTAGCTCGGGCTTTATAGACTACACAAGTAGTACAAGGAAAAGAGTCAAGAAGAGACTATTCAAATGCCACATTCTGCTGCAAATTATTACCTTAACATAGCTCTCCACATTACGCATCCTTTCTTTAATGGGTTGTATCATTTCAGAGAACTGTAAACAGAGGATATATAAGAGCTGATCAACATATTTACAGATTTGCAGCTTAAAAATCATACAACGATACGGTTCCAACTCCAAAATCAGTAAAAACAACTAAGCTTTAACTACATAAGAACAAGGGTAACATTTTCAAACTTGCAGCTTTAAATCACACAAGGATATCTGATATAGATCCAACTTCAAATCAATTCAAGCAACTCATACATAAGATATCGATTTCATAGGACTATGAGTTCTAAAGTTGAAAAAAACGAATTATATGATGGATCAATCAGTGATAAGGGAAAGTACCAACGAATCAAAGCGAAATTGAAGGTTTGGTAGCTTACTTTCTTGTTCGTCAACATTGGGCCTTCACATACTCCCACAACTAATCGATCTCTGGCCAGCTCCGCCGCCGCCTGATTTATCCCTCCGCCACCACAATAATTTGATAATTACTTGAATAATCAAAAACCCTAGGTTGAAATCGAAGACAGAAAACCCAATTACCTTGAGGAAAATTCGATGGCCATCGTGCAATCGATCGAACGTACCTCCGAGAACGACAGCGCCGAACGAATTCGCCGGGGACATCGTTGAATCTTCCGGAGCTGCCATTTTCGAAGATCACAATACGAGTCAACGAATTTCGCTTTTACCTCATTTTTTCCCGGTTGAACTGGTTTTGGTTAATATATATGTCAAAGATAACGAACCGGTCGGTTCAGCTTAACTCTTACTCACCGGTTTTTTAAACTAATCAAAACACAGAATTGAGCACCTTCAACAAACTCAAGGTCCATTAAAATATAATAAAAATAAAAATAAATAATAAGTTAGCAAAGTTTGTTGTCGCAACTCGCAAGTGTTGATAGTGTTGTCTTTGAAACTCATAACAAATGATGTAACAACTCAACAAGTTTAATAAAAAAAATCTGTTTTTTTGGGAAAAAAAAAAAGAAAATAAATAATAAAGATTTTAATTAAAATAGTTGAAAACCGATTCTTTGAGACATCTTTAGAAACACTTTTAATGACACATGTTCATTTATGATTAGTTTAGAAATTTTGGACAAAACAAATCACACTTTAATTTATAATAAAAAGTATTAAGTTTATATGTTAATATTTTTGATTAATTTTTTTTATAAATCATAAAATAAAATTATCTATCTATCAAATTCTATTATGCATAAGTTATATTTATATACATTAATAATTTTTCATTAACACTAATTAAGGTTACTAAAATAATTTAATTTGGGGTTTTTAGTGTTAATACAAAATTATTAGATATTTAAAAGAATTTTTAGTGTTAATACAAATTTATTAGATATTTAGATAATTAGATATTATTAGAAAATTTATAAAAAAAGTTTGCACTCGTGTTTCAGGAGAAGATATTGTAACGACGGATAAATAGGCTACTCTTAAAAAATATATGAAATCTTTGATTGAGTTAAGAGATGAGAAAAGGGATTGTTACTTGTAATTGATGATGCAGATGTCTTTCTATATGAGTAAGCTTTTATAAACTAGACATTTTTGCTTGTGATTGCTGCTATATTATGTTTGAAAATAATTTATATCCATTGGTGATTGTTGCCGTGAGAATCAAACCTAACGAAGTGTTATAAAAAGTGTAAACCCAAGTCTAATGTAGTGCTATAAACGTTATAAACTCAAGTCCAACGTAGTGTTATAAATGTTTTGTTATATATAACCATTGGATTGTCGCGAGAAGTCATTTTAGTGTTGCTTACAAATAAAATAGAGACTCTACACTGATGATGGAGCACAAGAATTCAAAAGAAAATAATTTGTTGTTTATGTAATTTGTTATATGATCATACAATTTATAATGTTTTATTTAAGTATTATTAGTTCATATAATCATGTTACCATCCAGTCAAAGTTAAAAAAAATATTCTCATATTTTAGAAAAAAAATAAACATTGTATCTCAAATCTTATTTTTTATCTTAACAAAGTCAATAAAAGAAAAATTTCAACCTAAAGAAAAATTAAGCAACTTATAGTTTCAAATAGAAATATATATAATCAAAAATACAAAAAATTCAAAGTGGATAAATTGACTATAATCAGAGTAAATGGATATTAAATTCACATTTGCAAACTCTTTTCTTAAGCAAATACGATATTAAATTACTCGATTGCAATCTGTGTAGAGAATATGTATATTTGTGACTATTCATGTTATTGGATCTCATTTAAAACCATACTCGATGTATGTGTTTAAGTAAACTTACTTTGTACCAATTTCACACCTGCTTCTTAGTTAATACTCTCTCCGTTCCTTCCTAAAATGTATATTCTAATATTTTCACACATTTTAAGAAATAAATAACACTGTCAAAGTTACCCTCCTTTTAATGTAAGAAATAAATACAATGTCAATTAATTGTTTTAAGTTCACACCAATATTTGCTTTGGAAATATAATACTTGTATTTTTTTTTAAACAAATTATTTTTTCTAAAACATATGTACATCTTAATAGAGTGGAGGGAGTAAAAAGTATCTCCGCAAAATATATTTGTAATTATAATCGTTATAACAATGATACAAACTGTATAATAACACTAACATTGGGGTACTTCGAAATTCACCAGGGGTTGATGACAATTTAAGGTAAACGATTAAAAGTAATAAAACTAACAATTAAAAACCATTCGGACACAAAACATTGTCGTAGTATGGGCATCAGTATCTATTATGAAAACCTAATTATCACATTCCGGTCTCAAATCAGCCAACATTCATTAATTAGTTGGGTAAGTTCACCTATGCTTCTTTCAAAATTCACGCAATAGAAGGTTGTACGAATTTGTTTGAAAGAAATAAAATTATCTCGGAGTCTCCTAGACTCTCTATGATTCAAAAACAAGGATTCTAAAAAGATTCACTTCCAGATCATTATTCAGTAAGACAAAAACAAGGATTCTAAAAAGATGTATGTTGTCAAAGTCAAAGTGTTTGCTGTTTTGTTGGCGTGAAGCAGTGTTGCAAGAAGTTATGAAGCTGTGAGGTGTACAAGTCAGGAAAGTTCCGGTAGTGATCAACATGAGGAGATAACTTGAAATTGAAAGAGTGTACATTTCTTCCCATCTTTTGTTGTTCTTGGATCCGGAGCTCTACGGAATGAGACGGAACAACTTTGTCTCCAGAGCTATAAAGATAAAGTTGAGGACATGAAGGATGGTTCTCATTGAGTTTGTGTATGATTTTCATTAGCCTCCTACAAACACAAAACAATAACTCAGATTAACCTAACCAGTCTTTTTGATATGAGACATAATGAGTACAAACAAACAAGATACAGATGAGTGTGAAGCTTACGTGTTAACGTCAGGGAGGTTTAAGAGGATAGGGAAGAGTTTCTCTAGAGATGATAACATCATGCTCTCGATTCCTAAAGGTGAGTTTGAAGCTTCGTCGTCTTCTTTTATAGGTTCAGTGTTTATGGTTGAGCTACGCTTCTTCAGTATAGCAGCAGTAAACCCAGCTGCCCAAATCTGCAAGATAACATAATACATTGTTCATCTATACAATAATTTCCCAAAGAGAAACGATAAAGATGTGTATACAGATCTATACAAACCTTTGTATCTAAAGGATCTGCTCCTCCTGAGTCGATGATACAGCCTTTAATCTTTTCTACTAGTTCTTGTTTACCTACGAAGCTCTCAAGCAATGCACCATAGCTGCCAATAGAAATCATAAGTTAGAACCTAAGTAAAACGCTCCTCAAGCTTAAACTAATCAACACCAAATTCATCATCATCACATTAGCGAACAGAGTAATACATAGATGAAGGATTTTGCTTCCATCAACCTACACAAGCCAACCAGTGTTGCTGAAACTGTGGAACACCAAGCATTTTTCTCTACCGTCGTCTTCTTTCTCCGATACCCAGTTGACCAATTCATTACCAAATTCGTTTATTCTTCGTTCGAGCCTCCGACCAAGATCAAGCCGAATCAAATCCCTAACGTCGACGGTGAAAGTGACGGCGTTAATTCCCCTGGAGTTATACCACTCGACGTATCTCCTAAGGTGTTTAGCTTTCGCTCCTAACCAACCGAGGAGAACAACCGTTGTTTCTTTCCCGTTTCCACAGAATATCGTCGCGTTTCCTCCTCCGTTAACGCTCCGTGGAGCTCGGTTCCAAACGGCGACACCGTCGTTCGGTTCGGATCGGAATGGGTTGGCGTGAACGGCGGAATTCTCGAGGTTAAAACTCGACGATAAGGAGAAGAGAGATTTATAGCGATTCGAATTCGGGGGAAGCGAAGAGCACCGTATACGAGCGGCGGAGATTGAGGATTCCCGGGAAACAGCATTGTGTAAGGAAAAACAAAGCTGATTCGTAGATTTGATTGAACGAGGATCCGATCTTACGCTGATTTTGCTGATAAGGAGACGACGACTCAGAGGATAAGTAGTGAAGAATCTTGTTGTTGCTTCCATGGCGGATTATGGAACGATATCAGAGAAAGGAAAGAGTTCTTCCCGTAATTCGAAATCGACGATGTTAAGTGAACCAGATGATCTGTAGAAGAATGGATTTGGATTTTCATGAATAAAATATCTGAAAAGAAAAAGGACGAATTAAATTCTCCGAAAAAAAGAGAAAAACGACAAAAAAAAAAAAAATCATTTTTAGGAAATCAAACACTCCGTCTGACTCAGCGGCTTCGTTTTTTTGTTGCTATTTGGTTTTGCGTTCACTAGGCTGTTTCACAATAAATGTACAAAGTTTGAAATGTTCTCTATTTTGATGGTTTGAACAGAGATCAATTGTTCCATTTGAAACAGTTTAGGTCTCTAAGGACTCATCAGTGTTGCACTCAGGAGCTTCGCTAGAAAATTTGTAGATGCAGGTAGAACACAACAAGAATCTAATGCTATATATAAATCAAGCTTCAAATTCATTTAGAAGTACAATGTAACACAAGGAAAGCTGGAAACTCTAACGTAAGAGAGATTTCTCAGTTCTATTAAGCTTCAAGAACCTTGTTTTCGTTGTACAATTTACATTTGACATTGTTCACTTTGTTTGTATCCTTTCTCCATTGGCATGGCCCTAACTTAAACGTGTTACACATCAGTACCTGGTCAATGATTTGACAATTGAGTCAGTTTTTCATCTCACTGAGATGGATTGCTGCTACTGGGCTTATCATTTCCACCATACCTCTGTCAAAACAAAAAAAAACAGCACAATCTTATGTTCAGGACTCTTCTTTAAGTAGAGATTCAAGCTATCGAATACAAATCTGGAAACTGTGAGCAAGAACCTTACCTTCTTTCTAAAGTCGAAAGGAAAGTATCTATACTTGAACATATGCACGATCAAGCGTTTCATAGTGAGGAAATACAGAAATAGCCAGTAGCATAACAGGATGGGCCAAAACACAGGCACGTCGAAGAAGGAGAAGAAAGTCATGACAAATGCAACAACAAAGGCTTTTGTGGCTGCGTACCTGAATTCAATTGAATTTAGAAAGAAGTCAAACCTAAAGCAGATCATCAATTGAATTTGTCTCCATCAACAAAAAGTAAGGGAAAATTACCAGAACTTGAACTCGGGAAGACGACGAACAAAGGGCTTGTATTCATCGGAATCTTCGGTGGGCAAAGAAGCAGCATCGAAGGCTTCGAGCTCTGGATCGACTTTCGGAGAGAGGAAACCGATCAAGAGGTTTAAGATGTAAGTGGCGAGACCATAAGAAACGACGAAGAATCCATAAGCATAGTAAACTCTCGAGATGTAGATCACGGCTGCGACCAAAGTAATCAGCCATCTTCGAACCAGGTGAGGGGCCGATCTGTCGAGGTAATTCTGAAATGACCTTGAGAAATTGATTCTCCATCTCGCAAGCGGTGAAGGAACAATAGTGTCTCCGTCACCTTCGTTTCCTGATTCGTCCTCCATGAAATTGCCACAAAATCTACTTTTAATCACTGATCAGATCGATGGTCTCCGAGTTGAACAGGAAAACAAAACCGACTCAAAACGCAACCCTTAAAGAATCGACTCAAAACGCGATGGTGTTGAACCAATCGACTAGGAAAATTTACCAAGCACCGTTTTGGCGGAAGGTAAAGTAAGCCGAGATGACGCATCAACGCGTTTACTTTATACACGACACGTGGCGCGGTTTAAGATGCTCCTTCCGGAGCCTAGCATGTTGGGTTTCATTTCATATGCCTTGAGCCCATTTGCCTAAGGTTCTTGCATCTATTGCTAATATATCAACATGAGAATTCGTGTCTTTTTTATGTCTGAAAGCATAACCCTTTGGAGTAGCCAATGAGAGTGTATCTTCAACGATGTGGGACTCTCTTGACTTGATAACTTGGTCAATGAGCTTGCAAATCTGTTGTGAATCCAACTAGAAAGTAACCTTATTATACCTTAAGGGAGAGAGATATGTTACCCCCATTGTACATCGCTAGAGCGGTAGAGCCTCTATTTCTGCTGCAGTGGTTGTGGCACGAAAGATGAGATTGTGGATTCATCAAAATCCAGCCAATGTTGGTGTTTTACTCTAATAGCTATCCATGAAGCTATTAGAGATATCAGAGTATATCTCGTTTCATGTATATCATTTATTGTATTGGTCTATCACTCTTGAGTTTCTCTAGATTTACTCTCTAGATCCATCTATTGTACTCTATATATTGTGGCTCTCTATGCCCTAATGAATCAATGGAGATTACCTAATCTAACATGGTATCAGAGCTAAGGCTTAAAAACCCTAGCCGTTCTTTTCTTCTCTCTTCTTTCTTTCTCTCGACACTCTCTTCGTATCTCTTCTTCTTCTCAATTCTCCTCCTCTCTTCTTCGTCTTTATTCTCAATTTCAATCACACGATGACTCTCCTTCGATCAAACTCACTTTAATCTCTATAACTTTTAAGCCTTCATGGCTTCACTTCGAATTTAAAAGATGAATATTCTTATTTATTTTCTCTAAACCCTAATCGGCGCTTCTTGCCGTTTCATCTTTGATCTCTTCTCTCTTTCTCATCACTCTCCTCACTATTTGCTCTATGATTCTATTCCGAAAAATCCCTCTTATCTCTCCACATATCTATGAATCTTTCGTTCTTTTTTTTTTTTTCCCGCTCCCTTTGCCGCGATTTTTGCTCTCGATCTGTCTCCGCTGCACGCCCTAGCGCCCCCTCTGCTTCAGTCAGTCTCCGCTGCGTGACCTCTTCTCCTCGGCCACCTCTGTTTGCTTCTCTCTTCCACTGCTTTTGTCTGTCGCTGCTTTCGTATGTCGCTGTCTCTTCGTCTTCTCTACCACTTTATTTCTCTTTGTCGCCGCTTCTGTTCCAGTCTTTGCGTCCGCTCACTGGCGCTTCGACTGCGGGGGAGTATTAGAGATATTAGAGTAGATCTCGTTTCATGTATATCATTTATTGTATTGGTCTATAACTCTTGAGTTTCCCTAGGTTTACTCTTTAGATCCATCTATTGTACTCTATATATTGTGGCTCTCTATGCCCTAATGAATCATGGAGATTACCTAATCTAACAGAAGCATCAACATACTATATTAGTTTATCTAATGGATCATTACTTGAATCTGTTATTGAAGTTTGGAAAGCTGGTTGATGTTTAGATATACCTTCATGCTTAGTTGCATTTTTGCAAGGACTTTGGAAATGAGGAATACTCCATTGTTTTCCGTGAAAAATAAGAGTATTTCTAGTCTTCTTAATTTTTCATATTAAATAAGAAAATAACATAAGTCGAAGATTATCATTATATCTTCTCTAATAAAATATGAATATATCCTCTGTTGTAGTATCTTCAAAATGTCCTTAATATAATTTTGGAAGAGGTGTAAGATCTCACACTTCTTTTGAAGGAGACAATGGTTGGTTGTCTCATATGGCAAAGCTTTTCATTGGTAAGGTTTCTCTTTAATAGATTTGTAGCAACTCATCGTATGGCATCATAAAGACATCTCCATATGAAATGACAAATTTTAGAAGGATGATTAAGTTTCCAAAAAAATATGTTGAAAGCCTTGTCCTAGATGAGCTTGCGGTTACAAGGCTGAGCATTTTATTCCTAGGATTTGGAAGTCTTTTGTAACAATGAATAGACATTTTCTTCTTAAGATTTAGAGATCTTTTGTAACAATGAATTGCCTTACTATATAGACACTATATCTATTTTGGATCCATAAAGTTAGATCATGGTGGTGGAAGGTTTAATGTTTTTTTTAATTGAAATGTATTATATTATAAATAATTATTTAAATTTTTTATTAAATTATTTTATCGAATTACACTATTTAACGACTTCAATGCTACCAATCAAACTTTATTTTCAACCGACCTTTGTTACTTTTCCAACTGTTAGACTCTTCATGTTTCTCTGCAACTACTCGAATTTAACCTTTTTATACACCAATTTGTATATCCATTTTAATATGTATACATGCAAAGTTTCAAACACCTCTTTTATTGGGTGTTGTAAACACCATTTCCAAACAAGGAAAACAATATCTTACAATTCGTTTCAACTGTTATCTCAAACATCAATCCAAATAATTTTTTACAAATGTATGCCTTGATTAGTAGCATTTGAAGCAGTTCGTTTCCAAATGTACATTTAAATGCAACCAATCTGACCTTAATGCACACAAAGGAAGAACCCCAAAAGTTTTTGAGATCTTTTATATATAGTTTTTATCTTTATTGATTCATTTATCTTAAGAAAATAAGGAATGGTTGCCAAAAAAACAAAAAATTAGGAATTAATGTAAAGGAAAGTGCCTAATTCTCAGGACACGCGTCGCGTATCGATTTGATCGTCAGATGCTTTTTGGCGAATCAATGTGGCCCTTTTTCTCTTCCTTCGATTAAAAGGTACACACACAAAGGGCCTATTTTAGAAAGAAATTTAATATCCCGAAAGAGTAAACTACATCCGTCGGATTATTTCCCTTACGAATTCAACGTACACGATTCATCGTAGAATTGACGATGAACAACAACCAAGGAATATATGACGTCAGCGTCTCCTTCCTTCAACGTCCATAAAGAAGCGCCAGAAGAACTCACACTCACACGAATAGTGTACTGAAACTGCTAACGTTTGTTGTTTTCCTCTCTATATAAACAAGCGGCACAAAAAAAAAGAAGAGAAGCGTTGCGGCATCTATTCTTCGGTTGCGCGATTGAACCTTGAAATTGCATCTGTAAGATCATCTTTTCCTTTTCTGTTTCATTAGAAATCCGTTGATTCGTCACTTTTGTTTATCCTCTTGCTGTTAATGGTGCTCGATTTTCATTCCGACTTGTTGAATCTGAGCAGTTTCGCTGATTTGCGTTTTCCTGTCGGTTTCTTTTCGTTTTAAGCGCCGGGAACTTGGATTGTTCTTCGCATATGATCGATCTGTCGATTTCATCTATGCGATTGTTTTGAATGATATCAGATTTTCGCCACTGTTCAGTTTTGCCGATTGATAGCTAAGTACAGGTTAATGTAGTGATTCGAGTGTTTGATTTGTAATTACATAAATTCGAGGATGGATCTACGTTCTTTGAAATCTATGATATATTCAGCCTCTCGATTGATTCCTAGATGATATCTAGTTGCATTAGAACAGTGATTGATATGGGTGCTATATTTCTACTGTTTAGGCGATTGGATTCTACAGTGATTTGTTGTTTTTTCCCTCTGGTTATTGTACGAATTGTTCAGTAGTGAGGATAAGTTATATGGCTTGTTATTGAGTTTAGTATGCTTGAAGGACTCACCTAACGCTTATGTTTTTGTATTGAGTTTATAGTGGACATTCGATATGGCTGATAACAACAATGAAGGAAGTGCCAAGCCCTATGCTTCCTCTCTCAGGAACCCTGGTGTTACCCTTAACGAGAGAAACTTTGCAGCCTTCACACACAGACAAGCTGCTGCTCATCCATGGCATGACTTGGAGATTGGTACGCTTATCTTGTGATTGATGAAGTCTCCTTTCTTATTGATTCATATGAGTGGCATCTATCCTTGTTATGAGATTTGAGTTGTTTGCATTGCTGCAATGAGAGTTTCCCTTGGATGGCTAAACGTTAAGAGTGTTTGTCTGTTGAATCTTGTAGGTCCAGAAGCTCCTGCTGTTTTCAACTGTGTAAGCTTATTCTCCGTTTGTTGTGCACAAGATTAGATCATCTCGAGAGCTATAAATGAGTTTGAATATTCATCAGGTTGTTGAGATTAGCAAAGGTGGTAAGGTGAAATACGAGCTAGACAAGACCAGTGGCCTTATTAAGGTAAAGTGTATTTACATGATTGCATTTGGATCTTTTTTCTGATCCCTCATATCCTTGTTTACTTCTGTGGTGCATATATGTATACGTCTTTTTTGCTGGATAAAGATGCTTCATCTTAAGTTTCAGAAAGAAGAAAAGATCTGATCAGAGAATGTTTTTTTCTTTCTCCCTGTCTAGGTTGATCGTGTGCTCTACTCATCCATTGTGTACCCTCACAACTACGGTTTCATTCCTCGAACCATTTGTGAAGACAGTGATCCAATCGATGTCCTGGTTCTGATGCAGGTTCTTGCTCTCTCCTCATCTTTAGCATCATGTTCACTGAATCTTGATATACAACTTCTTGATGAATGCTAACTAATTGTGCAGGAGCCTGTGCTAACGGGATCATTCCTCCGTGCTCGTGCTATTGGTTTGATGCCCATGATTGATCAGGTAACAACCCATTAAACCTAATTCTATCTTTGTGTCATGTATTATTATCTTAGTAAAAATCAGGAATCATCTTCTTGTTCTGAAACTTGTAGGGTGAAAAAGACGACAAGATAATTGCAGTATGTGCTGATGATCCTGAGTTCCGTCACTACAGAGACATCAAAGAGCTTCCTCCTCACCGTCTAGCTGAAATCAAACGCTTCTTCGAGGACTGTATCCACAAAATTAACATCTCATACTGCATTTGCTTTCAGTTTTTACAGTTTGTTTCTAGTTTTCACTTAACACAAAACTTATAGACAAAAAGAACGAGAACAAGAAAGTCGCCGTTGAAGGTTTCCTTCCTGCTGAAGCTGCCATAGACGCAATTAAGGACTCCATGTAAGTTCCTTTTATCCAAAACAACTAAAGTTATCGTAACTACAACGATTAATAATGTATGGTTTTGAAACGCAGGGATCTTTACGCAGCATACATCAAAGCTGGTCTGCAGCGCTAATCAACGAACCGGTTGGTGACCGGTTCCTCTCGGTTTACTTTGATTTCATTATCATTGAAGCCTTCTTATACTTCTATGCAAACAAAAAAAAACAAAAAACATTCACTTGGTGCATTTGTTTACACCAAAATACTCTGTCGAAATGATGATAACGATGAGAACAATTCCAGCTTTTTTTTTAACCCCAAAATTTTGTTTAATTCTGTTTTTTTGCAAACATCATCAAAAGTAAAATTCATTGCATTGCATTAAAGAAAATGAAAAAAAAAAAAAAGACTTAAGCAGCTACTCGGGCTTTCTTCTTCTTAGTCTTCTTGTAGTTCTTATGCCAGGTCTTATAAGTGCCCTTAGTCTTCTTAGAGCTCTTATTATTAGATGTCTTCGTCTCAGGATCTGTGATTTCGTCTGCTGCATCATCCTCATCATCATCTTTGTCTCCTTTTATATCAAACAGATCATCTTCTTCCTCTTCTTCAGAACTAAACACAAAATCCTCCACAACGTCATCATCTCCTGCACCTTCCTCATTTTGTTTCTTGTCTGTTTTATCACTCTTCCTCTTCCTTTTCTTCTTTTTCGTCTTCTCCACTAACACCTCTTTTTCTCTGTCAATTACACAATTCACATTAGGTTAAAATCATAACGTATCTGACATTTACGCAAGAGGAAGAGAATAGAGAGACATACTTGGAGTCAATTCCAGGTAACCATGAGGAACTGAAAGCTGCAGCACCCTTTTCGTTTCGATCAGCTTCATCTTCTTCTTCTTCATCATCACTGCTTGGTGCGTTTTTCCCAAACACAGCTGAGTTCTCTCCCACAATAACACTAAGAGAAACCAGACAGATTATTACCAAAACACAAGCAGTCCAAAAAAGAAAATGATCAAATTTAAAAAAGGAATGTAAAAACGCACTCTGATTCCACCAGTGATTCATTTCTTTGCTTGGCTCTTTGACGGATAATCTCTGCGTATTGCGATAGAGGGCTTAACCCTTTCTTCTTATCATCCTGAACGCAAGAACAGACATTCAGAACAAGATGTATAAAATGCTCATCTGAGAGTTCCAGAGAAGAGAAACAAGTTATTAAACCTCAAGGAATGATGCAGCAGAAGGCTCATTAGGTAGAAAACTAATTAAGGCTCTCTTTTTGTTGACAAACTCTGAGTTAGCTTCAATCTGAAGAGATAAAAATCAAAAGAGACATCAATAATAGCCAATTGAAATTACAAAAATACACTTAAGCTCAAGGTACCTGGCTAATGAGTTGCTTCATTTCTTTTCTAAACCTCTCAGCTTTAGTTAACTTGCAAAAGCTACGTAGCCTTGTGGTAGGAATAAACGATAACTCAAAGAAAGCAACGGAGTAACTCCACTGAGACAAATGCTCCACAAGCTCCTCCACTACAGAATAAACACATGCCTCCTGAAACGCTCTTGTCTTCACTGCCGGTTTACTTACCTTGAGTAGTGTACGTAAATCGACACCTTTGCCAACACCTCCAGTGGGAGGTTTATTAAGCTCTTTCATGTCTAACATGTCAACAAGAAGCGTTGAGACCGGTATAAAGGTACCGGTGGAAGCAGCAATCCGGTTTAGCATACTAACACATCTTAGTCTAAGTGGAATATAACGAGCAGTTGGTACAAGTCTTGCTACACCAGATATTATTTGAGCTAGTGGATAAGCAACTGCTCTAAGTGCAGTCTGAGAACTGTAAGCACAAACAGCTCCAGTCCATAGCTCAAGACAATGAATAAACTTCCATTGATACACTTTCCTAAACGCTTCCTGTAAAAAAAGAAACAACCAAATGTAAATAAAGAGTTGAAAGAACTTTCACCACATGTTACTGTTAAACGCTTACTTTTGTTTTTGTGTTAAGAGCTTCACGCAGAATCATTGCTAATTGACGTATGAAGACAAAAGCATGCTGATATGAAGCAGAGATATCAGTGCCGAGAAGCTCAATGACACAACCACCAAGAAACGAGATATGCTGTAATTGAACAGCATTCACAAACTGGCAATTCAACACATATGCTTTGTATATTCCCTTGACGCAGTCATCCACACAGTCAGATCCAAGTCGTAAACATAAATCTCTCAGGAACAAGAGCGAAACAACAGAGAGCGCTTTGTTACCGGTTCCCCAGAAATGAAGTGCAACCTAAAATGGAACAAGAAACAATGAGCAAACGAAACCATAAACGATATGAAACACAAAAAAATGTGAATGTACCTTAATATATTTCCTTAAGAGGCTTGGAAAAGCAGTTAGAAAGACTGCTGAGTGCTTAAGTCGACGAAGAGTAAACGTAATCATTCCTGTGTCAGTCATCTGGTTCAGAACATGAAGGGAATTTCCAAGATAAGATTTGACCAAATGATTGTAATTCTTCCATGGCCTTGTGTTTGTCACTTCCAATATAGTCTCTTTCATTCCTCCAGTTGCAGGAAGCCTTAAGAGCTTACGAAGAATCCCATCCATTTCATTCAGAACAAAACTCATAATCTTGTTAAACACAGCACTCGACATAACGCTAAACTTATTCGTTTGATCGTCTCCAGTATCATCACCATAGTGACAAGCAGTTCTATAAGCTCTCAAGATAGAACGCACTGCACCTAGCTTCGCATCTTCTCTGATTGATTTACACCATGTATCAACCATCGATAGTGTGATCGTTTTCTGCTCTGTTACTTTCTTTGGGGTTTCTTCTTCTTCAACACTTTGCTTTTCAGTTTCTTCCAAGTCAGTATCAGCTTCAACATCAGCGTCTTCCTTAAATTCGGTAGCATCAAACTTTAGAAGCCCTTCATCATGTTCTTTCATGTATTCATAAAAATCAGCTTGCTGCATTAAGAAATTCATCTCTAAGTTAAAAAAAAAAAAAAACTCAAGTTTCCACAATTGTAAATCAACAAAACGAAATGACTCACTGTTTCTTTAAGCCTCTTAAGTTGTTCCTCATGTTCCTCAGCTTCTGCTTTCTTAGATTTCACCTTTTTAACACGCTTTTTATCGCTCTTATGATCCTTTGCTATATCATCTACATTCAAATCCACGAAGAAACTTCAATAAACAATCTAAATCCTTTTTTGGCTGCATAAAGACTAAGGAAAAAGTTTTTTTTTACCTGTGGTACCCATTTCTTAATACACCACTCCGGAAAATCACCTGCAATCAAAACCATCAATGGCAATAAGAAACAAAATTAAGTAAGAGTCAAACTTAACAGACACAGTTAGAGAACCTGAGCACAGAATGATGATAAATTCAATGAGAGAAACAGAAAAAAAAACGCAGATTCTAGAAATCAAACAGGAATCGCGTCGGCGAGAGGAAGAAAACTTTCGACGGTGACAATAACAAAGAGGTTTTAATTACTTGAATCAATAATTGCGATTGGAAGGATTATGTAAACCGGACCCTAGTAGTTGCATATTCGACTTGAATCAATCAACACAAACTATTGAAGAACACGGACAGAATCGACGGTTCGCGAACACAATCATGAAGGAACAGAGAGCAAACAGAGCTTTAAGGAAAACAGAGAGACGCGTAAACTAGATACCTGCGATTCCCAGAGACGAAAGCTGTGTGAGGTTGTCGGAGTCGCCGAGCGTGAAGTGAAAGTGTCTAGGGTTTATGTTGTGGGTTTCAAAATCTCATCACCCACAAGTTTGACCCGTCAACAAATCGGGTTTAACCAAAAATCAATTAACTATATCATATTATTATTTACTAGACCGGTGGTTCTAAAATACGCGCTATATGCTACATGCCAAAAACGTATATGAAAATTATACGATGGATGTATTTTGTAAAAGAAAAAACTATAAACATAATTATCTAATAATTATACATATATAATCAATTTTACAGTAAAATCAATTTTACATTAAAAGTAAACAGAAAAATAATATCAACAATAACTATTATAAAATTACGTGGAAAGATTTTGATCCAACTATAGATTTGGGATGGGTGTATTTTAAAGATATCAATTAGGTGATATTTATGGAAGTAAGGTATCAACACTGATCTCTCTCACCTCTTTATTCAGAGATGGAAGCATTGTTTTGGGCTATGCAGAATATCATATATAAAAGGATTGATTGTCAAGTATCCGAAACAGATTGTACAGAGTTGGTCCTAATGGTGCAGTCACCTGAGAAATGGTCCGCTTTCTCCAATTTACTCGATGAGTTTGGTAGGCTCCGAGATCAATTTTCTTCCTTTACTATTTCTTGTATTTCTCGTCTTTGTAATACTATGGCCGATTGTTTGGCTCGGCTATCTCGATTTTCATATTACTCATAGGTAAACTCTACACTTCCTATTTGGATTACCAATAGAATAGGGAGTTGTATTTTAATTAATGTTTGGTTGGAAAAAAAAAAAAAAAACTACGTGGATTTATAGTTTAATATTTTATAATATGTGACTAAAAACCTAGAAACGTAAAAGTGACAAACAAATTAAATCATATGTTAAATAAGATAAAGATTAAGAATGCTAATGTAAAACTACCGAAAGAAAATTAATTATTTTGATTGTCCTAACTTTAATATTAATTATTTTTCAAATAAATATATATTCCTATTTTTATTGAAATTACGTTTAATTTTTTATTATTAACTAATATATATATATAATATATATATTCAAAATGTTGATAAAATGAGTCTCATATTCCCATTAAGTTAGATTTTTTATTTACAGCATTTCACTTTCTTTATATTTTTTGAATGGACATATTAGTTTTTATTACTGAATTATATGCATTCATCACTTAGTTATTTGTATAAAACTGAGAAATTATACTTATTTTTTCTTTATTATATTTTTTTTGTCATAATCTATTTCCTTAACACTTATAAATTAATTATAATTCCTTAAACTCATTACTACACTTTCTACCACATAAGGAATAAATATCGGCTATGGATTTGTTAGAGAGTGGAGCACTAATAGAAAGTTTCGACTTAGGCATGAAATTCGTGGAGCAGGAGATCTATAGCCATCTAGTTGCTAAATAGCCATATATTTTGCAGTGGCTATATGGCCATGGATTAGCCACAAATAAATCCTTTGCTATATATAGCTATGGATTAGCCACGAGAAATTAATGGATATTTGAAATATTATTTAGCCACGGGAAATCTGTGGCTAATCAGTTACTATATAATTTTTTGAATTTTTTCGAAATTTCAACATAAAATTTGAATTTTTTGAAATTTAAATCTCACATATAACCACAGATTAGCCACGGGACATCCGTGGCTATATGAAATTTTTGAATTTTATTCGAAATTTCAACATAAAATTTGAATATTTTGAAATTTAAACCTCACATATAGCCACGAATTTTCTGTTATTTCCAATATATAAAGACTAATTGTACTTATAATTATTCTTATTCTTCTTCCTTTTTCTCTTCTTCTTTTATTTCTCATACTAGATTATAACCCGAGCCCGGCTCGGGTATAATATATTCATAAATTCATTATATAATATATTTATAATAATTTATTTTGTATAAAACTAATAGTTAATTTATCATGTAACGTTATTAAAATATTTATATACAAAATACATTGATTTATTAAAATATAACATGTTATTGTATAGTTGTATTTTTCTATTTAATTTGAAAATTAACAACAAAATTATACAATATAAATATACATATGTACAAATTACAGTCTTATTACATCAAATAAATTTAATAACTATGTGACATGATATATTTTATAAATGTAAAGAAGAAAATCATGAATACAACAATATTTTATCATGAATAAAACTATTTTAATACTATTTATAAGTATATAGTATATAGTGATCAAATAATTAGTTAATTAAGAAAAATGAAACTAACCAAAATTGTTTATATTTTTCTTTGAAAATTTATTTAATGACTCATTTTTTTAAAAAAAAGATTAGTTTAAATGTTTTGATTACAATATGAGTCGGGTTACGAAATTATTGAATGGGCTGCAATAAAGTGTTTATGAAATAAGCCTGATTTTAGTTTTTAATGATTGTATTAGTTTTTTGTTGACATGTCCAAATAAAAATATCTCATTGGTTAGTCTCCCCTCAAATTACTCTGAGTGAGACACGTGTCTTACTGTCTTCTCAATTAATATATAGGGGATAATTTCTTTCTCATCTTCTTCATTTCTTCATCAATCCTCCTCCTCCCCCTCCACCGTTAGTTTCCTCCTCCTCTCGTCCTCTACCAGTAATTCTTTTACTCCTCCACCTCCACCTCCTCTTCCTCGTCTGTTACTTCTCCTCCTCCTCCTCCACCGTTATTTTTCCTCCACCTCCTCCTCTTTTTCCTCTCCCTCTTCCCCTTCCTTTGTTAATTTTCATAGTTCTTTTTTTTATTCTCAACCTCGTTCTACACTATTACTCTCGAAAAATTATTTTTAGAAAAATAAAAAACCGAAAACTAAATCTCCCGGAGCCACCACCAAATCTAAATTTTGGTTTTTTAAAATTTTTAATAATTTTGTTTCAATATCCCCGACACAGCCACAAAAAAATCTATGGCTATAAGATCGTGACTATTTTGGCAGTTGCTAATCCGTGGCTATATAGCCACGGTTTTAGTCGCTGCAAAATCCGTGGCTGTATATATCCACAGATTAGTCACTACAAAATTCGTGGCTGTATAGCCACCAATTAGCTATGCCAAAAATCAGTGGCTAATATGTGGCGATATAGCCACGAAATAGCAACTGCCCAAATAGCCACAACCCTACAGCAGTGGATTTTTTCTATATCCACGAACTTTTTCGTGGCTATTTTCATAATTCTACTAGTAAAGGGTTTTTTGAACCAACCGTAGAGTAGAACACAATACAATGCTGATGAATGTCTTCCATGTTTACCAACACTATATCGTTCCCATTAATCATAAAATGGATTTGGTTTCTTGCTATGTGACCCACCATCTTACGAAAGAAGAATGCAGTATTCAAGTGACCACTTGCTACACTTTGTACCTTTGACCTCTGCTTAAAGAAGAATTCTTCCACTTCATCTAATTCATACTATAGTTGAAAAGACTCTTTTCTCTTGTTTGTCACTTTCTGGAGTAGGAGATAACATCAGTTTTTGTTGATAGCTTTGCAGCTTAACTAAAGTTGATGCAATTATTTTTTTCTATGCCAGAGTAAATATCTCGATGTAGCGCTTTCACTGATCCTTTGAACTCTTTTAGCTTTACTGATAGAAAAAACATGTTGGACCTCTACTTCTCGTAGAAATCCAGAGCTAGCTATCATTTCCACAGTTCTTATTTCTCAAAATGTAGTTTGCAAACTTGAAAAACTTCTTGACTGTGGGGACTTGATTTCCTATGATAACACAAAATGAACAACGATCTGAGAAAATAAGATCACCAAAATATCCATTAGACATATGATAGTTGAGTCTCCATATATCGTTTGTAAGGATTATGTCAAGCTTCTTCAACTATAGTGAATCCTCACTTTTGTTCCACCAAGTGAACTGGTTCCCTTTGTAGTCCAAATTAGTCAATTCAGCTGTCTATAGACATTCCCTGAACTCCCTCATGCTCCCTAGCACTTTGCCTATCCGCTGAAGAATCCTCAGAGTTTAATGTTTGATTAAAATCTCCAAGAATCAGCCAAGGCTTCCCTTGAACCACTGAATTCCCAGACAAGTCAACTATCTCATTTATCTCTATTCTCGTATTATGAGCATAAACACCAGAAAACACAATCTTTTCACCTCCATTAGGAATATTAACCAGGCATGTGATCAATTGCACAAATTTGGCCAACATAGAAATGGTGGCCATCAGATCCAATACTATAACGATTCTTCTTATATGCGAGAACTCATAGTTTTTAGTGTAAAGCCAATTAGGGAAAGTCTTCACCAAAAACTTACTATAATTCAAAGACCTAACCATTGTTTCAAGGAGGCTGCCAAAACGGCTCTTTTAGTCCGCAACCACGTTATGAAACTTCATCTTGTAAAGGATTTATTTATTCCACGAACGTTCTAGAAATATATTCCAAAATTCATACTACTACTCATCATAGGTTTTTGGGGCCGTTGTGATGAGGAAATCCAAGCTGACCCGGACCAAGAGGAGGAGTATCCGGCCCAAGGAGTAATCAATGTACCCTTTGTGTCCAAAAAGCCATTGACTAGGGCTGCAGCAAGGAGCTTACACCAAAGGTACAATGGAGTGATCAGGAGGATCGTGGAGCAGCTAGGACATCTAGAACGCACTGGAGAAACTGTCGGCCAAGCCCTTACACCCTTGGCCACCAACTTAGCCGATAAAGACCTTTTGACTACCCAGGACCTCAAACGTCTTCCAGATCATACCAAGTCACATGAAAACCTATGGCCCTGAAAGGAGACTCTTTGGACCACATAATATCAGAAGATGAAGACCTAAGACGACCCGGTGGAGACATAGACCGCAGCGTCCACCATAAGGCCATCGAAGAGCATTTGGCGATCACCTTTGGACAACTATCAATCCACCCAAGACCAGCTATCAACGACCATCCAGGAGAGTTATTTGGGACTCAAGAAGCTTACATTCAGGATGGAATAAGCCAGGACACAACATTTCTGGTTAAAAGCCTTTTGGGCCATTTTACCCCCAAATCGAGCCCAATAAGACAAGTCACTATTTCTTAGCTTTGTTTGGGACGACTACGTGATTAGAAGACTCCAAAGGAGCCAGATTATATCACTTAACTCGTGGCTGGATTGTATTGCTAAGGAGATTCCATTTGAAGACCTTACTGTAAGTGATACTTCACTAAAATCAAGGCCAACGACCATATCATCTTGTTTAATGTTCTTTCCTTTGATTTTCTCTTTAGAACTATTGTCTAGAGTCTTTATAAGCTATGTTAGAAGCATTTGTTTCAGTACCTTTTGATTTTTACAAACCATTTGAGTTTTATTCACTTCTAATAAAGTACTAGTTTTCAATACTTGCTTTGTTAAAACCTTGTTGTAGGAATAGAACAAGTCTTGCTGTAGGAATAAAACAAGTCTTGCTGTATCAATAGCCTTGCCATAGCTATTTTGGTGCCAACAATCCACCTCACTCCATCCCTCCATTAGCCTTCGTTGGTTTTCAACCAACATGAGATCAATAAGTCCTTAGGGTCTAAGGTTTATATCACATTGCTCCTTAGTAACTTCTTCTACCTGCTAGAAAGATGTTTAGTGAAACTATCATCATCTTCTAACTCATCCCCTCCATTCGAAGATTCACACTATTCTTCAGAACCAGAGCACTCATTTACCTCAATGTTGTCTTTATTACCGACAACAATCTTTTTCCCCGTTGTATCAATTTCCTCATCCTTAGAGCATTCACCGTTAGTGTCGTTCCCTATCTTAAACATTGCATTCTTCTTCACAACCCAGCCCTTCATCGGAGCTTCTTCCGAGACTTTTCATTTCCTTTTTGAATCCTTTGGGACATGTATCTTCTCCTTTGTACTTGCCTTCCTAGTCATGTTAGGAACATCTTTCTTACTCTGGAACTTCTTACGAGGGCATTCTTCCGAAGTGTGAATTTTGGACTTTCAAATATTTCACTACACATGAGCTAATAGAAACCTTTTAAGGTTGTGACCAACAAGATTTCAGTTCTCACAGACATGTGGAAGCCACAAACTCGAGACTCCACTCTTGCAGTATGACCTGATTGAAACCTTGCATTTACGTACTCTGGTATCCTCTTTCTAGGGTATATAATAGTATACACCGTCGCCACTTCCATATTCGAAAGACTGAAAGTCTCCATATGACATAATTGAGGGCCACCTACAAGCCCAACAATATGTTCTAATCCTTCTTCATGATAGAATGGCAGAGGAACTTTTCACAACTCTAACCAAATAGGAACAAAAGTTAATTCATGCATCTTGTGTGTGAGTGTTGGCTCCCAATTTGCAATAAACATTGTTTCACTGTCGAAATGCTACATCCAATGTCCCAACACTCTTTTCCTTGTGATTGGATATGGAATCTTAAAGAGAAAAACTTTCTCACTGATTCTGGAGACAAAGATATCACAATATTTGTAGCTCCAGACTCCATTGACAATTGCATACACTGGACCTCGTTGGCCTCCAATTTCTTCTTGTGCCTTTCTATAACCGCATCAGGAATCTGCACACTCCCCCCCCCCTTATTCTAACATGAAAGCTTCACCTTTCTTCATTTTTTGAGTTGGACCTTTTACAAGATCACTCCAACGCAATTTGCTCTTGGGCTCTGCTTTCTTAACTTTGACTACATGATGTGTTGTAGCATCCTTTGAAATAACAGAATCCTCCAAAATATGACATTTTTCCCTCTCCTTCTCCTTTAATCCAGGATCCTCAGTGGAAACTTTAGTTAGCAACAGATCCATGTTTGGAGGTAAGATATCTTCTTTCACGACGAGAGTAGTAGAGGATTCAACAGAGTTTTCTTCCGAATTTTCATTCTCATGAGCAGGTTTAGAACCAGATTTACCTTTCACACCTGGAGAGAGAATCGATTCCTCATGTGAGGAAGATAGAAGCGTGGTCAGAGCCTCTTCACCGGCCTTAGCCACATCATCATCTCGATCCTTGCCGCCTTCAGAATACGTCCCCACATGAGTTTTAAAACACCCAAGAGAGACTCCAGAAGACTCATGATGAGTTTTATGTCATAAAGATGAATTTGATTAGGAATTTCTTTAACGCTAAATTTTCTGAAGTTGTGCATCTATATGAACGTTCTTAAACCTCGTTTGAACGATCGCCTAAGATTTATGTTTTTATATTTTTAAGTGTATATTCAAATTAGCGAACCTTTTAATATTTTCATGTCTACTATGTTCCCAAATTTTATTTTATTGCTATTTTTGTGAATAACTAAAAATAGTAATTTAATATTTGGTTTTATTTATAAATGGAAATTAATCATGAGAAAATAGTTATGAAAAATCATGGGAAATTTGTGAGAAATTTTCGTAGGAACTTGGCAGAAAAATTTCATGAGAAATGTTAGTAGAAAATCAATGAAGATTTCATGGGAAATATATGTGGAAATTTTTGGAAACATTTTCGGGCTTCTTTTTAAAATAGACCCCAAATTGAAGTCAATGACACAACTAGATCCCTCCTTCCAAAACTTTCAAAATGCCTTAAACTACCCTTTCATGCATGTTTTATTCACAATAATACCGCTCTCAGACTTCACCTTTGAAGTCTCAGAGCGCGATTTGAAACAAAATAACCCTCTCAATTATCACGTAATCACGAAAATGCCATCTTCTTCAACCCAACCACCATTACCAACAAAAAATGAGCTCTAAATGCTTCAAACAACCAAATTTAGAGATATTAATGCTCCATATTTGAGCTAAAAGCTTCATTTTCATCAATATCCTCTTCAATTTCATCTATTAAACACTAAAAATCTCGTTTTCAAAAATCATTATTCTTAGATCTTGCGATTTACAATGATTTTTGCATAAATACAACTGGGTTTCTTGGGTATTGGTGGCATACGACGTTCTGGGCCGTTGATGGAGCTCAAAACGAGCTAAAAACGGATCTTGGTAACTTTTTCTTGTTTTTTCCTATTTTTAGATCTGAGTCGCGAGATGAGACTTCATCATGAAGTCTCAATGGTTAACTGGGGTCTAGTTTTGCAATTGACTTTTTTCTTCTGAGACTTCACGATAAAGTCTCCAAATCTCCTTTTGAAACAAAAAAATGAGTTGAGACTTCAGAGATGAAGTCTCCGAGAAGGGGTCTAGTTGTGTAATTGACCGAAGTATGACTTTTTATCGAAAAAGGAGGGTCTATTTTCGCATTTGACCGGAAGTTTGACTTTTCGATGAGACTTCGTTCTGAAACCTCCGCAAAAAGGGGTCTACTTTTGCAATTGACCAACATTGACTTTTGATGAGACTTCACCGGTGAAGTCTCAAATCATCGGAAACTTCGGAGACTTCACCATGAAGTCTGGAATTAAAAAATAAATTATCTTGGTCAAATATAGAACTAGACCCCTTTTTCACGGAGACTTCACGATGAAGTCTCATCGAAAAGTCAAACTCGGTCAATTGCGAAACTAGACCCTACTTTTTTGGAAGACTTCATGGTGAAGTCTCAAAAGGGACGGAGACTTCGTAGGTGAAGTCTCCTACATAATGAGTATTCACCTGTGAAGTCTCATACGTAATGAGACCTCACATGTGAAGTCTCCTAGAAAATTCAAAGTACGGTCAATTGTAAAACTAAACCCTACTTTTGAGGAGACTTCACGATGAAGTCTCAAAAGTGTATGAGACTTCATCATGAAAAAAGTCAAACAATGGTCAATTTCAAAACTAGACCTCTTGTGAGACTTCATGATGAAGTCTCCACTATATCGCGCATTAGACTTCGTGGTGAAGTCTCATATGCTAATTCTAGTAAAATTATAATTTAAGCTTATTTATAATTAGTTATTTTTAATTTCCTTATCTAACATATGTGTTACTAATATCTTTTGACGTTGCATGAGTTTGAGTTGTTTTTGTCGGATAAATATTTTTAAATCATTTTTCTAAACATAATAGATAATTAGTTCACATTACTGAGACTTCATGGTCTCGTGACGAGACTTTGTTTTGAAGTCTCCATGACTAACTCTTTTAAAAAATGTTTTTGTAAGTCATTTATTTTGTATTCTGTGAATTTTATATTTTTCCTATGTGTATTACTTATTTATGTTGAATATTTATGAGAAAATAGATTTTTCAGTGCTTTCCATCTCTCTTCTTCTTCGCCATCTCCAGTCACCATAGCGAACAGCCTGGACAATCTAGATCTAGGTTAGATCCATACACAGCCTGGGCAATCTAGATCTAGGTTAGATGAAGGCTGCAGCGGCGGCAGAGCTCGTAATGCTCGCTGAGTTCATCGAGGATGATCTGTGCTTGGCGGAGGAGAGGCTATGTGGTAGAGTTGCGATCTATGGGAAAGGAAGAGAATGAGACACAGACAACAGGCTGTTGGAGAAGAGGAGTAGGAGATACATACATCGTCTTTGAGAAATCTCTGAAAGAGAAAAAAATTTCGGCTAGGTTTTTTATTTATTTACCAAAATTAGGGTTAGTATGGATACAAAATTTATATATATATGGGTCTTGATTTTTGGTTAGGTTATAAAATTAAATTGGTTAAATTTTGGTTAGAAAATTGAATTGGTTAAAAGTTTCCGGTTTATGAGATTTCATTTTGAAGTCTTTCTATGCCCTATAACTATGAGACTTCACAGTGAAGTCTCCAACCTAGACTTCATTGTGAAATCTCATCCAAACCCTAAACTGAAATATAGATTATTTAACAAATTTTGTTAATAACCCCTGCTAATCACTTATATTTGGCATGAAAATAATCTAATTCCACATAAAACCTAAGAAATATATCAACATTTGTCATTTTACAAAACAACAAAAAAATCTAACTCCTAAGTCCAACCCTAGAGACATATACATATACTCTAACTATTTACATAATCTCATTGAGGAGTAACAACCAATGAGATTATTTTTTTAAGACATGTCATTAAAAACTAACCATACACTCAAAATACCAAACTCATTCAATCATTCGCAGTCCAACTCACTTCTTTAGCATTATATTTTTTTTGTTTATTGTACCACCAAGTATTTGACATTTTTTAAGTAGCTTTTTATATGAATTTGGTTTTTATTTACACTAACACACCATAATATCGTTTATATTGTCTAAAACTATTTTTTAACAATTGTGAATGTTTGTATATATATATATATATATATATCTAATTTTCATATTGTGAGTTTCAATACCCAATTCTTTAAATATCATTCTAATATAATATATATTATTAAACAAAACTAAATAAATTGTATAAAGAAAATATTATGCCTGCATGGTGCGAGTTATCATCTACTTGCTGTATATACAGCCAATAATCATTGAATTCGCATGTCCCACTTCGCGACATCCTCAAAGTCGCTAGACAGTCGATTCAATGACCCATCGAGATAGCCCACATTCCTTTTCGTACGAAGAGAACTCATGATGAGTTTCACCCGTCGTTCATAATTATCACCATTGAGAAGAATTGGTGTTTGCGCTTGTCAATTATTATCAGATGGATGGAGATGATAGAAAGAAACAAGAAAACCATCAGGACCCGCATAAGCGGATCTTCCCAAAGTCGGAGTAGACGCCATCGATAAGAAAAAAAAAATTAGAAAAAGAAAAAAAAAATGTGATTTAGTTTGAGATCTCAGATATGAGATCATTCTAGGATATTCACTAATTAAAGTACCATAACAAGAGAATATAGAATAGATACATAATCGAATAGTTTTATTTGAACCTGTTAATGTATGTAGGGGTTGTGAAATACGTGAAGAAAATAACAATCTAAACATGGAAAAAAATTAATTAGATGCCGAGAAAAAAAAAAAGAACAAAAAATCAATAAAAAAAAAACTAGAACGTGCAAGAATGATGAGAATCAAGGAAGCTGGAGACTTCACATCGGAAGTTTCTGGACGCGATGGCTGAAATCGTAATTACGGATTCTGTTTTTTTTTTTTACACATAAAGGCGTCAAACGTAATTTCCCTACCCCAGGAATCTAGTTCTACTTAACTTTGAATTTGAGATCTAGTTTTGTTTTTAAAATCAATTTGGGATCTATTTTTAGCAATTCCCCCAACATTTCCAAAGAATTATCCACAATAACTACCAAAAGATGTCAAATTTATTTGATAGCAAAAAGAAAAAATTTATTAAGAGCAAAATCTATTAGTAGCAAAAAAAAATCACAAAATTTAATCTTTCCACAATCTGAAAATTTTTAATAAGAAAAAATATCACAAAATTTAACATTTAAAAGATACGAAAAATAAAGTTTAAAATTAACGCAACACGTGGGTGGATCATATCTAATATTTTATAAATGTAGACGTGCACTGAACACAAATCTCACAAACACTTTTCCAAATTTTAAAGACAAGCAAAACCATCAAACCAACATAGTTATCTCCCAAAATTTTAATGACATGGTGGCGTACCTAAAGACCAACATGATATTGGTATCATTAGTTGTGTTTATTTTTCTTAGCGCCTCCGAATCTGCAACATTTGGCGAGATTAATGCCGATACAGTTTGTAAGGATGCAATCAATACTAAATTTTGTTCTAACATCTTGAGGTCAAACCCGCTGTTAGAATTGAATGCTTTAGACATTAAAAAACGTTTGATGAATTATGTCAAATATGATATCTCAGTCACACTAAATTTATTGGATTCAGTTATCAAAAGAACGACTGATGCTCGTACTAAGGGGATTTACATCAATGACTCGAAATATCTAAGAACTGCAGCTTTTCATGTCGATACAGCCCTCAATGCTTTAGCGAGTCAGGATATTAACAAATCTTGAGACTCTGTTGGGGAAGCGTTTAGATTGATAGATGATTGTAGATTTGATTTAGAAAGTAATTCACAACTTATGGAGAAGCTTAATGTCATATTTAATATTTGTGATATTGTTGGGGTGATTGGTTGATTGTCTACATGTTGGCAAATTTTTTGTTTAACTATATAACTCAAAATTGTATGCTGACTTTTGAAGGTCTATTGTCAAAATAGAAAAACTTTCTCTTTAATGTCGAACATATTTATTTATTTATCCGATCTTCTATTCTCTATTCAAGTAATATCTTCAAGCTTCAGAACCAACCCTCCCGGTGGATAAAGTGGGTAGGTTCGAGTTGGATTAGCTTCACGTCTTATCTAATTGATTTACACCATTGCTAATGTGATCGTTTCCTGCTCGGTTACTTTTTCATCAACACCTTGCTTCTCAGTATCTTGAAGCCTCTTAAGTTGTCTTCATGCTAATCAAAACCATCAATGGCGATAAGAAACAATATCAAAGTAAAAGTCGAACTTAACAGACACAGCAGTAAACCTGGACACATAATGAGAATAAATTTAATGAAAGAAACAGAAACAAACACAAATCTCGGAATCAAACAGGATCCCAGGGAAATAAAACCGCACCGGCGAGAGGAAAAAAACTTTCGATGGTGACAAGAAAAAAAGGGTTTAATTACTTGAATCAATCAATGAAGAATTGAACAAAGCAAACAGAGCTCCAAAGTTAAAGAAAATGGTGATAAGCGTTAACTAGATTCCCATAGACGAAAGCTGTGTTAGGTTGTCGTTGTCGCCGAGCGTGAAGTGAAAGTGTCTAGGGTTTATGTTGTGGGTTTCAAAATCTCATTATCCAAATTTGACCCGTCAACAAATCGGGTTTAACCAAAAACCAAATAACTAAATTATTTAAAAGACCAATTTTATTTTATATCTATTTTAATAAACAACTGAAAGTATAATTTTTTTATATATATAAATGGAAATTAATCGTGGAAAATTTTTTATGAAAAATCATGGGAATTGTTTTATAAATGGAGATTAATCGTAGGAACTTTGCAGAAAAATTTAGTGGGAATTGTTCATAAAAAATCACTAGGGAAAATATTAGTGAGAACGTTGTGGAAAAATATATGTGGTAAATTGTTGGGAACATTCTTATGAATTACTAGCGAAATATCTATAACAATTCAAGAAAAAAATTATATATTTATCAACTTTCTGGTCAAGGCCATATAATTCACGAATTTAATAACACACCAAAAAAATGCATGAACTAATGTTGACTTTTGAATTTAAAAATAGTCATTATCTAATTTATTAATAGAAAAAAAAAATATATCAATAACAAAATTTATTATTAGAAAAAAAAATCACAAATTTTAGTCTTTCCAAAATCTCAAATTTATTCATAGAAAAAAGTTATCACAAAATTGACTATTTCAAAATACTAAAATAAAGTTTAAGATCATCGCAACGTGGGTGAATTACTGTTTTTGGATCATGGAGGTGAATTACCTAATACCTTATATAAATATAGATGAGATGAATGAGAAAAAAAAACCACAAACAATTCAAAACCGTTCCCCCAAAGTTTTGATAAAATGGTGGCGTACCAAAAGACCAACATTTTATCAGTATCGTTAATTGTATTTATTTTTCTTGGCACCTCTGCAGCTGCACAAAATGGCGAGATTGATGTTAATTCCATTTGTAAAGAAGCAATGGATACTCCATTTTGTTCTAAGATATTGAGATAAAATCCGATGTTGGAATTGAATGCTTTAGGCATTAAAAAGCTTTTGATAAATTATGTCAAACATGATATCTCAGTCACGCTAAATCTACTGGAGTCAATTATCAAAAGCACGACTGATCCTCGTGCTAAAGAGATTTACGTCTACGATTCGAAATATCTAACGATCGCTTCTGGACATTGCGATACAGCCCTCAAAGCTATGGCAAGTAAGGATTTTGCTATGGGTAGTAAGGATTATAACACCTTTTTAGATTCTATTGGGGAAGCGTTTAGATCGGCAAATGATTGTAGACGTGATGACGAAAGTAATTCACAATATAAGGAGAAGCTTAATGTCATTTTCAATCTATGTAATATTGTTGTGGTTATGTAACTATTGTTGTGGTGATTGGTTTTATTGCCTAATACGTTGGCCAAATAAATTGTTTAACTATAACTCAATATTGTATGATGGCTTTATAAAGGGTTTATTATTAAAAGAGATACATTTTGTTTTATACCTGCTTGCACAACAGACACATTTTCACGAATGAATTCTCTTATTTTTCGATATGTAAGTTTCAATAATACAAGGATGAACATGTGTATCCAAACATTAACCCTCTTCTCGATGCGGTCTAGAGAGCTTTTGCTATGCCTAAGATCCAACATTTTCTATGGAACGTGAGCAAGGAAAGACTATCTAAAGACACTCGATGCCCTAGGTGTCGTGAGAAATCAAAATCCATGAACCATATGCTTTTCTTGTGTCCTTATGCTCCATTTTTCTGGGCCATTTCTCCATTGTCTACACTTTTGTAACCTTCCCCTTCACAGGCCATGTCTGCCAACATGTGTGAGTGCCTCTTACAAAGCGTTTAATCATTAGATTTGTGGTTGCTCTGGATGATTTGAAAAGGCAGGGACAGTTTATGCTTCAATGCTAGACAATGAAGTCCAAAACATCTTGGACCAAGCACTGGAAGATGAAAATGAATGAAAAGAAGAAATATCAAATGGAAACCACCTCCCCCGTGGAAAGTTGAAGTGAAATATTGATTTAGCCTTGAAAGAAGATGGGGAACAATGTGGTATTGGTTAAGTTCTTAAGAACGAAAAAGGAGACTTGGGGTAGTTTGGAGCTAAAAGCTATTCCAAACTATTATCTCCTCTTGAAGCGGAAGCAACTGCGCTTACATGAGCCATAATTTGCCTAGATAACATGGCGGATTGAAGGTGTCATCTTCGAATCCGATTTTTTGTAACTTAATAGAGGCTCTCATGAACCCTAACAAATGGTTCAAACTTCAAGGATCCGTCTATGAAGTAATGCAAGGTAGATGCTTCCTTAAGCCAGAATTCATGAATCAATGTAGGAAGATATGCCAATAATTTTGCAGATTTCATTTCTAAGTTCATCATGTCCTTTCCCATTTACTCTGCTTTATTAGAACGTTAGGTACCTAGTTGGCTTAGATGAAATATTCTCTAAGATCAACTTTGTTTGTAATCTTTGCTTAAGTACCATTAATGTGAAATTGGTATATTGCAAAGAAATAAAAAAAAAGAAGAAACAAAAAAGTGCAGGTTTGACTAATATTCTAATTTATCAACAATGAAATGTGTTGTCTATATATATAGTATCTCCCAAGATTGATTTATTTTTAGATTGCAATAATTAGATTTTCGTAAGTATACAACAAGTCGATAATTATAAATATCGAGTCTAGATGGACAATTAACCGGTAGTAGATTTTTATAGTAGATGCAAGATGAAGTTAAACATTGATCTATTGTTTTATTTCTCCATACTTCACTTTCAAGTTACAACAAGTCCAATGAGAAACAAAGATAGTACTAATAAAATACAGAAATTGAAAAAGATAAACATAAGGAAAATATCAGACTTGGAATTTTTGTCCCCTTTCTTTCTTTCTTTTCTACTCAACCGCATATATATATATATATATTTGATAATGCAAATATATTGCGGTTAAAAATGGTGGCATAATGTTGTGTAGTTCATTTTACAACAGCTATTTAAGATTTTACACAACTTCCCCCCAAAAAATGTAAAAAAGAGAAGATGTTAGTTGAAGAGTCTCTGATTTCAAGAGATTTTTGTATCGGTTTGGTGAGCACATGTCGAGTGAGTAAACCGAAGCGATAAATAGCTGGAAGCCTTAAGATTGTAAATCAATTATCAAAAAAAAAAAAGAAAAAAGGATTGTAAATCATTTCTGTTTCCCCCCAAATGATTGTAATTCTTCCAAGGCCTTGTGTTTGTGATTTCCAGTATAGTGTCTCTTTCATTCCTCCAGTTGCGGGAAGCATTAAGAGCTTACAAAGAATCCAATACATTTCATTCTAGACAAAACTCATAATCTTGTTAAACACAGCACTCGACATAATGCTAAACTTATTCGTTTGATCGTCACCAGTATCAGCACCATAGTGACAAGAAGTTCTATAAGATCTCAAGATAGAACGCACTGCACCTAGCTTCGCGTCTTCTCTGATTGATTTACACCATGTATCAACCATCGCTAATGTGATTTTTTTCTGCTCGGTTACTTTCTTTGCAATTTCCAACTATAGGGTTTATTATTAACTACCAAAATGTTGATAAAATGAGTCTCATATTCCCATTAAATTAAATTTTATTTTATATTTTTTGAACCGATATATTAATTTTTATTACTGACATGAATTATATGCATTCATCACTTATTATTTATATAGAACTAAATAATTATATTCATTTTCCTTTAAAAATTTAAAATTGATTGTAATTCTTTAAGCTCATTGCTACACTTCCTACCACATAAGGAATAAATATCGGTTATGGACTAATTAGAGAGTGGAGGAGTTTTTTGAACCAAGCGTATTAGAGTAGAACATAATACAATGCTGATGAATGTCTTCCATGTATACCAACATTATATCATTCTCATCAATCATAAAATGGATCGGGTTTCTTTCTCTACGACCCACCATCTTACGAAAGAAGAATGCAGTATTCAAGTCACTACTTGCTACACTTTGTACTTTTGATCTCTGCTTTAAAAAGAGTTCTTCCATTTATGCTAATCCATGACATAGTTGGAAAGCTTTTTTTTTTTTTTTTGTCACTTTCTGGAGTAAGAAATAACATCGTTGACAGCTTTACAGCTTAACTATTGTTAATGCAATTCTTTTTTTATATTCCAGAGTAGTTATCTCGATGTAACGCTTTCACTGATCATTTGAACTATTTTAACTTTACTGATACAGAATACATGTTGGAACCTTTAATTCTCGTCGAAATACAGAGCCATCTATCATTCCCACGAAATTCTTATTCTTCAAAATGTAGTTTGCAAACTTGAAAGACTTCTTGACTATGGGGACTTGATTTCCTATGATAACACAAGATGGAAAATGATTTGAGAAAATAAGGTCATCAAAATATCCATAAAACATATGATACTTCAGTCTCCAGATATTGTTTGTAAGGATTATGTCAAGCTTCTTCAACAATGGTGAATCCTCACTTTTGTTCCACCAAGTAAACTGGTTTCCTTTGTAGTCCAAATCAGTCAATTCAGCCGTGTATAGACATTCATTGAACTCCCTCATGCTTCTTGGCACTGTGCCACTATCCGCTGAAGAATCTTTAGAGTCTAATGCATGATTAAAATCTCCAAGAATCAGCCAAGGCTTCCCTTGAACACTGAATTCCTAGACAAGTCAACTAGCTCATTTATCTCCATTCTCGTATTATGAGCATAAACACAAGAAAATACAATCTCTTCACCTCCATTAGGAATCTTAACCAGGCAGGTGATCATCTGCACATATTTGGCCAGCATAGAAACGGTGGTCATTGGATCCATACTACAACGATTATTTCTCTATGCGAGAACTCATAATTATTAGTGCGAAGCCAATAAGGGTAACTCTTCACCAAAAACTTACTATATTTCAAAGGCCTAACCATTGTTCAAGGAGGCTGCCAAAAAAGGCTCTACTAGTCCGCAGCCACGTTCTGAAACTTCGTCTTGTCGAAGATTTATAACATTGTAGCAAAATTTTCCAAAATTCATACTATTACTCATCATAGGTTTTTGGGGCCATTGCCCTTTAGTAACTTCTTATGCCTCCTAAAAATATGTTAGGTAAAACCATCATCATCTTCTAACTCATCCCCTCCATTCGAAGATTCATACTCTTCTTCAGAACCCGAGCACTCATTTACATCAATGTTGTCTTTATTAGCGACAACAATCTTTTTCCCCGCTATATTAGTTGCATGATCCTTAAAGCATTCACCGTTAGTGTGGTTCCCTATCTTCAACACTACATTCTTCTTCACAACCCAACCCTTCGTCGGAGCTTCCTCCGAGACTTTTCATTTCCCTTTCGAATCCTTTGGGACATGTATATTCTCCTTTGTACATGCCTTCCTAGTTCCTAGTCATGTTAGGAACATCTTTCTTACCCTAGTACTTCTTACGAGGGCATCTTCAAAAGTGTGAATTTTGGACTTACAAATATTTCACTTCACATGAGCTGATAGAAAACTTTTAAGGTTGTGACCAACAAGATTTCAGTTCTCACAGACATGTGGAAGCCACAAATTTGAGACTTTCGCTCTTGCAGTATGACCCGATTGAAACCTTGCATCTACGTAGTCTGATATCCTCTCCCTAGGGTCTATGCATGAAAGTATACACCTTCGCCACTTCCATATTCGAAAGACTGAGAGTCTCCATATGACATAATTGAGGGTCACCTACAAGGCCAACAATATGTTCTAATCCTTCCTCGTGATAAAATTGCAGAGGAAGTCTGCACAGCTCTAACCAAATAGGAACATAAGTTAATTCTAGCATCTCGGGTGTGAGTGTTGGCTCCTAATTTGCAACAAACATTGTTTCGTCGTCGAAATGCTACATCCTCTGTCCCAATACTCCTTTCCTTGTGATTGGAGATAGATCTTAAAGAGAAAAACCTTCGCACTGATTCTGGAGACAAAGATATCTTAATATTTGTAGCTCCATACTCCATTGACAATTTCATACACTGCACCTCTCAATGGCCTCCCATTTCTTCTTGTACCTTTCTATAACCACATCAGGAATCTGCACTCACTTCTCCCCTTATTCTAACATAAAAGCTTCACATTTCTTCTTCATTTTTTGAGTTATGCTGGGCATTTTACAAGATCACTCCAACGCAATTTACTATTGGGTTCTGCTTCCTTAACTTCGACTACATGATGTGTTGTAGAACAGTTTTCCTTCTCCTTCTCCTTTAATCCAAGATCCTGAGTGGAAACTTTCGTTAGCAATAGATCCATATTTGGAGGTAAGATATATTCTTTCACGACGGGAGTAGTAGAGGATTAGACAGAGTTTTCTTTCGAATTTTCATTCTCATGAGCAAGTTCGGAACCAGATTTAGCTTTCACACCCGGAGAGAGAATCGATTCCTCAGGTGAGGAAGACAGAAGCGTGGTGAGAGCCTCCTCACCGGCCTTAGCCACATCATCATCTCGATCCCTGATACCTTTGGAATAAGTCTCCACTTATAAGTTTTAAAACACCCAAGAGAAACTCTAGAAGACTAATGATGAGTTTTATCTCATAAAGATGAATTTGATTAGAATTTTCTTTAAGGCTAAATTTCCTGAATTTGTGCGTCTATATGAATGTTCTTAAAATTCGTCTGAATGATCATCTGAGATTTATATTTTAATATTTTTTTAAGTGTATAGACAAATAAGCGAACCTTTTAATATTTTCATGTCAACTATGTTCCCAAATTTTATTTTATTTCTATTTTTTGTGAATAACTAAAAGTAGTAATTTAATATTTTGTTTATTTATAAAAAAAATTAAATACGGGAAAAGAGTCATGTAAAATCGTGGTTCGTATGAACTTCGCAGAAAAATGTCATGGGAATTGTTCGTAGGAAATCAATGGGAATTTCATAGGAAATATAGGTCGGAAATTGTTGGTAACATACTCGTGAATTCCCACCAAAATATCTAGGCCTATGCATATTTACCAAAGCCGACGCGAAAAAAGTAAACCGAACCCTAACATGAAATGGTAAAATACCCGAACGGGTATTCCATTTCGAAATTCAAAATCCCGAACCCAAATCGAAACAAAAATCCGAAATACCCGAAATACAATTATATACCCAAAAATAATAATTATATTACGACTTAATATATACTTGTTAGAAGCTTATTATACTTTTATTTGTCATAGGAGCTTATTATACTTATTTTTGTTTTAAACTTATTATTTGTTTTTACACTCAATATATCTTTGTTTTGATAAAAACTTAGGGATTCAAGATTGTACATTGAAGTGGATTAATGTTTCGTTTTTCCTTTGTTTGTTTTACTTTGCAACTATTTTGTGAAATATATTTTGGATTTTTATTTTTATTTTTTTAATATACTTTGGTTGTTATTTGAAATAAAAATTTATTTTATTTTTGGGTAATTGAGGATCAATTTGGTTGTTAGGTTTTGAATTTACAAACTCAATTTAAACTTTGACTTTGATTTTGATATTTGGTCTTATGTCTTACTTTATTAAATTTATTTCATATTTACATATTTTATTGGTCAATTTCGGGTATTTGAAAATCAATTCGGCATAAAATCCGAAGCCAAACCCGAAGTAAAACCCGAATTAACCTGAACCAAACCCGATCTTGATCCAATATAGAAAAATACTCGAATGGTTAATATTTTACTAAACCCGAAAACCCAAAACCCGAATAAACCCGAACCGAATCCGAATGGGAACCTGAACGCACAGGCCTAGAAATATCCACAAGAACTACCAAAAGATGTCAAATTTATTAATAGCAAAAAAATAAAAATTATTAATAGCAAAATCTATTAGTAGCAAAACAAAATCACAAAATTTAATCTTTTCACAATCTGAAAATTTTTAATAAGAAAAAATATCACAAAATTTAACATTTATAAAATACTAAAAATAAAGTTTAAGATTAGCGTAACACATGGGTGAATCATATCTAATGCTTTATAAATGTAGACGTGCACCGAACACAAACCTCACAAAAACTTTTTCAAATTTTAAAGACAAGAAAACCAATGAAACCAACATACAATAGAAAATCTATAAATTAATACTCAATAAATTAATAAACACGATAAATTAATAAATTTCTCCGATTTTGAGTTGGATAAGTGTAAAATTTTACAAAACTCGATAAGATAATAAGATGATAATTTTTTTGAAACCCTCATATAAATATATGGTTCCAATAATATCATAAATTATTAGGTATATAAATTTATGCATACATAGTTAAGTCAATTAAGAAATTAGGAATCTAGTGTCGTTTGTTTTGTTTTGAAGCTCAAATCTCGTTAGAATTCATCTCTAATTTTTTCTTATTACACTAAGAACTTCTCGTATCGTCTTCTTAAACCGAAAGAAAAAATTATGAAGAGCTTTAAACGCGAGAATTACATCCTTATATGCAAAAGCTTTTAAACGTACATCAATATCATATGACCGCGCCGGAGAGAGGAAGAAAATTTTTCGACGGTGACAAGAAACAAAGAGTTTAATTACTTGAATCAATCAATGAAGAATTAATCAAGAAAAAACAGATCTCCAAAGTTAAAGGAAACGGTGAGACGTGTTAATTAGATATCTAGAGACGAGCGTGAAGTGATAGTGTTTAGGGTTTATGTTGTGGGTTTCAAAATCTCATTACCCAAATTTGGCCGGTCAACAAATCGGGTTTAACTAAAAACCAATTAACTAAATTATTTACTAGACCAATTTTTATTTTATTTCTATTTTAGTAAACAACTGAAAGTATAATTATATATATATATATATATATATATGGAGATTAATCGTGGGAAAAGTATTATGAAAAATAATGGAAAATTTGTGAAATTTTTTTTAGTAGGAACTTTGCAGAAAAATTTAATGGGAAATGTATATACAAAACCACTAGGTAAAATATTAGTGATGATGTTGTTGGAAAATATATGTGGTAAATTGTTGGAAACATTCTTATAAATTATCAGTGAAATATTTAGAAAAAGCTCATAATATTCAAGGCCATATAATTCACGAATTTAATAATAACAAAAAAAAAAACATGAACTAATATTGACTTTTGACTTTTAATCCAAATAGTTCTTATCTAATTTATTAATAGCAAAAATATAAATATATTAATAGCAAAATCTATTATTAGTAAAAAAAAATCACAAATTTTAGTCTTTTCAAAATCTTAAATTTATTCATAGAAAAATGTTATCACAAAATTGACTATTTTAAAATACTAAAATAAAGTTTAAGATCATCGCAACACGTGGGTGAATAACTTTTTTTTTCTTTTATCGAATTACATAATGCCTTATAAATATTGACGAGATGCACCAGAAAAATAACACAATCAAATCAAAACCTTTCCCTCCAAGTATTGATAAAATGGTGGCATACCTAAAGACCAACATTTTATCGGTATCATTAGTTGTATTTATTTTTCTTGGCGCCTTTGCATCTGCACAATTTGGCCAGATTGATGTTAATTCCATTTGTAAAGATGCAATCAACACTCCATTTTGTTCTAAGATATTGAGATCAAATCCGCTGGCAGAATTGAATGCTTTAGGAATTAAAAAGCGTTTGATGAATTATGTCAAACATGATATCTCAGTCACACTAAATCTATTGGAGTCGGTTATCCAAAAAACGATTGATGCTCGTACGAAGGGGATTTACATTAATGACTCGAAATATCTAAGAACTGCAGCTGGACATGTCGATACAGCCCTCAATGCTTTGGCGAGTAATGATATTAACAAATCTCGAGACTCTGTTGGGGAAGCGTTTAGATTGATAGATGATTGCAGATTTGATTTAGAAAGTAATTCAAATCTTATGGAGAAGCTTAATGTCATATTTAATATGTTTGATATTGTTGGGGTGATTGGTTGATTGCCTACATGTTGCCAAAAGCAATTGTTTGTTTAACTATAACTCAATATTGTATGCTGACTTTTGAAGGTTTATTGTCAAAATAGACAAGCTTTCTTTTTAATGCCGAACAAATTTATTTATTTATCCGATCTTCTATTCTCTATTGAAGTAATATCTTCAAGCTTTAGAGCCAACCCTTCTGGTCGATGAAGTGGGTAAGTTCGATTTGGATTAGCTTCACGTAATTTCTTATTGATTGACACCATTACTAATGTGATTGTTTTCTACTCGGTTACTTTCTCTAAGGTTTCTTATTCATCAACACCTTGCTTCTCAGTATCTTGAAGCCTCTTAAGTTGTTCTCCATGCTAATCAAAACCATCAATGACGATAAGAAACATTATCAAAGTAAGAGTTGAACTTAACAGACACAGTAGTAGACATGGGCACATAATGAGAATAAATTTAATGAGAGAAACATAAACAAACAAAATCTCGGAATCAAACAGGAATCGAAGGAAATAAACCACGCCGGAGGGAGGAAGAAAACTTTCGATGGTGACAAGAAACAAAGGGTTTAATTACTTGAATCAATCAATGAAGAATTGATCAAGAACAAACAGATCTCCAAAGTTAAAGAAAATGGTGAGATGCGTTAACTAGATTCCTAAAGACGAGCGTGAAGTGATAGTGTCTAGGGTTTATGTTGTGGGTTTCAAAATCTCATTACCCAAATTTGACCCATCAACAAATCGGGTTTAACCAAAAACCAATTAACTAAATTATTTACTAGACAAATTTTATTTTATTTCTATTTTAGTAAACAACTGAAAGTATAATTAATCGTCGGAAAGTGCTATGAAAAATCATGGGATTTGGAAAAAAATTCGTAGGAGCTTTGCAGAAAAATTTAGTTGGAAATGTATATACAAAATCACTAGGGAAAATATTAGTGGCAACGTTGTGGGAAAATATATGTGGTAAATTTTTGAGAACATTCTTATAAATTACGAGTGAAATATCTAAAAAAAGTTGATAATATTCATCAACTTTTTGGTCAAGGCCATATAATTCACGAATTTAATAATAACACAGCTAAAAAGGCATGAACTAATGTCGAGTTTTGACTTTAAATCCAAATAGTTATTTTCTAATTTATTAATAGCAAAAAAATAAATATATTAATAGCAAAATCTATTATTATTAAAAAAATCACAAATTTTAGTCTTTCCAAAATCTCAAATTTATTCATAGGAAAGAATTATCACAAAATGACTATTTTAAAATATTAAAAAAAACTTTAAGATCATCGTAAAACGTGGGTGAATTACTTTTTTTTTATTTTATTTTATCCTGGAAGTAAATTACCTAATGCCTCATAAATATAGATGAGATGCACCAGAAAAAAACACACAATCAAATCAAAACCTTTTCCTCTAAGTTTTGATAAAATGGTGGCGTACCTAAAGACCAACATTTTATCGGTATCGTTAGTTGTATTGATTTTTTCCTGGCACCTCTGCATCTGCACAAATTGGCCAGATTGATGTTAATTCCATATGTAAAGAAGCAATTGACACTCCATTTTGTTCTAAGATATTGAGATCAAATCCGATGTCAGACATGATATCTGATATAACCGTGTTTTTATGGATTTCTAACCAACATTTATATATTCTATTAGGGTATTTTTGTTTCTAGAGTATGTTTTATAGGTTTTCTAGGTCTAAGGATGAATTGAAAGACTTTAGAGCAAAAAGGATAAAAAAAAATGCAGAGATAAAATTGTGTTCCAGAAGTTTGGCATTCTTAGGACCACTTATCGGATGATCCAGGAGATGATCTATATAAAAAATGAAGATACAGAAGTTAGCTTTCATCTCTAAGTGGTTTCAAGTCGTTTCGATGTCTGAAGCTTGAGTTATGCTCGTTTTAATGAAGACATGTCAAATCTGGCGAGAATTGACGAGAGAAAAAAGGAAATTTATATTTCCTATTTCTAATGAGCTTTGAATTTTTCAATTCTTTTCCTAAAGACCCAAGGACGTCCAAAGACTTATAAATACCTATTTTATTTATTTTATTTAAGGTTTTTAGAGAGAGATTGTTTTCGGGGGAAGAGATATATGAACCCTGTTTGTTTCTACTCTTGAATCTTTGATGCTTTCTATTCAAAACATGTTTGTGTTTAACTCAACCATGCTAGAGTAGTTTGCTTGTTAGGTCTAGCGGTTCCATATAAGATTGATGAAGAATTGTTGATGCTTTGATTTGCTAGGGTTTATTTTGTAGTCTTCCCCTTTGATTGTTCTTAATTACTTGTTCTAGATTGATCACCTGGAATTAAGCCTTTAGGTAATTAATAGATGTGAAAGTATTGTTAATTGCTATATCTATCTTAGGAGAGCAAGGTGGACTAAACGCGTAGGAAACTCGGTTTAGGGATCTTGTGAACCAATCAACTTGTGCTATTTGCATATTTAGATTCGGAAGGTTCGCGTAGGAAACTCGGTGACTTAGTATCTAGATATAGGTGTCTCGCGCAGCGAAAGTAGGCGAGCACATATTTGTGTTTGTAGTTCTAGACGTTTTTTAATAAAAAGCCCTAATTAATTCTGTTAGTCACAATTTGGATTCTCCTTAGGAATTACCCTAGGCTTAACGTTTTTTCCCCTCTGATTTACTACAGTTATTTTACATTTTGCTGCCTTTTATTTATAATTTACATTGCTTAGCTCTCTCTTTCCCAACTCTACCATCTTTTATCTTATTATCAAAAATAAAATGAATCAATTTTTTGCCATATGTACATAAACTTCGCCCACGTTTGTTTATTTTCTATGTTTTTCATTTACAACAAATCGAATGAGAAACGGAAATCATACAAAGATAGGAATTGGAAAAGATACACATAAGACTTGTATGATTTCCATATCCAATTTAGGAATTGCACTAGGTTTGATCTATTCCCTTCTAATGGTATGTATCTCTGCATGCAAACATCCATACTTCAAAAAATTGAAAATAATTATATAGATCTCGTGTTAATTCATTAAAAAATACCTTCTCAGAGCATGAGAGATAGCTTTCTCCCCAACCTCCATCTTCATTCTGTATCGTAAGCAAGAAATCTACACCTTCACGTATAGATAGAGAGTTTTTGTATGTTTTACCAACTGATCCGAGGCCGGTAAGAGCAAACCATGTCCCATAAATGAAACAAATACCCTAGAATCCATACCTGACATTACTCAAAAAACGATAATCGTGTTTTATATGCATATCGATTCAAACATGTCTTAGTTATATAATAGAGTAGAGCATACCATGAACCATTTGTCATTTGTTTGCTTTCTATGTATTGTACTGCTCTCTCGATCGACTTAGTGATCTCTTTTGTCCTGTGATCTGGATATAGTTGTTTGAACATAACTAGAGACTTTATCACAGATGAGGTACATTCCACGTACTCATGCTCCACCATTGCATCACAGAAAACATCTGTGGGATTCAGCAACTGCAAACACCAAGATTATAAATGTTACACTTGAAAGTTTTAGAGAAATTTTTAACTTTGCTAAGTGTTTTAGCCCTTACTTCCAACCATTCGTATGTTCGGATAGGTTCCCAGACAGTGAAACCTCCATTTGCACTCTAAACCAAGGGTGGTTCTAGTCATGAATATTATTTAGAGAAGGTAATTTTGAACAAGATCATGCTTTTATGTATATAAACTCACCTGTAAAGATAAAAGTAGATTCACAGAATCGTATAATTGTTCAGGATCTAGTTTCTGGCCAACAACATTAGCTGGCATCACGGAGAGCAGCATGCAACACTGCAAAACCAAAACCAAAAAAAGAATAAATTGAAGCTTAAATCTTGAGCGAACGTGTTATGCTCTTTCAACTTACCTTCAGAGCTTCCGCTGTACAATCTGAAACTTGCCATCCATGATCTCGATCAGAAAAGGTCCATCCTCCTTTGGAAATGTGACGGTACATGCTCTTGAAGTCACCTGGAGGGTCTTCTCTAACCTACAAAACTTGTATGATTCATAAACATTTGTTCCATAGAGAGCAAAATTCAAGATTCAAGACTATCATAACAAGAATATCAAACCTGAGATTTCTTTATGAAACTGTTTCCTCTCCTCAGCACCTCAGAGGTTTCATCACATAGGTCACTAGCAATTAAAGCTTGAACTGCTAAACTTGTCTCCCAGAGTTGACTTCCAAAGCTCTGCGTAAAATTGGATTGCTCAAGAAATTTTCTCTACTAGAGTAGTTTAGGTAGTTTCGGTGTGAGTCACTTCATAATATACTTAAATATCATATTCTAAATCTATTAGAACCTGAATATTCAGTCCATCTTCAGCTATCCAAATTAAGTCTGGCATTCTTGAGAGATGTCTCTTAAAGTGATCTCCATCCGGGTTTTCAACCCAGCAACCAAGCATGCACAAAGCCTGCATATAATTTTCAATGTTGAGAGAAAGCATGAATAAACTTTAAAATGCTTTCTCAATGTTTGTACCTTCTGAATACATTCAACGGTGATATAATGAGTACTCTCATCTTCATAATGTATGTGTTTCATTGCCACCCCAAGAGCCTTTTCCCTTACAAGCTTGTTTAACGGCCAACTTGAAAGGAAAGGCTCCACGAAGATGTGAAGAGAGTCCCATATCAAATCCTGAACCAGAGGATGAGGACAATACGTGTCTTCCTGGAAAGGGTAAATGATAGTAATGTTTTCAGATTCTTTCCATGATAGAGAGATTAGAAACTTGTCAACCATACCTTTGCATACAAATGCCGCGTTTTATTCCACTTGATCTCTTCATAAGGTTATATGTGTAGTTCTTCACGCAGTTGCATAATAAGAGGTGTAATTGGACCAACAAATCTTTTCCCGTATAGATAAGATATAGGCATATAAACCATCCGAGTATAGAACAAAGTTTTCCCTGTATTTTTCAGTTTGCATCAAAGTAGAGCAATTGGACACAAGTTGATTCGTAGAGGAACAGAACAAACCTCGGTGAAATGAAAGTCAAGCATTGAAATACTGTTTTATTTCTCCATACTTTACTTACAACAAGTACAATGATAAACGAAAATAATAGCAAGATAGTATAAAAGATAAACATAAGGAAAATATAAGACTTGGAATTTTTGGATATAGAAATGACATAATAATATTGCATGCTCGCTTGAATTTTTTACTCCAGCAAGTATATGTATATATCTATAAATATTCTTGTTCTCTTTTCTCTTTTATATGCATGAAGAGAGAATTAAAGATGATGTTGAGTTACGAACGCAGCTTTCCGGTACTCTGCGAGTGCCCATATTGGGAAGGAGTTTCTATATGTAGCAAAGTGTAAAATGCAAGTATTTAAGGACGCTCCTGTCATTTCCTACACATATACACAGAGAATAAGCACGTAATATATATAAATATATATTGTGATAATAACCCTTTTTTTTTGTCATCATATTGTGATATTAACAAAACAAAAAAATATAATATACATCTATTGTACACTCTTTAGACATACATTAAGCTCAAAAAATATCTGAAATTTTACCTGTTGAGGAAAGTCTCCATTTTCCAGTTGAGAAGTGATGATAAATTTGGCAGCACGATGAAGAGGTATAACATCTCTCTCGGCCTGGCCCGCGTGAATCAGGCCCATTATAGCCCATGAAGTTTGCACTAGGTTTGATCTATTCCCTTCTAATGCTATGTATACCTGTTCAGGGCATGAGAGATAGCTTTCACCCCAACCTCCATCTTCGTTCTGTATTTTAAGCAGGAAAGCTACACCTTCGCGTATAGATAGAAAGTTTTCGTATGTTTTACCGACCGCTGAGAGGCCGGTAAGAGCAAACCATGTCCCATAAATGAAACATATACCCCAGTTTCCATACCTATACCATGAACCATTTAGTTATATGCCTTGATGATATCTTAGTTATTATAATAAAGTAGAGCATACCATGAACCATTTGTCATTTGGTTGTTTTCTATGTATTGCACTGCTTTCTCGATCGACTTTATGATCTCTTTTGTCCTGTGATGTGGATATAGTTGTTTGAACATAACTAGAGCTTGTATAATAGATGAGGTACATTCCACGTACTCACGCTCGACCATTACATTACAAAAAAGATCTGTGGGATTCAGCAACTGCAAACACCAAGATTATAAATGTGAATGATTTATTTAAATAAAGCGTGAACATTGTTTATGTGTTTTAACCCTTACTTCCAACCATTTGTATGTACGGACAGGTTCCCAGGCAGTGAAACCTCCATTGTCACTCTAAAACCAAATCATGATAATATTATTTAGAGACAGAACAAACATTAGGATTATATATCTGTAAACTCACCTGTAGAGATAACAACAGATTAACGGAATCGTAGAGTTGTTCAAGATCCATTTTCTGGCCAACTACATCAGCTGGCATCACCGAGAACAGCAAGCAACACTGCAAAAACCAAAGAAGAAGGTAATAGGTTTAATAAACTGAAGCATAAATCTTGTTCTGCTTTAGCAACTACTATGATTACCTTAAGAGCTTCAGCTGTACAATCCGAAACTTGCCATCCATGATCTCGATCAGAAAAGGTCCATGCTCCTTTGGAAATGTGGCGATACATGCTCTTGAAGTCACCTGGAGGGTCTTCTCTAACCTACAAAACTTGTATGATTCCATTGTTCCATTCAAGATTCAAGACAATCATAACAAGAATATAAAACCTGAGATTTCTTTATGAAACTGTGTCCTCTCCTGAGCACCTCATAGGTTTCATCACAGAGACCACTGGCAATTAAAGCCTGAATTGCAAAACCTGTGTCCCAGAGTTGACTTCCAGAGGAGGTCTGCGTCAAATTGGATAGCTCAAGAAATTTTCTCAACTAGAGTACTAGAATCCCACATTGGTTAGGTTCTGAAACTAACTAGTGCCATATAAATACTCGTAAGGGTGCTTTGGTGTGAGTCCTACTTCAAGGTCTAGTATAACATAGGTCTATATCATAAAATATCTTATTTTAAATTAGAACCTGAATTTTTAGTCCATCTTCAGCTACCCAAATGTAATCCGAAATTCTCGAGAGATGTTTCTTGAAGTGATCCCCATCCGGGTTTTCAATCCAGCAAGCAAGCATGCACAAAACCTGCATACAATTTTCAACATGTAAAACTAAAGAGAATAAATGCATTACTTTTACAAGGTTTGCTCAATGTTTTACCTTCTGAATACATTCAACGGTGATATAATGAGTACTCTCATCTTCATAATGTATGTGTTTCATTGCCACCCCAAGAGCCTTTTCCCTTACAAGCTTGTTTAACGGCCAACTTGTAAGTAAAGGCTCCACAAAGATATAAAGAGAGTCCCACATCAAATCCTGAACCAGAGGATGGGGATAATACGTGTCTTCCTGCAAAAGGTAAATGATGTAATGTTATCAGATTCTTTCCATAATAGAGAAATTTGAAGACTGAAATATAGTCCACCGTACCTTTGCATACAAATGCCGCGTTTTATTCCACTTGATCTCTTCATAAGGTTGTATGTGGAGTTCTTCACGCAGTTGCATAATAAGAGGTGTTATTGGACCAACAAATCTTTTCCCATATAGATAAGACATGGGCATATAAACCGTTCGCGTAAAGCACCAAAATTTTCCTGTATGTTGTGTGCCAAAGCAGAACAAACATAAAATACATATATCTAGCGTTTTCAAGTCGATTTAATCGGAACAGAACAAACCTGGGTGTATTGGCAGGAACGAAGGTAGCAACCAGATCTCAGGAGGCATCGGGTTGGTTCCAGACCATTCATAGATTCCAAGTATCTACACATCAAAAAGGAATGTTGATGGTAAACAGTGCTAAAAATTTCAACATTTCTCAGCTAATAGGATCCATAGTGTTTACCGAGAGCCAGACTTTTCCCCAAGAAGGAATATAAGTCACACCACCATGGTTAAGAATCCATTGCCTGGCCCGTCCACAAGCATTATCTCGTCCTTCGTCAGGACCTACTCCGAATATACGCAAGCATATATAATTTAGTGCGGTGGTGAACATAATGCTCTTGCCCTCAATGTTTAATCCCCATCCACCATCTTCGTTCTGCAAGTTAAAGGAGAGGATCACTAGTCGAGGTTTTTCTTTAGTAATCAAAGCCGTCGAATCTGTCAGCTCAATCAAAGTACCTGATGACAATAGATATATCGAAGCATCTCTTTGCGATGCTCTCCATCGAATACCTCTTCCAAGTGTCCTGTGATGTACAAACAAAATACCTGCACAAGGTTTTCTCCATTTCATCCCTCTTCTAGAAATCCTAAATCACTGATTCTAACCCTAAAGAGTTTTAATCGATATAAAGAAGGAAGGGGATTGATAGTATTAAAGAAGACGCATACCAACGGAGGATGGTAGAAGAGAGGCCCGGTGATCTCTCCCGGCCAGTGGCCGTTGGAGGATTGCAAAGCCGAGAGGAAAGCAACTCCTCGCCGTAACGCATTAGTCGCTTTTTCGTAGGTTATGCCTTCGCCGTCGTCAATCTTCACTGGCGGAATCACTTGCTCGAATTTCGCCTCTTTTAGAAACTGTTGCGAACGAAATTCAAGCAACCAAAAATAATGTTACTTAATTTTATTGAATTTTATTGAAATTCTCCGCGTTGAAAATGAAGAAATTAAGTATTGAAGTTTATTATATCATTCTTGGTTTGGTTCGATTTTTTCGGTTATTTCCGGTTTAATATATAAACTCATCTTTGTACAGTGTTCTTACGCAGTGAGAAATCTCAGTTTTTAAATCATTTTCCCAAAATCTCAAACACTCAAAATTTGTAAAATTAAGCATCTTTAATATTATAAATATATATTTTTCTACCTTTTTTTTCCAAATCACTGGACTGGTTGAGATTGATAAATATTAGAGCAAGTGCATTAGAGAATCTCTCTATTAGAGTTTTTTAAAAAAAAATTTAATAATTTTTTTTTAACTCGAAAAAAAAAAAAAGTAATGGACCAATGAAGTATCGTTATGTTATCGAAATAATGTATATACAGATTCTTAAATAAGAATTCTATAGATCCAGTTTTTAATTTTGATATGAGACCCATTATTATTTTATTATTTTTTGAAGAATTCATACTAAGAACTCTTAATAGGAATGTTCTTAATAAACTTAGAAAAATACTTAAGATTTGTTATTACAATTTCACTAAAACAATAAAATTTAAATCTATATATTTTTAACAAATAAACTTTACCAATACACCTCGAAATCATCAAAGACCGATATCTAAAAAATTTCAGTAACAGTTGATTGAAGTGTTTTCTCAAGTCATTAGTTCAATAACTTTAGATTTTAATAGACATTTACAGATAATCTAGCCAGTAACAACGGCTTCAAAATTATAAACCTATGATTAAATAACGTGATTTTTGTATTTTAAAACCAATTATTACAATGTTAGGCAGGAAAGAAAAACTCTACTGATGAAAGAATACTTACTTGCATTCGCCACAAGAGATCACTGGAAGCTTTAACACGAGAACGATTGTCCCAGAAACTCCGGCGAGCTTCTTCGACGACGGCTCGTTCCTCCGCTGTGCCAGCTTTGAGGTCAAACTCCCATAGTTGACGTCCGACGAAGTTGTTGCTGCTGAATAAATATCGATCTTCTCCATCTCGCGCTCCTATCTTCAACCTCCACATAGTTATGAATCCTATGAATACATATTTATACTCAAAAAGTTTAGAATTTCATAGAAATAATGGTGTGATGATATATAAACAAATTATTATCTAGTGTAGTACGGTAGATAAGTATAAATAGTCTACGTATATATACAAAACCTCTTATGATTTTATGATTTTATGTATAAAATCTTTATATATTGAAAGAGCACTCTTGTCATGTAAAAAAGAAAAAAGAGAGAGGAAGAGCCATCATGTAACGAAGATGAGATTGAGATAGAAAATAAGAGAGGAAGAGAGGGGAAGTACATGTAACGAGTCGATATTTTCCTTCACAATGGATGATCTAGAGGTCATCATGTACCTGTTTATATAGAGGTCAAGGTCGAATAAGAATATTTGGGATTATTAGTTACTGAAATCTAAGAAATAAAAACTAACTTTTTTTTAACAACGATATAAAAATTAACTAACCTACCGTTTTTATAATATACGGACAATAGACCCATGAGACTTTTTTTTTAAATTGAAATTTATCAATGCTCAACAATGATGACCTCCGCGATTTATGCTTAGTAGTTGGAACAATGCTCAACAATTACCCAACCAGAGCCACCAACACCTCTCTCGTCGAAACTGGGTGACGGTTCCTGAATTTTCGGTGCTAATCTCTCGTGTTGGGTAATTATTTTTTGTTGTATAGCAATGGAATAGCCACGGACAATCCGTTGCTATACGTATAGATGTCTAGCTACCGTTAAACCGTGGCTATATTAGCCACGATCGTGACCACTTTTCTTCATGACTATATGGCCACGGTTTTGGAACGGTTTAACCCTGTCCCATGACTAAATAGCCACGAAAATATTTGTTGTTTGACACTGATTAGACCGTTGCTATGTAGCCACAAATTAGCAACGAATAATATAGTCACATCTCTATAACAAAGAATTTTTATCGTGGCTATTATGTTGCTATTTCGATATAGCAACGGAAAAATCCATGGTTCTTTCCAGAATTCTATTAGTGGTTTCAGCTTGGTGATTGTATGGAAGATATGTTTTCTTCAACTTGATAGTTGTGCTTTATGGGAAGGTTTCTTACATAATCTCTGAAGGGATAAAGTCATTCTTAGTTTTTATGGTATTTGAGGATTGAGTTGAGCTCGGTTTTCAAGGTTTCCCCATATATATATATGTGTTTATGAATGAATCATTATTCATTTTTCAAAAAGAGGAATCCCTTGTTATATAATTTTGAGGCAGTGGAAGTCTCATAGACTTTCGTAGAATATTTACGAATACTTCATTTCTTCAAAGATTTGATATTATTTTTATTGTATGTGTTTTTTTCTCGAATGGCGGTGTCAACCTTGTTTAGTAGGGTTTTAACGGCTTTTGTCGAGCTCGGCCGTATAATTTATAATGTTTGCCGAGTTAGGCCTTGTGTAACCACATGTTAGTTGAGAAAGACCACATGTTAACTGAGTAAGACAGACTTCTTGTATAATGAGATGGGTTGATCTTGATTTGGACCGGGTTATTGTGGAGTATGAATTCATTTAACCAACAGGAAGATTCATAAACTGAAACGTACATGTCGTAGACTCGTTTCAGTATATATTCTAGTATCTTGAGTGATTAAAATTCTGTTAGAGTGTGAATTCATTTAACCAACCCTTTAAGCATGTTAAGCTGACAATACAAGAACGGTCCTAATTAAAGTGTTTTTATTCTCATGAAAAGAAGAAAACTGTTTGTATCTGATCAATGGTCCGAATGCAAACATTTCTTTTTAAGATTGTGACGTAACAGCCAAAATCTGCTTAGTACCCAAAAAAAAAATCAATAACAATGTTCATTTGTTCAAGTGTTCAGAGTCTAGCAAAATAAACAACAAAGAGTATTTTTCACATCTATAATACGTCGAGCTACATGAACAAGAAAGGTGGGCTGTCATTATTAAATCCGTTTCTAGGACGACTATGACATAACTAATGACAAATTAGAGATATTCGTCTAATGCGGATTAAGAGATAAATTATTTAATATTTTTTTAATCTATATTTACAGTAACAGAGTGATTGTTGAGTGATAACATTATATATGAATTGTATTTCAAATGTTAAGTTTAAGATATATACTTTTGTTAGCGATGTTTCAATAATGACTACACAATATTAACTAAAATTTTTATATATAGTTTTCAACTATGGATTCATAATTTTAAATAATTTAGAATATGTGATTGAACGGCAAAAATTAGTACAATCTCTTCTTAATTTTTCTAGTTAGAGAAATTACATTAAAAGAGCATCAATTGAAGAAATGTTGAGAATGTCATGAAGGGATCAAAGATGTCAATCAGAGTAACCTTTTCAAAGACATATCTGTTAACGCCACTGGTTCGGGGAGTGGAGGATAGGCGAGCTACTGTTTCTGTTTCATAAACCAATAGTGAAGAAGACAGAGCAGACGAATATGTTTTTTTCTATTTACCGAAAAATTTAACGACGATTTATTTCAAGGATTTGAAAACCTAATAGTGTTAATGCGAAAGTAGATCTATTCTAGGGTTTTCAATTTATCAGCCGGTTTCTTATTTTATAAGATATATTAATATTTAAAGAACCTCAAAACTAAAATCTTAACCAATAATGTACATTCTTAAAAACATAAATATTATAATATATATATTTTTTTTAACACTGAATTTCATTAATAATAATAAGGGTTACAACTGGTGATGCAGGGTACAACTTACCTTCTGCAAAAAGAGATTCGTTAATGCCAGTAGGCAACAAACGAAAAAGAAAGAAGCCAAAGCATAAAGACTAAACAGAGAAAACCAAAGAATGTGGCTTTTAAGGTGCAGATGCTATTCTGTCTCGTTCAATGGTGCTTTACAGCCATAAGGGTCCTCCACAAGCAATGTAGGTTTGGTAACGGTGGTCTCTTGTGACACTTAAAGCCATCTCCTTAGAAATCTGGTTACTCGATAGGAGAATCGATTGCATGTTCCATGATTCAAAGTGGTTTAAATGGCCTCTAATTTTCTCCGTAAGATGCCGCATTAGGGGAAACATATGAGGCTGTAAGATAGCTTGAGCCGCTCTATCCGAATCAGTTTCAAAGATTACCTTATGGTAGCGCAGAAGATCAATGGTTCCTATCGCCCAATAACAGCTCCATAGTTCAGCCTCAAGACAGTTCGAAACCTGCGGAAAGAAGCTTCTGCCATGAAATAACGCTATCCCTTCTTCGTCACGCAGAATCCAAGCTGCACCACTGTTAGAGTTTGAGTTCCTCCATGACGCAGCAACATTACATTTTAAATATGTAGGCAGCGGACGCATCCACAGACTCGAGACTGATCGATCTTGGCGATGTTGGGCTTGGACCTGATTCTCTTGGTCTTCTTTGTCCATAACATGGAACCAAACATCTGCATCTTCCTTTGCCTTTGTGACAATAGCATGAGCATCGAATTGTTTATTTTCGAAGATTAACAGATTTCTAGCCTTCGACAAATGCCACAAAATCCAAGGGAATGCACGCCGACTGGTTTTCGGGATTGTAGATGTGTTGCTGCAATTCAAGAGATGGTACATGTTCAAAAAGACCGAGTTAGTAAAGAAACCATGTGGAAGAGGGGGAATATCAGATAGATCCCATGAAAGCTTGGCAATAGGACAGTTAAAGAGTATATGGCATGTGGTTTCTGGAGCATTATGACAAGTGCTACACATCTCATTGACCTGAACACCTCTTGTCCTTAGATTGGAAGCCACAGCAACAGTATTAGACAAAGCTCTCCATAAGAAATGACGAATCTTGTGAGTTGTTTTAACCTTCCAGAGTTTAGTCCATAGAGACTTTTCCAAAGGAGGTAGAGGATCAGATCTCAAATGATGATTCTCCGGAAGTGATCCTAAACTAAACCGATTATTTAAAAAAAGAAACAAGCAAATAAATGTTCTTAAAGGAACCATCATATTGAATTCATTAAAAAAAATTCTCGTAACCTGCCATCTAAACTTTTTTTTTTTGTTAAAATTTCTTTCCATCTAAACTTTTCATCTAAGCGTTTTTAATTCTCTCGAAATCTGCCATCTAAACAGATATCCAAAGCTAATCATCCTTTGGAGACCAAATATTTCACCAAGCATATACAATAATTTAAAAAAAAAAAAAACCAAAGTTAATAAATACGCTGAGTTAATAAAACTGAGTTGACAGCTTTATCATCACCTCTCTTTTGACTTCGAAGCAAAATAAAAAAAGAACACTACGGTTGGATGTTGTGAGTTAATTCTCCAAAAACCTCCGACCAAAATAAAAGCTTTGTGCTTAAGTTTACTTTCCGGACGTGGATTCATATTAAATAACTGGGAATGTCAAAAGGTCATTACGGACTGCAATAGAAAAGCTCAAAATCAGAGCAACATAAAGCAGGTAACTTAAAACTGAGCCGTGATAGCTTTAGCTGTGTCCTACAAATATCCATGAGACACCTGCTATCTCGTGCTTCATCCACCAAGACACATCGATATTACACTTGAGCCTTCCATGTTCAGGCGGTTTCCGTACCTTATTTTGTCCACGTTCAAATGTAAACAAACCATGAAAGAAGATCTCATGTTTTAAAATACGTTCAAAAAGATTCACAATAACAAACATAGTGATCTCATCAACTCTCTGGAAATCACCCATCTCTCTTTAGTGATTTCAAAATCCTAGTATATACATACAAAGAAGTGGTATTAGGGTTTCAAAATTCAATAAAATCTCATAATCTCTAGTACTCATCGTTGTATTACTAGTATTACCACGCATAGGGGGATTCAAACCCTAGATGTGCGCACACACGTGTGAAGTACGTAAAGCTTGCAACCACTGAACTACCGTGTTTGTCGTTGAATCCTTACTGATTTGATACTATTTGACCATTTTTCTCCTTTTTTCCAATTCATTAAAGGTAAAATTGTTATTTTACCACATAAAAGTATTTGAACATATTTTTATCCTATAGGAGTATATGACATGATGTCTCTAACCAACCTCGTTTAAACAAACCAAACAAAACCGACATAAGACCATATGTACCTAGTAAATCAATCGGTTCATTAAGGATATTTTCGTAATCAGTTTGTAAATAATAGTATGATGAAGATGATGATCAACAACTGAATTCATCACATGTTTAACGGGAGCTGAAGATCAAGAGTGGTCTCCATAATTGGAAACGTTTTCCATTTCCGGAACCAGGTGGCTCTCATTATGTTGTATTTAAGCTTTTGAAGGACTACAATTCGATTAAACATATTATCATAAAAATTAGAAATCCTATCATATATTTTTGTGTCTACACTTCGTTATCTCTGCATTATAGAAAACCATTACTCTATTTTTTTCCTTGTTTTTTTCACATGAAACATCTTTAACAGCCAGATTGGCAAAAATCACCGAAGTAGATTCAAACTTTTTATCTTATCTTAGTGAAAATGAAAATTTGTAAACAGAAAACCAATCATGTTACAACTATTAATTACAAAACATTATCACTTTGATCCATCTAGTTACTTTGCATAGATTCTTTTTAGGTACCACAATATGCTTTGAGAGTCGATTTGGCCTCACGCCCCTCTTTGGTTGCATAGAAGTTAATGAGGGCGATGTTATCAAAGGGCTTATACATAAGAGGATGCTCGTCATCCACAAGCTCCTCAGGAACCGAAACCATCCCCGTGACAAATGAGAAAAGGCCTAAATTGTACCTTGTCTTGTCTCCTGCCATTGTCACCCTATGTTCACAAGAACGTAACCTTCCGTTGCTCCAACCCTAGCCATATAGATGTGAAAGATGATAAAGTTCATTGGTTTCCATCTCAAAATGGATAAGCTATGGTAAAAAAATTTCAGGACTTGATATCATCTGATTACTTGTAACTTAATTATTGATAAAACAGAAGTGTACCGTAGAGGTGTCACCCGCCATGACAATGTATGATGACTTGGAAGGAAGTTGAATGGGAATCCATTCACCGTTCTTTAGTTTCACTTCTAAGCCATTCACATCGTTGTTGCGAAGTATCGATAAGAAAGTCTTATCGGTGTGTTGAGGAAGAACAGGTGTAGGAGTAGACTCGGGCGGGGCCAAGTACCTATGGAACCTGAGTAGGTAAGTCATTGATTCAAGGTGTGAGCCATAGTGTTTCTCGACACCGTAGTTATCGAATATCATCCTCTCAACTTGTCGGCCCAATTCAGCGACCGCGGTTGAGTAATTGTACACGATTTCGCTGCAAAGTTAAATCATTCAACAAGAATGGTTTTGGTTAAAAAAAAATGCAATAGAGCAATCTATCAATAGATTTATCTACGTTGCTGTCCGAAGCAAATATATAAAAAATTTACTTTAAGACAGGTTATAAAGTAATGTTGATTAATCTTTTAAAACATAGTATATATAAACGCGAATACAAATGCATAAAAGTCAAACAGTTGAGGCCCCAAAATTAGACATACCAAAACCAATCGTTTCCTTGAGGCCACATGAGATGAGTGAACTTGTGAGCATCTTCTTTGTTGGTAACATAGTCAATTCCAAGACCTTCAAGAAGAGGGGACACATGTATATGACTAGTGTACGCATGGTACGGCTTCTCGTTCACATTCTTCTTTTTGGTCTCCGTCGGCAAACCAAACAGCTCCTCAGCCGCGACAAAGAGTGAATCGTCGAGTTCCTGCCTTACTCCGGCATAGACCGCCAAGAAACAGCCATACTCCTCCAAAGCTTTACATACATCTTTGGAAAGCAAACGCCACGCGGGAGTACTTGGTTTCAGGTGTTGGCTTGTGAAATCAAGAATTGGAACCTTAGAATTCAAGATTGGTTCCATAATGGTTATTTCTTTGATCTCTTTAGCGTCTTTCAACTTCGTATATATTCAGAAATGAAGAGTTATAATATAATCCAATGACTATGACTAATAAGACTAATGTAATGTTTTGTTTTTACTCTAATGGATAATTGATTCAAAAGATCCCTTTTTCAAACATTGTCTTCCATTAAATCTAAAATTTATTTTCATCTCAAATAGTACTTTTTTATTTGTTAATTTATGTAATTATATATCAGAAAATATGTGAGTTATAATATAGTCCAATGATTATAATATATGTTTTGTTTTTACTCTAAACGGATAATTGAATCAAAGATCCACTTCAAACACAGTGTCTTCTACTAAATCCAAAATTTATTTTCAACTCAAAGAATATATATATATTTTTTTTGTTGACATGCGATTGTGACACTAATACTTTCTCCACAAATAATATGAGAATGAGAGTCTACATCAATTAGATATGATTCATTCAATCGTCAAGCAACAACCTTAAGGAAAATTGTTGGTTGTGGATTTCGCATCCTTTATATACCTCGGTCCACACCTCTGAATCAACATAAATCAGTAAAGTTTGATAAGTTTGATAAGTCCATTATTAGAGACTCAAATGAACTAAGTGATATGGTGTTAAGCGATTCGTCTAAAATGAATGCCATTTAGTATTGTTTTATTTATCGAGATTATTTGAGAGATGTTTACTTTAACACAATTTAAAGTTAATTGGTAATTAGTGGATTGTTCCATGTACTCCAATAATGACTCAAAAAAAAAAAAAAAATTAATCGGCAACACAATTTAAAACTAATATGATGTGAATGGACTCTATACCGTCAAATCCAGATATTAATGTGGAACCATAGAATTACACACAAAGAGGAACAAGAAATAGGTTGTGTGTATTTTCAACCCTCTCCTTGATGCGGTCTAGAGAGCTTCTAATATGCCTAAGATTTTAACATTTTGTATGGAAATGCCTCACCAACACTCTCTCGGTGATGAGCAGCCTAAGCAAGGAGAGACTATTTAAAGACGCTTAATGCCCTAAGTGTGGTGAACAATCAAAATCGATTAACCATATGCTTTTCTTGTGTTCTTATGCTAGATTGGTCTGGGCCATTTCTCCATTGTCTACACTTTTGTACCCATATAGTTCCCAATTCAAACTCATAGGTCACTTAATTTGTTAGTTGTAATACAAACCATTAAGGAACGGTTGGGAGATAGGATTCGCCATAAAAATCAATCCTCATGTCATCCATGTCATCCTCATGTCATTTCAACTTAAATCTGGCAAGGATTATTTCGGGTTGAGACTTGAGAGGCTAAAGAAAACAACCGAGTAAAAAAAACAACACAAGTTAAAAATCGAATTTAGAGATCAATTGAAAAATCGAGATCAGGATGAGGATTTGATCAAAAGATATGTATTGTATTTCTCAGCCACATATTTAAACTTCAGTTACAACAAGTCCAATGAGAAACGAAAATCACACAAAGATAGGAATTGGGAAAGATATACACACAAAGAAAAGTATAAGACATTGGAATTAAATATGGAAATAACATAAAAATATTGCGTGTATGCTTAAAATCGTTTGCTCCACCAAGTATTTGTATAATCTATAGACATTCTTTTCTCTTTTCTTGTGTTCATAATTGAGTTATAGAGGTTGGTGAGTTACGAACGCAGCTTTCCGGTATTCTGCAAGTGCCCATATTGAGAAAGAGTTTCTGTACATAGCATAATGTAGCATGCAAGTATTCATGAACACTCCTACCATTTCCTACATAAACACATAACATAACACAAATAACAAATAGGTTGTCAAAAAAAAATGATAGTGCAAGAGAAGAAATGTATCTTATCAATGAGAATGTCTGAAAAAAGTTACCTGTTGAGGAAAATCTCCATTTTCCAGCTGCGAAGTGATGATAAATTTCGCAGCACGATGAAGTGGTATAACATCTCTCGGCCTGGCCTGCGTGAATCAGGCCCATCATAGCCCATGAAGTTTGCACTAGGTTTGATCTATTTCCTTCTAATGCTATGTATACCTGTTCAAGGCATGAGAGGTAGCTTTCACCCCAACCTCCATCTTCATTCTGTATATTAAGCAGGAAAGCTACACCTTCGCGTATAGATAGACAGTTTTCGTATGTTTTACCAACCGATGCAAGACCGGTAAGAGCAAACCATGTGCCGTAAATGAAACATATACCCCAGTTTCCATACCTAAACGATCATCATTTTATCAAATACATATCCATCAAACATGTCTTTAATTATAATAAAGTAACATACCATGATCCATTTGGCATTTGTGTGTTTTCTATGTATTGCACTGCTTTCTCGATCGACTTGATGATCTCTTTTGTCCTGTGATCTGGATATAGTTGTTTAAACATAACTAAAGCTTGTATAACAGCTGAGGTACATTCCACGTACTCACGTTCGACCATTACATTACCAAAAAAGTCTGTGGGATTCAGCAACTGCAAACACCAACTTATAAAGTTTACCGTTAAATGATTTAAAGAAAGTTTTAAACTTTGTAACATTCGTATGTGTTTTAGCTCTTACTTCCAACCATTCATATGCACGGACAGGTTCCCAGGCAGTCAAACCTCCATTTTCACTCTATACCAAATGAATATTATTTAGAGGCAGTAATTTTTCAATAAATTTTAGGCTTATATATCTATAAACTCACTTGTAGAGATAATAATAGATTCACAGAATCATATAATTGTTGGGGATCTATTTTCTGGCCAACTACATCAGCTGGCATCTTGGAGAGCAGCATGCAACACTGCAAAACCAAAAGCATAAATCTTGAGGAAACTCCAGCTAACTTGTTTCTGATGTAACAAGTAATTTGATTACCTTAAGAGCTTCAGCTGTACAATCTGAAACTTGCCATCCATGATCTCGATCAGAGAAGGTCCATGAACCTTTGGAAATGTGGCGATACATACTCTTGAAGTCACCTGGAGGGTTTTCTTTAACCTACAAAGTTTTATGATTCAGAAAACATTCAATTGTCCTGTAGAGAAATCCAGAATGTAAGATTATTATCAAACCTGAGATTTATTTATGAAACTGTGTCCTCTCCTGAGCACCTCATAGGTTTCATCACATAGGTCACTAGCAATTAAAGCCTGAATTGCAAACCCTGTCTCCCAGAGTTGACTTCCAAAGCTCTGCGTAAATTTGGATTGCTCAAGAAATTTTAAAATCCTACATTGGTTAAGCGTGAAACTAACTATGAGTAATTCTATTAGAACCTGAATTTTCAGTCCATCTTCAGCTACCCATATGTAGTCCAAAATTCTAGAGAGATGTTTCTTAAAGTGATCTCCATCCGGGTTTTCAATCCAGCAAGCAAGCATGCACAAAACCTGCATACAATTTTCGAAGTTTCTTTAAAAGAGAATACAAGCTGAATTTTCAGTCCATGTTTTCTCAATGTTTTACCTTCTCAATACATCCAATGGTGATATAATGGCTACTTTCATCCTCGTAATGTATATGTTCCATTGCCACTCCAAGAGCCTTTTCCCTTACAAGCTTGTTTAACGGCCAACTTGTAAGTAAAGGCTCCACGAACATATGAAGAGTATCCCATATCAAATCTTGAACTAAAGGATGAAGATAATATGTGTCTTCCTACAAAATTCATGTTATGTTAACAGTTATATATCCATGATAAAGAAATTTGAATATTGAATTATGATCAACCAAACCTTTGCACATAAACGCCGCGCTTTATTCCAATTGATTTTTGCATAAGGTTGTAAGTGGAGTTCTTCACGCAGTTTCATAATTAGAGGTGTAATTGGACCAACAAATCTTTTCCCGTATAGATAAGATATAGGCATATAAACCATCCGAGTATAACACAAAGTTTTCCCTGTATTTTTTCAGTTTGCATCAAAGTAGAGCAATTGAAAACAAGTTGATTCGTAGAAGAACAAAACAAACCTAGATGAAATGGAAGGAAAGTAGGAAGCAACCAGATCTCAGGAGGCATCGGATTAGTTCCAGACCATTCATAGATTCCAAGTATCTACACATAAAAGGGAATGTGTTGATGGTTAGTGCTAAAACTTTCAATATTTCTCAGCTAAATTAAACATATGATCTAAGAGATTTACCGAGAGCCAAACTTTTCCCCAAGTAGGAATGTAAGTCACACCACCATGGTTAAGAATCCATTGTCTGGCTCGTTTGCAAGCATTTTCTCGTCCTTCATCAGGACCTACGCCGAGCATACGCAAGCATATGTAATTTAGAGCAGTACTGAACATAACGCTCTTGCTCTCAATGTGTAATCCCCATCCACCATCTTCGTTCTACAATTTTAAAAAGAGAAAGTCCTCTGAGGATCATCACTACTCATGGCTTTTCTTTACTTTCCATGTCAGCTTAAAGTACCTGGTGACAATAGATATATCGAAGAATCTCTTTGCGATGCTCTGCATCGAATACCTTTTCCAAGTGTCCTGTGATATACAAACAAAATACCTACAGAAAATTTCCAGATTTCATTTCTTGTTTTTAGGAACCCTAAAATTCCGGATTCTAGCCCTTAGATGGGAATCGATTGTATCGATGAAGAAACATACGAATGGAGGAAGGAAGAAGAGAGGTCCGGTGATTTCTCCCGGCCAGTGACCGTCGGAGGATTGCAAAGCCGAGAAGAAAGCAACTCCTCGCCGTAACGCATTAGTCGCTTTTTCGTAGGTTATGCCTTCGTCGTCGTCAATCTTCACTGGCGGAATCAATTGCTCGAATTTTGCCTCTTTCAAAAACTGTTGAGTACACTCAAATCAACCAACACGAAAGTTAAACATTCGACGCGTTGAATATGAATAAAATGAGCATTTTCCCAAAAAAAATGAAGGAGAAAAAAGACATTAACATTTTAATTTAATTTATCTTTGGGTGAGAGTCATAGTGAGAGAGAAACCATATTTAATTGCTTAGAATATCTCTAATAGCTCTCCTCATTTGGAAGGAAACAAATATTCAAAATGAGGATTTGAGGGTGGATCGCTCCAACAATGAAATCTCAAAAAAATCCTTAAGAATTTATAAATTTGTAATATACTCCTTGATATTAACAAAAGTTACTAATAATGATAAAACTTCATAATTAACTATAAAAGGATTTTGTGCAAAAAAATCAGCGAACTTATTTTTTTTACACGTCAATTCGTCACCTAAAACTTGTGCGAGCCAAACCTACCACCTCCGAAAAAACCCGCAATACAGCCCTTGCGTATATTACCTACGTGGTACACGAAAACGAAGTTTAAAACTTGACGGCAATATCCGAACGACGTCGTTTTCGTCGAGTTAAAACTACACAAAGTTTTGCTCTGGAAAAAAAAAAAAAAAAGATTTATCTTTCTTCGTCTTCTTCCCCAAACCCCAAAATCAAACTGTTTCACAAAAATTTGAGAAGAAATTCGTTTTTATCTCCAAAATCAAGCAGTACCACAAGATCTCTCTGCTCGGTATCTTGCTTATTTCTCTCCCTCTCTATTTTTCTTCTCGAATTCCTTAACATTGGACCCGACCCAGAAATCCCAATTACCGAAACATGAGAAATACCCATTATACCCGGAGAATCCGCTGATTAAGCAGTACTGCCGAGTACTGGATCATGGCAGACCTCGAGACCACACCAGAGAAACGAACTGCGTCTTTCTCGAAGGAAAATTTCAACGAATCCGAAGCCGATGTAGTGTTCGTGCCATTGATGGTGGGATCTAGGATAAGTCTGGTCTTCTAATTGGTTCTATAGTGATCCTGAGAAAACGAAGATAATTTCGATGAAGAAAAATAAGATGTGGTGGTGGAACAAGATCTCCAGCAGCGGATTGTCGGAGAGATGACGAAGAGACTGGAACATGTTTGTCTTTTTCTTAAGGAAAACTTCATGTTTTTTTTGTGGGTAGAGCAAAACTTCATGTTCTTTTTCTTGGTAGATCAAAACTTCATGTTATTTTTAATTCGACGAAAACGACGTCATTTAGTTGTTGCCGTCAATTATTTAACACCGTTTCCCTCAGCCACGTAGGCAATACACGCACAGGCTGTATTGCGGAATTTTCTTGAGGTGAGTAGTTTGTTTCGCACAACTTTTAGGTGAGGGGTTGCGATGCAAAAAAAATAAATTCTTTGGTTTTTTTACATAAAACCCACTATAAAACATACATTAATATATTATACAACACATAATATGCATCATCAAAGTTACATGATAATAAAAATTACATAACCGGATAAATTCTAGTATTTTGGTACCACTTGTAAGATATGTAATTTATCTTTAATTTGTTTAAACCTCGAGTTTTATTTTGACTGAATTTTATATTTTAATGTATTTTCTTTTATGTGAACTTTATCTTTATAATATGTTTCTATTTTAAATTATTTTATACACTTAATTTATTTTAAATTAAGTTTAGTATAAATATATGTAAAAGACATAATTATAAGGACCAAATATTAAATATCAAATAGTTTTGAGGTTTTGAATATTTGTTGGAATGCCAAAAATTTGAGATTTCATAGAATAAATTATTTTATTTTGTTTAAGGTAAAATTTTTTATTTTATTTGGAGATTTCAAGTTTGTGGTTTGACAAAAAAACTTGTAAGATTTCTGATATACATATAATTTTTTTTTTTTTTCTTAATGTCAAATTCATTAGTCAAACTGAATATATACAGTGTTTATGAAGACCATACGAACTGGTTACAAAGCCAGCTCACAGAATAAAAAAACCCAGCACATAGAATCTAACAAAAAGATTTTAAAAAACAAGAGAAACGGAGCACCGGTAAACTGATATACATATAATTTGTTTTAACTCTAAAATGAAATTAATATTTTTTTTCTTTTACTGAAAAATCAATCTCTTAGAACTGAAAACGTTGGACAACTAAGAAAGACAAACTATATTTTACAGTTTAATTTATTTTTCATAGTAAATAATGATGAGTTTAACGTCTTTAAGTTTTATAATGAATTTTTTTTACAAAGTATATTTAAAAAATCTCCTCTTTAATTTTTCTTTATAGAAATATATTTTTCTTGTTTTGTTAACGAAAACTTGCCCATCTAACCATCAAAAACTTGTCTACGAAATTTTATTTCTTGTAAGAAAACTTTTCCATCTAACCATACATTAGTCTATTTTAACGAAATACTTGTATATTACTTTACCACACATACTAATTAAACTAATATGTTCGTACATGCGATTAGAAACGTTTTTTTGGAAACAAGTTTTAAATTATAGATTTTGGTGGACAAGTGTAATAGGCAAATCTTAATAAAATATCAAACATGTTCTATAACTTTCACATAAATAACATTTTTTCTATAAAAACATAACACCCAAAACTTGTGTATAAACATGTTTTTTCAGAGTCATATGTGCAAAATATATTAACATAGTTCGTGTTTTAAAGTAAAATAAACTAATTTATTTAGTATTTACCAAATTGTAATGTTCAAGTTTGATAGACAAATTTTAATGGATAATATGGGCCGAAGAAAGTGTTACCATAAATTTTTTAGATGATATTTTCATGATAAAATTTTTAAGAGGATTGGATTTTGTAAGAAACCTAAGTAACTAAACCTCACTGATGAAAGAAAAACCTACTTGCATTCGCCACAAAAGATCACTGGAAGATTTAACACGAGAACGGTTATCCAAGAAACTCCGGCGAGCATCTTCTACGGGGTCGAGTTCCTCCGGCGTGCCGGCTTTGGGATCAAATTCCCATGTTTGACGTCCGACGAAGTTGTTGCTGCTGAACAAATACGGATCTTCTTCATTTCCCGCTCCTATCTTCAACCTCCACATAACTATGAACCTATGAATACGAACGTGTGCATGTATTTATACTCACCGAGTTTAGAATTTCAAACAAATAATAGCGTGATCAGATTTGAGCTAATATAACATACCGTAAATTTATAGTAACAGTATATTGTGATTTTATATATTGTAAGTGCTTCATGTAACGAAGAGGATGAGATAGAGAGAGAATGAGAGAGGGTCAGTACCTGTACCGATCGATGTTTGCCTTCACGATGGATAATTAGATTCGGAAGAGTGTACCTATGTTTTTATAGTTAGGGATTGTAAATATCCGAAATAATAACTAACCCAAAGACCAAAAGTTATAACAGGTTAAATCAGTTGACTTGTTATGTCGCTATTCGAACTAGTGATATTTATTGGGAGGTTTGGTCTAATTTGTAATTTATTCTATTGTATATTTTTAGTAGGAATATTAAAATGAGCTTCACACATCAGTTTAATCCTCTTTATCCGAGATTTTGACTGGTTCGAATTGTATTTTTATAGATAAATGGGGTTTGGTGGGTTACTTTCTAATTAATGGACTTGTGGTTTGACAAGTTCCTATTAGAGTTATGTATTAGTTATATAAGTTTATCATTTGAATTCATTGTTTTAATTCTACTAGCTATTGATATTAGATGCAACTTGCTAATATATTTTCTTATCATTTTTAGACAATAAAACGGAAGATGCTATATAAAAAAATAAAATAAAATCAAATATAGGTACACTCTTCCGAATTAATCCTTTGGTTTTATGGTTTTACTAGATGATAGATCCGCGCAATGCGCGAGATAATATAATGCGTGGATCAGTGTGGACGATCGCATCGTGATGGACCGTGGTGTTTTAAATTTTTGGTGAAACAATAGTTGAAAGCATTGTTGAAACAACATTAAATCATTGTTTAAATAAACATTAAATCATTGAATAATAAATATCAATTCTAAACTTTCAAATTTTGATGTAATGTTTCTTCTGCATTCTTTAGATATGGTCTTATCCCAATTTCATCTAGGCATGACCAAAACTTAACCATAACCTTATTTCCGATAGTAACCGTTTCGGATTTCAACCGTAACCAGAACGTAACCGTATAAATGGTTAAAAAATTTAACCGTTAACTGTAACCATTGATTAACTAAGGTTAAAGAATTTATTAACCGTAACCGTATCAAAACCGTCGCTTAACCGCCGGTTAAACCGTAAATTTACAACCGTAACCGTTTTTTAGAAATATAATAGGTCAATACTTAATTATTTATAATTTATTTTTCTTTATCTTTCATTTCATTAGATTTACATACATTTTACTAGGAAATTTAAATATATATTTGTAGTTGTTATTTCTATATTTCTATGAATCATTTGTTAATTAATATTTTTGAGACAAATAATTTTGTGTGCATATAAATAAAGAGTAATTCAAAGAGTTTTAGAACTTAGAACGTATAAAGAGTAAGTGATGGTAGTTTTAGAAAAATCTAAAAAATAGTTGTGCACGACCCCACTATTTCCATTAACATAGATCAAAATTAATTGGTAACCGATGGTGTTTTTTATAAAAGTTATAATATTAACCGTATTATTATTATTAAGCAACCGTAATCGTTTTTAACCGTAACCGTACTAACCGTAACCGTATCTAACCGTAACCGTTTTAACCGTATATTAAATGATTAAGGTTAAGATAACCGTATATTTTAACCGTAACCGTACTAACCGTAACCGTATCTAACCGTAACCGTTTTAACCGTATATTAAATGATTAAGGTTAAGATAACTGTATATTTTAACCGTAACCGGTGGTTAAATAACCTTAACCGTGATAACAGTAACCATGGTCATGCCTAACTTCATCACTATCCACATCTAATCGAAGATGTGTTTCATAACTATTATATATCTTTATACGTTGATATAAATTTTCAAAATATTCTACATCACACCATTCAGACTCCTCTTCATCAATATGTGTATTGAAGTTGCAGGTGAAGTGTTTGTCATTGTGCGATGATGGACCCGCGCGATATGCGGAGATAACGTATCTTGTGGCTCGGTGTATACGGTCGCTTCATGGGGGACCGTGGTGTACGACATAGATTATGTATAATTATTGCTCAAGTAACCTTTTCAAACCACATGAACCAACACAAGATCATAGGTGAAATCAACTTAAAATTCTAAAACAAAAATTATCAACTCAAAGCTATTGATAAGTCGTCAATACTCGTCACGTTTAACTATTATCTTTGATATAGTGATTTCATGTGCATTCCAAATATATGGTTTTGCTCCAGCATCATTACTGTCTTTGGGCGAGTAGCTATTATTAGCATCCAATCCACCAAGTGCACCATAACTATTATATATCTTTACACGTTGATAAAAATCTTCAAAATATTCATCATCACACCATTCAAACTCCCTTGACTCATCATTGATATGAGCAACGAAGCTGCGGGTGAAGAGATCGTCACAATATCTGGATACATCATAATGCCCTTGTACTTGATCTAAATTGGATCATACAGTAGATGACTCAATATATATTTCACGGTGCAAGCGCTGAGGATCTTCAGATCCCTTTCGAGTTCCCCCTTTAAGTTCTTCTAGAGTATCGGCTTCGGTAACATGTGCCTTTCGATAACCGTTTTCGACATCCCGTCGAACTTCACCTCGAACCTCCTCTTGAATAATATGGGGATCTTCATATATCCCTTACGAGTTTCCCCTCGAACCTCTTCATGAGTAGTAGGTGGACCTTCAAGTCCCTTTCAAGCTCCCCCTTTAAGTTTCTCTAGAGTTTCCTCTTTAGTAACAGTTGCCTTTCGAGAACCGTCTTTAACATCACATCGAAACTTCCCCTCGAATACCCTCTTGAGATCCCTATTGAGCTTGTCTTTTAACTTCCTCTAGATTTTTTCTTCAATAAGAGGTGCCTTTCAAAAACCTTCTTCAACATCCCCTTGAGCTTCCCATCAAACCCACTTTTGAGTAGTAGGTGGATTAAGTTCCTTTTTGAGTTCCCTTTAACTCCCTCTAGAGTTTCCTCTTCAGTAAGATGTGCCTTTCGAGAACCGTCTTCAACATCCCCTCGAGCTTCCCATCGAACCTCCTATTGAGTAGTATTTGGATCTTCAGATCCCTTTCGAGCTTCCCCTCTAACTTCATTTGGATTTTTCTCTTCAGTAACATGTGCCTTCCGAGAACCATCCTCAAGCTTCCCCCTGAACCTCCTCTTGAGTAGTTGGTGGATCTTCAGAATCCTTTTGAGCTTTCCCTTTTAATTCCTCTCGAGTTTTCTCTTCAGTAAGAGGTGTCTTTCGAGAACCATTTTCGACATCCCCTCGAGATTCCCTTGAACCTCATCTTGAGTAGTAGGTGGATCTTCAGATCATTTTCGAGCATCCCCTTTAATTTCCTCTGGAGTTTCTCTTCAGTTTCAGGTGCCTTTCAAGATCCATCTCTGACATCCCTCGACCTTTCCCACGAACCTCCTCTTGAGAAGTAAGTGGATTTTCATATCCCTTTCAAGCTTCGCCTCTTACTTTCTCTCGAGTTAATTCTTCAGTAACAGTTGCTTTTCGAGATCAATTTTTGACATCCCCTCGAAGCTACTCGTCTAGCTAGACATCTAATAAACTTATATTTAGATTGAGCCATAGTTTAAAACATGATTGAACCAACTCCCTTTAGAGCTTCCCCCATTAACTTCCTCTAGAGTTTTCTCTTTAGAAACATATGCCTTTTGAGAACGGTATTCGACATCTCCTCGAGCTTTCCATCGGACCTCTCTTAAGTATTAGGTGGGTTTTCAAAACCCTTTCCAGCATCCCCTTTACCTTCCTCTTGAGTTTCCTATTCGGTAACATGTGCCTTTCAAGATCCGTCTTCAAAATTCCTTTGAGCTTCCCCTCAGACCTCCTCTTGAGTAGTAGGTGGATCTGCAGATCCTTTTCTAGCTTACCCTCGAATCTCCTCTTCCGTAGTAGGTGGATCTTAAAATGATTTTCGAGCTTCCGCTTGAACCTCATATTGAGTGGTAGGTACATATTTTGATCCCTTTCGAGCTTCCCCTTTCACTATCCATTTTGAGCTTCCCTTTAGCTTCTTATTGAGTTTCGTCTTCAATAATAGGTGTCTTTCAAGAACCGTCTTTATTATCCCCTTGAGCTTTCCCGCAAACCTCCTCTTGCATAGTAGGTGGATCCCCTTTAACTTCCTCTAGAGTATCCTCTTTGGTAACAGGTGCCTTTCGAGAATCGTCTTCAACATCCCATCGAACTTCATCTCGAACCTCCTCTTGAATAATTTGAGGATCTTCATATCCGTTGCGAGCTTCCCCTCAAACCTCCTCATGAGTAGCAGGTGGACCTTCAGATCCCTTTCAAATACTCCCTTTTAACTTCGTCTGGAGTTTCCTCTTTAGTAACATACGTCTTTTGAGGACTGTCTTCGTTTCTATCTATATGCTTCCCCTCTTTAGTAGTAGGTGGATCTTCAAAAGTCATTTGAGCTTCCCCTTGAACCTCCAATTGAATAGTAGGTACATCTTATGAAGCCTTTCGAGCTTCCCCTTTCAATATCCATTTCGAGCTTCCCTTAAGCTTCATATTGAGTTTCGTCTTAAGTAACATGTGCCTTTCAAGAACCATCTTTAAGATCCCCTTGAGCTTCCCGCAAACCTCTTCTTGAATAGTAGGTCGACCTTCAGATCTTCTTGAATATAATCAGGAATATCCACGTTTTCATATGAATATGTAGATTATGTCAAACATTATATAAAATATATAATATTTCATTATAAATATTTCTTTTTTCATATATACTTTATGATGTTAGGAATTTATTAATAATGGGATATTTACAAATTTTCAAGTATCTAATTTTTTATTTATGTAAAGAATAAAAAATTGACGGAAATAAAAGTATGTATATATGGGATATTTACAAATTTAGAATTATCAAATTAAAATTACGAAATTATTGAGATATTTACAAATTTTCAATTATCTAATTTTCCTTTTATTTAAAGAATAAGAATTTGACAGAAATAAAAGTAGGTATATATGGGATATTTACAATTTTAGAATTATCAAATTTAAATTACGAAATTATCGAGATATTTACAAATTTTCAATTATCTAATTTTCCTTTTATTTAAAGAATAAGAAATTGACGGAAATAAAAGTGGTAGAAATTGCAATTATTGAAAATACATTATGGGTTTTTAAGATAGAAACAAAAATATGAGACCAATTATTAATGGGCGATGACGTGGATAGCTCCAGAGGCAAAAATTCTTCGCATTTATATATATAGATGATATTGAAGTGTTTTTTTTGTTATATGATTACTTTAATTTTCTTAATACCTAAACGTGCTTTTATTTGTTACTTGGAAACTTCGGCTAGCTTTATAATTTGTTTTTTCTAAAATTTTTAAAATAAGGAAGTAATGGCGATAGCCACTAATAATATAGTTGATCGAAGAGCTCTTCAATTGATCAGAACCACAAATTGAGCCTTTCTGATGGTCCTTTACTTTGTGATCCCGAATGTTATCATCATTTAGTTGGCGTCTCATCTATCTCGCTGCCACTCGATCTGACCTTACGTATGTCATTCAAGTATTATCTCAAATTATGCATTAACCTAAGGAAGAACACTAGTTAGCTGCCTTAAAGGTGGGTTGGTATCTTAAAGGTACGGTTGAGAAGGATACTTCTTCGATCTGAATCAAATTTCCATGTTAGTTTATGGTGTGACTCAAATTGCTCCTCTTCTCCTTTGTCTCGACGATCTATATATTGTTCAATTGGTCCTATACTTGATTGTGGAAGATCTCTTAGCCTAGTGGTTATTGAAGGTTCATAATATATTCATATTTCCGAAAATATATATGAAACATCCGAAATATCCTGAAAAGCTAATATCTTCGAGTTTTTAATTGTATTTTTGGGTATTTGGATTATATCAAGTATAAATATAACTAATATTTAGCGATACATAAATTTTCTTTAGATTATTTTAGTTATCTCATCGATTTTCAATTCGGTTTCGTTCTTACTCTTCAAATATATGAGTTTAGGATCTATTGAGTATTTTGTAGGTTTTGGTCCAGGTTCAATATCTCCCAATTCAGTTTGGTTCCGATTCGGTTATTCGATTCTTGGTAATTTGCCAAGCCTACACTTCCTCAGTGCTCAAATGGCTTCCTCTTTACTTGATCTGATTTTTTCTTGGATCTCGTGTGCAAGATCCAACATCAATAATTGTTCCACCAAGAAACATCCAATATGGATTTGTGAAAAGTTTTAGAATATATGCCCAAGTTTCAAGTTACAAGCTACAAAATTTAATAAATATTTAAAGAGTTTGAACTTAAAATAAAGAGATCAGTTGTTAGGTGTATTCTAATTATTTGGAGATCTGTATTGAGAAGTCACATATTTGGAAATAAATTTGAAGTACTTCAATTTTAAAATACACAACCAATAAATCCTCATAAGTCAAATACTCCCAACAATGAATTGAATATTATAATGGCCTGCCTGTCTTGAACATTCAAGTCGACATATAACATGTGAAAAAAAAACTCTTTCTGTTTTTCATTTTATGAGGGAGTGTAAAGACCACTTAATGACTCAAACATACGATGAATATTGCCGTTGATTTTTCAGTAGTTAGAGTTAAGAGGATTGTGGTTGGTATGTCAAAGTCGTCCTAAGAAACGGATTTAATGATGATGGGCCACCTTTCTTGTTCATGCAGCTCGACGTATAATAATAGATGAAAAGTACTCTTTTTATTATTTATTTTGCGAGAGACTAGAGATAGAGGTGTCAAAATGGTTGATCCATTCAAAACCAATCCATTAACTCAATAATTCATAACTATATGGATATTGGTTTTATCCAATTCAATAAAGCTAATGGTTTGGATCAAACCATAACTCATTATGTTAATGAGTTAATGGTTTAAATGAGTTAACCCATTAAACTTTAAATGAGTGCAACATAAAATTGTATAAAATCAAATTGTATCAAATCAAATTATATCAAATTGTATCAAATGAGATGAAATTGTATCAAATTGTATCCAATGTATCAAATGAGATCAAATTTTATCAAATAAGATCAAATTGTATCAAATGTATCAAATGAGATCAAATTGTATCAAACTTGATCATTTCCTGATTTCCTCCATTCCAGCATCTGTCATGAACCAATGTAATGTTCCAGCACAAACACAAAACCAATCCGACCATATAAGAAACTTGATCATCATCAAAAATTTTTCATTCTCCGACCATATAAGAAGCAACATGCTTAAAGATCCTTCAACAAAACACAAGACCATATAAGAAGCAACATGCTTAAGGATCCTTCAACAAAACACAAGACCATATAAGAAGTTAACCAGCAAATAATTCAAGAAACGAAACTAGAGCTTCAAGACCATATAAGTATCATATGTTCCTCAGAGCAAACAAAATAAGCATCGATTTAAGAAACCTTAGTCTATTCACAACAATTCTGTTCCTGAAACATCAGATTCACCAGATTCACCACCATTAAAAAACTTTAGTCTATTCACAACAATTCTGTTCCTGAAACATCAGATTCACCAGATACTAAACTAATTTCTAATCCAAACATTAGATTCACCAGATACTAAATCAATGATTCAATGATTCAAGACCATACAAGTTATCAAGTTATCAATGATTCAAAACAGAGCTTACAGTTACAGATGAATGTACATGAGGAGAAGGATATATGGTGAATCCAAGTTTTGACTTCATTCATCTTCTTCCTCCATGGGATCTACCACAGGAACTGCGTTTGGATCCGCTCGAATAACAACCATCTCGCCATTATCTACAGGAAAAGCTCAGTAAACATATAAATCAAGTAAAGGACTCACTTATGCTAAATAATGATAATCATACCTTCATCATCAAGCTTGTAACCATGTATCCAAGATCGAGTAGTAAGTAATGCTTGGACATTACTAGGAAGAAGTCGAGTCCTATATTTGTTGATCAGATGAGATCCGATACTGAAACTAGACTCAGAAGCATTAGTGGTGATGGGTATACTTAGTACATCCATCGCCATGTATGTAAGTGCACCAAAGCGTTGTCTGTTCTCCTTCCAGTATTTCAGAACATTCAAATTCGGATTAGTCTTCATCTCCAATTTTGGATCTTCTAAATACATATCTAAAGCTGACTTTCCTTGTTCTATATACTCTGGACCATCATCTAATTCGAACAAATCCTGTATCATTACTCAGAAACTCAGAAAACTACATAAGCCAAATTCAATCTTGTATCAAAGTCATAACAAAGTCAGAAAACATAACAAAGTCAGACCTAAAACATAACAAAGTCAGACCTAAAGCAAACTATTCAAACTTAGAAAAATCATAAACTCAAAAAACTAACTATTCAAATGAAGTATTATTGTAAGTTCAAGACTCTTACATCTTGCACGCCTAAGTCCCTCTTCCTTGTCCTGGAACACGAGAATTGTTTGCTCTTGAATAGCTCACAACTGGAGTCAGAGGATACTTTTTCCTATATTCTTCAAATAGCTTATAAAGCTGACTCTTAAGGTGCTGTATCTTTTCTTCTGAAGTGAATGAATCAAGCTCATTATAATAATGCTTTAAAAGTCTGAACTTCATCCTTTGATCCAAGACAGCTCCCATTGCAAGAATAACACTATAATGCTCCCAATATTTATCAAAATTCAGCCTCATTTGATGAACCATTTCTCGAATGATTAGGTCATCGTTGTCCCTCTTGACTTCCAACACACATTGAATCTTCCAAATATGCCCAAAGTACAGGTTAGATGTCGAATAATTTCTTCCAGACATCAACGTGGTGATACTATAAAAGGGCATCAAAATCTCATGGATGATTCTTGCCCTTTTCCATTCTTGACTCGTAGGACAAAACTTGTAGTTTTTATCTACCACTTTGAACCTGTTTAAAGCTCGTTCATACTTCAGACCCTTATCAAGCATCAAGTAAGTTGAATTCCATCTGTATTGCACATCCAAAGACAAGACAACCTCACCATCTCCTTCTATACATTCAGCGAGTGCAATCCTTCTAGACATTGAAGCTTTAACATACTTAACAGTGTCTCTGATCTTAACCAATGCATCAATAATCACTTCTAAACCATCTTGAAAAATAAGGTTTAAAATGTGCGCTGAACATCGAATATGGAAGAACTCTCCTTTGCACAACAGATTGTCATCCAAATTCAGGCGATCTCTCAATATATCTTGCATACAATCATTAGCTCTTGCAATATCCAAAGTCAAACTAAACACCTTTTTCTCTATTCCCCACTCCTTTATAAATTCGTGAAGTTTACTAGCTAAGATATCAGCAGTGTGTGGAGGAAGAAAATCACAAAACGATAAAATCTTACTATGCAATATCCACTTATCATCAACATAGTGAGCTGTCAAGACTATGTAGCCATCTCCAGGGACTGAAGACAAAGAATCTGAAGTTAAGCATATTCTACTAGGAATCTTATCCAACTCAGCTTTCAATTTCACTTTTTCTTTCTCCCAAGTTTTCACCACATCTCTTACAGCAGTGTTTCTAGTAATGCACTTATAATCTGGATTTAAGTATTTAAGGTAATCCCTAAGCTCCTCATATTCAACAGAAAAAAAGGGAAGATTATGTCGAATTATAACTCGGCTGAACTGTAGGAATTTGATCAGGATTTTAATCATATTAAAATAAACCCTAGAAACAAATTCTAGCCTAGGATCATGTGTCAATTGAATCTATAAGATCAGATCTCGAGTATACCTGGAGTTTAGAGCAGCGGAATGAATCAGGATATCGAGATCAATGAGTGCCTCAAGTGCTGCACCTCTACTGGTATCCACACGCACACAAAATGGAAAGCCGGGATACTAGTGCCGGAGAGAGATCGAATCTCTCTCTTGGAAGTTCTCGGGATTCCTGATGTTTCTGGTGGCTGTCAAATTAGGTTAGAGTCCTCAAAAAGTCGTGCCTATCTCTTTATATAGAGACTAGCAAAAACCTAATTAACAATTTGGGCCAAGCCCGCATTTAATTAAGTCATAAACCAAAACATGTCTTTTGGCCCGACCTTGGTGTCGACCGACTCTACCTTAGTGTCGATCGACACACACTCTCGTCTTGTGTCGACCGACACAACATTTGTGTCGATCGACACACCCATCAGAAACACATGAATTATGTACATCAAATGTACACTGATTTGATCATTACACTAATGATCAATCCCAATCTTATTTATCCAGTTTGCTTAGGTGTAAGACCTTGCATGATCATATAATACTAGTAATAAGTTCCAAACTCATAGATTACAAGAGGCTTCTAGCAAAGCATCATAATCACTTAGTATCATATGATTGTCTAATCTCGACACTGCAACTATATCAGAGTAAAGCACAAATGATTGCAGGACATTCCCAACAATCTCCCACTTGTACTGGAATCATCTATTCCTATAATCCCTTCGTCGCTATATCTCGATCTAGCATAAGGCAAGAACTCGTGTCACCCTTATCAAACTAGATAATGTTTATCGAACTCTGATTTATACTGTTAATACAAACGACTGACAATCGCCTCGTTTGAGTGCGGCCACACATTTCTCAGTATCAAATCTTCGATAGGCCCAGAGATATTTATCTCCCGTTATATGGGAGGGACAAATTCCATCTTGTTCCATCCCTGTTCCTTACACACTTCATGATACGCCCAATCAATATCTTTATAGTCACCTATTACGGCTGACGTTTGACAAAGTCAAAACGGATCAATTCATATGCAAGAAAACATGATGAACTCAGGTCTAAGGACTATACTCTATAGTCGCAATAAGAACCTCTTATGACACTCATATAACTATCTTGCAGAGTTCTCATAGTGGGTCATGTCCGATACTGTGTTCTCTTACACATATCCATGTGATTGACTTTAATACTCCTATTAATGACTTCATGAAACTTAGTCATCAGTCACCTCACATACTAGTCTCTCGCGGTTATTAATTCCCCACTTCAATAACCTTGACTATGGACTCAAATAATTTATGTCATCTATCGCTTATAAGGTTTCATGATCAAGTCACGTACTTGATGACTTATAAGAATGCCATAAATTACTTTTGGACTATTATATAATTATCCAATAATCAAATAATACATGAAACAAATTTCATTAAAACATAACCAAATGTATGCTTAGATGAACATCATAACATATATAGCTCCCACTAGAATTAAGATAACATCTTAAGGAATCTAATGCCTACAGTAGCAGCATAACTCTTATGCTTAGGCCGTGGGATCTGCTACGGTGCCCTGCTTGGAACTCTTCCAACTAAATGCACCATTGATTAGACAAAATATATCCAGACTATAACCGGAAATCGTCTTTGTCCGTGTAACCACTCATCACAAGCTCATCACTTCCTCCGTGCACCAAGAACTTAACCTTAGTATTTCTCAAATACTCGGAGGTGTTCTTGACAACTGTCTAGTGACTTTCACCGGGATCAGATTGGTATCGACTCGTGTGTCGACCGACATAACCCTTTGTGTCGATCGACACAGTTATCCGAACCTGTATAAGACCTTATCAATATAAGGTATCTTGACACAGTCCAATTAGCTTATTTAATCTATCTCTATAGATTCTCAAGTATATCGTCTATTTACAGTTTGAGAAATGCAACTGCGCTCCCACTAGTCTTCTTGTAAACGCACAGTTCTTCTTCGTTTCTCACGAAATCAAACTCTTTGATCGCTTCATCAAAATGAAGATTCAAACTCCGAGATGCTTGCTTCAATCCATAAATGGATCGATGAAGTTTGCATCCTTTTCCCGACATTCTTAGGATCAATAAAACCCTCAGGCTGTGTCATGTACACATCCTCTTCCAGAATCCCATTCAGGAATGCGGTTTTCACATCCATTTTCCAAATCTCATAATCATAATGAGCGGCATTTGCTAGGAGAATCCGAATGGACTTAAGCATAGTGATTGGGATTAGGTTTCTTCATAGTCATACCATGAATTTGCTTGAAACCTTTAGCCACCAATCTAGCTTTGTATATCTGTATATAACCATCCATGTCTGTGATCCTTTTGAAAACCCATTTACACTCAATGGTTTTAACACCATCTGGTAAATCCACCAAAGTCCATACTTTGTTTTCTGACATGGATTCCATTTCGGATTTAACAGCCTTTAACCATTTTCGGAGTCAGGGCCCATCATTGCTTCTTCAAAATTCGTAGGTTCGTCATTGTCAACGATCAATAGATCATGACAATTAGTCACAAGAAATCCATATCTCTCGGACTCATGGCGAAACCTTTCGGATCTGTGAACTTCAGGCATCACAGGTGTAGATACTACGACTCTTCGTAGATCCAACCGCTGCTCTTTTTGAACAGGTTGAGCAGTTTCCTGTGATTCTTGAACTTCTTCGAGTTATACTTTACTCCCACTGTTCTTCTTAGAAAGAGACTCTTTCTCAAGAAAGACATAGTTCCGAGCAACAAACACTTTGTTCTCGGCTTGGTTGTAAAAGTAGTAAGCCTTTGGTTTCCTTAGGATAACCGACGAAGTAGCATTTATCAGATTTTGGGTTGAGCTTGTCAGTGAACATTCGCTTGACATAAACCTCACAACCCCAAATCTTCAGGAAAGACAAACTTGGAACATTTCCAGTCCACATCTCATGTGGTGTCTTTGCAACTGATTTTGATGGAACCCTATTCAGCGTAAACGAAGATGTTTCTAGAGCGTATCCCAGAAAGATAATGGAAGATATGTGTGACTCATCATTGATCGAACCATATCCAATAGAGTTCGATCCCTCCTCTCAGACACACCATTACATTGGGGTGTTCCAGGAGGAATGAGTTGTGAAACAATTCCACAATCTCACAGATGATCACTGAATTCTTGGCTTAAGTACTCACCTCCACGATCTGATTGAAGAACTTTGATACTTTTGCCAAGTTGATTTTATACTTCATTATGGAATTCCTTGAACTTTTCAAAGGATTCGACTTGTGTATCATTGGATAGACATAGTCATATCTACTAAAATCATCAGTAAATGTAATGAAGTACTAAAAGTTTTCCTCTAACACTAATGCTCATTGGACCACACACATCAGTATGTATAAGGCCCAACAAGTCACTGACCCTTTCATTTTGATTGTTGAAATGCGCTTTAGTCATTTTACCCAATAAGCAAGATTCACATTTCTCACATGATTCATAATCAAGTGAGCCCAAAAGCCCATCATTATGGAGCTTCTGAATCCGTTTCTCACTTATGTGGCCCAAATGACAGTGCCAGAGAAAATTGGAATTCAATTCATTGGACTTGAACCGCTTGGTGTTTATGTTATAGACAGGCACAGATTGGTTTAAAACATAAAACCCATTCTCTAATGAGGTGCTACCATAGAATATATCATTACGATTAAAATAACAACACTTGTCTTTAATCGAGAAATGAAAATCATCCAAATCCAAACAAGAAATGGAATTGACGTTTCTGCTTACAGCAGGTACATGGTAGCATTTCTTAAGTTCTAAAACCAAGCCTGATGGCAGAGACAAATGAAATGTTCCTACGACTAATGCAGCAATTCTTGCTTCATTCTCAACGCGCATGTCCACTTGCCCCTTCTCCAGAGTTCTATTGTTGCTTACGTCCTGCATATTCATACAAATATGAGTACTACAACCAGTATCCAATACCCATGAGGTAGAACTTGGATTAGTAACATTTACTTCTACAACATAAATACCTAAAGAAGGAGTCTCGTACATCTTCTTTATCTCTTCAGAATCTTCCAGGTATTTCATGCAATTTCTCTTCCAATGCTCAGACTCGTTACAGTAATGGCACTTATAAACATCAGAAGGGCCAGACTTGGGCTTGGGCTTAGGCCTGTCCTGATTCACAATTTGGACCACCTTGCCTTTTGCCTTGTCCTTATTTGGTTTCTCAAACCTCTTACCCTTCTTGATGTTATGCTCAGCTGTCTTGAGCATACCATGCAGCTCAGTCAACGTCTTCATCGAGTTGTTCATGTTATAATTCATAACAAACTGATCAAAACTCGACGGCAGTGACTGCAGAATGATGTCAGTAGCCAACTCTTGGCTGATAGGACTGTCCAGTTTCGCTAGGTTATCAATATAACCCATCATATTATAGATTTGCGCACTAACTGGACCATCCTTTGGTAGCTTGCACTCAATGAGAGACTTAACCGTCTGGTATCTCTCAGCTTGTGCCTGCTCCTGAAACATCGCTTTCAGGCTAGTAATTATCTCGATTGGCGACTCCACATTCTCATATTGCTTCTACAAGTCCGAGTTCATGGTAGCCAACATGAGATAATTCACATCGACCACATCATCATAAAGCTTATGCCAAGCATTTCTCACTGCATGTGAGGCATTGGATCTCAGTTTATCAGGGAGAATCTTTTCAAGGACATAATCCTTTTTCTCCTGCTTGAGAACAATTCTCAAGTTCCGATACCAATCGAGAAAATTCGATCCATTTAACTTGTCCTTCTCAAGGACGGATCGCAGGGAGAAAGAATTGTGAGAAGGAATGGTCATAGCTGAACTAAAGAAAGGAAAATGATGTTTAAGAAATGAGAAATCTTAACCATTAAGGAAAAACTCACATCATATTCAAAACAATGTTTCCTCAATCTGAATATAACAATCCAAGATCCATACTTCACTAAAACTTGAGTGAGCTTTGGCTCATCGCTCAAATCTTAGCTATCTAGGTAAGCAACAACTTTTGCTAATTACATCCAATGTAACTCTTGGTCATGAATTAGACATCTTATGTCTAATCCACTCCTATGTCTCTAAGCCCAAAACCGTTTTGATGGCTTAGTCAAGTAAACGAATCCTTTAAGTCATGTGGTAACGATTACCTCCTGCCTCACTCATGTAATTGTGGACACCTTTCTTTAGCAAGCTCATCACACAATGAAATGAGCCTTGACAGTTGACAAGGAATGGGAAGACATCAAAATTACTTGATATTTAGTTTGAGGAACGGAACTAATACATATCAAATATGTATTCTAGAAGGTTTTAATTAAAACAATCAATTCAATTAAGTTTTAATTATTATAGAAGGTGGGTTTAGGGGTCGAGATTGTCTGAACAAAGCCTGTGTCGATCGACACTACATTAGTGTCGGTCGACACAACTTTAAAACAATCTGTGAATGCAATGTCGATCGACACAACTCATTTGTGTCGGTCGACACTGCTCATGTGTGTCGATCGACACTACTTTAGTGTCGGTCGACACATAAACCCAAACAGAGTCAATCGCGAAAACCGATCCAATCAAATTGAACCAATCGCGGGAACCGACCAGTACCGATCGACACTACATATCGTTCGATACACCTCGGATCGGATTAGTGTCGATCGCTACACTACGTTAGTGTCGATCGACACTACATCCGCAGAAAAATTATCGCGGTTACCGATCAATATCGGTCGACACACTTACTGTGTCGACCGACACCAAACTTCACCGGTTCGATCACGATTAATCGATTTAATCGATTTGAACCGACTGCGATGAATCCGCTGGTGTCGGTCGACACAACCTTTGTGTCGGTCGACACGCAGCGATTCATTAGATCGAAAACCTAAATTTTTTCGAGTGGTTCTGGGATTGTGTCGATCGACACAATAACTGTGTCGGTCGACACCGACAACCCAGAAACCCTAAAACACGAATTTCAACCAAATTCTTGCAAGCTTTCTTATATATAACTTTTATATATCATCTTCAATTCACATAATTCATTAAGCATGCATCAGATTCAATAAAAATACTAGGCTCTGATACCACTGTAGGAATTTGATCAGGATTTTAATCATATTAAAATAAACCCTAGAAACAAATTCTAGCCTAGGATCATGTGTCAATTGAATCTATAAGATCAGATCTCGAGTATACCTGGAGTTTAGAGCAGCGGAATGAATCAGGATATCGAGATCAATGAGTGCCTCAAGTGCTGCACCTCTACTGGTATCCACACGCACACAAAATGGAAAGCCGGGATACTAGTGCCGGAGAGAGATCGAATCTCTCTCTTGGAAGTTCTCGGGATTCCTGATGTTTCTGGTGGCTGTCAAATTAGGTTAGAGTCCTCAAAAAGTCGTGCCTATCTCTTTATATAGAGACTAGCAAAAACCTAATTAACAATTTGGGCCAAGCCCGCATTTAATTAAGTCATAAACCAAAACATGTCTTTTGGCCCGACCTTGGTGTCGACCGACTCTACCTTAGTGTCGATCGACACACACTCTCGTCTTGTGTCGACCGACACAACATTTGTGTCGATCGACACACCCATCAGAAACACATGAATTATGTACATCAAATGTACACTGATTTAATCATTACACTAATGATCAATCCCAATCTTATTTATCCAGTTTGCTTAGGTGTAAGACCTTGCATGATCATATAATACTAGTAATAAGTTCCAAACTCATAGATTACAAGAGGCTTCTAGCAAAGCATCATAATCACTTAGTATCATATGATTGTCTAATCTCGACACTGCAACTATATCAGAGTAAAGCACAAATGATTGCAGGACATTCCCAACATGAACTTCTCCCTAGCAACTTTTTCATCAAACTTCACTAGCCTTTTGTCAACATTCAAACCCAAAGAACATTTCTTGTAATGGTTTATTAGATTCGATGTTCCACTATTTGGAAACCATGAATAACTCTTAGAGCATTTCTGACAAAAAGCTCTTTGTTCACCATTCTCATCTTTCTCTACCACAAAAAACTTCCACATATCTGATTTTTTGGTTCTTTTAGCAGGACGAGAACTTACAACTGTTGATGATTGTGTTCGACATTGTGTTTTCTAGATTATCCTCTTCACTTTCCATCATCATCAGGACGAGAACTTCCAATTGCTGTAAACAAACACAAAGATAAGAGAGAATTAACCACCACATAATACACAATTCAGAATCAAATGAGAATGAAAAACTATATATACAAGTTCACATATCAAGAACTATAACACTCATTAGTCATTACTCTGCAACCAATCCTTTGTATAAAAGATTAAAAGTCAATTTGAAAAGGAGAAGCAGATAATAAAAAGAGTTCATGAGAACTACTTCATATCTATACAAATACAAACAGTGAAGAATTCAATGAATTTCATGGACATATCTATACAAATATTGAAGCAGACAACGAAAAGAATCGAGCAAATCAGCTTTTAGACATTTAATCAAACACCTTGTCTACAGGGAATTCTTCACCGAAGTTTCCAGCAACAACATGATAAATCAACAACAGAAATGAAAGGAGAAGAGACGACTGAAGAGATATTGGAGATTTTGAAACTAGAAGAAGAAGACACGATTGAAAAAATCCAAAATCCATTTCAGACCAGAGAGAACTAGAAGAGATAGCATACCAAATTTCGTCGTAGTCGGAGGTTTCGGAACTGAAAGAAGAAAGACGGGTTCGTTGTAGTCGGAGATTTTGATCCCAAGATCGTCGTTTTCGTCGGAGAATCGGAGATTTGAATCGGAGAATTTGAATTTGAATCGGAGAATTTGAAAACTGTAAGTATAATGGTTTTGAATTTGAATTTTTTTTATTTTGTGATTTGGTTATGAATAACCATTAACCCATAAATAATTCAACTCATTTTAACCAACTCAATAAAACCAATAATCCATTATAATCCAAATTCTCAATTCATTGGGTTAATGGTTTGGTTTGGTTTGAATTGATCCACAAAATTCAATCCAGTTTGACACCCCTAACTAGAGACCACTCAAATAAATGAATATTGTTATAATTAATATATATATATATATATATATATATATATATATATATATTTTGGCTACTAATTAGTAGATTTTGGCTGGTACGTCACAACCTTAAAAAGGAAGATTTGTTCTCTTCTTTTTCATGCAAGTAAAAACACTTTAAGACCACTTCTTTTATTATCAGCTCAATATGCTTAACAGATTAAACGAATTCACACTCTTAACAAAATATGTTGTAGGAATTATTTGTTAGTAGCCAAGCCGTATACCAGCAGCTTGCTCTGTGGTTGTAATGGCCATAATGGGTCTATGCCTTGCATTACATGAGTGAGAGAGAAAAGGAGATAAAAGAAGAAATGCTTTTCCTTGAATATGGCCAAAGGTATTACATAAACGGTTTGTAAATGTAATTGAACCAAAGCATAATAACAAACCGGACATAATAAGCATAACCAAGAATCCTATTACAGTTAGGTTGTTGTCTACTATGAACCAAATTAAACTGTTTGTGCGAGAAGTGGTGTGGGATCATCGTGTCTTTTAAATTATATTGATAGATACTAAACATCATGAACATATGATGTTAATTGAAACAAAATGGTGATTCAACTATATCATCAAGTATTGTATTCCAATCGAACATCACAAATACTTTCAGAGCTTATAAAGGAGACACAACGCTGAACAATTCCTATTACAACCAATCTAAAATCTTCTTTGGCGTTAACAGGTGTATTGGCTTAACTAGGCAATATAAAAAAAAAATCGTCAAAATTCATGAAATTCTGACAAAACAGCAACAGAAAACGTATAAACTTTTAAGTATAAAAGCCAAAAACCACATGAAATTTTTTTTGTAGCAAGTTTCATGAAATAATAAATTAAGTTGAGCATAAAAGCTTTCTTGTCACAAACTTGACCGTGAAAAAAATATGGAAATATCTGAATTTGATTGACATAGCTCAGTTCCCATCTATGGAGTCGATCAACAAGAACAAACTAATGCCACTGGACATTGCTAACCAAATATCACATGGAACACTTGATGCAAAAACGGATCAAATTTCAAAGCGAAAGAACTGAGCTTCATTATATTTGAAATAAAACATAAAAGAATGGTAAGGAAGTGAAAAAAACAAAGAAACACAAGTTCTGAAATGTTTGCATTATCAACCCTCGAACAATTAAAATCAGACAGATTATATGAAACCTCAAAGACAAACGAGGATGATGAATACCTCACAACTTTACTCTCGAGGATGATGAAATTGTTTAAGAAAGCTTTTGTCCAATCTTCCATCGTGCAACATAATAGTGACTAAGTTATATACGGTGACAAAAATACAGCATCCAATTCAGATCCTTCTCAATTTCAGATTCTTCTTCAGGAACCATCGCTCTGCAAATCGCAAAACCTGGTCCTTACACGAATTCTTTGTTTTTTTTTTGTCGGAATCAAGGGGGGTTCAAAAATCCTCAAAACAATTTGGACCCTGTGTCTCATAAGAGAATTGGTCCCTTAATTATACAAATCTGTATTAAAAATTCAAAGAGAAAGTGATAATGGGACCTTAATTTAAGTGATAATTTTGGGAAAAAAAGTTGGGCCCTTAATTTAAGAGATAATTTTGGAAAAAAAAAATTGATAACCCTGAGATACCAAAACCAGCTAAAGCTCCAGTTTAAGGGTTCGATTGGTCACAGAGTTTGAATCAGACGGTTATAGAATTTTGAGCGGTTGTAAACAAGGCGGTTAGAGAAAGTGATTAGAGAGGGCGGTTCGATTACAGAAGGCGGTTGAATATTTGGTATGATTGGTTGCATTGTACCGATTGCATAGTGTAAATAGATAAAATGATATTTTTTTAGAATTTTTGGTTAAACAATTACGTTTAATATATTGAAAAATGAAATTTTTTAATTAATAATAGTAAATATTAAGTAGCATACATTACAATAGTGATAAAAAAAATTATATAAAAAATAAAGCATAGATTACAATTATTCTTTTTCAAATTTTCATGCTAAATATCAACCCCTGAGGCGGTGATAATAGTTCCATAATCAACTACGATCTGCCCACAACATATCTGCAATCTGGTTACGAACTGTTGACATGTATGCTCGTTTCAAACTCTTCTATCTCATTGATATTATCTTCATTAATTGCAAGTTGTCTCTGCATTTTTTCTTCCTCAATTGCTTCATTATTAAAATCATCATCTAAAATAGTCGAACGTCGAATGAAATTGTGAAAACCCATTGTTACAAATACTATTCGTTTATGTGTTTCAAGGTTCTACCTCAGTAGTTCTTTGACAACTCGCAATTTTTTTTTTCATATTCCAAATGTTTGTTCAATTATTGAACGAATTGAAACATGCCATCTGTTAAACATTTCTTCTTTATTTTTAGGGGTGGACCATTATTAAGTTGAAAAAACAAATAGTTATGAAAAAGAATACAAACTTTTTTAGCTAGCATTTTTTAATTGAATATATTTTTTTGTTATATCAGTTATAGAAATATTTATTTTATAACATATTTTAATGATGATGAAAAAAAAATGTTCAACCGCCGTAATTTGCAAACGGACTACCCAAACACTGCTAATTATCAGCGGTTGGTTTCGCCTTCTCCACTGCCGAAAATCATATCCTACCGCCTTTTTCATCCGCCGTCTTCAAACGCCCATTCCAACCGCTATATTCAAACGCTTTGTTGATTGGTAGCATTTTGAAAAAAAAACTCAACCGAGCGGTTGAATGTAACCAATCAGACCCTTAATAGTTCACACCAAGCTGGTTTAGTAACAATTACCCCCAGCCGCTCAGTTCTCTAATTACATCTTCTGTACAAAGTTCATGTACAATAATAATATTATTAGTCCTATCTCCTTGATATTCAATTAGGTATTCTTGTGAAACTTAAGAGAGTTCTTTCTAATTTGTACATGGTCTCATCTTTCATCCTTTGGATGCCCAAATCCTTTTGGTTTTCCTTTTTACATTGAGAGACTTGTTATTTAGCGGTTAGAGCTCTGATCAACTTATATCAAACAAATCTAAACTTTCTTTTTCCGTTGTTTCTTTTCTTTAAGTTCAAATCATTGGATTTTCCCCCATTGATGCTTAAATTTATTGGATCTCTATCTTTTGAATTTTCCATATTGGATGCATGAAATTAAAGAGGAGTCCAAGGGTTATCAATTTGCAATGGAACAACAACATGGCCATTTTCGACTAGGAGATTATTATACCCCTTGAAGGTAACGATTTGGCATATTGTATCGACCATCTACAGACTAGCATGTAGGAGTTCGAATCTCATAATGGCTCGTCAATTTCATGAAAAAACTAATAATGGATGGAATACTTTGTGATTTTTTTGTAAATTATTTTGTTTGACGTATTGTTCTTCATCGACGGACAAAAATTTAAAGGGAAAGAGCAAGTGGATCCGACACTTGTCTTTTTCCTGATCGCCATCTAACGTGTACACGGATATATCGGGGGTGATTGGTTGGGCTGTAACAATGGTTTACCGAAAAAAAAATTCTACAGCCTTAATATTAAACCAATCATACTTTAGCTTTCCTTAAAATCTTTACAGCTCAAAAATAAATTTTTAATGTTTTTTGGATGTAAATCTTTAATTTTCTACAGCCCAATTTTTTGTGCTTTAGGTGCTGTAGGAACTTTTTTTTTTTTTTTTATCTTCTTTTCTTAGTCACATGTTTAATATTTTTCTTTCAAATAAAATTTTTAACGGTTAATTTTATTGTTTTTATCCTATATAAAAACTACATTAAATTAGAAACAAATTTACAATTTGCGATTTTGATAGTAAAAAGAACACATGTTAATTGAGTAAGACAAACTTCTGGTATATAATGAGATAGGTTGATCTTGATTTGGACCGAGTTATTGTGGAGGTGTGCAATTATCCTCCAACAGTAAGATTCATTGTTTGAATTTCTTAGTTTTCATAAACTGAAACGTATATGTCCACTACAAAAAAACAAGGCAATTAGCATTACTTATTTAAGCATTTAGCATTACTTTTTGGGTAATGCTAACAACTTAGCATTACTTTAGCAAGTAATGTATTATGCAATGATGCTAAGTTTATTAGCATTACTTATGAGAGTAATGCTAAATTTAACACTACTTAATTAGCATTACTTACCATATGTTTTAGCACCATTTACCTTATGTTTTAGCATTATTTTTTCTCATCTTTTAACACTATTTACCATATGATTTAGCATTATTTTTTCTCATCTTTTAACATTACTTTAAAAATGATACAATCTAACAATACCAGATGATGCAAAATCTAACATTAATTTCTTTGTTTCAAACATTACTTTTTCTCTGTTAGACAGTAAGCAACAATATAAATGTTCACATGAGATACAAAAAACTTTAAAATTTAAACACAACCATCTGATGATAAATAAAACTAACTTGATAGCTGGAATTCATTGGACCGGCCCTGTAAATATATCTAATTTGATTGCATAACGAGCTCCAGCACAATGAACCCTCACGACCCTGCGAGAAACACAGATAGAAAGAAAAAATCATATTAAGATCCAGGAAAGATGAATGTAGCACTGGTGAAGAAGGTCAGAGGGAAGTTTTAACCTGAATGGATCGATAAATGCAGAACAAAAGCGCACAAAGAGGTAACAAGAAAAGGATTTGACGAAGTTCCTCAAGCTTTACCCTAATGCTCTGAATTTGTTTGAGGTGAAAATTAGACTTGGATACATATTTACTAAACAGAAACCTTAAAACCATAGAGAACTAGAAGAAGACCTACTTGCCATGCATCAACAGGTTTCACGAGCCATGCTGTCCACCAGTCCCAAGACTTAATAGGGCCTAGAGTGTAGTGAATAACGTGAAGCTTACTGTCATCCACCATCCACTGCAGAAATAATTAGAAAACTCAAGATTATAAAATTGAAATAGCTGAAGGAAAAAAAGAGCCAAATACATATTCTAAGATCACATCAATTTTATATCAATTTTATAGCAAGCCATGGAACCAATTTTGTTTCCTGACTGAGAAAGCACAAAAAGTACCTTATTAGCAAGCATATAGAGATCAACATCAGCGTTGTATAATGTTGAAAGCCTCTCCATATCAGGAACTGGTCTGGTTTTCAAGACTTCAGGGGATACAGTAAGATGCACAACTGCACATACACAAAGCTTTAACATTTAAGTTCTCAGAACATCTCTTATGACTAAAAAATGCCAAAGAGTTTTACCTTTCTTATAAGCTGTCATGTTAAAGATCTTGAGTTTTGTATAGACACCCCAGAACCTTGTTGGATGAACTTGATTTGGATTTGCCAATAAACTAATCTTCTATATTTTCCATCCATCAGTCTATAAAAATCAAAATAAAACAAGCATGCATCTTTAGGTAACGAAAATCCTCGAAAAATGTAGGTAAAAATAACTAGACACATTAAAGACCAAAAATTGGATTAGTTTTTATGTGAATCTATGATATAAGTAGAGATATAAATGAATACCAGTGACCCATGTAACTTGATCTGACCATGGATCTTGGATGCTAGGACGACCTGTCCTAAAAAACAATCAATTGAGGAGATTGGTAAATCAAAAATCGATCTAAAGATGGCGAAATAGGTCGTATTTCTTTACATGCTAACACTTACGACCTCAATTCCGTTGGTGATCGCTGCTTTGCATATAGATGAGCCAACGAAACCATTGCCTTTTAGCTAAGACATGAAATAGCATGAACACATAAGTAAAAGGCTGCGTAATTCATTGATAAGGCTTTGATGTCTACTTCAGATTCCTGAAGCTTCTTAATCTCTGCTTTATACCGCTCAATCTAAACTACAAAAATGAATCAAAATTACAATCTACATTCGCGTACACTCACAAAAAATGGATTCATTCGAATTCCTAAATCTATAAATCGAGCATGAAATTGATCCAATTATGACCTATTACCTCGTGATTACCAGGCGATTCGATTCCATTGGAGATCGGATACCTCGAAGCAGACCTAGATACCTAAAACCACTGGAATTTCTTCGATCGGAGTAATTTCAAAATCGGGAAATGAAAAAGCCAAACCAGACGAAGAGAACATGGATTGCGATACCTTCGGCGAGAGCTAAGTGCGATTGGGATTCCGAGCTTCGCCGGTGACGACGGAGATATCGTGATTTGAGATATCTCAGAGATGACGGTGTCGAGAAGTTTTGTTTAATTGTTGAACAAAAAAACAAAAATGAATATTTGCAGAAGACTCTGCCTGAGTGATGAGAAGGTTTCAAGAAGAGATTATTAGCATTACTTAAGAAAATAATTTTACTTTGCATCATTTTGATGATTTTAGCATTACTTATCAAAATCATGTTAATTAAGTGATGTTAAATGCGTTTTTTTTAGTGGTGGTACACTCGTTTCAGTATATATTCTAATATCTTGAGTGATTAAAATTCTGTTAGAGTGTGAATTCATTTAACCAACCCGTTAAGCATGTTAAGCTGACAATACAAGAACGGTCCTAATTAAACTGTTTTTATTCTCATAAAAAGAAGAAAACTGTTTGTATCTGATCAATGGTCCGAATGAAAACATTTCTTTTTAAGATTGTGACGTAACAGCCAAAATCTGCTTAGTACCCAAAAAAAAAATCAATAACAATGTTCATTTGTTCAAGTGTTCAGAGTCTAGCAAAATAAACAACAAAGAGTATTTTTCACATCTATAATACGTCGAGCTACATGAGCAAGAAAGGTGGGCTGTCATTATTAAATCCGTTTCTAGGACGACTATGACATAACTAATGAAAAATTAGAGATATTCGTCTAATGCGGATTAAGAGATAAATTATTTAACATTTTTTTAATCTATATGTACAGTAACAGAATGATTGTTGTGAGTCATAACATTATATATCAGTTGTATTTTAAATGTTAAGTCTAAGATATATACTTTTGTTAGCGATGTTACAATAGTGACTAAGCAATGTTAACTAAAATTTTCATATATAATCTTTAATTATGGATTTGAAATTTTAAATAATTTAGAATATGTGATTGAGCGGCAAAAATCAGTACAATCTCTTCTAATTTTTCTAGTTAGAGAAATTACATTAAAAGATGATCAGAAGTGTTGAAAATGTCGTGAAGGGATCAAAGAGGCCAATCAGAGTAAACCTTTTCAAAGAGAAATCTGTTAACGCTACTGGCTCGGGGAATGGAGGAGAGGCGAGCTACTGTTTCTGTTTCATAAACCAATAAAGACGATAGAGCAGTCGAATATGTTTTTTTTTATTTACCGAAAAATTTAAGGACAATTTATTTCAAGGATTTGAAAACCTAATAGTATTAATGCGATAGATATAAGGTAGATTTTTTTTTTTCAACCAAACATTAATAATATTAGTAGAATTTTGCTTATGTACTTTTGTTAACGATAGATATATATTTTTCAACATACATCTTCATTTGTTTATGTATTTTTTTAGAATTTTGATAATATATATATCACTAGTCTAGATATTATTTGTATATGAAATTTTGTAAAGTTTTAATTTGTATAAATTTATTAAGTAGAAACAAATATTTGTTATTCGAAACACTTTTCTATAGTTTTTTAGTTATCAAACGTAACATTATAATCTTCCACTACTACACAATCTTTTAACTTTCTACTCTTAATTCATTTGTTCTTCATATTATTATTTTCATCAAATTATTTCCTTTTAATTTGTTGAACCAATTTTATCATTTATAATGCTTATGCTTTGAAATTTGAGATATTATTGTGAATCGAGACAATCATTTTCATTGGGATGGAGATCGCCTTAAAACCCTATTATTCTAGATGACTTTAAACTGATGCAAATTAGTAATTCTCGATGTCTCAATTTAATCATTTGTTCTTGATGAAAATACAAAGAACGTAAAACTTTATTAGACTTTTAAATTTCATTTGTTATTCTCATAGCTCGGTAAGACGATCTTGTATATTTTCACGCCTATAACGCTACTTATATTGCATTCTAAGATCTTGAAAATCTACAAATTCTCACTTATCTTATCATTTTTACCATTACATCACTTCTCTATTGCATTTATTGTTTTGTCACCAAGAAGTACATTCATAAATGTTGAATTTATCAAATAAGATAAACATATAAAATTATTATATCCTAAAATCATTTATTTCATTTACATGTAACTTAAAGAATATTAAAAGAAAATTGATCTCAAAAATTTGAAAAGTTTTTAAAATATTTAGTTTTCATTAAATAAAAAATATTTGGACACTTGTCATTTTCATAAATGCTTATGTATCAACTTCATGGAGAGAGTTAGTCATCTTTTATATATATGATAAGGTAGATCTATTCTAGAGTTTTCAATTTATCAGCCGATTTCTTATTTTATAAGATATATTAATATTTAGAGAACCTCAAAACTAAAATCTTAACCAATAATGTACATTCTTAAAAACATAAATATTATAATATATAAATCCTAAACTAAACCGATTTTTTTAAAAAAAAACAAGCAAATAAATGTTTTTTAAAAAAACCATCATATATATATTGAATCAATTGGTTCATTGAAGAAAATTATCGTAATCTGTCATCTAAACTTTTAGTCTAAGCGTTTGTAATTCTCTTATCATTGTAAGCTAACTAGAGACCACTCGTCTTATATGGATTTCTAAATCAATAAAAACTCTATTTCAATAAAAATCCTCTAATTAGTTTTTAGTTTTAAAGTAAAAGTTCATTCTGTCGAAAATCTAGATTTATAAAACGTTAAATTTTAAAATAAAAAAAAATTGAAAGTTAAGTTGAAGTTAAGTAAACCTCTTGTAATTTTCGAACTACCGGGAAATCCTGTATCAATAAGTCTATTTACAATCTTATTACTTATTAGTCTCAACTCTCAAGCGCTACAATGCATCAAAATAAACAGCTAATCACAGCCCTTGGAGACCCAATATGTCACTAAGCATATCAATAAAAAAACCAAAGTTAATAAATACGCTTTGTTAATAAAACTGAATTGACAGGTTTTTTTTTTTTTTAAAGAAATTGACAGTTTTTTTATCGCCTCTTTTTTGACTTCGAAGCAAAATAATAAAAAAAAGTATACTACGGTTGGATGTTTTGACTTAATTCTTCAGAAACCTCCAAAGTTGGTATGACCCGAAGCGTACTGACCAACCATTCAAAATTAAATAACTGGAAAAGTCAAAAGATTATTACGAACTACAATAACAAAGCTCAAAAACAGAGCAACCTAAAGGCAACTTAAAACTGAGCCACGGTACATAGCTTTAGCTGTGTTCCTACAAATATCCATGAGACACCCGATATCCCGTGCTTCTTCGACCAACACTTGAGCCTTCCACGTTCAGGCGGTTTCCGTACCTTATGTTGTCCACGTTCAAATATAAACAAACCATGAAAGAAGATCTCATGTTTTAAAATACGTTCAAAAAGATCACCCATCTCTCTTTAGTGATTTCAAAACCCTAGTATATACATACAAAGAAGTGGTATTTGTTGGGAATGTCCTGAAATCATATTTGTATTTACTCTGATGTAAAGTTGTCGAGATAAGACAATCATATAATACTGGGTGATTATAATGTTTTGCTAGAAGCCACTTGTAATCTATAAGTTTGGAACTCATTACTAGTATTATATGATTCTACATGATCACACACCTAAACAAGCTGGATAAGAGCATATCGGGATTGATCATTATTATAATGATCAAATTACTGCGTTTCTGGAGAGTGTGTCGACCGACACAAAGGTTGTGTCGATCGACACACAGCCCGAGCCAGAATTGTGATTTTGGTTTTCGATTGAATTAATCATTGGTTTTGAACTAATGGTTAATTAGGTTTTCTTAAGTCCCTATATATATGATATGCACGACTTTAGAGAGCTCTAACCTAATTTCACAGCCACCAGAAACACATGAATCTCGAGAGTTTTCATCAGAGATTCAATCTCTCCCGACACTAGCATCCCGGCCTTCCAGTTTGTGTACGTGTGGATACCAGTAGAGGCGCAGCATCTGAGGCGCTATTCAATCTCGTGTTCCTGATCTCTTCCGCTGCTCAATCAATCAGGTATACTCGAGATCCGTAAAGTAGATTCAATTCTAAATATGGACACATGATTTTGGGCTAAGAATTTGTTATTAGATTATTTTAAATATGACTTTAAACTGTGCAAATTATTTTAGTATTAGGGTTTCAAAATTCAATAAAATCTCATAATCACCAGTATGACCGAGCTAAACTGTACATGTACCTAACCCAACCTCGTTTAAACAAACCAAACAAAACCGACATAAAACCATTCGTACCGAGTAAACAAATCGGTTCATTAAGGGCATTTTTCGTAATCAGCCACCCCAACTTTTAGCGTGAGACATTCTGACTTCGTAAATAATAGTATGATGATGATCGACAACAGTATTCATCACATGTTTAAGGGAGCTGAAGATCAAGAGTGTTCTCCATAATTAGAAACGTTTTCCATTTCAGGAGCCTTGTGGCTCTCATTATGTTCTATTTAAGCTTTTGAAGGACCACAGTTCGATTAAACATATTATCAAAAAAATTCGAAATCCTATCATATATTTTTGTGACTACACTTTGTTATGTCTCCAATATAGAAAACCATAAGTCTATTCTTTTTCCTTGTTTTTTTCTTTCACATGAAACATCTTAACAACCCGATTGGCAAAAATCACCGAAGTAGATTCAAACTTTATATCTTACCTTAGTGAAAATGAAAATTTGTAAACAGAAAACCAATCATATTACAACTATTATTTACAAAACATTATCACTTTGATCCATCTAGTGTTTTTGCATAGATTCTTTTTAAATACCACAATATGCTTTGAGAGTCGATTTGGCCTCACGCCCCTCTTTGGTTGCATAGAAGTTAATGAGGGCGATGTTATCAAAGGGCTTATACATAAGAGGATGCTCGTCATCCACAAGCTCCTCAGGAAACGAAACCATCCCCGTGACAAATGAGAAAAGGCCTAAATTGTACCTTGTCTTGTCTCCGGCCATTGTCACCCTATGTTCACAAGAACGTAACCTTCCGTTGCTCCAACCCTAGCCATATCGATGTGAAAGATAATAAAGTTCATTGGTTTCCATTTCAAAATGGATAAGCTATGGTATAAATTTTCCAGTGATAACTTGTAAGTTGTAACTCATTGATAAAACATAAGTCTTACCTTAGAGGTGTCACCCGCCATGACAATGTATGATGACTTGGAAGGAAGTTGAATAGGAATCCATTCACCGTTCTTTAGTTTCACTTCTAAGCCATTCACATCGTTATTGCGAAGTATTGATAAGAAAGTCTTATCGGTGTGTTGAGGAAGAACTGGGGTTGGAGTAGACTCGGGCGGGGCCAAGTACCTATGGAACCTGAGTAGGTAAGTCATTGATTCAAGGTGTGAGCCGTAGTGTTTTTCAACACCGTAGTTCTCAAATATCATCCTCTCAACTTGTCGGCCCAATTCCGCAACCGCAGTTGAGTAATTGTACACGATTTCGCTGCAAAGTTAAATCATTCAACAAGAATGGTTTTGGTTAAAAAGTTATGCACAATTAGCATTCAAAACGGAGCAATCTATCAATATATTTATCTACGTTGCTCTCCGAATCAAATATCAAAAAATTTTACTTTAAGACAGGTTCTAAAGTAATGTTGATTAATCTATTAAAAGGATATATAGTTTCATTTGAAGTAAAAAAAAAAACATAGTATATAAACACGAACACAAATGCATAAAAGTAGTTGAGGCCCTAAAATTAAACATACCAAAACCAATCGTTTCCTTGAGGCCACATGAGATGAGTGAACTTCTGAGCATCTTCTTTGTTGGTAACATAGTCAATTCCAAGATCTTCAAGAAGAGGGGACACATGTATATGACTAGTGTACGCATGGTACGGCTTCTCGTTCACATTCTTCTTTTTGGTCTCCGTCGGCAAACCAAACAGCTCCTCAGCCGCGACAAAGAGTGAATCGTCGAGTTCTGCCTAACTCCGCCATAGACAGCCAAGAAACAGCCATACTCCTCCAAAGCTTTATATACATTTTTGGAAAGGGAACGCCACGTGGTAGTATTTGGTTTCAGGTCTTGGCTTGTGAAATCAAGAATTGGAATCTTCGAATTCAAGATTGGTTCCATAATGGTTGTTTCTTTGATCTCTTCAGCGTCTTTCAACTTCGTATATATTCAGAAATGAAGAGTTATAATATAATCCAATGACTATGACTAATAAGACTAATGTAATGTTTTGTTTTTACTCTAACGGATAATTGATTCAAAAGATCCCTTTCAAACATTATCTTCCATTAAATCCAAAATTTATTTTCATCTCAAATAATACTTTTTTAATTGTTACTTTATATAATTATATTTCAGAAGAAATGTGAGTTATAATATAGTCCAATGATTATGACTAATAATACTAAAGTAATGATTATAATATATGTTTTGTTTTTACTCTAAACGGATAATTGAATCAAAGATCCATTTCAAACATTGTCTTCTACTAAATCCAAAATTTATTTTCAACTCAAAGAATAATTTTTTTATGTTGACATGCGATTGTGACACAAATACTTTCTCCACAAATAATATGAGAATGAGAGTCTACATCAATATTCAATCGTATCAAACAACAACATTAAGAAAAATTGTTGGCGGTGGATTTTGCACCCTTTATATCTTGGCTTACATCTCTGAATCAATATAAATCAGTAAAGTTTGATAAATCCATTATTAAAGATTCACATGAACTAAGTAACATGAACTAAGTAACATGGTGCTAAGCGATCTTCCTAAATTGAATGTCATTTGACATTGTTTCATTTATCGAGATTACTTGAGAGATGTTTACCTCAACACAACTTAAAAGTAAAAAGGCCATTAGTGGATTAGTCCATGTACTCCAATGATAATTCAACTTAAAACTAATATGATGCGAGTGACCTCTATACTGTCAAATCCGGATATTAATGTGGAACCATAGAATTACACACAAAGAGGAACAATAACTAGGTTGTGTGTATTTTCAAACATCTCCTTGATGCGGTCTAAAGAGCTTCTAATATGCCTAAGATCCAACATTTTCTATGGAAATGCCTCACCAACAATTTCCCGGTGATGAGCAGCATGAGTGTGGTGAACAATCAAAATCCATTAACCATATGCTTTTCTTGTGTCCTTATGATAGATTGGTCTTGGCCATTTCTCCATTGTCTACACTTTTGTACCCATATAGTTCCCAAATTTCAAACTCATAGGTCAGTTAATTTGTTCGTCGTAATACAACCCATTGAGGAACGGTTGGGAGATAGGATTCGCCATTAAAATCATACGGCTCCACATCATTAACTGACTATTCTCATGTCATTTCAACTTAAATTTGGTAAGGATTATTTCGGGTTGAGACTTGAAGCTAAAGAAAACAACCAATTAAAAAAAAAAACACAAGTTGAAAAAATCGAGATCAAGCTCTATCCCAAGAAAAAGATCGATCTGAGGATACGATCAAAAGATTATCAGAACTCTCAGCCACATATTTAAACTTCAGTTACAACAAATCCAATGAGAAACGAAAATCACAGGGAAAGATACACATAATAGAAAAGATACACATAATAGAAAAGTATAAGACTTGCAATTGAATATGCAAATAACATAACAATATTGCGTGTATGCTTAAAATCGTTTGCTCCACCAAGTATATGTATATATCTATAGATATTATTTTCTCTTTTCTTATGTGTTCATATTTAATTTAATGTAAGCAGAGAGTTTTATAGAGGTTGGTGAGTTACGAACGCAGCTTTACGGTATTCTGCAAGTGCCCATATTGGGAAAGAGTTTCTGTACGTAGCATAATGTAGCATGCAAGTATTCATGAACGCTCCTACCATTTCCTACACAAAACACATAACATAATACAAAAAAAAAAAAACAAATAAGTTTATATTAACTAAAGATCAATAGGGCAAGAGTCAACAGAGAGGAAATACATTATCAATGCGAAATATGAAATTGACCTGTTGAGGAAAATCTCCATGGTCCAGTTGGGAAGTAATGATAAATTTGGCAGCACGATGAAGAGGTATAACATCTCTCTCAGCCTGTCCAGCATGAATCAGGCCCATCATAGCCCATGAAGTTTGCACTAGGTTTGATCTATTCCCTTCCAATGGTATGTATACCTGTTCAGGGCATGAGAGGTAGCTTTCACCCCAACCTCCATCTTCATTCTGTATCGTAAGTAAGAATTCTACACCTTCACGCATAGATAGACAGTTTTTATATGTTTTACCGACCGCTGCGAGGCCGGTAAGAGCAAACCATGTCCCATAAATGAAACAAATACCCCAGTTTCCATACCTAAACGAGAATCATTTTTGTTATACACATATCCATCAAACATGTCTTAGTTATATTATATAGTAGAGCATACCATGATCCATTTGGCATTTGTGTGTTTTCTATGTATTGCACTGCTTTCTCGATCGACTTGATGATATCTTTTGTCCTGTGATCTGGATATAGCTGTTTGAACATAACCAAAGCTTGTATAACAGCTGAGGTACATTCCACGTACTCACGCTCCACCATTACATTACCAAAAAAATCTGTGGGATTCAGCAACTGCAAACACCAATTTATAAAGTTTACCGTTAAATGATTTAAAGAAAGTTTTAAACTTTGTAACATTCGTATGTGCTTAGCTCTTACTTCCAACCATTCATATGCACGGACAGGTTCCCAGGCAGTCAAACCTCCATTTTTACTCTATACCAAATGAATATTATTTAGAGGCAGTAATTTTTCAATAAACATTAGGCTTATATATCTATAAACTCACTTGTAGAGATAATAATAGATTCACAGAATCGTATAATTGTTGGGGATCTATTCTCTGGCCAACTACATCAGCTGGCATCGTGGAGAGCAGCATGCAACACTGCAAAACGACAAAAAAGACTTGAGGAAATTCCAGCTAACTTGTTTCTGCTGTAACAAGTAATTTGATTACCTTAAGAGCTTCAGCTGTACAATCTGAAACTTGCCATCCATGATCTCGATCAGAGAAGGTCCATGAACCTTTGGAAATGTGACGGTACATACTCTTAAAATCACCTGGAGGGTTTTCTTTAACCTACAAAGTTTTATGATTCAGAAACATTTAATTGTCCTGTAGAGAAATCCATAATGTAAGATTATTATCAGACCTGAGATTTCTTTATGAAACTGTGTCCTCTCCTGAGCACCTCATAGGTTTCATCACATAAGTCACTGGCAATTAAAGCCTGAATTGCAAACCCTGTCTCCCAGAGTTGACTTCCAAAGCTCTGCGTAAATTTGGATTGCTCAAGAAATTTAGAATCCCACGTTGGTTAGGCGTGAAACTAACTATGAGTAAATTCTATTAAAACCTGAATTTTCAATCCATCTTCAGCTACCCAAATGTAGTCTGAAATTCTTGAGAGATGCTTCTTAAAGTGATCCCCATTCGGGTTTTCAATCCAGCAAGCAAGCATGCACAAAACCTGCATACAATTTTCACTGTTGAGAGAAAGCATGAATAATCTTAAAAACTTTTTCTCAATGTTTTACCTTCTCAATACATCCAATGGTGATATAATGACTACTCTCATCCTCGTAATGTATATGTTCCATTACCACTCCAAGAGCCTTTTCTCTTACAAGCTTGTTTAACGGCCAACTTGTAAGTAAAGGCTCCATGAACATATGAAGAGTATCCCATATCAAATCTTGAACCAAAGGATGAGGATAATAAGTATCTTCCTACAAAATCCATGTGATGTTAACAACTATATATCCATGGTAGAGAAACTTGAAGATTGAGATATAGTCAACTGTACCTTTGCACATAAACGCCTCGTTTTATTCCAGTTGATTTTTTCATAAGGTTGTATGTAGAGTTCTTCACGCAGTTGCATAATAAGAGGTGTTACTGGACCAACAAATCTTTTTCCGTATAGATAAGATATAGGCATATAAACCATCCGTGTATAACACCAAGTTTTCCCTGTATATTTTTTTGTTTGCATCAAAGCAGAACAATTTAAAACGAGGTTGCTTCGTAGAGGAACATAACAAACCTAGGTGAAATGGAAGGAAAGTAGGAAGCAACCAGATCTCTGGAGGCATCGGGTTGGTTCCAGACCATTCATAGATTCCAAGAATCTACACATAAAAAAGGAATGTGTTGATGGTAATGCTAAAACTTTCAACATTTCTCAGCTAAATTAAACATATGATCAAAAGTACTTACCGAGAGCCAAACTTTTCCCCAAGTAGGAATATAAGTCACACCACCATGGTTGATAATCCATTGCCTGGCTCGTTTGCAAGCATTTTCTCGTCCTTCATTAGGACCTACTCCGAGTATACGCAAGCATATATAATTCAATGCGGTGCTGAACATAACGCTCTTGCTCTCAATGTGTAATCCCCATCCACCATCTTCGTTCTGCAAATTCAAAAGAGAATTCACTACTCATGGCTTCTGTTTAAGTTCCATGTCAGTGGAAATTGTCAGCTCAATCAAAGTACATACCTGGTGACAATAGATATATCGAAGAATCTCTTTGTGATGCTCTGCATCGAATACCTTTTCTAAGTGTCCTGTGATATACAAACAAAATACCTACAGAAAATTTCCCGATTTCATTTCCTGTTTTTAGGAACCCTAAAATTCCGGATTCTAGCCCTCAGATGGGAATTGATTGTATAGATGAAGAAACATACAAATGGAGGAAGGAAGAAGAGAGGTCCGGTGATTTCTCCCGGCCAATGACCGTCGGAGGATTGCAAAGCCGAGAAGAAAGCAACTCCTCGCCGTAACGCATTTGTCGCTTTTTCATAGGTTATGCCTTCGCCGTCGTCAATCTTCACTGCCGGAATCAATTGCTCGAATTTTGCCTTTTTCAAAAACTATGGAGTACACTCAAATCAATCCACACGAAAATTTAACATTCGACGCGTTGATTATGAATAAAATGAGCATTTTCCAAAAAAATAAAAGAGAAAAAGACATTAACATTTTAATTTAATTTATCTTTGGGTCAGTCAGACTCAGAGTGAGAGAGAAACCATATTTAATTTTTAGTAATTTTTTTATTTTACTTGGAGATTTCAAGTTTGTGGTTGACAAAAAAAACTTGTAGGATTCCTGATATACATATAATTTGTTAACTCTAAAATGAAATTAATATTTTTTTTCTTTTACTGAAAAATCAATTTCTTACAACTGAAAACTTTGGACTACATACAATGGTGGATTATAATATTTTTTACAACAGTTGAAAAAAAAAATATGCTGCAATAGGTGTTGAAAAAACTTATTAATCTAACGTGGCAAAATTAGTGTTGTAATCTTTCAACACTGTGAAAAATTAATTGGGTATGGTTAGTGGGACACTTGTCAGGAAGTTATGGGTATAAATAATAATTGATTTTCCAGTTATAGAGCTGAATAATAGAGTTGTGCGAGAAAAATTATGATGGAAAGAAAATGCACATATGTGGTTTTGATTGGCTTGTCTGATTTTTTTGATTTTTTTTTTCATCTATATTTTTCAAACTCAATTATTTCATAAGAAAACTATATATTTATATATATAATTTATATCAAAATTAATCATTTTTCGTACTCTATAAATAGACACTTGTTTCATTTGATTCCGACACAGGAAAAAAATCCTCCTTCGTTTACTATAATTTCTTTATTAGCCTTCAATAAACTTTTGTTTTAGCTCTAAACACCGTTTTAGTGAAATGGATCCCAACAATAATCCTTTCAACACTCAAAATTCTTCCAATTACCCTTTTAACTATCCAAATCGCAACAATTATCAGTTTCAAAATTAATCTTCCAGCCAACCCCAACATAGACCAAATTATGGTTATCCACCAAACTTCTACATGCCGTCAGCTGTTCCAAACTATCCTCCATATTATGGATCAATGATGTCGTATTCATCTCAACCACCCCCTTATTCTTCTACTCCAACGGGTAATGAATTTGTTTCGAATGTTGGAACAACGGAATTTCCCGAGTATTCCACTCAAAGGGAGCATGGTGATATGAGTAGTGTTCATGAAGCCACTCCAGATGCAGATGATGCTACTCCTTCTCGCCGGAGAAGCCCCAAATGGACCACTGAGCAAAATTTGGTGCTACTTAGTGGGTGGATCAAGTATGGAACAGACATCATTGTTGGGAGAAACCAAAAAGGTGAATCATTTTGGGGTAAAATTGCTGAGTACTGTAATGAGCATTGCTTATTTGATCGTCCGCGTGATGGAAAGGCATGCAGAAATCATTACAACTACGTGCAGAAATTACTGGGAAAATGGGTTGCTGCTTACGATAATGCAAAGCGTATGCAACAAAGCGGGTGGGCAGAAAGTGATGTACTGGCGAAAGCGCATGAACTATATTCAAGTGATGGTACGGGAACTTTCAATTTAATGCAGGAATGGCTCGCTGTCCCTGATCAACCACGTTATGGTAGTCCGGTAAAAGTAAATACTGGCTCTGGAAGCAGTGGATCTAAGAGAGCCCATGAGAGTGATGTTAATGACTCCAACTCTGTAGGATCCAGTGCTCGTCCAATGGGGAGGGATGCAGCTAAGAAAGCTAAAAAGAAAGGTAAGGGCGCAGCCTTGGAATCGGTCAATGAAGAATTTACTGGATACCTACAAATGAAGACGCAAGAGTTGGAACGCTTGCAAAAAATAGACCAAAGGCAAGAGGAGGCAAACCAATTGATGAAAGAAAAGACTCGGGCTAAACAGATGAAGTTGTGGATGAAGCTAAGTGAAAAAGACAATCTCAATGACAAGGGTAAAAAGCTGTTGGAGGAGTTGAGTTACGAATTATTTGGAAGTTAACTGTAGTCACAAGTGGTTGTCTGTATCATATCACCTCATGCTTGTCAGTATCATGTCACCTCATGCTTGTCAGTATCATGTCACCTCATGCTTGTCAGTATCATGTCACCTCATGCTTGTCAGTATCATGTCACCTATGCTTATATGTATCATATCACCCATGCTTGTCTTTATCATGTCACTCATGCTTATCTTTATCGTGTCACCCATGCTTGTCTGAATCATGTCACCCCATGCTTTAATAATGCTTGTTTGTTTCTTCTTTAATAATGATTGTTTGTCGCTTTCTCCTTTAATAATGTTAGATTGTCACGTTATGCTTTTATTATTGAAAATCTTATCCTCCATCCACACAATATGTTGATTTCATTTTGTTATAAATGGGGACACATTCTTCCATTAATGTACCAATATCACAAATCTCACCTTCCTAAAAAAATCTCAATGGATCCACCAGAATTTCTTTTTGATATCGAAGCTTACAAAAGGCAGTCGGAAATTGAAGAAAGGTATATCCTCAACCATTTTAGGGAGCGCCGAAAGAAAATAGAGGAAGACTATCCACCTTGTAGCAAGAGAAGATACTTCAAGAGAGATCATGCAGCAGCAAATCAAAGACTGATTGATGACTACTTCTCCAATCAACCTACATATGACGATGGAATGTTTCGTCGGCGATTCCGGATGCGGAAACATGTTTTCCTTCGTATTGTTGGGGACCTATCAAGTAGTGATGACTACTTCACCCAATGTTTTGACACAGCCAAGAAAGACGGTATATCTCCATTAGCAAAATGTACCACGGCCATGCGAATGTTAGCATATGGTGTGGCGGCCGAGGCGGTGGATGAATACATCAAAATTGGTGGTACTACAGCTCTGTGCTTGCGTAGATTCTGTAAGGGAGTCATACAATTGTACGAGCAAGTGTATCTTAGATCCCCAACTCAAGAGGACCTGCAGAGAATTTTGCATGTTAGTGAAATGCGAGGGTTCCCTGGGATGATTGGAAGTATTGATTGCATGCACTGGGAATGGAAAAATTGTCAAAACGGCGTGGGAAGGACAATATACTCGGGGAGATAAGGGAACCACCACTGTTATTCTTGAAGCAGTTGCATCTCATGATCTATGGATCTGGCATGCCTTTTTTGGATGTCCAGGCACATTGAACGATATAAACGTTCTAGATCGTTCACCAGTGTTCGATGATGTTGAACAGGGAAATACTCCAAGAGTGAACTTCTTGGTCAACCAACGTCCGTATAATATGGCATACTATCTAGCTGACGGTATCTACCCTTCTTTCCCTACTTTCGTCAAATCGATTAGGCTTCCTCAAAATCAGCCGGACAAGTTATTTGCAGAAGTTCAGGAGGGATGTCGGAAGGACATTGAACGTGCATTTGGAGTGTTGCAGGCTCGATTCAAAATCATTCGCGAACCAGCTCGCATGTGGGATATAGCCGATCTAGCTATCATTATGAGGTCATGTATCATATTGCATAATATGATTGTTGAGGATGAACGTGATACATATATTGAACGATGGAACGATTATGATCAATCCAGGCAAGTGGGTCTAGTACACCGCAACCATTCTCGACTGAGGTGCTACCTGCATTTGCAAATCATGTTCGTGCTAGATCCGAGTTGCGTGATTCAAGTGTGCATCACGCCTTGCAAGCAGATCTAGTCAAACACATATGGGCAAAATTCGGAAGAGAAGTTTAAGTTTGTGAGTTGAATCTATTGTACTAATTAAGTTATGTGTGTATTTTTTAGTTGTGTTGTGTGCTTATTATTGTATTGTATTACATTTTAAGTTTTTTATAATTTTATTTGTTTTAATACTGACTTTCTTTATTTTCGTCTTTAATACTTGTATTTTTTAACTAGAAATATAAAAGAAGAAAAAAAAAATTAAAACTATTTAATTCTTAATTATAATTGTAAACGATAATTATTATTATAAATATGTAATCACAAAAACTATAACATAAAATAAAATGAAAAAAAAATGGTGGGGTATTTATTAAACAAAACCATTGTAGATGATGAAAATTGAGTAGGTGTTGAATAATTAGGTGGAAGAGAAAGGAGATGATGTGGAAGAGAGAAGAGATGATGTGGAGTGTAAAATGGGTGTTGATAAAAAAAATCATTGTACATAGTAACTATATTTAGAAAACTATATTTTACAATTTAATTTATTTTGCATAGTAAATAATGATGAGTTTAACGTCTTTTTAAGTTTTATAATAAATTTTTTTTACAAACTATATTTAGAAAATCTCCTCTTTAATTTTTCTTTATAGAAATATATTTTTCTTGTTTTGTTAACCAATACTAATTTATTTAGTATTTACCAAACATTCTAGTGTTAAAGTTTGATTAACAAATTTTAATGGATAATATAGGCCGAAAAAAGTGTTTCCATAATATTTATTAGATGATATTTTCATGATAAATTTTTTAAGAGGATTGGATTTTGTAAGAAACCTTAGTAACTAAAACCTCACTGATGAAAGAAAAACCTACTTGCATTCGCCACAAAAGATCACTGGAAGATTTAACCCGAGAACGGTTATCCAAGAAACTCCGGCGAGCATCTTCTACGGCGGCTAGTTCCTCCGGTGTGCCGGCTTTGGGATCAAATTCCCAAGTTTGACGTCCGACAAAGTTGTTGTTGCTGAACAAATACGGATCTTCTTCATTTCCCGCTCCTATCTTCAACCTCCACATAATTATGATCCTATGAATACGTACATGTATTTATACTCACCAAGTTTAGAATCTCATACGATAATAGCGTGATCAGATTTGAGCTAATGAAAACATACTTAATATATAGTAACAGTATATACATATACCCCAAATATTGTGATTTTATATATTGTAAGTGCTTCATGTAACGAAGAGGATGAGATAGAGAGAGAATGAGAGAGGGTCAGTACCTGTACCGATTGATATTTGCCTTCACGATGGATAATTAGATTCGGAAGAGTGTACCTATGTTTATATAGTTAGGGAATTGTAAATATCCAAAATAATAACTAACCCAAAGACAAAAGTTATAACAGGTTAAATCAGTTGACTTGTTATGTCGCTATTCGAACTAATGATATTTATTGGGAGGTTTGGTCTAACTTGTAATTTATTCTATGGTATATTTTTAGTAGGAATGTTAAAATGAGTTTCACACATCAATTTAATTCTCTTTATCCAAGATTTTGACTGGGTTCGAATTGAATTTTTATAGAGAAATGGGGTTTGGTGAGTTACTTCTAATTAATGGACTTGTAGGTTTGACAAGTTAACCTATTAGAGTTATGTGTTATTAGTTATAAAAGTTTATTATTTGAATTCATTTTTTTAATTATAGTAGCTATTGATATTAGATGCCACTTGCTAATATATTTTCTTATCATTTTTAAACTATAAAGCGGAAGATGATATCAAAAAATCCAATGCAGAGATTCAAGAGTTCTTTCAATTAATCATTGGTTTTATGGTTTTATGATATTGAAGTGTTTTTTGTTTTATGATTACTTTAATTTTTCTAAATACATAAACGTTTTATTTATTATTTGGAAACTCCAGCTAACACTATAATATTTTTTCTGTTTTTTTTTTTAAATAAGGAAAAAATGGCGATAGCCACTAATATAGTCGATGAGGTGTAACCCGGCGGACTCTCCAATTGATAAAACCACAAATTGAGCCTTATTTTATGATCTTGAGCGTTATCATCGTTTAGTGGAGCGTTTCATCTATCTCGTTGCCACTCAACCTGACCTTAGGTATGTCATTCATGTCTTATCTTAAATTATGCATCAACCTAAGGAGGAACACTAGTTAGCCATCTTTAAGGTGGTTTGGTATCTTAAAGGTATGGTTGATCAAGGGATACTTTTTCGATCTGAATCAAATTTCCATGTTAGTTTATGGTGTGACTCATATTGGTCCTATTGTCCTTTGACCCAATGATTTGTATATTGTTCAACTAGCGCTTATCCCACGCACATGCGCGAGAATTAATATAACTTTTATCATTACTTATCAATAATATTATGATATTATTATCAATATAGTTATCTAATTTATGGACTAATAGACTAAATAATATTATACTAATGATTGATTACTCAAATCACAATATCTTAAATACATGACATTTCTAATACTAATTATCTAGATGTATCGTCTCAAGTCTATGCTATGGAGTTTTAAAGCTTCTACAAACTTCTCACGCTCTACTTCTATCCATTTTTTTCTTTGTTTGATGATAGTATAAAGCTTTCTAGTCTGTGAAAATAAATCTTTCCTTCTTCATTCTTCTAATAAAAACCTAAACTTCTTTCTTCTTTTTTTTCGTATCAAAATGTAAACGTTTTCTCGTCTCCACCCCTGGTTCTTCCTTCTTCTTCAAAAGTCAAATGGATTCAGTCACATTTTCTGTTTTAATCGTGTGATTTTCAAAACTTTTGAAGCTATATTGGTTATCGCAGCACTTCAATAGTTGATAAACGTTTGAAACATCTCTCCCTTGTGATCCAGCAAGATCATGCTCATAAACATCATTTACCAAAAAATCACGATGAAAATCATACAATCAAATATCATAATCAACATCATTTACCAGTGTCCATAGCTGGAGGTTGAACATCGATCTAAATCGATGATTCGGAAGACCAGACACCTTAATATTGTTAAGGAATTCTTGAGAATATAGCATATCATCATATTTACACGTATCATATACAGTACATGTTTACTAATATACTTATATGTGGAAGATTTTAAACCCTAACTCGTCTTTTATAAACCTAAGTACATTAAAATCAATACACGATAGTGAAAATACATATGAAATAATATACCTATAATACTACTTTATCAACCCGAACACATCAATATACAATACAAAACATATAGCCGGAAAAACAAACTACAATCATGGGTATTATTTCCCCCGCATGTTCAGATCTTATATAAATAGAGTAACGCTTACCTCGCGCGGACGCACGGGAATTGATATTTTTTTAATCATTACTTATCAATAATTTTAAGATATTTTTATCAATAATTTTATTTTAATCTTTCCTTGATTTATTTGAACTCATTTACGTCTTGGATGAAGTATCATAAGTATTTTTTTTTTTATTCACTCGTTCTTTGTTTTCATCCTCTTCCTCCTGAAGTAGAAGACTCCTTTTAAAAAAAAATTTAGGCTCTTCCTCTTTTTTTCATCTTGAAATCAAAACTCTTCTTTTTCATTTTCTTCGGATGTTTTCTCACGTTTAAGCTAGGTTTTGACGCCGCGCTTAGCGCATGATAAGTTCTGTAAGGGATAATATAATTTGATCATTATACTCTTTAATAATCCTTTCCCGTCAAATTCAAACTAAGCACTTTCTAGTGGTGCTTATAAAAACTCAAGCTAGCTTAAACATTGCTTACTTAAATGTTCTAGCTTTCTCACTACGATGAGCAATACAAAACCAAATTCAAGAACCTTGGAGGCAGAAAAAAATGACTTTTCCGAAAGAAATTCTCTTGTATAGATTCCCCTTTAAAAACTCAAATATGTCTTTCTCTCCTCTGAACAATTCCTGCTCAATAACCAGTATTGGTTCAAATATTTTAGCTTTCTCAACCCCAAGAAGCAATATACTTAAGCAGAAACAATAATCTAAAACATCATATGAAAGACCGTTTAGATAAACAAAAAAACTAACCTAATTTGAATGAGTAGTTGGTACAGGAATCCTAGCATCACTACCTTATATCACAATATCCATTAGCTTAAGTATGGTGTTTTGAGTTTTCATTATATATCTTGGATACCACTATAAATAAAATCGAAACAATAAAAAAAAAAGTTCATATTTCACAAAATAAATATATAAATTCGCATTAACTTGAACATGACGTAATGCTCTAGTCTATAAATGAATATCAGATTCTTGATTCATCCAAACGCTTTCTTCTTCGTTTCGCGGTAACATGAAACTGATTGAATCATCATCATCATCATCATCATCTTTTTGTGTAAGATCCCAATTAAAATCTTCTCCACCCCCAATCTGCAAACACGAGTTCTCGATTTCTCAGTTTTATTTTCCTAAATTAAATTGTGAACTTCAAATAAGAGCGCAAATTAGATGAAAATGATTTGCCTGAATTGGTGGCTGAGAGGGATTTCCAGTGGGAATAGAAGCGGAAGTGGCTTAAGCTCGCCATAGAAGGAGACGGCGACGGCGATGGCGATGGCGATGGCGATGGCGATGGCGATAATTGTGTAAACATTAGGTGATAATTCTGATAAAAAGAAAATAGAAAAAAAAATTATAATTTATAAAATACCTTGGTTATAAAATCCAATTTTTAAACTAAGTAATAACTTGATTATACCTTCTAATGATCCTTTACCACCACTTTTCCGATCCATTTTTCTCCTGTTCGCGGCGTAACCTAGAAGAAGAAAAGGAAAAAGTATCAAATCGAGTAGAGAAGAAATGAAAAATTAGTGAATTTAAAAACAGAAAGAAAAATTTATGTATAATGTTTAATAAATGTATAATAACTAAAAAAAGATTACCGTAGAATGATCAACCGACCAGATTCATGTAATTGATTTTATACGCGTCCAACGCTGCAGTTTTTTTTTTTTTTTTTCTTTGATCAGCACGCTGCAGTTTTTAAGTCCTCCTTTGTCTACATAAAATGCCCATGAATTATTACCTAACTGCAATGAATATGTAACTGGAGTAAAACTTCAGCAAAAAGAGTTAATGAATCTGTAAATCAAAAGAAATTAGTTACATATTAATTGAAATTGTGGTTATACGACTACTATTGTAACAGAGATATTATCTCTTCTAAGCGGGTTCTAAGACAGTTAGATAATCCTGCAAATCAAAGTTAAGATGAAAAATCTGTAAACAACTGGTATGTTCAACTAAATAACAAAGAGAGCAGATGAAGTTACCTGAGAAGAGGAGAACAACACGACCATTATTCACCATTTTCCTGTAATTTGGTACATAGTTGTGAGAGATCCTCGTCATTACCACTGCCTTGATGCCATCTAGAGGATATTTAATATTTGTCAAGACTTGTTCCTTACAGAGTTCCTTGTCTAATAATTGAAAACACCATCAAAGAAGACAAATTAAAACAAGAAATATTAAAAACATGTGATCAATCCACGGGTACTAAGGTTCTTATACCAGATCTATAACAGCTACCAACTTCTCATATCCCACTTCTTCGGATGTTTTCTAGATATAAATTTACTCCCTAACTCTCATCTCATATCCTGAATTAAACTCTTAAAAGACATGGCCCCTCTAAATTTAACCTATTAACCACAACAACAACAACAAAAACATGATGCATTCTCTCCCTTAAATCCCACTTGTGGGATAGTCGTTTAAGAGAGATAATAAAAGAAAATTGATCAGGTTCTGAAAAAGACCCAAATATATTTTCATGTGGTAGCATCATCACATGGGTGCTTTGTTTCCTCTTCTTCTTTCTCCTCTTCGATTACGTTGAGATTCTCATCATCATCTTCCACATGCTCTCTTCTTTCACCGCTGCCAATTGCGAATCTAATCGACGATTGGCTTCCCATATTCTTATCCTCCAACTTAATAGTTTCTTTTTCACCCTAAACATAAAAAAGATCACCTTCGTTTTCTCATTAAAACCATAATCTTATTCTTCCTATTATTCAAAACCAGAATGTAGCTTCGAGAAACAAAGTTTGCCTAGGTAGACAGTCTCAAAATCTCTACAAGCCTCTTTCACAGTTCTTTTGATCGGGTTAGATCCAAGCTTATGTTTCTTGATGAAAGGCTATACAAGTGATTTAGGCGCTTTAAAGGTGTTAGTTCTGCTTGGTGTAGAGGAATCTTCTAGCTTTATCAAACATGTAAACCATAGTCCATACACCCCGCCAACAACATTGTATTTTGAGTAGTTGAGACAACATTTCTGAAGAAAAAGCAACATTCTCCAGCAATCAAAGCCAAAGACACCCTGTTATTAAACCAAGATTTTTACTTTATTTTATTTCTAAGGTTTTCTTGTTAATATTAAAAGGAGAACTAAAAACAAATAACAGAGAATTCAAACAGAGGATTCAAACAGAGGATTCACTAAGATTATCAGTTAAACACACCTAGAGAAGTGGCCTAACACGAATCTAACTTTATAAACCCCTAAATTTGATTGTGGAAAAGAAGTTGAAGTTTTTGAAATAGAGCTCTCGTAAACAATGAAATTTTGTTTGGTTTGTGTGATTAAGTACTATCTTACCCTTATTATACCATGTGTATGATCTTCGCGTATCAATACCATGTCTAAAAAGAAAATTTTGTCGGTTGCTGAAAATAAAAACTTTAAGGTTCTTAATGATTTATAGTCTCATACCAAGTCATAAGCTGAGGAAAAACCATATAAAACACTGAATACAATTCAGCTTCATCCTCACAGAGAGAATATGCTTAGCACCTAAAATTGTAAACTGCTTAGCAAGAGTTTCCACTAAAACCAACCATACACAAAGAAAATTTCATCATCTATAGAAAGATAAAACTGTAACTGTTCTACTTACCGAAATGAGAACTCACTTGTATCTATCATTAAGCTATTGTAATTCTTCTCGGCATTCCTTCCAACAATCATTAACTCTTTCTTATCACCTTCAAGTTGATAAACTACATGTCCATTCCCTGCTACAACCTGAAGAGAAAAACACAGAGCAGTGTTGCAATGAAGGCCATGCAAATAGAAAGCACAATAGAAATATAAAAGAAACTGGTTGAAATATACCATGCCCACTTTTGTTTATAGAAAGCACTCTCGGTTGCTGCAGTTTCCCATCGCTACCAAAAGCTTTTTCTGAGATTCAAAACACAAGCACAAAAGCAGAAGACGATACGATTTCAATAGAATTTCCGAGTTTCTCACAAAACTGCACCAAAATAACTTCAATATTTTTCATGAACATATTCATATTGACATTCTTTCTAATCAAGAAAAAGAATGCATTGGTTGTGTAGAATTGATATGAAAACAAAGATACATCAAATTTTGATAAACCCCAAAAAATAAGAAATATTGATACTTGTCCATTATGAAACTTCACAAACACAGTTACAGATCATACAACAACGTAAATATCCAAGAACATCATTCTAAAGGGGAAATTAAGTAAGTGAAGAATACCTTAAAAGAAGAATGAGATTTTCTGAGCGCTCCCAAAGAAGTATCTATCAGTCGTGTGTTGCTGTGTAGGAAGAAGCAGAAATAACATCAAATCACAGTCAGATTAAGTAAATTAAAAGGTGATGATGATAAAATTTGAATCAAAATCTCCGACTTTTGGCCATTCGAACCTGTATGTTTGCTGCTGCTACCCATAAATCTCACACTTATTGCAGACTTACTAACCAAATCAAACCTTTTTAATAGCAAAATCATCAATGTACTGCAAAAACCTCACCAAATCTCTGCTCAATGATCTATTGCTATTTGGTGTATTTGGGTCAATCCTTCCCTGGTAGAGACAAGCAACGAAAAAAACTCCAAATCAATATAGAAAACCAAAGAGATAGAATGTTCAAAAAAATCACAAAAGTGTTTCTTTTGAACAAAATACCTAAATCGAATCTAGTTGTAGGAGCAAATTTGTAGCTTTCTGAGAAACAGCTTTGAAAGGGAAATGGGTTTTTCGGATACCAAGGATTTGAGAGACCAAAACTGGGAGAAAAAGGCTTAAATCAGACCATAATCCTGTATTGCTTGCATATTGCTTCTTTAATAGTTACTGCAACAAAAAAGATCGCTAGAGAAAGAAATAAGGTTCTCTAAATTCATAAACGCTCTCCTTTTCGATCATATAGATTGAACATAACTTAAATTGCTTACAAAAGATGAAGCGACAAAAACAGCAACTTTTTGAAGTTCTAATTGTCATCAAGAATGGAGGAAAAAGGCTTATAGAATAAAGGTATTCATACCCTCGATACCTTTGAAGCATAACTGGCTCTAGGAGCAGATGTAATCTTTGGAGCTGCCAAAGATGAATGAGACTCGCCTCCACGAGGTGTTCCAGGTTGAGTAAGAAGCCTAGAGGAAACATAATTATGCTAAAAAGCATCAGCTTCCATAACACCCTTAAATGCAAAAAAAAAACAAAAAATCAACACTGTATAAATTCTCAAGTGCAGGTGACAAAAAATTATAAGAACCAAAACATGCAAAGAGTCCATTGCATGCAGAGGAAGCACGAGAGATATGCAAAGAGGAGTAACTCACCAACCAGAGATATTGGCAGAAACTTACCAATTATAATCATTTTTCCTGCTTCAGCCGACAAAAGATCATCACCTCTGCTTCTGGGAGCTGGTTCGGATCAAACCGAGAGTCTCCCGAGCTTTGAAGAAACTATAAGAAGTCAAAAACAAAAACGATTTAGTGCTTAATTAAGAATGGATGAAAATGGAAGAGGTAGAACAAGATCCAACAAATTCTTCATTGGTCCCAAAAGTACTTTTTATGATGGTGTTGTCTCGCAAATCAATGTAATCGAGAAAGCAAAGAGATCGAAGATGAAGCGAATAAAGTTCTGGACCAGGAAGGGGATAAGAAGAGTACTTAAATCAGGAAAAGACTGCAGAGATATCTCGAGACCATGACGAATAAACCCAGAAACGTTGCTTTGTCAACGTCCAAACCCAGATATGCCTTTCTACTTCACTCTGACAATTTCCTGAAACCTAGGAACGTTGTTCTGTCTATGGCTTCATTAGCGGTGATTCCTTTATCCTTCCCTCTTCATGTAAAACCGGTTCTGGGCATTGATCTGTGAAACCTACCAAAAACCTTCTTCTTCTTTATATAACCCTAAAAGAAAAGCTTCTTCATCTTTGTCATGATAATCTCCTCATTGCTTTCTTCTCAAACCCAAACGTTTCTCTTCTTTTTGCCAAAACCATCTTATGGCTAACTTCTCTCTCTTTCTTATCAAAACATATATAACCCTAGAAAACAATAGCTGCGTCTAGTAGGATATTAAAACAAGAAAACCATAACGAATGCGGCTGCTAGAGTCTAAGAATATAGGAATGGAAACAATACTTTCTTGATAGATAAGAATAAAATGAATCTTGATAAACACAATCATGGTCAACGCAATAATTAAAACGATTAAAACATAATCACGGGCCAGTCGAACAGACCATAACATAGCCAAGTCCAAGTAAGATCTCTAATAAAAGGGGCCGAGGAGAAATCACGAAACCCAAAAAAAAGAAGGAAAAATCACAAAGGGGTACCGAAAATTTGAACTAACAAAGGCATGCTCATTAAGGGTATTATCATCATATTTAATTAAGTGACTCACGAGAAGACGACACGTCAGCTTTTTCACCCATCCTTTTACTATATATGATTGGGCCTATACTTGATTGTGGAAGATCCCTTTGCTTAGTGGTTATCAACGGTTTATAATATATTCGTATTTCCGAAAATATATATGAAACACCAGAAATATCCTGAAAAGCTAATATCTTCGGGTTTTTAATTGTATTTTTTGGTATTTGGATTATATCAAGTATAAATATAACTAATATTTAGCGAAACATAAATTGTCTTTAGGTTATTTTAGTTATTCAATCGATTCGCGGTTCGGTTTCGATTCTTACTCTTCAGATATAGGAGTTTAGAATCTTTTGGATATTTTGTAGGTTTCCGTCCGGATTCGATACCTCCTAATTCGGTTCTTTGGTTCTGGGTAATTTGTCAAAGCCTACACTTTCTCAGTGCTCGAATCGTCTCCCTCTTCACTTGATCTGACTTTTCCTTGGATCAGATCTCATGTGCAAGATCGAACATCAATAATTCTTCCACCAAAAAACATCCAATCTGGATTTGTGAAAAGTTTTAGAATATATGCCCAAAGTTTCAAGTTACAAACTACAAAATTTAATAAATCTTTAAAGACTTGTTTTTTTTTTTTTTTTTGATAATTCTAAAGACTTTGAACTTAAAATAAAAAGAGATCAGTTGTTAGGTGTATTCTAATTATTTGGAGATCTGTATTGAGAAGTCATATATTTATAAATAAATTTGAGGTACTTCAATTTTAAAATACACAGCCAATAAGTCCTCATAAGTCAAATACTCCCAACAACGAATTAAATATTATAATGGCCTGCCTGTCTTCAACATTCAATTCGAGATATAACATGTGAAAAGACTCTTTTTGTTTTTGATTTTGAGAGGGAGTAGAGACCACTCAAACATACGATGAATATTGCTGTTGATTTTTCATTAGTTAAGAGTTAAGAGGATTGTGGTTGGTATGTCAAAGTCGTCCTAAGGAACGGATTTAATGATGATGGGCCACCTTTCTTGTTCATGCTGCTCGACTTATGATAAATAATGATAGATGAAAAGTACTCGTTTTGTTGTTTATTTTACGAGAGACTAGAGACCACTCAAAGAAATGAATATTAATATAGGATGTTTTGTTGTTTATTTTGCGAGAGACTAGAGACCACTCAAACAAATGAATATTGTTATAGATTTTTTTTGTTTTTTTGGTTACTAGGCAGAGTTTGGCTGGTACGTCACAGTCTTAAAAAGGGAGATTTGTTTTCATTAGGACCAGAGATGAGATACAAACAGTTTTCTTCTTTTCCATACAAGTAAAAACACTTTAAGACCACTTCTTGTATTATCATCTCAATATGCTTAACAGATTAAAGGAATTCAGACTCTTACCAAAACATGTTGTAGGATTTATTTGTTAGTAGCCAAGCCGTATACCAGCAGCTTGCTCTGTGGTTGTACGGATGCATATTGATGACTATGGGTGCATGTGCACCCCTTAATATCTTGATATAAAAAATGTAGTACAAGAAAATATTAAAGTTTCAGTAGAGAAAGTGTTAAAAGCCCACTAGTGCACCCCCTAAGCCCAGGTTCAAATCTCCTTTATTACATTTTGAAGTTTTATAAACCAATTATGCACCCACTTAAAAAATCTTCTACATCCGCCCTAGTTGTAATGGCCATAATGGGTCTATGCCTTGCATTACATGAGTGAGAGAGAAAAGGAGATAAAAAAAAGAAATGCTTTTAATTGCCTTTCCTTGAATATGGCCAAAGGTATTACATTAACCGGTTTGTAAATGTAATTGAACCAAAGCATAATAACAAACCGGACATAATAAGCATAACCAAGGATCCTATTACAGTTAGGTTGTTGTCTACTATGAACCAAATTAAACTGTTTGTCCGAGAAGTGGTGTGGGATCATCGTGTCTTTTAAATTATATTGATGGATACTAAACATCATGAACATATGATGTTAATTGAAACAAACTGGTGATTCAACTATATCATCAAATACTGTCTTCCAATCGAACATCTACTTTCAGAGCTTATAAAGGAGACACAACGCCGAACATTTCCTATTACAACTAATTTAAAATCTTCTTTGGCGTTAACAGTGTTGGGTGTATTGGCTTAACTCTCTCGTCTGAAACCTAACTAGGGAATATAAAAAAATCGTCAAAATTCATGAAATTCTGACAAAGCAGCAACAGAAAAAGTATAAACTTTTAAGTATAAAAGCCAAAAACCACATATGAATATTTTTTTGTAGCAAGTTTCATGAAATCATAAATTAAGTTGAGCATAAAAGCTTTCTTGTCACAAACTTGACCGTGAAAAAAATATGGAAATATCTGAATTTGATTGACATAGCTCAGTTCCCATCTATGGAGTCGATCAACAGGAACAAACTAATGCCATTGCTAACCAAATATCACATGATACACTTGATGCAAAAAAACGGATCAAATTTCAAAGCGAAAGAACTGAGCTTCATTCTGTTTGAAATAAAACATAAAAAATAAAGAAACACAAGTTTTGAAATGTTTACATTAACAACCCTCGAAAAATTAAAATCAGACAGATTGTATGAAACCTCAAAAACAAACGAGGATGATGAAATTGTTTAAGAAAGCTTTTGTCCAATCTTCCATCGTGCAACATAATAGTGACTAAGTTATATACGGTGACAAAAATACAGCATCCAATTCAGATCCTTCTCAATTTCAGATTCTTCTTCAGGAACTATCGCTCTGCAAATCGCAAAACCTGTATTAAAGATTCTTCTTACACGAATTCTTTGGTCGGAATCAAGGGCGGTTCAAAAATCTTCAAAAACAATTTGGACCCTGTGCCTCTTAAGAGAATTGGGCCCTTAATTATACAAATTTGTATTAAAAATTCATAGAGAAAGTGATAATGGGCCCTTAATTTAAGAGATAATTTTGGAAAAAAAAAGTCGGGCCTTTAATGTAAGAGATAATTTTGGAAAAAAAAAATTGATAACCCGGAGATACCAAAACCAGCTAAAGCTCCAGTTTAATAGCTCGCCCGAAGCTGGTTTAGCCCCCTTGAAGGTAACGGTTTGGTATTATTGCATCGACCATCTAAGGACCAGTATGTAAGAATTCAAATCTCATAATGGCTCGTCAACGTCCTCGTCAATTTCGTGAAAAAATAATGGAATACTTTGTGACTTTATGTAAATTATTTTATTTTGACGTATTGTTCTTCATCGACGGACAAAAATTCAAAGGGAAAGAGCAAGTGGATCCGACACTTGTCGTTTTCCTGATCGCCGTCTGACGTGTACACGGACATATCGTCTTGCAACGCAAGCTTCCTTCCTCTCCAAGTTTCTTTCTTACTTGTCATTCCTCGAGAAGTCTTCTTCTTTTTTCCTTGTCACTTTCGTCTATTATTTTAGCTAATAAATTAAAGAATAAAATAAAGCAAAAATGTGATAACAAGTATTTCCCATGTGCGTTTATAAAATGTATCGTCTCTTTCACAGACTTTACTCATTCATCACTTCTAAAACCCTTTCCTCAATCTCTAGGTCATCGGAAAATTTCCGCCGGATATTTGTGCAAATCGATCAGCAGAGATGTTTCCTTCATCCGATTTCTCTTTCTCACCATCGACGCTGTTCTCGGCGTACGCATCTCTAACCGGCTTCTTGATGCTCTTTAGGTCAATGCTTCAGGATTTCGTGCCTCAGCAAGTCCGATCGTACTTCTCCGGCTTATTCGAACGGTTTTTCACTCCGAAATCGAAGGATATAACGGTGATTGTCGACGAGAACTTCGGATTGAACAGGAATCAAGTGTTCGACGCGGCGGAGTTGTACCTCCGAAACAAAATCGGACCCGATACGGGGCGTTTACGGGTCGGAAAAACCCCAAAACAGAAGCATTTCACTATTTCGATTGAGAAAGGAGAAGAAATCTTCGATTCGTTCGAGAATCTGGAGCTGAGATGGAGCTACGTACAGTCGGAGAACGAGAAAGGGGATAAAGTGAAACGGTACTACGAGCTTACATTCGAGAAGAAAATGAGAGAGAAGGTTCTCGGATCTTATCTGAGCCACGTTGTAGCCGAATCGGAAGAGATCAAGAGGAATCTGAGAGTGGTGAAGCTCTATAGCCAAGATGTGTACGCGAACGACGACGACGACGGATGTGCCGGTGGGAATTGGGGTTGTATCAGTCTCGAACATCCTTCAACATTCGACACATTAGCAATGGACCCAGGCTTGAAGAAGAAGATAATCGATGATTTAGAGAGGTTTCTTAAGAGAAGAGAGTTTTACAAGAGAGTTGGTAAAGCTTGGAAACGTGGTTACTTGTTATATGGACCTCCAGGAACTGGTAAATCAAGTTTGATTGCTGCGATGGCTAATTACCTCAAATTCGATGTGTTTGATCTTGAGCTTAGCAGTATTTATGACAATGGTGAATTGAAGAGGATTTTGTTATCCACCACGAATCGTTCGATTTTGGTAATTGAGGATATTGATTGCAATGCTGAGGTGAGAGACAGAGAAGCTGAAAATCAGGAAAGCGAAAAAGATAAAGTTAGAGGAAAGGTGAGATTCTTTTGATTTGGTGAAGTTTTGGTTTTGATTGGTTCTTACTGTGATATTTGTCTTTGAGCAGGTGACATTATCAGGGATATTGAATTTCATTGATGGATTATGGTCGAGTTTTGGAGATGAGAGAATCATTGTGTTCACGACTAACCATAAAGAACGGCTTGATCCAGCTCTGTTACGTCCTGGAAGAATGGATATGCATATCAACATGTCTTATTGTACAGGATTAGGATTTAGGACATTGGTTTCTAATTATCTTGGTTTAGATGGCGTAAACCATCCTCTCTGTGAAGAAATTGAGAATTTGATTGATTCAACAGAGGTTACTCCGGCTGAGTTAGCTGAAGAGCTGATGCAAGACGATGATACTGATGTTGTTCTTCGTGGAGTGATTAGCTTTGTTGAGAAGAGGAAGGTTCAGAGAAGCAAGGTTAAGGAGGAGGTTTCTATTTGTAAAGATGTAGTTAAGGTAATTGATGATGACGAAAAACAGATTGGATCGAAGAATGGTACGAAGAAGAAGAAGAAAACTGGTAAACAAAAGGGAAAAGGGAAAGGGAAGACCAAAACTTACTAAGTAGAAGTAATAAGTTAATTAAATTAAATAAGAGATTAGCTTTGTACAATTGTTTTGTTTTGTGTTGCTTAAATGGTAATCAAATCTTGTATCTTAGAGGACACTTGATTTTGGGATATACCAAATTTATCCGACTAAAAAAACGGATACCCGGTCAATATTTGTCTGCTACCTACAAAAATGAATATAAATAATCTTTGAATATTTAAATTTTGAATTATATACACAATTATGATCATTTGTAAAATGTTTAGGCAAGAGCGGACATAGCTATATTTCATAAATTCTCAAAGTTAAAACTGTGTTAGGATTTTAATTAGAAGGAATTGTTTGCTTTTAACTTTATTTTCATTAATTGTTTTTTTTTTAGTCTAACCAAATTTTTTTTTTCAAGGTTTTACTAACCAACCAAAATTTTATTGAGGCTTCCACTAGTAACATGTGGTATTTGAGTTGTAATAGATGTAAACATTTGATGTAACTTGTAAAAATTATGTAGTAGAAACCGTAGATTTTGGCGTGTTTGATGGATAAATTAGCATTTTTGTTACAAAATAATTGATTGGCAATATTTTTGTTAAATAAGTTACAGTATATATTATAAAAATTAAATCAAATATCTATTTTAATATATATCAAAATAGATAAAAAAATGAATAAGTAAAAAATTAAATAAAAAACTGCTAATTTAAACATAAAGTAAATATTGTTAAAAAAAAAAAACATAAACTCAATCCTATTGTTAAACAATGTTGGAAAAAATTTGAATCAATTAACACTTCTTTGTCTATTCATTTGACTAACTTACTAAATATTGATTTATTTATTTTTTTAGTTAAAATTGTTGTTAAAAACGTTGGAAAAAAATAATAACACTAAAATGTTGAATGGTTCAACCGCTATCTTTTGCAAAAAACTGTGTTTGCAAGCATGTATAGTTGTTAGCGGTTACCAATAATCACCATAATACATTCTACCGTTTCGAGCTATTACAAACCACTCAAAATCAAAATCTGTTTCTCGCAAGCATTTGCGTTTACGGGAGATTATTATTTTCAAAATATAAAAGAAATGATCTTAAAAATTAATGAAAAAATTATAAAAATTCAAAAAAAATTCAAAAAAAAAATTATTTTCTTCTATCAAATATTTGCATATTAAATTCTTACTGTATATATAATATTAATTGAAATATATATATTTGACTATCTATATATTATATTAAAAATGATTTAAACCTCTTAAAATTTAGATTTCATTTTTAATTTGATATGTATAATATATATCCAAATTCAAACCTCTTAAAATGATTCAAACCTCTTATAATTTATATTTCATTTAATTTTAACTCAATCCTAATTCAACCCAATTTCTATAATGTTGAGTTAATTTTTGAGTTATCAATTTTACAAAAGACTTAACTCAGAATTTTAACTCGATTATAACACATTATAATTCTAACTCAAATTCAAATAATTAAAATTAATTCATGACTGGTGACATTTTTAAGTTATCTATGAATTAAATCCATAACTTAAAGTAAAGCTAAGATAATTCATGTCACTATTCAAAGCCTAAGAAAATCAAACTCTTACAAAGTAACCACTCTTAGCTAAAGCATCATGATTTTCATTCATATGAATGAATTGAAACACAATAGACCCAAAGAATGGAATTAAACTTTGAATATCATCACGCAAAGCATAAATCTCAATGTGAGACTCAGATGAATGGAGAAGGTTAACCAAGACATGACAATCTGAGAAGATAATAAGATCCCTTACACCTTGCTCGGGGCAAACTCAATCACCATTTTCATGGCCCAAGTTTCAGCAACAAGCGATGATGCCACATTTCTTCTAGTTGCCGAATCCAATAATTGCCAATTACCTTAACTCGTCTCTAAAATCCATCCCAAACCACACCTTTTTGTTTCGACATCCCAAGCTGCATCAATCCAAAAATTATGTGGTGAACTTAAACTAAATGATAGAGAAAAAAAATAATCACAGGTTGAGAATGGTGTGGCGAGATAGACGAAGAAGCTGAGTTTGATGAAACTTGCGCTACAATCAAGGATTTTGCATCCGTAATTGCTCTGCTGGCGACTTCCTCTTCCGAAATAGCACTTTCTTGCAGCAGCTTAGTTGCATTTAAACCCTTTAAAAACTGTAACACATCACCTTGCAAGCATCGATCAAAACCCACGATAGGAGCAAGGTTCCATATGGATTTAGCAAATGCCAAATTGATTCAGGTTCATGACGACGAACATATTCAGTGGCACCATAGAGATCTCGATTTTGAAGTTGAGTACCAACTGCGAGTGAATTTCCACATGAATGAACGGATCTTAGGTGTGGTTCTAAGCTTCCAAATACAACGGTGCCAGTTAAATGTCTTTATTTTTGCTGCAGTTAATACTCCGAAGCCAAATTTAGACGAATACTTCCTAAAAAAAAACATATATGTCGCTAAATCCGTGTGTAATGTATATGAAAAAGTATAAAGTAAAGAACACACAAAATTTGTTAACGAGGTTCGGTTTTTTCTACGTTCCCTAGACCTAGTCCAGAATGATTCCACTAGAACAAGATAACAATTACAATTATACAATCTTTTCTACATGGAATTACGGCTAACAGAACTTGCAGATCGTGATATCATGTTCATCTTGAACTTACAGATCCTCACATCTCATCTATCTAAATGGGCGACGCCAACACGCAGCCTGTGTGTCTCTCCTCGATAAACCCTAGATGTACAGCGGCATATGGCTCATGAACTTAGTATTTATCATACCCGCTTAAGTTTTTTTCGGTTCGAATTAAGCTAGGACAGTGAAAACGTGACAGCAGAAACTAAAAGTAAATAACTAATAAAATAGAGGTTTAAAACGATGGAGACAAATGTTAGGCTTAGGGAAATCCAAATCAAGCAGGGAAATACTAGGGTAATCGATTTAAGCACTGTTCTTGAACACAAATCACAAAGATATAGGAGTCCAACTTCCGTTGCAAAACCTATCTATGCTTAGCTAGGAAATCAAATTCCTTTACAGATCCTAACAGTTAAAACATGCATTCTATTAAGTTTGTTAAGTTCACAAGTTATCTAATCCAAATTCCTTAGCAACTAGAATCACTTGCTCATCTAAACTATGTTCCAGTAAATCAACTCAACTTCCATTGCAGCTAATAATCCTAAGACTTAAATTCTAGGTGGCTAGTCCAGATTCAAGTAATTAAGCACAAGTTAGATGAAGAACTCTAATATAAACCCTAGTTTTAATGAAACCCTAACTTTGATTTATCATCCCCTTGAAAACCCTAAACCTAACAATGAATCTACTCAATCATGGAGAATGAAACAAATAACATGGTTTGAATAGATTGCATAACAATACTCAAAAGAGAAACAAAAAGGGTTTGGGATTCTTCCGTCTCCATAAACAATCTCTCTATAAAAAACCCTAGAAAATAAAGCATGGCCTAAATAATGTATATATAACATATGTGACGTCCTAGAAGTTCCCTTTTCCAATTAAGGGTTTATTTCGGCAAAAAAGACAATTATGACTCTAAAATCGCGTCCTGCAGAATCCGTGTCGATTGACACACTTCCTGTGTCGATCGACACGATCTCAAAGAGTTGGACAGATCAGACATGTCTTCAATAAAACGGTCATATCTTGATTTACACACATGAGAATCACTTCAAACAACTTGGAGATGAAATCTAACTTCCATATATTTCTTTTGGCACCAATTTGATCAAAGTTTAGTACGGGAAAGACCTTCAACCAATGTCAAACTTCTAAAAGTCTTATCGAGACTGCATCTTCCATTTATCGATATTGCTCATTTTTGCTCCACTTTCTCCAAGTCATCCCAAATGCTCAAAACACCTATTCTATAATATATAGACCAGCAAAAGACTCTAAAACTAACAAATACATGGGTTATAAAACCCGAAAATCACATAATATCAACTCCCCCAAACTTAGCTTTTGCTTGCCCTCAAACAAAACAGAAAACTAAACATGTGGAAGAGGTTTGAAAACAAAGGGAAACTCATCATAGCATAGGAATGCTAATGCCAATTTCCACCATTGTAACCACGTAAGACAGAAATCTCAACCTATCTAGACCACCATGTAATTCCTCAGATCTTAGCAACCTAACTCCTAAGAAATCTCAACCAGTCTAAACCACCATGTAACTCCTGAGAATGGACTTCTTGGCCTTTATAGCTTGTAACAAATAAGCAGATTCAGTGGTTCGGACTGAGCTAGGAAGGGTTTGTGAAACCCACCACAAAAATAATTTAGAAATTTGGATATTTTCGGTTTAGATTCCTAATAATATATATTTTGTAGGTTCATCTCTGCCTGCAACTACATGACACAATCAAAATATATAAAGAAAATACAAATTTATTTTATGGACAAAATGGTATGCTTACCAACATTATAAACAGACTCAATACTCTATTTATATATAGACACACTCGAATACTGGTAACAGCGCCACCAAACAACCATTGTCTCTAACACACTTAAATGTACCAATTTTAAAAATCTTTTGATCTTAAAGAGAATAAACATTAACATAAAATGAATACTTTAATCGCCCTGTAAATTATTATGTAACAAAAGAGTTTAGAAGAGAAAACCTATGTTTTAATAGACCAATTTCTTTTTCACTTAATCGTTACTTCATTTAACTTTTTTCAAAAAGACTTACCAGTGAAAAATTAGAAGTGACTAATTAATCTCAAATTCTATAGTGAATAACTTTTTATTGTATGCATAGTTATCATAGTCATTAAGAACAAAATACCAAGCTTTTTGTATGTTGAGCGGAAAGGAGAGAAAAAACTTAGAATGCACAATAGCTACTATGGCCGGTCTTTAGAGGAAGTCAGGAAAACATCAGTTTTCCAGTCCTAAATATATATATATTTTTTTTGGCTCCAATATCTCAAATAATTTCCCCTGTGTAGTGATCTATGTACCTTTGGAAGGTTGTTAGCAAAATGAGTTTTAGCAGCAAGTTTAGCGAGCAAACCTAATTGATGTTATTTTAATGATAATGTAGAAAAAGGCTGTCTTTTTTTCATTGCTTTCGACTTTCAAAAAGTCAGGACCGGCAATGCAAACTGCTCATGAGATAGATAGAAAGATACAAATGCAATCAAATTCACCTCAGAGACCATGATAAAACTCGTATTGGGTTTCTGAATTAGTGTCGCGGAAAGTTTCCCAAACGAAAACCAGCAGGTGAACTGGCATCAACATTTAAACAAATAATTTTGTCTAATAATCCATATATAGATCGATATCGACATATTATAAATAAAGACTCTTTCTTGGAACAAGTTGAACAAATGTATTTTTCCCTTTTTATTGATTTATCAAAAGCATTGCCTAAATGACCACACAAAAAAAAACTGATTTGATCCTAAAACAATAGAGAAGAAAAAACCCTAGCAAAATTATAAAAGGAAAAAAAAAAAAAAAACACTGAAAAAAATAACCAGTTTCGAAGGGAACATCACAGTCTATGTCTTTGAATGTCTTTATGGAGAAATCAAAACTTTGGACGAAGATTACAGTTTCGAAGTTATCATTTTTCTTATGAGCAATCCAGTACATGTTTCCATTCATAGACAAACCTTGATTTTCAGGATGCAAAATATTTACACATGAATCATGAACAACATCAATACTTTTCCAGAGTTTATAAACTTCTACTCTTATATCCCGATATATGAATTTTCTCTAACATTAGACCTCAAGATCTTCTAGTTTTCTTGAAATATATTTTCGTATCCAAAACTATTGACGACACAAAACAATTTGTATTTTTTCGAGGGTTTAATCCAATTGAGTCGGCTGAAGGGGTAAGGAAAATTTCCTTATTTCTATGGAGTTTTTTCTTATCTTCCAAAACTTTTGTTTTCCTTATAGGCTTATCTTTCTTTAGTTCAGTGGCATTACTCATGAGAATGGACTTTTTGGCTTTGATAGCTTGTAACAAACAAACAGATTCAGTGATTCGGGCTGACCTACGAAGGGTTTGCGAAGCCCACCGCAAACATAATTTAGAAATTTGGATATTTTAGGTTTAGATTCTTGATAATTTATAATTTGTAGGTTCATCTCTGCCCGAACTGCACGACACAATCAAAAGATATAAAGAAAATACAAATTTACTTTTTTTTCTCCACCTCCTTGATGATCGAATACCTTCAGCGCAGTCTTCATCCTCTATTTCGCTGGTTCTATCACCGTACCATATTCCAAATTCAAAAATCTTCGGTGGAAAACCTAATTTCCATTATCTCATTATAAAACCTCTCTTACATGCTAATATAATTATTGTTTTATTATTTTGACCCTTTCATTCTAACCAACCAAACTTGAAGTCCATTTATTGAACGCCTAAGTGTCTGATTTGAGACGACAATATACTTTGATGCAGGTGTTACATTTTTTTTTTAATGTTAAATCATCAAAAAAAATTCATTGTGTTTGTGCTATTAAAACATCATTTATTTTCCACGCATGTAAGAAAAGATAAGTTCACTTCGATAATGTATGTAGATAAATAAGGGTGAACCTTGAAAAATATCAATGTCTAAACAAATAATTGTAAATCAATCAATCAAATTATAACAAATACAAGAGTATTTTAGTTTATGGTTTAGTGTTTTCTTTAATCATTGAATTTTATTTAATACATGTTTTGCAGAGTAGTGTGGTTGAATTTAGTTTTAATGTATTCTATTGATTTCAACTATCTTTGGACCATAAAAATGAATGGTTTACATTAATTAAAATGAAAAGTATTGTTTATGATGAAAGTAACATATTTATAATAATACCTGTCATATATCAAAGTAACAATATGCACATCCGAAATTTTTAAAAGATCCGCTAAATACCACTATTCGGTTTTTATATTGAGTTGTCTCCGATTTAATCAACCATATCTACTTTATGTTGGTATGTGATATATTTATACTTTTAAAAATAAGGCTAATATCTATGGGGCAAATTTTATGATATCCCATATATAGGTCTCATTTTATGATATTATATATACCTCGTACACCACATAAAATTTCTAATCAACAGCAAATTATACCTCACATATATCAGTAAAAAAACATACACATCTGAAATGGACTGAAAGTGAACTACGTATCAAAATTGTTTTCATGTGCGGGCCCACCAGCTAGTTCTTTTTAGATGATTCAATGGTATTTTTCAAAGCCACTAAATAGTCAAAGCAAGTAATAAAAGGTCTTCCATACATTTTTTTTTCCCATTCAATGTTTTGACTTTTTAAAATAAATCTTGTACTTTTAAGTGAATGATGATGTGGCGCTCTATATGAAGAGTCTTCATTTTTGTTTTATATATGACTTTAAGGGAATGGTAGTGTGACATTCTATATAAAGAGTGTTCTTTTTTTTGGTCACCATATAAAGAGTGTTCATTTTCATTTTATCAATGCAATTCATGAAAAATATTTGACTATATCTTTCAAAAAAGAAGGACTCATATATATTAAGGTAATATAAATGTTTCAATGATATTTTTCAAAGCCACTAGATAGTCAAAGCAAAGAATAAAAGGTATTCCATACTTTTTTTATTTTTCCATTTAGTGTTTTGTCTTTTTAAAATAAATCTTGTATTTTTATGTGAATGATGATGTGGCATATATGAAAAGTGTTCATTTTTCGTTTTATATATATCATAGTTATTACTCCTATCATATAAGTCTATATGCTTACTCTTTGATTGTCATTCTATCCCTGTTTATTTAAAATTATGAAATCAAATTCTCCAAAGATGTTGTAATTCTTGCTAAGTTTTATCTGGTGTTTTGACGAGATGTCGAGTTTAAAACATCGCTTTATAGATGAAGAAAAACTTAAAAGCTTTATCAACTTTGTAATTGAAGAGCAGCTTAAAGTTATCAACAAACCTATTTCTAAAATTATCAAAGTGAGTTTAATTTCACCTTAAACTTTGTTTTTCTTCTTGCCTACCTATTTATCTTGATATATATGTAGATATGAATGAAGTATTTTCTAATCATTTTTTTTTTGTGATAGACTACAGATGGTGATACATATGGATGTGTGGATTTTTATAAACAACCATGACCATCTGGCAATGAAAAATCATTCACTCCATTACCAAGTATATATAAGATCTTTAATATATGTGAATTTGATCAAAATTCTAGTGACTAATGCAAAAATAATTTTTGAAATATAGACGCATTGGAAAACATTCCTCAAAAATTCAAGAAAAAATAATAGAGAATTTGGTTTCTTGTGGGAAAATGGTAAAGGATGTCCCATTCACCAAAGACGAATTCTTGAGATTAAATTCATTCTCCGAGAAATATAAACCCCGAGGTTCTTGAAACTTCACTTATAGCCACTATACCAATGATGAGAATCAACATCATGTAAGTAGTTTGTTATTTTTTATTTTCAAACAAAGTTTACATCAAATTCATAAAAAATGTTGAATATAAAAATTGTGATAATGAATAGTTTGCAGTGTCCTGTACTAGAGGAGGAGAAGTGAAAACATACAACGGAGCAAGCATGTTAATTTCAAATGAGCAACCTAAAGTTAAATTTCCACAATTTAGTTCTGCTCATATGCATGTTCAGATTGGAAATGATTTTATTCAAATTGGTTGGACTGTAAGTTTGTCATCATATCATATATTTAATTTGAGATGTGTCAAAAATAATACGAAAATAAAAATTCATGATAAGTTAAAACTTTTATATTTGCTTACAAAATTTATCTTTTGTATTATTACTGTACTAATATAATTATATTTCAGGTAAATCCAAAATTATATTCAAATAGCAGAACAAGAAGTTTTGTGTATACAAAAGTAAGAAATTTATTATTAATATATATATATATATATATATGTCTTTACATTTTATATGTAAAGATGAATTAGTGTAATGACCATATTTATCATAATAATTGATACATATACAAGTAAAAGTAAAACAAAAGATATAGATATAAATCTTAATTATAGTTTTCTTAGTATAAAATATCATTCTATTACACACAATAATCTACTTCTTTCTTTTGAATATTATATGCAATATGACCATGTTTATGCCCTAATCGTTTTAAACATATATATATATATATATATATGTGTGTGAAAAAATCATATATATATATAACACGTAGTCCAAATCTTAATCTCTTACCATGCATCCTAAAATTAAACCACAACAACAGATAAAAACTCTGAACTTGAAATGGTATAATTCTCTAGTGTTATAACACCTTGTATTCATCTGCAATGGTACAGGCGGGTAAAAATGAATGTTATAACACCTTGTGTTCATCTGGAATTATATCGACCCGTTCAGATTACTCTCTTGGTTTGGTTCCACAATCTTCTCATGTTCGTGGTTCTCGAGACATTCCCTTTGATAAATGGAGCATAGAAAAGGTTTGTTATTTATTCTATTTTATTTTTTTTCTAATTTATGTTATTGTTAACTTTTCTTTTTGTGATGTGAAAATTTCTTAAAGGATAAGGCAAATGGTAATTGGTTCCTAAAACATAAAGGAGTGGTAATTGGGTTTTGGACAGCAAATAGATTTCAACAAAGCTCTTCCAACAATGTAGAGTGGGGAGGAGAAGTATACAACGCAAAAATGCCCGGTCCACAGATGGGGAATGGTTATTTTTCAGTGGGACATCCTTCTTATGATTCCAGTATCTTTAATATAACTATAGTTGACGAGACTTTCAAGACTGATGATCGAGTAAAAAATATAGAGACATTCTCGGATAACACTCATAGTTATAAGGTGAAAGATGAGATATATCCACAATTTGGAACCAAACATGCCGTATACTTTGGAGGTCCTGGAACTATATAGAAGAATGAAGATGATTTTATGTAAAATTGAAGTAAAAAAATGTTAAAAACAACTTATAATCGATAATCTAAAATAATTGTCCACCTTCATTTTTTTTTCCCTTTGATTGACATATTATTTGGAAATTACTTTGAATAAGAATTTTGATATTTTAGTAAATTATGATTCTTTTATGTAGGTTAATATTATATACCAGGCGAATAGCCATGCAGCGTGTAGATTTATATTTTATTGGTTTCTTTTATGTTAACTTTTTGTTTGGTAATTTAAAGTTTTACGGATCTTATTTATTGATTACTTACCTCTTTCTCTAATTTGTAGTTTTTTTCTGATAAATGATTATTTTTACGATAGTTTTCTAAATGTATGTTTCTTTATGTTTGGTTTGATATTATGAATATTTTTGTGTTTTAACATTTTTTGTGAAACTTACAATTACTTAAAAATAATTTATATGCATTATTATTGAATCCAAATAGTGTAGTAGTGATATTATAATAGTTGTTAGGGTAAAACTCACTCTTGTAGTCTTTACAAATTATGCAACAACACATGGAATAGTATTTAGGTAAATATATTACTATCGTGTGTAATCTAGATTAAGCGAATCTCTTATTGTCATGCTCCAACATTCATAGGGTACGTGGATGATTTCGTGAGGACCCTTATGCTCCTATAGGTGGGGCCACCCGAGTCCCTGAATCTCAAGACCCGAAGATGTGGCTACAGTCTCCGGACTAGCAGCGTCGGGGATAGAGTGGTCAAAAAATGTTCGCTCCCTGACCTGACCCAAGAATGGACCAAGGGCATAGCATAGCGTTCATCCCCTTGACACCCTTTCGGAAAGGGTTTACTAGCCATTTATCCATGTACGGAGAATATGTAAGTGGGAGTTGATCCAGCTTGAGGAATGCAAAAGAAACTCCAACAAACACCAAGGAAACATTACCAACCGAGCCAACTCGCCTTGTTGATTTATCAATACAAGTTGAACTATTGATTAACCTTTGACGCCGGAGAAGTAGGAGGAGGAGGAGGAGGAGGAAGACATATAAAACAACGAGATGATTCTTGATTTTCAACAATCCTCTAAATGCGAGGAGATGATTCTTGGTAAAGTAGTTTAAATATTGTAATTATTTTTTCATATTGACATTTAAATATTGCTAATATTTGTGAATTTTGAAAAGAAAAAAATTAGAGGAAAGCAAAATACATTTATTCAGGAAGTAGTCAATTTCTTTACGTTTTGAAAATGCAGGATGGTGAAGCTGTATCCGAAACATTTTCAACATTAGTTGGGAATACATTCATTTTCAATATCGGAGTTTTGAAAGTCAATATTTGTGGCATATGTTCTCTATATAGAGTTCATAAAGTTGTTCCTTATAACATATAATGTTCCACGACCAAAACAAGGAAACTGGACGTTGTTATCATATAGTCATTGTTCAATTTCTATATTGTTTACAATCTAATTTCTGCTGAGATAATAATTATAATTCAGAATTTGTTTGACAGCAACCGAGACCAAGTTTTTCTTTTATAATGCATAAGTCTAAATTTGTATCAAATATCTTATATTCCTCTCTAAAATTCGAAAATCAATGATGGGCCGAGGGTCGCCAGAGTTTTTTCCTATCGATAGAGCTGGGATGCATATTTATCTAACCCCTAATCAAAAAATTTATAAACCCAATATTATGTGTGTATGATGTATATTTATGTATTATATTTCAAAGTGATTAAAGAAATAAAGAGTCTGATGTACATATTGATTTCATTATTTTCTTATTATCACAATTTTGAATCATTTTATTATGTCACACAGTTTCTTTTGCTATATTTTAAATGAATATTATGCAATGCGAATTGTACATTAACTTAATTCATCAAATATATAAATTGTCTTACATTTTATTTTTTATTTTTATTGTCATTAGTTTACATTCGTAACTTCGTCAAATATATGCGATTGCCAATAGAAACATCATATCCCCAAATGATGAATCATTATCAAATTGAAGGATTAAGAAAAATAAAATAGTTTATGTAAGATTAAATAATATAAATATAAATTGCAAAGTTTGGTAAAAGTTAATGAAACAATATATAATTATTTCATTTCTTTTTTTATATATTTCTCACTGAAAACATAAAAAAAAAGTGAAAATAGGGGCAATTATATTGATGTTTCCTTATCTTTATATGAAGTGTTAATGTGAACGTGTACTACTTTTATGATTTGATTAGTTGCAATTTTTTTTTTCATGAATTGGACTTCTTTTGAGTTTCCAAATCAAAAATGTTGGATCTCTTTTATGTACTTATTTGAACATGCATGCTTTCTAGTAAATGCAAGATAAGGAAAATGGTAATTGGTTCCTAAACCATACAGGAGTGGAAATAGGGTTTTGGCTAGCAAATAGATTTCAACAGAGCTCTTCCAACAAAATAGAGTGGAGAGGAGAAGTATACAACGCAAAAATGCCAGGTCCACAGATAGGGAATGGTTATTTTACAGTGGGGCATCTTTCTTATGACTCATGTATCTTTAACATAACTATAGTTGATGAGAATTTTAAGACTGATGATCGGGTAAAAAAATATAGAGATATTCTTGGATAACACTTATAGTTATAAATTGAAAGATGAGATATATTCACAATTTGGAACCAAACATGCCATATACTTTGAAAGTCCTGGAACTATTTAGAAGAATGAAGATGATTTTATGTATAATCGATAATCTAAAATAATTGTTCACCTTTATGTTTTTTCCCTTTGAATGACATATTATTTGGAAATTACTTTGAACAAGAAATTTGATATTTTAGTAAATTATGATTCTTTTATGTAATGTAGATTAATATTATATACCAGGCGAATAGTTGTGCGTCATGTAGATTTATTTTTTATTGGTTTCTTTTATGTTATTTTTTGTTTGGTAATTTATTTTCTGAGAAATGGTTATATTTACTGTAGTTTTTTGAATGTATGTTTTTTTATGTTTGTTTTGATATTATGAATTTTTTTTTTTGAGTTTTTACATTTGCTGTGAAGCTTACAATTACTTTTAAAATAATTTATATGCATTATCATTGGTTATCAAATAACACTATAACCTTGATTTTTCTTTGGAGAGGGGGTAAGGTGGTTGCTTTTTGTATAAGGGAAGGCACGGATTTGGGAAACACATGGTACGACCATAACCTCCTTTATGCTTTTTGGTAAGGTGTGAATTTAACTTTCACTTGCAATATTTTTTCTATGACTCAGAATTTGTGGCACTTATAATAATTTTCAACTAGTTAAAAACACCATTTCTAACTAACTTTTCCTTAAGAATTCCTCTTAAGGAGTAACAATGATATGGATCTCTTATTTCCTCCCCTAATTAGTTTTATTTTTAGAAAAATGTCAAAAACCTTTGTCAAACCTTTTTTTTTATGGATTTCTATGTATTTGCTTATTTGGAAACGACACTTTACTCTATTCTCTATTGGTTGGACCGGATATTACAAAAACATAATATACATAATCAACTATCATTCAATGTGATTTTTGCATTGCATCCAATTTATTACCATATAAATATAGGCGTTTTTGAAAACTTAAATAAATAAATTAAGAATTTTTAGTTCTTAAAATTTAATATAACCTAAAAATAGTCAGTCTAAAATAGCTTTTTTCCTTACATATTTTAAAATTAATTTCTTTTCTAAAAGTTTATCATTTTATTAATACAAAAATTTATATAAAGGGTACATAGGTAAAGGGTAAAATACACTCTTATCTCTCAAAATTTTTGAAAAAAAAACAAATTCTCTCAAAATTTCTTCAATCCTAAATATTCTAAACTCTTACGGTGAGAAATCTATGAACCAACGTAGTTTTCCTCCTACCCAAATGACTCAACATTCTAAAACGGTTTGGTCAACATTCATTACTTCCGATCAGCCAAACCATGGAAATTTGTTTCCTCCGTCTCCTTCTTTTACTCGTTATCAAAATTCACATGTCTCTTCCTCTTCTTTTGGATTTATCAATTCGTATGCCACCTCTGAAATGAGGAGAAACATTGCTTATGGTTTAGGAATGCCTTCCACAGCCCAAATTTCCAATGTTGCTTCTTATTCTCCTATCAAAGATAACCCTCATCTGTCTCAAGTAACTTTCACTCAAACTATCACCAAAAGATATTCCGTTTTTGTTCCTACCAATTCAATCCCCTTTGTTCAAAATGATATTGAACGTGTCCAATGTGTCGTGGATTCTAAATCCAATATCCTGAACCCTACATTCCATCCTCCAAATGTAGTTGAGAAACCGCACGAGATCTTGAGCCTTACACCTCTTATTGGTTTTTATCTGCATCAAGATAAAACGCACAAAATCTTGAGTCCTACAGCTCTTAATGTTGTTCATCCGCATCAAGACTCTGTGTATCGTCGAAATGTAGACATGTTTTCCTTGCCATCAAAGCAGAACCATAACCAACATGTTCCACAACATGGTCCATCTTTGAAAATAATTCATGAACCAACCAGGTTCCATAAAGAAACTAATGATTATTTCAATTCCGAAAAAGATGAGGGGAGTAAAGAGAATAAGTACGTCAGACGCATAGCTTAACATATGAAAAGTATGGCCCATTACTTGCCCCAAATGCAATGGTGTATTTGACACTTCACAAAAGTTTGGTGCACATATGTCAACTCACTACAAAAATGAGTCGAAAATGGTAAGAGATAAGAGATTTCGTACATAGAAAATGAAAATAAAATGGAAACTCATACGAACAATGTAAATCACATGCAAATTTTTATTCTTTTTATTTATAATAATACGAAACAATAAAAATATGATTTAACACAGTCAAATTGGTTGAACATTTTAAATATTCAAATTTTACTCCAATTGTTTGTTTTTACTTTCAAATGATATGAATCTGTATGTTTCAAGTTTAACCGACCTGCGTTATTTAGAATTAATAATTTTAAATATTCCTATAAAATAATCTTTTTTTTATTAACCCTACATGGCTCAAATTGTGATGATTCATGAGACTTTTAACCGAGCACAAATATTCAACTCACCTAATCGTGACCAGATTCAAATAAAAGAGATTCTTATCCAAATTAACCGGTGATATAGAAGATAAAGAGAGAAAGAGAGTCCAAGACCAAAAAAAAAAAAGAACGTGCCTTGTTGCTAACTCTGTAGCTTTGGTGGATGATAAAGATAGGAAAAGAAAAATTTAGTAGTGAGAGATAAGAAGAAAAAGTTGAGTGATTTTGGAAATCTCGAGAAACTTTGTATTTATAAAGAGAATTTATTGTATTTCGTAGTTACAGTTTGATACTTAATATAATATACTTTTTATTTATAATATTTCTTCTATTTATTTATTATGTGATTAGAATATATTATATTATAAAACTTGTATTAAACTAATAATGTTTAACATATTGGTTTTTGAAATTTTTAGAAAAAAAAAGAATTGATTTATTTTGTTTTATTAAAATGGAATGTTTTTCTAGAAATTTCTAATGACACATCAAATTTTAGTCATTTCTTTTTAATCTCATGATAGAAGGTCAGCATTATTTTTTATCTCCATCTCCTCAATTAATATATAAGGGATTCAATATTTTGAGTATATCTTTTTTAAAAAACACTAACGTAATGTAAAACTATTTTGAGTATATACATATATATAAGCAATTAATTATTCGAATTAACTTAAATTTCATATAAATATTCAAGAAAACTTCTGACGAATATTCCATTAAAATTTTCCCGCAAATTCCGACGAAAAAGTTTTCCCACAAAACACGGATTCGTTTCCCACGAAATTCTTACAGTTACAATTTAATTAACTTCTAAAATAAAAATAAATTATAATTAGGTTTTTGGAACATGAAAAGTAGAATACCGATGTGCAACACAAAACGGCCTTCTTCACTTACCAAGTTTAAAAGGAAATACTCGGTGTCAATACCGATGTGCAACACAAAACGGCCTTCTTCACTCACCGGAAGATTTCTATTATTTTTCGCCGCCATGGATGCTACGTTGCATCAAACTCTCTCCACCCTCTCACAGTCTCATTCCTGATGAGGCAGACTTGTGTGTCTTTGAAGACAAAGAGAACAACCATTGGCCGCGAATAACGAACGAAGTGGATAAGGGTAAGAGCCTTGTGTTGGGTTTTGAAGAAGAAAGTTTGTTGCTGCAGCGAGGAAATTACATTGGTGATGATCATGAGCGCTCTAAGCTTGCTTTTGGAATTTCTGACAAGACTGTTCAATCGTTTGTCTCGTGCAACGGCTTTTAATCGTTAGTGAAGAGGAAAAAAATAGGCATCACCAGAGATTTCCGGACCGATTTCATTCTCTTTTTTTATCTCTCACCACCGTTTCATTTCCTCGTAAATATCCATTTCCCCTCTCCATATTCATCATCGCAACCAATCTTCTTGTGTAACATTTCTAATTATTTTTCATGTAACATTTCTTATGAATCTAAACTGGTTTTATATAACTTCAATAAGGCAGCAAGGGATTTGATTACTCATCTTCAAAATGTCGATGGCAACAACTACCCTAAGGTGCAGTTTACATAACCATTTCTAATTATCTTTCATGTCATTTATTATGAAGGTGAATGGGCATTTTTTTTTGTGTTCGACTATAGCAACAAGAAATTTATCAATGATAACCAAGCTAATTCTCGACATTGACTTACAGAGGGTTCACAATGGTGATCACAAATGCTCAAAGAGATCTCAATGCTAGCAGACAAGACTATCTCTGAGGAGGAAACTGCACACTCCAAGGTCTTAATTACTTTGATCTAATCAATATGTGCCAATAATCATTTATGTTAGATAAATACAAGAGCTCGCTGCAACCAGGAAGGCTCTCTTGGCCGACAAGAGGAACTCGTGGCGTACATTGGTTTTGCCTTTGTTGCTGTCTCTATGTGCAGTTATATTATTATCCTTTGTATATATAATTAGTTCATGTTTGAAACACTTAAAGAGTAGGAATTGGATAAATAGAAACTTGATGCAGCTTTTCAAGAGAAGAAAAAAACATGATGAAGTCACAGATTGAAGTTGTTGTGAGGTAAATTCAGAGTATTTAGATCCCAATTTCTAATACACTTCGTCTTCTTTGATCTACTATTTCTGACGATAACAAGAAGGAGAATTCAAGGTAAATTAAGCGAAATTGCAAATGGGATTTGGACATGTCTCATTGATATTCGAATGTTGGTAGGATTAGAGTGAAAGCTACAAACTTTAATAAATGAAAAATCATTTGTTCCGTGCAACACATACAAAGTGCAAGAACACAAACGCAAAACCTAATCCCTAATTCAGAGAATCCTAAATCCTGGAATCTCAACTGAAATAAGAAGAACAAAAGCGAAAAAAAATACACTCACAATTGAACTTTGGGCGCTGCGAGGGGTTCGGGAAACAATGACGCCGCAGTTGCCGTAGTGTATGTTCGACGACGAGCCCTCATTTTCTGTGAATTTTTCGTCACGAGGGTTTAGGTGAACTGGGTAATTTTTTTCTGCAACTCTTTAGTCTCTGAAATTTTCAAGAATATTCCCACTATTTTGTAACGTTGGCAAAATAATTTCATGTTTTTTAGTATAAGCTAAAAATTTTTTTAGCCAACTCAACTTATATTATTCAAGATAGAAAACTAAAGAGGCACAACACATCTAGCTAGATTCATTAATTGTATGAATCAAGACTATTCAAAATCAATTAACTATATAGATATATTAAGCATATGCATTCTCAAATTTTAAATGATAATAAATTTGCGTACCGCGATCAGAAATACAAATTTAAATAATTGTTGGTGACAGCTTAAAAATTCATTCTATAAAATAATTTAAATTGATTTTTCTGTCTGTCTTATCCAAATTCAATCTTTCTTCAATTTCTTCAGTTTTGTTTACAAGAAGCTATACATGAGCTCTATTCCATTCCATTTCACTTCTGCCAAGATAACAACAAAAAAAACACTGTCATAGAAACCAAATAAAGAAAAATCCCTTCCTACACGCTTGAAAAAATAATTGCTTGAAATCAAAAACCACGAAATAAACAATCCCTTTATGCGAAGAACATATAGTGGCAGTTGGAACTACCCGACAGTCGTCTTCTACATCCCACAATAGCGCGGCTTCTTCGCAATAGTGGCTAACCAGTTGACATGCTTTTTCCATATTAGACATCAACATGAAACCTAGATCAATTTAGAAAACGATATCGGGGGTTTGGAAAAATGGGTCTTTGCATTTTAAGTGGTGATAAATCTTTAGGTTGATGGTTTGGAGCATTCAAGGATATTCTACAACCCCTCATATTATCCTCTCTCCTTTCCAAGAGGTGATTGCATGATGCTTTAAGATTTAGTCATGCTTCTTTGCATTTTCTCGTCATGTTGGGTAAAATTGGTCATGTTAATCTTGGAGTCCATGAGATTCCACGGTTTGATAGCTATGATCCTAGGGTTTCAACTCTTATCCAAACCGTGTTGTCTCCAAATTGTTGAAGGGATATATTTCTTTTCTCCTCCAACCTTAAGGTTCATGATTCTAGTTCCATCCGTCCTTTGCTTTGGAATATTATTTTTTGTTGCTCTCGTTTTGGTTGTCTTCACTTCTCATGTGTCTCCCCTGGCCAAGTTTATGTCCAATCTTGGGTGATTTGAGGTTCGAATTGGTTTAGTAGAAGGCTCGGGTTGTTAGTGAGAAGAATCTAAGTTCAAGCCTCATCTCTCCTATGTACCTTTTAGTATCATTTTTCTTTGCATTTTTGACTCTTTGTGTTTATCCTAATCTGTTAGTGTTGTTCATATTTCTTATTTACATGTATATGTATATTAAGCAATTCATTAAAAAGTCTTTAACCAAAAAAAAATTGAAATGATATTATTTGATATTAAAACTATGTGAAAAACAAAGTTTTAAATGAATTTTATAGATGAATAAACAAAGTTTTAAATGATATAATATATTAATAAAATTTTCCAAAAACTATAAATTGATAGAGGTGAACAATAGTTTGCGAGTTTTGATCATTACATAAGAGAAGTTATAAACATTAGGTTAAAATATTAAAAACTCGACGATTATATATTAGTTATTTGGTAATTTTTCCATTTTTCTATTTAAATATTATATTATATACTAGTTAATTGAAAATTTACCTTTTACTTACCTATACGAACATGAAATAAATTCCTCCATTGTCGAACATATCTAAAAATATATGATTTTTTTTTGAGAAGAAATGAACTGATGCCTTTAATGGATAGAGTATTTACTGTTTAATACTTTGCTTTATCCAAAGAATTATTTTTATCTAAAGCAGTAAGGGATAATGTGATTGGTCTCCTACCGATTATATAGTCTATATATAACTTATAGTATTACCTAACAACAAAGTGGCTGTAGTTTAGTGGTAAGAATTCCACGTTGTGGCCGTGGAGACCTGGGCTCGAATCCCAGCAGCCACAAATTTTTATCCTATTATCTTAAATCCGCCGTCCAACAAAGAGGGTCTCCACCAAGAGTGGTTGTACTTGACGCACTTTTGAGGCTTTGACGAGTTAGGTTTAACTACACCAGCTCTCAGTGGAAACTTCGGTTCGGACAAAAAGAAGATGCTGCCAATCTACGTCAGCCACGTGTCACATATCACTGCACCACGTGCTTAGCCGGTTACTTACTTTGTCCATCTTAATCGTTTGATCTTTTCCTCAATTTGTGTATTCGTGTACGTATATATGACTTAATGATATATTTATCCTTTTCATTAAATCAAATAAATCAAGCTTTATTTATGCTAGTAATTTTTAAAAATTTATTACATCGATTTGTAATAAATACTTTTGATCTGTATCGAAAAAAATAATAAATAATATGGACACTCCTCCTCCATAGATATTTATTTATTTACATTTGTCTAAAAGATAGTTTGTAACTGAAGTTTTTATAATTAAAGGAGAGAAACAAAATATCTTCGAGAATGTCGTTTTCGTAAATTAGCAGACTTTCTAAAACAATTTTCTTTTCTGTTTTTCCGTAAAAAGGAAAAGAAGTAACAAAGGCTTCTTCATCAAAGCAAAACGTATTGCTTCTTCTTCCTCCTCTCCTCTTCTCTTCCCTAACATTCCCTAACTCTCCTTTTCTCTCTCTCTCTGGATAACTATGAAGACGCCATCTCAATTCAGATCCAATCATTCCCTTCTCTTCTTCCTCTGATCACTCAATCACCTAACGACGGATTTCGGCTTCTGTAAAATCCAGTTCCGGTATGTCGAAATTCTTTCTTTTTTGTTTAATTTTAGCTTGTTTAAACTCCGAATTTTGATTTGGTAATGAGTTGAATTATGATTACGCCGAAAAAAGTTTGCTTTTTTTTCTCGGGAGTAGTAAGATTGATAGCTAAGTAAAGGAAGGATAAGAAAAAGAGAAATAGTGAATAACGTAAAGGAGAAAAAGCTTTAAAGGATTCTTAAAAATCCCTAAAATTTCGAAAATTTCGAAAAACCCCTTTTTTGAAAAACTTACTGAATTTGGGGTTTTTGGTTTAGCAGAGAGAAATAGAGATGGCGATGTTAGTCGAACCACCAAATGGGATTAAGCAACAAGGGAAACATTATTACTCGATGTGGCAAACATTATTCGAAATCGACACTAAGTATGTTCCAATTAAACCCATTGGAAGAGGAGCTTACGGTGTGGTTTGTTCTTCTATCAACCGAGAAACCAACGAGAGAGTCGCTATTAAAAAGATTCACAATGTGTTTGATAATCGTGTTGATGCTTTGAGAACATTGAGAGAACTCAAACTTCTTAGACACGTGAGGCACGATAACGTAATCGCGCTTAAAGATGTTATGTTACCTGCTCATAGATCGAGTTTCAAAGATGTTTATTTGGTTTATGAACTTATGGATACTGATCTTCATCAAATCATCAAATCCTCTCAGTCTCTTTCTGATGATCACTGCAAATACTTCTTGTTTCAGGTAAACTTTACTCGATCTTGTGACCTCTAAGCTTTACATTTCGAGTATTGATCGGTTCGTTAATGAATATGTGTTTTGTTTTGCTTTAGTTATTGAGAGGATTGAAGTATCTTCACTCGGCGAATATCCTTCACCGTGATTTGAAACCTGGAAATTTGTTAGTCAATGCGAATTGCGATCTAAAGATATGTGATTTCGGTTTGGCGAGAACGAGTAGAGGTAATGAACAGTTTATGACGGAGTACGTGGTTACACGTTGGTACCGAGCACCGGAGCTTCTTCTCTGTTGTGATAACTACGGAACTTCTATTGATGTTTGGTCAGTTGGATGCATATTCGCTGAGATTCTTGGTCGGAAACCGATATTTCCGGGAACAGAATGTCTCAATCAGCTTAAGCTAATCATCAATGTTGTTGGTAGTCAACAAGAATCGGATATTCGGTTTATCGATAACCCGAAAGCGCGAAGATTCATAAAGTCTCTTCCTTTTTCAAGAGGAACACATCTATCTAATCTTTATCCACAAGCCAATCCTTTAGCTATAGATTTGTTACAGAGGATGCTTGTGTTTGATCCAACTAAGAGAATCTCTGTAACCGATGCGCTCTTGCATCCGTATATGGCGGGACTGTTTGATCCTGGAACTAATCCTCCTGCGCATGTACCAATCTCGTTGGATATAGACGAGAACATGGAGGAACCAATGATCAGAGAGATGATGTGGGAGGAGATGCTTTATTACCACCCTGAAGCTGAAACCGCAAACGCCTAATCATCAATCATCAAGAATCAAGAGTAATCTTTTTTTCTTTCAGTTTTCTTGTTTTCCTTTATTTGCAGCTTTGATGTTATGTTATATAGCGAGTGTAAAACCGCGGAAACAAATCGATAAGAAGTATGGTGCTTTGATCTCGCCTGATTGATTTTAGTTGCAGTGAGTTAGTAATAGTAACAGAGTTTGAAGAAGTTGCTCTTAGCATCTCTTTTCCACTTTGTAAATGTGAATCCCGCGAGAGACTGTTTGTTTTGTTACTAAGTTAAGACTTGTTCTTCTTCATTATCTTTGAGCACAAGAGTTTATTTTATATTTTCAGACCAAATACTGTATTTTATACATCTTCTGTCTTGCTACTAGTAATTGTAGTTTGATACTCATACATATATTTTTGTCGTTTTTTCCCGGTTTTTATTGTATTTTACAAAGGCACAGAAATGTGTCAATTCACTAGAATGGAAACTTGAGATATTATCACATCATATTTTTCTTACTATTACATCAGTTTCAGAAGAGAGAGCGTTGCACAATTGATTGAAGCAATTGTTATTTAAAAAGATGTGAAGTGCATTTTTTTAGCGATGATATACCCTTCTTTTTTTTCAGTTTCCTCTTTCCAATTTTGGGTATATATTTTCCTCATTACAAAATTGTTTTGGTAATTTTTGAGAAATAGTTTTCAAATATGGGAAAATAATTTCAAAATAAAGAAATTCAGAAGAGGTTTGTTCGTACATCTTCTCATCTTGAAAATAAATAGACTTTCCAAAAAAAGTGAAGTCCAAAAAAAAAAAAATGAAAGTTATGAGATATTTTAATTCATACATATACCAAAAAGAAAAACAAGTCAATGAATATTAAATACATTAACATATGTTGCTTTGACTAATGTACATATATATACACATACAATAATTCATTCCAAAACAGAAATAAAAGTAATAATGGTGGAGAAAAAAATCATAATATGTTTCCTTTTCTTATTTTACTCAATCCAAAGCATAGACTCTATTATTTACCTTAGACGTTTTAATGTCGAAGTTTTTAATTATCTTGAAAGTCATCAACAACTTAAGGTCCAATGTAAAACCTTACACTGGAAGTCCAAAACTTTCTTTCTTCCCTTTGGAGACTACTCCAAAATTAGATTTACAATTTTCCCAAAGACTGTAACTTGAATTTTTATTATTTCATCATATTTATGTACCACAAGTTGTTGAACTTGTTTGGGTGTTCATGTATTTGTATGGGTCGGTTTTTTGGATTTTCGATTCTAGACTCACAAGACCCCTTCTGATATACTAATTTTTGGGTCAGGATCAGTTCATGCTGTGTTTGATTCGGTTTAGATTCGGGTTTTACATGTTACCTTAAATACCCAAATTATTTAAAAACTGAGAAATAAACATATCCAAAAGTATTTGAAAGTATCATACATACCCAAAAAAACCCGGTAAAAAACTACATAAACTACCCTAAAATATATGAAAGTGCGCGAAAGTATTTGAATTATCCAGAAACCCCAATAAAAAAAATTATCCAACTACCTGAAAATACTCGAAAGTATCCACATTACATAAGTTGGGTAAAAGGGGTTAATGGGTTTAGTTAACATAGGGTATTACCCGCACCTGAAGTACCTAGCCACTAAAATATATTCGGATATTTCTCTAATAACCAAACCCAATCTAGATCGGGTCTTTTGGATTGGGTTCGGATTTCAGATTCAGTTTTTTGGCCTAACCCTCATCTTGTCCATTACAAAATTTATATTAGATGTCAATGTTTTATGCTGATTATGCTTTCAAAACATGAAATTGAAAGTGATTTTTTGCCTTTTTACTTAAAATGAGTAATTGTAAAAATATAATGAATCGAAAATGTTATGCGGCTATTTTGTAAAAAAAAATTCATGTGATCTGCAAGTTTATCATTATATATATATATATATATATATATATATATATATTAACTTTAATAAGGTTAATATTTTTATATTTATTTAGGGACCTGATTATGTGCATGATGTGAGATTTGATGCATTTATTGGAAAAAAAAGTTTTATAGAAGACGTTTGTGGAGGAAGAAAGCCTAACGTATGTAAATGGGATGCATTAAACGATGGAATATATGTTCGTAATAATACATCCGGAGAAATATTTTTTATGTATAAATGGGATACCATAAATGGACTATTAAAATAAATGGGATATATAAAATTTATCTATATTTCATTTATCTTTATTAATGATATTATTGTTATTTATTTTGGATGGAATTCTCTTTCATTTCTTTACCAAGATTCCGTATAACACTAAAATTATTTTAATGAACATAGAGATATAACCTATTAATTTGTAGTAGTGTGATATGATTGAGTTTTAATCCTCAAACACGACACAAAACCACGAATAAATGGCTGTCAATGTAGTAATTGATCTTCGTGGAAGTCGGTAATCGTCACTATTAGAGAAGAGATAGTCAAGGAGAAGGTGAGGCCGATATCATGAAGACAAGGCCGAAGTTATCTCCAATGATGGCGCTTTGGTGTTGTACAAGAAATACCAAGATGAGATTCTCACTTAAGAATACTAAGGAGGAAGGCATCTAAGAGATTAATACTACATTTAATGAGTTGAATAAGAAGAAGAAAAGGAGTTAAGCCTTGGGCTGATCAAAGAGAAGACCAAGGCTCATTATGACCATGAAGTATAGAGACGAAAAAAAGGCTAGGGTATAAAGTGAAAGAGTGAAGTCTAGAGTGGAAGAAAGGATACAGTTGAAGGTTATAGTAAACGAATATAGTTGACTATATGGTTGGATTATGTGACCAAGTATAGTCAACTATATGGACGGATTATATAGCCGTTTATTAGGCACATGGAATTAATATGTACGTGAAGAGAAGCCTCCATGTGGTCCCCTGTATCTCTCTCTCACTTGGCCCACACACCACATCTAGCCGTTGGAATTCAAAGTATCACTCCAATAGCTCCTTCTTTAATCTTTCTTTATTCAGTTCAAACAAGATATTTTATCTTGGTTTTAATGTATTTTATTCAGCTTTTATTGTACTGTAAATCCCTATATAAAGGGATGTAACGCATTGAGCTAAATACATAAGAAAATACACAATATACTTAAGTGTTTTCTCTCTTTATTCTCTATTTTTTCTCCATTATCTAAATACATTTGTTAGCAATGTAGATCATTATAGAGTGACATTTTCAACTGTTTATAACAGTAAATCACTCTCTAAATACTCTCTAAATTCATCATTAATCTAATCAATTAAAGATAGATTAATGATTTTCTCAAATCTCTCTTTAGGAACAAGTTCAATATCTTCTTGTTTCTTCTTTTGATTCATGAGTTTAGTCTCTCCATTTCCTACATGGAATGAGAGTTAAGTCTCTAAATTCCAACAGTCACTAACCTACCATGTAACTATTTAATCTAAGAAAATATGGAAGACTTTTTAATTGAATTTGTGGTATTATCGGTAAAAAAAAACTATTGATGGTTTGTTTGCAACAAATGTTTTGAAATGTGGTATTTTAAAGAATTGTCCTCCAAATTATAACTTATATCTTCAACAACCAATTTTTAATACTTTAGTTATATGTATAAAGACTTTACAAACAAATGGTGTTTATTTCTTTTCTTTTTTTTATGTAAAGACTCTACAACTGCCCTCAAATTGGGTTAATGATCACTTCTCATTTGCTACTGAATTGGCTGTTGAAGCCATATCAAAGCTCAAGACGATGCTACAAAGGAAGGAAGTTGTGATTAAGGCATTCGATCGTGTTGTTTGTGAATTTGGGGGAATAGTAAAGGCCAAACCAAGATATATCCATGAGGCAATAACAAAAACTTTCTCACATCTCACTCTGCTCAAGTGAAATTTTTATCAACAAAAATATAATATCAATTTCAATTAATAAGATTTTATTTATTAGATAGGTGGAAGTTTAGTTAGCCTACCAACTACAAAACAAATCATTTGTTTATCAAGCTTAGAAAACCATAAGTTTTTGTATAAATAACTTTTTCTTTTTTATCTTAAATAAGTTACAGATAAAATTAAAACATTATGTTTGAATCTCCTATTTCTAATTTAGGGTGTATATTTTCCTCATTATAAAGTTGTTTTGAGTAATTAATTGAATTTTTGGTATTATTGGTAAAAAAAACTATTGATTGTATGTTTGCAACAAAAAATTTAAAATTTGATATTTTAAAGAATTATAATGATTTAAAACAAAAAAAATATATATCTTTACCAAGAGATTTCTTCAACGCATAACCAAATGCAAAACAGATTTTTTGTATCTAATTAATGGTAATTACTGTATATTAATTACACCTTATTCCCATAAGTACATGCAACCATATAGTATTACAATCATCAAAAGACATTCATCACATAAAAATGGATTGGTGATCAAGATTCAAGAGAACTCTAGTTCTCAAAATCAGTGCTTTGCATCCGATCAGTACCAACAAGAGACAATTTGTTCTCATATACATCAATATATCCAAAAGAATAAGTACCTGGAGGACATTCCAAAGCAGCTTCAAGTGACCTATGATGAACACCATGAGAATCAACAAAGTATCCTCCTTTATGATCATGTCCAGACAAACAAACTTTAACAGAGTCATACTTATGTATAACACTCATCACTTCATCAAAATCCCATAACAAAGCTGCTTTAGACGCCACACCAGGACTCATAGGAATATGCCCACAAACAATAACTTTCTGCTTCAATTCCTTTGCATCTTCAAGCACAGTCTCTAGCCATTGAAGCTGTTTCTCCCCAACACCACCATTATACTTCACGAATCTCCTCGCAACATCTTCGAGCCCATCGGGACTGTTTTTATCCGAATTCGGATTCTTTTCTTCGAGTATCTTCAATGCAGAGATTGTATTAGGATGTTCTTGTGACCATCCAAGAGCACTAATCTCATAACTATCCAACACCACAACTCTATACTCAGGTGTTGGCGAAAAATCGTAATAAGCATTGCCATCAAGACCAGGAATCTTCAGTAATGGAAGCAATTCTTCACGAGGGAGATTGTAAAGACAGTGATTACCAATCATATGATACACAGGACCATTGAATTTCTCAAATTCTTGAACTATTTTCTTAGTTGCAGCTAATGATTGATCCTTGGGACAAAATCCATCAACGATATCTCCCATGTTAATAACGAATTTCAGATTTCCATGTTTGTTCCAAGATTCAACAGCTTTTTGAAGGATAAGGATACTGTTTCTGTAATACCTAGGAACACCTAGAAACGAGCTCCCATTTGGAATATCTGCGTATTGAACATCGGCGATAACACCAAAGGAGAAGAGAGGTTGTCTCGCTGCAGAACCCATTGGACCTATTGATTTTTAAACATCAATCGTTGAGACAATGCATCATCTCGGCGTAATTGGAAATTGAAAACGATATGGTATACGAAAGACTTACAAATCTACAGCTTCGCGAGATCTGTAAAGCAACGACCGGAGGAGATTTTTTACTTTTTTGGGTAGCAATCTCAAAATTCTGTCTGATTTGGTGTCGCTGGGAAAACCTCTAATCTCGCCGGCAGTTTTCAGTGAACGGCGACGTTGAAATTATTGCCGATGTGTTTTACAGAGCCACAATATCGGAGACGGCCGCAATAAGGAAGACGAAGGAAAGGGGAGGAGGAGATGAATTTGTCTTAGGGTTACGTGTATTATTTTTGAATAAATGTTATAGTTTTTCCAATTTTTATGGTTTTTTAACGACTCGGTTTAGTCTTTAACAAATTTAAAGTCATAGAGTAAGTTTATCAACCATGAATAAATTGAAAGTCATAAAAACAATTTTATTTTTTTGGTCACTAAAGTCATACAATAAGGTTTATCATCCATTAAGAAAAAATAACATACTATTCTAATTCTAAATCGACACCTTTTTTAGAAAGTGTATCGACAATGTTATTAGCTCTTCGGTTAGGAGAAGAGTGAAGCAGCTTTGAGGTCCAATTGTTGCTGTCGTAAAGTATATTAGATAACTTATGCATTTCTGATTTGTGGATGATGTTTGTGTGGAAGCTAGAATCCCATAGCATATGGTTTGATGGTTTAGAAAACAAGTTATCTTTTAAAAGCAAATCAACAAGTCTCATACGTAATTTTAGTTGAATAATGAAGAAGACTTCGAGTTAAAGAGATATTTTTAGTATGCGTAGTTTAGAGTGAATATAAACAAAGATCAAAGATGTATTGCGTATGAGCTCTCATCTTATAAGAATATAAGTAAAGTTTCAGTTCGGAAACGAATATGAGAACAAAGTGAGATCTTAATGTAGCTTCTAGTAAGGTGTGTGAGATGAGAATAATTGTTCATCTGTTAGTTTAACTCATTCTTTTATAGAATTGATTCATGTTGATGTGGGGTTCAAGTTATTAATAAATTCTTATTAAAGGATCGAAAAAAACTTTTTATTGATCGGCAAATTGTAAACCAATAATAAAGAGATCGGAGTGTCGATCTGTTTAACTAATTAAAGAGAGAGGAGGTCGGAGGTCGACACTCAAAGCGACTTCTCTGTTCTCTCTCCCCAATTTTGAATGGTCTTCTAGGAGAAGGGGTCCTCCTATATAGGTGCATGCAGTCGGTTGGTTTAGGTCTGTGGGCTTATCTCCGTGATAAAGAATATTTCCTTGTCTATGAGATTTAGGGAATCTCGTGGAGGTTCACCTTTATCTCTAAAGTCGGCGGTGACCTAGATAAGATATAATTATAGGGGTGTTTAATGGGATTACAACCCGGACAAGCCCTAAGGTCAGTCTAGGAGGAGATCAGACAGACCGATCTCAATTAACGCTGAATTGTTGATAAGGGGTGTTAATCCCATCATAAAAAATAGTCCCCCCATTCCGTTTGAAGAGATGTTTGAATTAAAAAAAAATAAATCAAGATCTATAGCTCGGAGCTAATTGAGATCAGTATGTCTAGGAAATGTGCATAAGCTCGGCCATTTAAAGTCGATCAAACCTGCGAGGTTCATCAGTTCAGCGAGGGTTTAAGACCATTTCTTTATCATGTCGACCATGAAATCTGAAATTTATTTGAAATCTATTCAAATTAAATTTCAAATTTATCGTTAGGTGGCAATCAAAGAAGATTTGAAGGGACGCTTTAACGTGTCACTCAGATCTGAGGGGAGGAAGTTGAAGAGGCTACTAGGCGTTGATATGGAAGAGTCGCCTAGGGTCAATAATCATAATGTTCCTTGAAGGTTTTCTATAAATAACTCAACATCTTATTCACTTATCCGCTTGCCTTTTTGGAATTAGGTAGATTTTCTCTCAACTCATCTGACTCCTCTCTAGAATTTCTTGTTTTCTTCTGTCAATCCATTCATTTTTATGTTCAATCTTCAAACATTCTAACCTATTTCCAAGATTTTATTCCAAACCGATCAGAATGGCACTCAACCAAAATGAAACATCAATCAAGTCTGACCCGGCCTCAAGTTCCTCGTCTGACAACAAGGTGTTCGAACTAGTAAGACCGACCCATGTGGCTATGCAAACCGTTCCCATAAACTCGACTACGGGAACCTCTGATTGACAAAAAACACATGCCAACGAAAGTAGACAACCCACTCCTAGATCATGGGGTCGGAAGTCGTTTTCCCAAAATTAGAAGACGATGATCTGAGGTCTATGACCCTCTCTAGAAATACGACTCTTTTAATTCAAAGGTAATGATTTAAGGTTCATTTTCATCCTCTTGTATATCTCTAAAAAGATGGGTCTAAAGAATGAGAATCTATATATATAAAGTTTTTGGAAGTCTCTTCTCATGAAGTCATATCATCAATTCATCCCTTAAAATTATGACACCTCATCTAACTAATTTATTTAATTTTAATAAAATAATTAGGTCCATTAATATAGAGTTATGATCCAATCCATTAAAAATTAATTAATATGTACATACATTTAATCTCAATTATTTGTAAACTAAAACAAACTTTAATCACAAATATATATATATATATATATATATATATATATATATGAAACTACAACTTAACATTTATCTAAAATAATAAACTTGATTCCTAAGTTGAGAATTTATCTAAGAAGATATCATTTTCATTAAATGAGCTCTAAGTAAGTCGAAATAATATGGATCGGTTTAGACGAGCGAATGAGTCCAAATTTGTAGATGAAATAAAATTTTATGGAAAATGGAGACACTTTTCAATTATAGAAAATGGAGGCACTTTTCAATTATAGAAAATGGAGGCACTTTTTATAATTAATTTTCCATCTTCTTAAAATATTTGTTACATTCGAAAATAGAAATGATCACTCTATTATGAGAATCATGAAGAAAAATTTTATAACTCTTAATTAACCTTATATAACTAAATAATTGAGAATAAAGTTAGGATATCTGTATTTATAAATCACAAGTTAAAATTTTTGAATTACTAACATCAAAAATTAAGATTAACTTTAGCTAGATTTTATATTTATTTTTAAATCCTTATAATTGAAATTTGTTATAAAAAAAAAACAATTGATTGATCGTTATTTAGGACAAACTTTTGGGATTAATAAAATAGTTGATCTAAATTGGTTAAGTTCACAATCAAGGACGTTAAATTTTCTGGATTTTCTCAAACTTTGAGATGAGCAGTTAAATATTTGAAGAAAAACAAAAGTAATAATTTACATTTTGGCATGTTATATGAGGATTAATTTGAGGAAGGAATTCATGGGAGGTATGCGAGAATACCTCTAACGGGAAGCATACTAATATATTATTCAAGGATAACATGTGTTGAAAAATCCTTGGAGAGACAAGCGGGAAGTTATAAAGAATTAGTACTAGCTAGAAAAAACAAGAAACATGGAAAATAGAAGAAATGTTAGATTTAACCATGCCAACAATGGTGTATATGGTTCAACATGTTGTGTTGGGGAATATAGAAATAGAGAAAATAATGAGGGTCAGAAGAAGATCAGACACTTCCATTAAGAGATACATGTTTGATGAATAGATATCTAACTCAAATTTTATAGAAGAAAAGTATCGGTATGAGTTTTCTCTAATTTAGGATTTGATTCTCAAGAAATTTATATCCCTCTTTATTATGAAAAGTGATGGAGAGGGAGGGGGTTGTAGGAGTGAACTAACTCGTATTCATAAATCGGGTTCTACATGGTTGAAATGGATAGTGCTTAACTATGAACATTAGATGTTCAACTGTAGGGTTCTTTTCTTTTATGTGACTTAACTTCGATAGCTGAAAAGTAAGTAGCATATGTTGTGCATCACATATATCTGGAAAATGTATGCTTGACATAGAAGAATGGTAGTTGCGTTTCGAACGTAGAATTGGTTGTATGACATATATGATAGAGCATGTCTATGGATATTATAAACCTTTGAAACAAAGAATGGGGTAATCAAAGTCTGGTAGCAAGGCTCCGTAAACCTTAATCGGAAGAAAGTATATGTTGTATTAAATGTATCCAAAAATGACATCGTATCAGGTCTTTCAAAATCTTTTTGTTGATTTAGACACTTTTGCCGTTTATTATTGCAATGTTTTTCGAATGATATTTTCAAATACATATAAACCATTAAAACTTATATATCCAATTTAATATATATATATATATATATATATATATATATTGTGCTCTTTTCTTAGAAAAATATCTCATCTATTTAAGTGTTACAATTGTGACATGTCACTTTCATTTTTTCAAAACGTAAAATTTCAATAATTAAATTCTCTTCACGTGATGTATTAGGCTTTTGTTTAAGTTTTCAATCGATACCCAAGAGAATAAGTAAAAAACAACTTAGTCATGCCCATTGTTTAAAACCTAGCATCACCATCGCGCTCATTTTATCTCTCCATTTTGATCTTCTTCTTCGTCAACAAAAGATGCGCATATATCTTCTCAAAACTTTAATAATGGCTCAGTGAATTCCCTAACATCATATTCAATGTGGGTAAATTTTGTAACAGTTAAGTTATGTTGATTACCAATTTTATTCGTGAGATGAAATCCCCACTAATTTGCTTTCAATTCAAAATCATTAAATAACTAACCAACCCTCCATTCACCAGACTATAAATACTTCTCCCAAACTCATCACCGAATCACCTATTTCAATTCTCAAAGAAACAAAAGTATCACATATGTTAATATATGGAAGACTCAAACTCAGACTTGAAAGCCGATAGAAGTGGTCAACGTGTAGCATCCACGCAAGACCATGGGTGTCAATATGTTGCTCCTAGATGTAAAGGTTTTCCATTGGATGATCTTGCAATTGTTTTTTTTTTTTACCTCTTTCTATTATTTTCACAAAATTTCCTGAATTTGTTCCCGTGTTTTTTGGTAAGCCTACTCTAATGCAATAATCCATTATTTACTTTTTTCAAAACCAATACGATTTTGGAATCGTTGTTGAAAACATATCGCAATTGATGTTTACTGTCACCACAAAAAAAATCAAATTAAATCAAAGAAGATTCATGAACATAAATCCTTCACGCAAGTTGGATCGGCAATTGAGACTTTCTTATTAAGTTTATGTTGGGCAGTGGAGAGCATTCGAGATATTTATATGGGAAATATCATCGTCGCGTTCACGGACCCACCAATTACATTAGCGAAGAAGAAGACGAGTGCGTTACCAGCTTTTCGACAACATTAGGCTGATATATATCGAGTTTTAAATGCAATCTCATATTGGAGATTCAAAAGAGGTGATTGCTGAGAGTGAAACTAAATCACATTGGTTCCATGTGATGCAAGAAACAGACATGTTTGGATAGAAAACCTTATCGTAAGTGAGTGAGACAATGACATGCAGTATGGTGCAGTTGGTTATGTTAAAGAAAGACTTTCTTTCTCTTTTGCCTCTTGGTGAAGTCTAATCTTTGTAGTCGCCTAATAGATGACTACGTTATTTGTTTTCTTCCATGTGAAGTGGGTGTTTGTAAGGATATTAAGTTTTGAATGAATCACAAGTTAAGCGTAAAATATCAAAAGTCATACATATTAATTTAAATTGAAAAACATGTGACAAAATGGACGAATTATAACAGATTTCAAAAACATGTCTCAATAAAATATATATTTTAATTGTTATCAGAAATAATCATAAACAATGGCAAATAGTTTGAAATCATTTCTTTAATTTCACATTTGATTAATTGTTATCAGAAATAATCATAAACAATGGCAAATAGTTTGAAATCATTTCTTTAATTTCACATTTGAGTGGAAGAGCATTCCACTTATAAGCACATGTGTTTCAGTTTCAACCATTTACCTTAAATGTTGTGCAATTGTTTAATACTCTAAGTTCTTTTAAATTCAAATAAATTCAACTTTTAACAATTCAATCTTAACCGGATAATTTTCTCATTTTCTTCTTAAAATTTTCTCCTCATTAGAATATTAAAAATAACAAATGCCGCGCGAAACGCGGCTCTCCCACTAGTATAAATAGAATCATATATAATGAGTGATCAACTCTCTCCATGGAGTTGACACTTAGTATCTAGGAGAGTGGCATGTGTCCAATTAATTTTTTATTAGAAAAATAAAAAAATATATTTTCAAACTTTTCTTATTTTTGTCTTCAATTGTCTTTTAGTATTACTTAAGTTACATTTTAGTGAAATAAATGATTTTAATTTAAGTGCACAAATTTTTAAATGTTTATCATATATGATAAATTCAACATTTTTAAATATTTTTGTGTTTCTTGATTTATTTTCTTACAAAAATAATAAAGAAGCAAAATAAAAAGTGAAATAGAGAAGTGATGTGATGGTAAATGTGATAAAAGAGGGAAAGGGGCGAAGTCATAAATTTTCAAGATCTTAAAAATTGGAATTCAATATAAGTGAAGAGGTAACAAGGGAAATATATATCAAGAAGAAGAAAAATTAATAGGTGTGAAAATATACAAGATTGTCTTATCGAATCGAAGTATATGAGTAACTCTCTAATTGTGGCCATCAACATAGTTAAAAACTATCTCCATATCAGCATAGGAGTATTTTCCACGTGTACCACTGGAAATATTAACCTTCAAACTTCTCTGACTCTTTATGGCCGTTTCACTCAATATTCCCTCTTAAAATTTAACCTTCAAACTTCTCTGAGTTTTATGGTCATTACACTTAATATTTCCTTTTACATTTAATTATTCTTTAAGATGAGGAAATAATTTACTACGGTTGAAAGCAAAGGAACAATCTGCAAAGAAGAATACGTAAAGTCATGATTTACAAGGTTTGATCTTTGGCTCATATTGTTTTAAAAAAAATAGTATTAATACAATGATGTAATATCAACATTTGTTTTCCTATGATGTTGAAGGCTTGAAGCAATAGAAGATCGGGAAGAAGACTGAGGTTTTGTTGATGAAGAAGGACGAAATCTTCATGAAGAAGGAAGAGCGAGAGATGAGAGAGGTTGGGCATGAGAAGCTTAAAGTGGAGTTCAAGTAAGTGTAGAAGATGAAGAGTTTAAAATCTAACATGGTATGATATCTAGATCTAACTTACATTTTCAATATGTATGTTTATGTATATTGCTTTTGGTATCCATAGACGCAGCTGAATTTTCCACATCTCATCCGATGATTCTCTCTATTCCAAATAGTTTTTTGTGGTTTTCTATTGGGGTATTTTGGGTTTTAAAGTTATTTGTGTTTTTTATTAATAAATAGCAAAGATAAAACCAACGTCAAGAAAAAATGTAAAGATCATGCATGAAAAACTCATATGAAATTTTAGATATTTATTATATCTTTGAGAGCTTTGGTGAAGACATATCAAAAGAAGAAGATTTTCAGAATCATTAGCAATGGAGGTAAGTCATTTACTGATTAATTTTCTATACGTTTTTTATGAATGTGGTTAAAATATGTTTTATATGTTAACAAAAAGTATGTTTTATATGTTAACAAAAAATATGTTCATTTCAAGATGGCTGAAAATGAATTATAAAAGAAACCAAGATGCTTGATAGGAAGGTAATTCCTAGGAAAAAATATTTTCTTTAGGTACATATGTCTTTTTTACCATTTTATTTTATGAGTTCAACAATATAAATTTCTATCTATGAAATACATAAATACAAAAGAAGATATGATTTGTTAACAAATTTTTTCATGACCTACTCTTATGTCCTTCAACGTCATCGCTCCCCTATAGTGGTAAAACCATATTGATCTCATGGGTTTTTAATCTATCATCTCTGCTTATATCAGTGTTCATATGTCAAATATAAAGAAACGAAAAATATATCAACATATGACAAAGATGAAATGTAGTTATTTTGAAAGCTCCTTCTCTTTTTGGTATTCTCAAACATGAATTGATTTGATTTTGCAAAAATAAACATTACTCTAATTTTAAATTTAATATTTTGTGTGGACATCTATAGGGAAGAAGATTGAATTTGTTGTTAATAATTTTAGCAATGTTTCTACAATGCATAATGTATTCTTAGACGACTGGTTTATATTCTAATAAGATTTTACGAATGACATTTTCACAAATTTTATTTTCTACCTAAATTGAAAATTACTTTAATCATTAGTATATAATAGAAAATCCGCGCATCATGCGGATACTCACCTAATTAGTTTAATAAGTGAGTATTGAGTTTGTAGAGAACTAATTATCTAAAGGAACCGTTATATTATCTTCTTAACTCCAAAACCTAACAACGAACCATGTGAAAAACTTCAATTCCCCTAACACTAATCAAGTGTTAAATAGTTGCTCCGAACAAAAAAGTTTACCTAAAATTTGTCTCTTTATATTGTTAAACTATTTTTTTGTTAAACTATTTTTTTTTGGTCATTAAAAACTATTTATCTTATATGTCAAAATCAATAGTAATAATATATTTATCAGCACTTATATTTAGTTAAAATACTTCAGAAATCCAACATGAGATATAATACATATAATCAAAAAGAATGACGACCAATAATATATAACATAAAATTTCAAAAATAATAAGTAATCATTGAATAACATAAGAATTTATCTAAATTTTGACATCGATTAGAATATTCAATGTAAGGAGGATAGTTTGAAATCTAGTTTTCGAATAAATTATGAAATAGTCGAATTTATTTATCTTTATTAAAATTCATCTTAAATTGGAGTAACAAAAAATTTTTTTGTTAGAAAATGCTACTTTCACCATTGAGGCAATTAATATTTGGTCAATTCACAATAATAGTATGAAAAAACTACATCAAAAACTATTTTATTAGGTGTTTTTTTAATTTCAAAATACCTTTAATAAAAAATTTTAATGATATTTTTGGAAATTCGGGAAAAAAAAATATTATTCGGAAAAGGTTTCCCGAATTCCAAAAATAGAATTAAAAAAAGTTTCATTAATAATATTTTTGTCATTGAAAATAATTTTTAGTGTTATTTAGTCTTTTATCTTAATGTTTTTTTAAGAGTAACAAAAGTTACATAACAAATCTTCTTATTTTAGCCAACACGTAAATTAACAAAAACATTTGACGACAACCATGTGATTTTATTTTTTTTACTTTTTAAAGATGCAGAGAATCAAATCTCTTTTAACAGGGGACATGACCTGTAATCTTTTACCAAATCTTCTTGAACAGAAGTAAAATAAAGCTTTGCCCCTTTGAAGGAGGCTTTGCTTAGTGGTGAAGTAGCTTTCTTCTTTGTTTCTCGGATGTGCGTATATTTAACTATTCGAAAATTTTAGTAAGGATATTTTTTTTTTCACAAGAAATTGCATTTTATAGAATACGGTTTCGGAATATACATAAAGCAAGACCAATTTGTTTACAGTCCCGGTGGTGACGAGCTCTCTTTCCATGCCTACTAAGTTTCAGCTAGCTCTCTCTCTCTCCTATCTCCAAGTTTCTAGGGTTAAGTTTATGACCGAAACCTTTTCTTATATAATCCTAAAAAGCTGGGCCTAAACAAGAATTGAGGTTACGCAAAATTAACTTCATAAGAGAGTTTTGAGATTGAATAGAATCGTTTTTCTAAAAGAATTGGAGCTAGCATCTTTTTCGTCTAATAATATTACAAGAAAAATCCAAATTTTCTTATGTTACTTATTTACCAAATATTAATATTCAAAACAACCTAAATATTTTTCTCTATTATCATTATTTGTTTTAAAACAAATAATGATAATAGAGAAGCTATCCGTAATAATTATTAATGTGCCGAAAATGCTGACTTATAACTCACTTATACAATAAACACAAGATAACTGACCTCATTTGTTATGTCCATTACATGTTTAAACTTTTATAAAGAAGTTCAATGAATATAAAACAATCGTTGTTTGGGAATATTCTTCATCAATTACATCATTGTGATTTTTATATATTAATACCGCGTATTAAAGTGAGAATAAATTCTATTTGACATCTCTTTCTTTACCAATTTAAACTAATTGAGAAATTCAATTAGAATAAAGAGGAACGGTCCAATTTAAGGTCTGACCTATGGGCTGTGATTGCATGCAGTTACTTTGTTTTCTAATACATTAACAGTTACTTTTCTCCTCATCTTTCCACTATTTTAATTTCTTTTTTAAAGTTGGAGCCAACCTCTTTGTGAATTGTGACTCATTCAGCAGCCCATTTTGTACATTTTTAAAAAAAATACATGTCTTAATATTTGACTAATTTTGTGTAAATATATTTTCGGGACTCGTCAGGTAATTTAGTATCTATATTCTGTGTAAACGGTTTAGACAGAAACGGTAAAAAAAAATTCTTCGGCAATCTAGTATTAGTTTTTCCTTATGTTTTAGCATCCGTGAATAGTTCTAAGAATTTACATTACATATTTCATGGTTATTATCTAGCTTAAATGGAGAATGGATATGCTTGTTGTACTTTGACAAATATTAATAAAAATGATTCGAACATAAAGAAAAAAAAAGGAGAAGTTAAATAAAAGTATTTCATATTTTGATGGCCCCTTCCAACCTAACTTTGCATTTTCTTTTCTTATTATCTTTAAAATGCATTTGATATTCTCATAGTTAATACTTGATACGTAAACCGGGACGTCATTCATAAAAGCAACACACTAAAATTTTGAAATTCTTTTATAAAAATGATAATGCAGTTTTCAGGCAAAGAAAAAATTCTCAATACCAGGTGGAGAATTAAATTTATAGACACTCTAAAGTATACAATTTTACTAAAAAAACCACAAATTATTTTTTAAACATTTCAAAACTTTTCGAAAGCTTTCATAAACTTTTCGAAGACTTCCTGAATTTTTCTTGGTATTATTAGAGAAAATGATTCTTTGTGGTATTTTGGAATATTCCTCTTAAATTAATTAAATTAATAATTTGCGTATTGTGCTAGATAAACTTGTTAGAGAAATATTATTAATTTGCATTTCACCTATAAGTATTACCCTAATGCTCCAATTAGTCGTCATTTTATCTCTGATAAGGGACTAATTTTTTATTAGTTTATAATTAAATTATATTATACAATTAAAAATTGTTATGAAGTTCCAGAAGAGATGAGCTATGGACCATGTGATATTGTCTCCTACCCCTACTTAGAGGTTAAGTTAAATACTTTTATATTTTCTTTAATTTATTTTAATCTTAAGTATATTCTTTGTTTTTTCGCCGCATAGTTAATTTATTTTAATCTTACTTAATTTGAACTTTCAACTATATTAAGAGCCGCTAATTGAGAACATGGGTTGCGCAATGCACGTGGTTCTCGTACGGTGCAGATCTCTAAAAAAGATTCCGTCAAAAACGGCGTCGTGCACAATAGTAGCAGGTGAATGATAAACTATTAACTACCAACGGTAACTAAAATTTGCACGAAGTGAAGTGAAATAATTTATCTTTAAAGGGTGACAGTGGTCAAGTTGCCTCCGGAATAATCTTTCCACTTATAAAATTGTATAAGTAAAGGGAGTGTATTCAACCATGCTTTTTGGATGATTTGTATTCAAATGAATTTTTTTCAAATATTTAAAAGTATCTAGTGTTAACAGTTAGGAAAATTTCAAATGGTTTTTTAAATTTAGTGCTATAAAATTGGTTATTAAATATATATTTTAAATCATTAGATTTTAATGACTTCAGATTTAAATCTATGGTTTTAGATAAGACCATCGTTGATGCATACTATTTTGTACATCATAACTCATCCGCTTCTTAAGTTTTAATATTGTCATTGACTTGAGCCTCTTGTAACTTGAATAGAACGATCTGGATAATTTAAAGCATATTGTCTCAACTTGTCACACCAAAAACACTCTACCTTTGAAACATCTCTCGCTCCATTAAACCTTCCACGACCTCTTCTTCTTCGTCCTCCTCGACCTCTTCCTCTGTAGTCCCCATTGGAACCGCGATTGAACTGATCATATTGAGTTTCGATATTGTCATACATTAATTTACCTTGTTCTTCTTGTGCTTCTTCCTCCTCGTTAACATGCTCGTCATAGGCCTTTAAGCGACCTATAATGTCTTAGAAGCTTGTTTTATTGAGATCTAACACTTGCTCAAGAGATGCTAATATGTGTATGAACTTCTTTCGGGTAAGGCTCGAAAGAAATTTCTTAACAGTTTTAGGATCATCAATTTCTTCTCCTAATGCAACAGACTTTGATGAAATCTCCGAAAATTTCCCAACAAAGTCATCAATCTTCTTTGTGTCCTTCATCTTGAGTCGATCGAATTCGGCCATCAACTTCTGAAGTCTTGCTTCTTTAACTCTATCAGCTCATAGATGCCTTGCCTTTATGGCTGTCCACACTTGTTTGGCTGTATCTAGTTCTCCGACTTGAAGAATGATGGTTTCAGGGATCAATTGAAATTTTAGAGCTATGGCATGTCGTTCTTGTCACCATCGGTCATTCCCAATTCAATTGTTTCCCAAGCTTTGTGAACCTTGACCAGAATCTTCATCCTTATAGACCACACCATATAATTTCTAAAGTTCAACATGGGACACTTGATGGAGGAAGATGATTTTCCATCTTTTGTCTTCGACATCGATGGTGATGTCAATGACTCTTCTTCCGTTCCTTTGTCCTTTGGCATCGTCTCCTTTCTTCTTTCGTATCACTCTCAAAGGAAGAACAATTAACACGCTTCCTTTATGATCTCTTTCTAGCTTACCAATTTTAGAATCGTTAGGTTTGAGAAATCAACTAAAAAGAATACCCCTCTTTATTGCTTAAGAAATAATCTCAAAACTTAAGCTCTCTCAATCTCAAAACCCTAATGAGTTATGTCACACTTTGACTTCTCCTCATATATATAAAAATCAACCAAAGCCCTAATCTCTTATTAGGTAACATTACGTATTTAGATAACTCTTAAATACATATGTATATTTAGATATCTCCTAAATATACTTGCTTTGTTCTTATTTTCTCGAGTTTACTTTAAACTTACTCCAACAGTTGTTTCTCTTCGTCTATGAATGGTTTATGATCTAGGTCATCAGCAACAGTTGGCTTCCGCTGTTGGTTGTTATCTCGTGACCCATAGTTTGGAGTTGTTGTTGGATTGCTTGGAGCATTTGCATTACAACATCATTAGGAGCTCTCCTTGGTTATCTATCATTTTACCTTAAAAATAAAAGAGCACAAAAGTATCAAACTTCTTTTAAGGATAACAAGGTATAAGCAAGTAATGGAAAAATAGCTTTAAACGTTGTTGCAACCAATTATGAAAATACTTAATTTAGGGTTCAAATATAGCTTATGAAGCAGATACAAAGCGTAGAAACTAGAGAACAATCAAGTTATAAAGGAAAAATAAAAAATGAGGCAGCCCATGTTGGTTTGATGGAGCTAGGTTAGATATGGTATGGTAGTTTTGCAACCTCCTTGGATCAAAATGAAAATGGCTGCAAGGTTTTGTATTCTACGATCGAAAACCATTAATAAAATGTTGTAAAAAACTTATACAAGAAAGATGGTTCAATGAAAAGTGTGTTTTATTCAAGGATTTTGTAAAATTTCCAAATCCGTCAACAAATCTCGGTGGTCCATATAAGAAAATTGCAATATTCGCTTGTAACTTCCACATGGCTCGAGTTTTTCACAATCTTATTCGTTCAAATCCTTATAAATGTGCACTAGTCTCCTTTGTTGGTTCATACATGGTGGAGATAAGTGCATGTCTCCTTGAAAGCTCATCAACCATCATATTATCCTTTTCCTTCTTGTACTTGATGATATAAGGAAATGTTTTTAATTATGAACTCGAACACTTAGCATGCTTCTTCATTTGGTTGGTTTTTCCGCTTAGATTTTCAAAGTCTCATGATCCTTGTGTATAACACATTCCTTTGCTAGATAGTGTTGCCAAGTTTCCACAGTTCGACCCGAGGCATACAACTCCTTATCATAAGTGAGATATTTGAATGTTTTTCCACAATTTTTCTCATTAAGAACAACTCCAATCCTTAAACATGATGCATCACACTCAATTTCAAATTCTTGAGAAAAATAGGGTAAAGACAAAACATGAGCAGTGGATAACTGATCCTTTTGGCTTTTGAAAGCCTACTTTTGAGATCCTTCTCATTTGAATCCCAAATCCTTCTTGATAATACTAGTGAGAGGTGCAGAGAGGGTGTTACTTTCTTATAGAAACTACCAAATCCATGAAAGCATCAAACTTAGCTAATATTTGTTGGTGTATGCCACTCTTGGATGGCTTTAACCTTATCTTGATCAGAGGCCCTTAAAACTCACAATAAACCCCAAAATACAAGCTCATTAGTGCAAAATGTACACTTGTTGATATAGTGTGGTTTTTATGGTTTTAGAACTCATGGTTTTGTGTGTATTAGAGTCTTTTGTAGGTATTTATACTAAATATTAGGTGTTTTGAGCATTTGGGATGATTTGGAGAAAGTGGAGCAAAAATGGGCAAAATCAATAAATGGGAGGTGCAGTCTCGGATTTGACTTTCAGAAGTTTGACATTGGTTGAAGGTCTTCCCGATACTCAAATTTGATAAAACAGGTTCCAATAGAAAGATATGGAAGTTAGTTTTCATCTACAAGTGGTTTGAAGTGATTCCCAGGTCTGTAGTTCAAGATATGGCCGTTTTAGTGAAGACATGTCTGACATGTCGCGAGCTGAAGAAGTCTGTGCATCTTCTGTGATTGCATCGATCGATGCACTCTCTGTGTCGACCAATGCAGCCCCGAGAAAAACAGGAAAATCTCTACTTTCTTGATTCTTTTGGGCCTGGTTGTTTCCTTTTATTAACCCAACTATTCTAGGTCGTCCCTAATGTTATAAAAGAGATTTTTCAGCCATTGTTTAGGCTATGCTTTATTTTTCTACGGTTTTTAATAGAGAGATCATTTCAGGGAGACGGAGAAATCCCGAACCCTTTTTTGTTTCTCTTTTGATTTCTCTTTGCAATCTATTCAAAACATGTTTGTGCTTAATCTCTTCATGTCTGAGTAGTTTGTTGGTTAGGTTTAGGGATTCAAAGGATTGATGAATCATAATTAGGATTTTCTCAAACTAGGAATCGTTTATAGTTCTTCAATTAATATGATCTTATTTACTTAGATTTAGCCTGCGCAACTAGATATAAGTCATAGATTAGCTAAAGAAACGGAAATGAACTTAGTTAGTTTGAACAAAGATTAATTGAGCTAGTGAGATTAGTAGCAAAGGAATTTGGACTAGAGATATAGTGAACTCAACAAACTTGATTTATTGCATGTCTTACTTGTTAGGTTACGCGAAGGAATTTGGTAATTTAGCTAACTAGACATAGTTAGTGATTCGCAGCGGAAGCTGGTTTTTCTATAGAGTTGTGTTTGTGTTCAAGAACTTTGGTTAGATTTCCTAGTAGATTCCCACCTTGATTCAAAAATCCCGAGAATATCCCTACACCTAGCGCCTCAACTAATAAGTTTTACAACAACAGCTGTTTCGTGTTTTCTTAATTTTAGTCTTTTTAATTACTTATTTCCAGCCTAGCTTAATTGAAACTAGAAGATTATTGTGTTCTATCGAGTCTTTGAGGATACGATACCCTTTGTACTACAATTGCCTTCACTGTGCACTTGCAGTTTCATTAGGGAAAACTTTCTTTACATCATTTGTCCAAGTTGGCATAAATGCCTTCTTTTTGAAATATTTTTAAAGAGTTGTTCGAAATGAGATATGTGATAAGAAAATGTGGCACTATAAATGACTATATTATCAAAGTATACCACGACAAATTTACTGATGAAAGGCCTTAAAACTTGGTTCATGAGCCTCATGAAGGTGCTTAGTACATTAGTGAGTCCAAATGGCATAACTAGCACTCATAAAGATTGCGTGGTCAATGTTGTCTTCGAATCATCACCTTCTTTTATCCTCACTTATGGTATCCACTCATGAAGTCAATCTTAGAAAGTACCTTAAACCCTAATATTTCATCAAACATATCATATAAGCTTGGTATTGGATGTTGATGTTTGATGGTTATGTTGTTTATGACTCGAAAATCCACACACATCGTCGAAATCCCATATTTCTTTGGAACTAAGATGACTGGTACATCATAGACTAAGACTCTCATGCACATATCATTTGTCCAAAAGATCTTTCACTTCCTTCTCTAGAAACTTAACCTCTTTCGGGTTTACTCGATATACGATTCGGTTAGACAATAATGCACCTGATACAAAATCAATTTGATGTTCAACTCCATTTATAATTGTTGATGTCAAGGGGTTTTTAATAAAATCTAAGGTATAATAATTTTAAAATTAATATTGACTTATTTTAATTTAATTTTGACAAAAAAAATTTAAAACGATATAACTGTTTGCTAATTTAAACATTAATTTACTAACACATGCTAAAAGAAACTTAAGTCATATAATTTTTTTGATAATATCTGACATTTAATGTTCGTCTCTAATAACAAATAATTTATCGTTGTGTTTTTTTTAATAACTTAATTTACGTCTTAATAAATAAAGTAATTTTTTTTTATTTCACCATTTTTATTAATTTAACCAAGCAAATTAAGAAAAATATTGAAATAACTAGTTTTATTTTGTGCCTAGCACGGATTATCATTTAATATTATTTTTCACGGTAATTTATTTTTTTATTCAACACTAAAATGCATTAATACTATTTTATAATCTTAAACGATTTTGTTTAAATTTAGCTTAGTGATGAATAATGGGAAGACATTAGTTTCTTCCCTTTTTAATTTTTATCTAGATCCGGTCAACTTTTGCTCACCAGGTTGTCAACCTTAATATATCTCATTAATCACGCCATTACACCACATAAATCCACACTTACCAATTTACCAATTACCAATTTTTTTTAAAAACAGCATTACCAACAAAAAGGAAAGTACACCCACCAACAGATTTTAAAATAAAATAAAATCAATTTTCATACAAAATAACAAAACAATGGGCGTAGTAACCCTCCCACCATCCATTATTTTGCCTAAATAATTAAATAAAAGAAACAAAAAAATGAAAAAGCAAGTTGATGCTTCAGATTTGGTTTCTATATAATCCACAACATACCCCTCCATCAAAAACCTCTTTCCCCTTCACACATCTTCTCCTCCTTATCTCCAAATCCTATTTTGCTCTTATATTATCTCCTCTGTTTCTTCTCCACAACATATTCCAAAACTAATTTCCTCATTCTGTTTTCTTTTCCTCTCTCTGTTCTGTTATCAAAAACAGAATTCAGACTTTTCCTCGCCGGGGTATTAACATAAAAATTAGGTATTGGATGATCGGAAACTGATGACTCCCGTTCTCTGCGAAATCCTGCTCTCTGGGCTCACGGTTAAATCTGCTCTCCGCCGTAGAACCCACCTTGTTCAATCTTTCTCCGTCGTCTTCCTCTACTGGTTCTACAACGTTTCATGAATTGCCTCCCCTTTTGAGAATTAGAATATAAAATCCTTAATTAATTACATCATCTATTCATTATTATTCAGACAAAATTAAAAAGCAAAACAAAAAAAAACCAAATCTGTCCTATTTCTTGTTCTTGTAATTTTCTTGTTACTTTTTTGCGAATTTATAAATGGCGTCATCAAGCAGTACATATCGGAGCTCGAGTTCTTCCGACGGTTGTAATCCGTCGGATTCTCCCGTCGTCGTCGACGAGCGAAAGCGTAAGAGAATGCTATCGAACAGAGAATCTGCTCGTAGATCCAGGATGCGTAAACAGAAGCACGTTGATGATCTAACGTCTCAGATCAATCAGCTGTCTAACGACAACCGTCAGATCTTGACGAGCCTCAACGTCACATCTCAGCTATACATGAAGATCCAAGCCGAGAACTCCGTCCTCACCGCTCAGATGTCAGAGCTCAGCACCAGACTCCAATCACTCAACGAGATCGTTGATCTCGTGACTGCCAACGGTGCAGGATTCGGTGTCGACCAGATCGACGGCTGTGGATTCGATGATCGTACGGTTGGGATTAATCATAGCGACGGATATTACGAAGATATTATGAGTGGCGTCAATCCTTGGGGTGGTTCGGTTTACACTAACCAACCCATCATGGCTAATGATATCAATATGTATTGATTTTAAATTAATTAATAATTAGTATTATTGCCCCCTTTTTTATAAAAATTAGCTTTGTGGTTTTGGGTTGGTGTGGAGATGTAATTATAGTAGATGCATCTTGATTGGTTGGGAAGATAATAAACTTATATATATATTGGGGGGCATATATATGGGTTGTCCTTTGTCATGTATTGGAATGGTGTGTGCTTTGTTTGTTAATCAATATAATTATAAATTATATAATTGATATGATTATGCTAACATGATTTTGTCGTCACCTTTTGTTATTCTAATGAAATTTGTTTATTATGTTTTTGTTAAAAGCAACTTTTGGGTTAGTAATTTTGAGAATGACAAAACTCGCATTTCCGAGAAGTTTCTCTTCGAAATATAATTAAGGTCAATTTTGAAATACAATTCTAAGTTTTGTGTTTTTCTTAAAAGTTAAAAATCATGCGAGTTTTGAAAATTTATACGATGACATAGTTTCACACTATTAAATTTCGGAATTAACAATAACAACATTGCACATTCTCATTGTTTATTTGGTTTTAAAATCAAATTTTTATATTATTCCTGAAAACACTTACTACCAATGACACCTAATCCATTATAAAATTTAAATAAACTACTTTTTTTTTTGGCCGAAATAAACTAGTAGTAAGTTTATTGTAGTTTACTTTCCTTGTAATGCCAAATTATTAAATACAAACGCAAAAACATGGTATCTTGAAAATTTCTATTTCTTCCATCAGCAGCCAAGAAAACATTTGAATGTCAACTTAGTTTAATTGCTTTTGCATTTTTCTTTTCTAAATTATTGTCTAGAAAACTGAATTGTATTGTATAACTATCCCGTGACAAAAAAAAAAAGAAAAAGAAGAAAGTATTTGTACTGTTGCGAGTGAATACGGCAAAGTATTTATAGGCTGTGAGTCTTTGACATAACATAAAGTTAACATTCAAAATCACAAAGACACTAGACCAACTTTTTATATTTATAGTAGAATTAAAAAGGAAATAATCAAAGTATTTGGCTGTCGTAGTCTTCTCGTATAAACATGAACCCATACACAATTGTTTAAAATCATTGGCTGTTTCTTCCGATTTATTTAATTTTTTAAATATATATAATATAAAAAATGATCTCATCACTTAACGATGGGCTATTATTTTTCGTATATGACATGAGACATTTATTAGGTCTGATACTATTTTATAACTGTTTATTGGTGTGTACGCATATGAATGCAACATTTGCTTGCTTACATTTTTTTGTTTGGGAAAAAGTTTAGTATTGCGTTACCTTTTTGTAATGGGTTTACTATTGAAAAAGTAAGGGAACAAGAGCTTGGAAGGTTTTAAGCCCATATGTAATGACAGAAAAAAGCCCATATTTTCATGCTTGATCCAGATTAGGTGAGATAGGTGGAATTAGTTATCCATGAAACCAATTAAACTACATACATAAACCGCGACCAATGAAAAGAACATGAGAGGTTCAGGACATCAAGTTATCATTATCACTATCATCTTTATTAGGGTTTGTGCGTCGCAAACAATGTTTGTAGAATATTGGAAGCCAACAAGTCGATTTCAAGCTGGAGGCTATTTTGCTGATTACATCATCAATTTTTTGAGAAGATAATATGCCAATTTGAACTAATTGCAATGGATTCAATGGTTCTGTTCTGTCCAAATGAAGTAGATGCAAGATTGCCATACAAGTAGAAGAGTCTTTAGGTGAATTTATCCGGTAGAGCATGTAGTATTAGAATATTTATTTGAGTTCAGTTCCTACTAGGTCTTGCAGCACATCTGGAGGTAGTGGTTTTCCAAATCGTCCGACTATATATGCAATAAAAGAAAATATGGTTCCTTAATTCTATTCCAGCATTGAAGAGAACAAAAAATAGGGTTAGTTTTTACTTCCAACAAAGGAGCCTATATTCAGTGTGAGTAGTCAAGTAAAAAACTTGTGCTTTAGAATCCACATGTTGTTCCTGATCTCATTTTTTTTTCCATCTTACTTCCGGTCAATGGCCCTTTAAAGGTAAAAAAGCTCTTCAGTGGAATATTTGTCTCTTTTCACATCATTTTACTCATCCGTTCAATTTATCTTGTTCCTCTGTCAACTCTATTGTGGTTAGATTAGCTTGTAAACTCACTTGTGCATCTGATCTAGCAGCACGAAGTCACCACACTCCATTGTACCATAAGTTAGCTAGATAGGCAGCAAATCTTATAGCCATAAAGTTTTTCATTATGCCTACTGGAAATTTCTACCATCACCAACAACCAACTTGATCCAAGGGTAAGTAGCTTCCTTGAGTTTTAACAAATTGTTGAAAACCAAGATTGCTTTTGTTTTTCATTTGGGGAGAATAAGTCAAACAAACTAGGATAACTTCCACATCATGAGCCTGCTAACATAGGGGTGGCCGGGTGGGGGTGGGGAAAATTTTTTTGGGTTAAATCTAATCTCCTAATCTTAGTGAATCGATCTCTTAGAGTCACATATAATCTAGTTTATGTAAATCTTTTAAGGCCAACTTATTTTAGACAAATAGTTTTTGAAAATAACTTCATGACAAAATTTTATAATTTGAATATAAGTCTAATGACTAACTATGAAAAGTTTCTTTGTTTTGTGATTATTGATTAGTTTCTAGAAGGAGACGATGTCAAAGGGTCAAAACTAATTGCAAGTATGAATCGCGTTCACGTTGAAATGTTCGTAGTTTTCCTGACCCTTGAGATTGCTTTTTACCTGCAAATCCATGTTTTATGATAGAAAAAAGGACAAACTCCCATTCAATTTTGTATTTTTCTTTTATTCAAGTCAACAAACATATGACACTTAGAAGGATATTTCTTGTTTGCTTTTTTGTCAAGAGAGCAGTTAGAAACTGTTCCTACTCTTTTTCTCTTTTACTACACTGTTCACACTTTTTTGTCTCTTTTAATTTTTTTTAATGACACAAAGAAGACTTGTGTGACACCTTGGGAAACATATCGCTGGCTTTTTACTAATCACGACCAAGTAAAACAAAACGATTTTTACAATAGTTAGCTTGTTCCACAGGTTTTAAATCTGAAGTGTCAAAAACTGAAAACGCGTTTAAGATCTGCCGCATGCTTTGTAAACCAACAATTCCTCTGTGTGTTTTTTATTTTCCAAGAATTTAACGTATTGAACCGAACGTTTAAGATTATTTACAATCAAATGTCACATCTACATTGGGCTCTCTTGTTTTTAAGCTTCAACTAATTAGATTATTAGAATACCTTTTCCCGTTAAATGTAACCAACATGTTCAACTCTACGTTCTGTTTTATCGGTGAGAATACCATACTTTTCACTCTTTTGGTTCAACACCATATTTTCACGTACTTTTCTCACTATAATTTTTACCTTTTTGAATAAATACTTTTAACTTTGCCTCTATTAAAACTAATTACTAAAAGTTAGTAATAATTAATAACTAATAAGTTAATACAGAAAAGGGCGGTGAAATAGTCAGCCAAGTACCAAATCCAAGATTTAGTCTCTTTAATTTCAAACCACTTTTTCAATATACTTTCTTTTTTAAATCATTTATCTCAATTCAATCAAGCTACCAACTCTATTGCGTTTGCTTCTTCCTCTCGATGGACCAATATTTCCACGAGCACTCTTGCCTATAAATACCCTCGATTCTTCTCGTCTTCCATATCTCTTTCCATCACAAAGTCATCTCCTTAATTCTTCTTTCTTGCTCCTTTTGGAAATTAACAATGGCAAGAATTGGAAGCTTTCTCATTCTTCTTTCTTTCACTTACGTTTTTACTCTCTGCATCTGCGACGACGAGAGTAGTTATGGTGGCGGCAGTGGAAGTCTCTCTCCAGATTTCTACAGCAGCTCGTGCCCTCAAGCCGAAGAGATCGTGAGGTCAGTTGTAGCCAAAGCTGTTGCAAGAGAGACTCGGATGGCTGCCTCTCTCACGAGGCTCCATTTCCACGACTGTTTTGTTCAGGTACTCAAGAGTTTTTGTTTTTTAAGTTACTTGCTCAAAAAGCTAACGACTAATATATAGAATTATTTATAACTGTTTGAATGAAATGGGTGTAGGGTTGTGACGGCTCGTTGCTTCTAGACAGCAGTGGTAGTATAGTTACTGAGAAGAGCTCTAACCCTAACAGCAGATCGGCTCGCGGGTTTGAAGTCGTTGACGAGATCAAAGCTGCATTGGAGAATGAATGCCCTAACACTGTTTCTTGCGCTGACGCCCTAACTCTAGCCGCTAGAGATTCCTCTGTTCTTGTAAGTCACATTATCTCTCTCTCTCTCTCTCTCTCTGCTGCTGCTTCTTTAAGTTCTCAAGACCTAATTTTGTTTTGTTTTTGTCTAGACTGGTGGACCAAGCTGGACGGTTCCTTTGGGAAGAAGAGATTCGACAAGTGCAAGCTTGAGTGGATCGAACAACAACATTCCTGCACCCAACAACACTTTCAATACTATTCTCTCGAGATTTAACAATCAAGGTCTTGATCTCACCGACGTTGTTGCTCTCTCCGGTAAGCTAACTTTACCCGCAAGGAAGATATTCACTTTACTTGCTTCTCGAGCTAACGATAAACCCTCGGGTTTTATTATAACCATCACCTGAAACAATTTTTTTCAGGGAGCCACACCATTGGATTCTCAAGATGTACTAGTTTCAGACAGAGACTTTACAACCAGTCCGGAAACGGCACTCCCGACACGACCTTAGAGCAATCCTACGCTACTAACTTGCGCCAAAGGTGTCCCAGATCAGGTGGTGACCAGAACCTGTCGGAGCTTGACATCAACAGTGCCGGGAAGTTTGATAACAGCTACTTCAAGAACTTGATCGAGAACATGGGACTATTGAATTCCGATCAGGTATTGTTCTCTAGCAACCAGGACTCGATGGAGCTCGTGAAGAAGTATGCAGAGGATCAAGAAGAGTTCTTCGAGCAGTTTTCGGAATCGATGATTAAGATGGGGAATATCTCTCCATTGACAGGTTCGAGTGGGGAGATCAGGAAGGATTGCAGGAAGATTAACTCATGAATTCGTAATATTGGAAAAGTGTGCGAGGCAAAGTGAAATGAGAATTGTTTCGGAGGAAGAAAGTTATGTTTGTGTTTTTTGTTTCAAGAGTTTAAATATTTTGAGTTTAAGAAATCAAATGGTCATTACTCATTTATATAGTTACGAGTTGAAACACAGACACTGTAAACTTAACGAGACTAGTGCAGGTCATGCAAGTGGATTGAATTTAGACCGTTTAAGTTGACGATAAAAAAAAAAATTTAGACCGTTTTATCTAATTTTCCCAGGGCTTTAAGCCCACTTAATTTTAAGTTCTAATTTCAAACTAAAAGGTTCAGCCAGCCACGTCACTATTTCTTACGGCTGATTTTTGATTTTCCGAGGGCTACCGAAATAATCATTAGTTTTTTCATAGAATCTGGTTGGTTCATTACTTCTCTTTAAAGATGGACCATCTTGAGGAACATGTTGATCATGGTTTTGCTTTGATGGCAACGAAAACATGTATAAATGTTGACGATACACAAAGTTTTGATACGGATGAACGACATTATTAGGAGATCTAGGGTTCAAGATCTCGTGCTTTTTGTCTTGATGCAGTTAAAGGACTGTTGTGAATCTAAACCATTTTCAGTGTTTGAAGTTAGCTTAGATTTGTTTGTTATTATGCTCTATTTTAATATTGCTCTGTTTTGCTGGGAAAAATAAAGAAGACGAGTGATTTACGAGTTCCCAAGAACGATGTATTCAAGGTACGTCTCGGTAAGCTCTCAACCCATCTTTCAAGGTTTACTCAAACAGTGTTTATACCCTAGAATACAAGATACCAGAAGATTGATCTAAGCAACACAAGAGAAATTGGAGAAAAAAAGCTATAGGTAAAAGCAATCTCTCCTTTCTCTCTCACTAGATCTTTCACTCTCTTCTACTTGATTCTAACGCTTTTCTTGCTCTTCACACACACCACCTAAGACACTTTAAACTTGGTCAGTACACGACGCCAGCTCACCTACCTCGGATCCTGCACCAGCTCATGAGAGGAGACATCCCACGTGCTTCCGTACATCACCAGAATCTCGTGTGCATGAGAGTTTTCCCTTGGGCCATACAAAGAAGTATCCCGATGGGCTTCACAACTCCTGAAGCCCAATACCAATCTTTTATCCAAGATGTCTGAAACTTAACATATTATCATATTTTCCACCTCGGTGTATTCAAACAATAAAAAAATAGATCAGTTTCGATCCATTTTCACCTTTTTGGTTCTGACACTTCTTCAATCAGAACTCTCCCAGCTGACTACCATAACTGAATTAGTTGCTGAGAACTCTCAGCTGACTTCTTGCCTCTTCAAATTTGGCAACCGGTACTGGCTTTGTCAAGACATCCGCTGGATTCACCTTGGTGTCAATCTTCGACACAACCAAATATCCTTCTTCAGTAACGTCTTTGAGAAAATAGAAGCATGTCTGAATGTGCTTCGTCCTTTTGTGGAAGACGCTATTCTTAGCTAAGAAAATGGCGCTTTGAGAGTCCAATAAATTCTCCGCTGCCTTCTGAGGAAATCCGAATTCACAGGTGATCCTCTTTAACCATAACACTTCCTTAGTTGCTTCAGCTAACGCCATGTATTCTGCTTCTGTTTTTGATAGCGATACAATTGATTGCAAGCCAGATCTCCAACTGACAGTGTTCCCGCCTACTTAGAAGGTGTAACCAGTGATTGGTCTTCTTCGATCAAGGTCAGTAGCGTAATCACTGTAACAAAAACCTTTTATGTTGAATTCTTTAGCTTTTGTAAACGTCAACTTCTTTCCCAAGCTTCCTTTTAAGTATCTGAGAACCCATTTAACGGTATTCCAGTGTTCCTTATTAGGTGCATTCATGAATCGACTCACCAAGCCAACTGCGTGAGCTATATCAAGTCTAGAGTCTACCATTGCATACATCAGACTTCCCACTGCACTGGAGTAAGGTACTTCTTTCATCTGGATTTCCATCTCTGCTTTTTCTTCTTCTTTAGTACTGCTTAACTTGAAATGACATCCGATAGGAGTTTGAACCATTTTCAAATCAACAGTATTAAAGTTTCTCAATAATTTCTCGATGTAACCTTCCTGAGATAGATACATAATTCCCTTTTCTTAGATTGCACCACTAACGCCTCTGCATTCTTGTTATGCAGGTATCCTGGCTTCTGCTTCAGCTCATTCTCCATAGCATACGCAGATGTGACTACTTCCTTCAAGGTAGTAGAGTTCTTCCCACCTCTATACTTTAAAGTATGAACCAAATGAGCGAACTGTGATGGCAAGCTATTCATCATAATTACCGCTTGATCTTTATCATTAACCTCATCATCTAGACATCCTAGATCAGAAATTATTTTATAGAAAACGTCTAGGTTCTTGTCTAGGTTTTTACCTTCTTCCATTTAAAAGCTAAACAGACTTTGCTTTAAATAAAATCGGTTGGGTAAGGACTTGTTCTGGTACAGAGCTTCCAAAGCATCCCACAAAGATTGAGCAGTTCTATGCTTCATTCCCATATTCCTTAGTACCAAATCTGTCAAAATTGTACTGATAAAGTTCTTTACCCGTTTATCTTTTTCAGCAGACATCTCTGGATCCTCCTTTGGATCTTTCTCTACTAGTGGTTCTCCCTCAACCACCAACACTGAGTCCAAACCTTGGATCTCTAGCTGAGAAAGGATCCGATGCTTCCAGATGGTGTAATCACCTTCACCATCAAAATTCCCCACTTCCCATTTTCCGTGTGTTGGTTCTACCATCTCGTCGAGTCACAGTCTGTAAACACAAAACCAAAAGCCAACGCAGAAAATAACACCAAACACAAGATCAACAACCAAGAACACCAGATCTACACCCGATCTACAGAGAAACCACAATAACAAACTTTACCGCTCTTAACCTAGAGCTCTAACACCATTTGTTGTGAATATAAACTATTTTCAGTGTTTGAAGTTGGCTTAAAATTGTTTGTTATTATGCTCTGTTTTGGTATTTCTTTGTTTTGTAGGAAAAATAAAGAAGACGTGACTTAGGAGTTCCCAAGAACGATGTGTTCAACGTACGTCTCAGAAAGCTTTCAACCCAACTTTCAAGGTTTACTCAAACAGTGTTTACACCCTAGAATACAAGATACCAGAATAATTGATCTAAGCAACACCAGCGAAATTGGAGAAGAAAAGCTATAGGTAAAATTAATCTCTCCTTTCTCTCTCACTAGATCTTTCTCTCTCTCCTACTTGATTTTAACGATTTTCTTGCTCTTCACGCACACCACCTGAGACACTTAATACTTGGTCAGTACACGACGTCAGCTCACCTACCTCGGATCCTGCGCCAGCTCATGAGAGGAGACATCCCACGTGCTTCCGTCAATCACCAGAATCTCGTGTGCATGAGAGTTTTCCCTTGGGCCATACAAAGATGTATCCGGATGGGCTTCGTAACTCCTAAAGCCCAATACCAATCTTTTATCCAAGATTTCTGAAACTCACCGTATTATCACAACGACTATAAGAGGTGTATGGCTCACGATCTCGCGCGGTTTGTCAACTACATTTGAAGGATGAAATGTAGGGTTTCGGTATTGGATTTCGAATCCATGGCATGTTTGACAAGTTCAATATCATCTTAAACAAAGGGAATTGAATTGGTAGGAACAAAACTGGAATATCTTTTTGGTGATAGTTTGAGTGAAAATGACTTGAGAAAGGTGAGGGTTATCTTTAATAGAAGAATAAGAATGATGATTGGAAATTTGGGCTCTGGAAGGCATTCCTAAACCAGAGGAAATGAATTTCCTCATTTGATATGTGGCATATGAACTCGTAAATCCAAAAGAAGAGGAAGAGACCTGTGAATTTTAATTACGAGTAAAAGAAGGAGATAGAGCAAACAAGTTTCCATTGTTCGGCTGATCAGAAGTAATGAAAGTTAACCGAACCGTTTTGGAATGTTGAGTCAGTTGGATGGGAGGAAAAGTACGTTGGTTCATAGATTTCTCACCGTAAGAGTTCAAAATATTTAGGATAGAAGACATTTCAATTCTTTTATTTTTATCAAATTTTTTTAAAGATAAGAGCGTATTTTACACCCTTTGCCTATGTATCTTTTTATAGAAATTTTCACGTTAATGAAATGATAAACTTTAAGAAAAAAAATTAATTTAAAAATATGTTTGGAAAAAAATCTACTTTAGGCTGACTATTTTTGGACTATATTAAATTTTGAAGGACTAAATTTTTTGACTATTTATATAAGTTTCGAAAAACGTCTATATTTATATGGTAACAAGTTGGATGCAATGCAAAATTCACATGAATTAGTAGTTGATTATGTAGATAATGTTTATTGTAATATCCGGTCTAACCAATAGGGAAAAGTGTCGTGTCTAAATAAGCAAAAATATAGAAATCCCTACAAAAATGTTTGACAAAGGGTTTTGACCGGTTGTCTAATGATAAAGCTAATCACGAGATTCAGATTAAAAGCTAATTAAAAATATTTTAAAAAGGAATGACTAAGTAATTGTTGATACTGGGTTCAACTTAAAATTATTTATAATTAGAGAGGTTTGTTTTTTGGAGTAAGTTAAGTAAATAAGTAAGACAAAAAGATTCCTCGGAAAAGAAGTATTATTATTCATATCGATTACATGGGTGTTAACTCGGAATATCAAAGAGAAGTATTAAACCTAGATTTGTTAGTAATTATTCTCCCCAATTTTGAATACCGATTTTAGTGAAGGAGAGTATGTATTTATATATCTTTGTAGTCGGTTTATCTAAGTCCATGGGCTAACTTCGGAAAAAAGAAACATTCTATTTTTCCGAAATCAGGGAATCTGTGATAAGATTTGATCTCATTCTATCCGAGATTAGACTTCGACTTTGGACGAAGTAGTTTATACCCCCGCTTCGGACACTATCCTTTACCGAGGTATCCCTCGATCATCTGGGCCGAGGGTTCTAATCCTATTAAAGGGACTTATAACCTAATTCATAATTAGGCAAAGATCGGTAGGGACCAAACCTTAATTATTACCAAGATATTGATTAGGGGTGCTAATCCCACCATCAACAGTAATACTAGATAAGAAGAAATGAGAGATCTATGTTATTTTTTCTCTTTAGGTGGTATTCTTATAGAAAAAGTAAGTTAAAACTGAATTTTAACAAAAGATGTGGCAATCAAATTATTATAAAGTGTAACAAATTTTGAGTCAACAAATTTTTTTTTGCAATTGAGAGTTAGGTTCGAACCATGCTAAAAAACATAAAGGAGGTTACCATTGTACCATGTGTTCTTTAAAGCCGTGACTTGCCTTATACAACAAAGCAAACGTCTTAACCCCCTCCCCCGAAGAAAAATCAAAGTTATAGTATTATTTGATAACCAATAGTAATCTGCCGATGATAGAGAGTTCATGCATGCATGAAAAAAAAATGATGTTATAGTAACACAAACACAATGAAAAAAGTTGGATGTATTAGCATTTTTTTAAAAATATCATGTGTTTGTCGAAGTATAATCTCATCTCAAATAAGTACAAATATTAAAAAGTTATACGATCAATAAATAGACTTAAGGTTTGGTTAGTTAGAATGAAGGGAAAAGATTAATTGGACACTGTAATTATTTTAGTATATAAGAGGGGGTTTTCACTTAGATAATGGAAATTAGGTTTTCCAACGAAGATTTGTTACCTTGGAATATCTTCCGGCGATAGAACCATCGAAATAGGAGACGACGGCTGCGCTGAAGGTATCCGATCATCAAAAGGTGGGGGGGGGGGAGAATTCATTGAAAGTTTTGGGTCTTGTCATATAGACCTGAAAGAATTTCAAATTAAGTGGTTCTTGTAGTGGGCTAGTTATAAATTATAAAATATGACAATAATGTAACGAAAATTTCATCATAAATGTCAAAGAATGTTCAAGTAAAAAGACAAGTAATATCATCTTATCATGGAATTTGGGAGATATTTTTGGATCTTTGTGATAAATGTGGGTTGTCGGGGAAATGAGTTACATTAATTTGGGTAGTGGTTGTTTGGTGACTTTGTTATTAGTGTTCGAGGTATGTATATATATAAATAGATTATTTTGTCTATTTAAGATGTTTGTTAGCATACTATTTTGTCCATAAACAAAAATTTGTATTATATTTATATTATATGATTGTGTTGTGCAGTTACAGGTAGGGATGGACCTAGAAAATATAAATGCTTAAGATTTTAAACCTAAAATATCCAAATATCTAAATTATGTTTGTGGTAGGTTTCGCACCCCCTGCGTAGCTCAACCCTAACCATTGCATCTGCTTATTTGTTACAACCTAAGAAAAATCAATAAGCCCGTTCTCATGAGTGAAGCCACCAAGCTGAAGAAATAGAACAAACCTTATAAGCAAAACGAATGTTCTTGGAAGATATGAAAACATTCTTAGAAATAAGGAAATCTTCATTATCCCTTGAAGGAAGGTTCAACCCTACTTGACGAATTAATAAATAAGAGACTCCCCCTTATTGTCAGGGACATTCGTAACTCAGAGGATGAGAAACTTAATATTTCATTTTCTTCAGTCTGAGTTACATTTAGGCAGCTCCACATTTAATGAACTGCCGATCGCATGTAATCCATTCAAAACTTAATCTAATAATACAAAGACTCACTCACTCCTTGAAATCTTTATATTTTATATAGTTTGTTGAACTCAAAACATAATAAAATTCTCAAAATCTAAAAGTTTACCATATACCATTTTAGATTCCTCAGTTTATATGAATTTAAAAGATAAGGTATCAGATCTTACATTATTTGAGATTTTTTAGGGGATTGAAGGGATATTTTAAAGACTTTGGTAGAAAATATAATTATAATACCCTAATTTCTCGAAGTTATTGGTGTAAGAGGAAAGTTAAAAAGAATTAATTTATCTACATATATTATCAAAATGCACTTATCTTTTCTTGCATACGTGAAAAAGAAATAATGTTTTAATAACACAAACACTGTAAAAAAGGTTGGATGAGTAAGCATTAAAAAAATATGTCGTGCGTGCATCGAAATGTATTTTTTTCTCAAATAAGTCCCATTATTAAAAAGTTAGGCGATCAATAATTGACTTAGGATTTGAGTAGAATGAAAGGGAAAAGATTATTAGGACAATATAATTATCTTAATATATAAAAAGAGTATTATAATGAGATAATGAAAGTTAGGTTCTCCACTGAAAATTTGTGAAATTGGAATATGTTCCCGTGATAGAACCAGTTAATCAAAAGACAACGTCCTACTAAAGGTATTCGATCATCAAAAGGTTGGGGGAGGGAAAATTAAATTTACTTTTTGGGTCTTTTCAAATTGAACTAAAAAAATTTTCAATTAATTGGGCCTTGTCGTGGATTGTAATAAATTCTGCATTTTGACAATAACGTTAAAGAATTTCATCAAAAACTTCAAAGAATGTTCAACTATATTGACCATTAATATCGTCTTAGCATGAAATTTTTTTTTTCAATTTTGTGACAATATGTGGATTTTCAGGGAAAATACTTACATATGGATAACGGGTTTGTCTATATCGAAATAGAGTATTGTGTATGTTTATAATGTTTGTAGGCATACCATTCTTTCCATACACATATATTGTATTTTCATTAGATTGTTTGATTGTGTTATGTAGTGTAATTACATGTAGATATAGACCTACAAATTATAAATTCTCAAGAATCTAGACTAAAATATCAAAATTTCTAAATTGTATTTGTGGTGGGCTTCGCAACCCCTTCGTAGCTCAGTCCGAACCAGTAAATATGCTTGATCGTTACAATCGGTCAAAGAAAATAAGTCCATTCTCTCATGATTAACACCATCGAGCTGAAGAAAGAAGAATCAACCCTATATTATAAATGAACGTTCTTGGAAGATAAGAAAGATTCCCTAGAAAAAAGAAAATCTTCCCTATCCCTTAAAAGAAGGCCCAGTCCTTTAGACAGACTTAAAGAATACATAAATAAGGGATTTTCCCTCATCATAGGGGATATTCACAACTTAGCGGATGAGAAACTTACTGTTTCAATCTTTCATATTCTTTAGTCTGAATTACATCTCGAGAACTCCACATTCATTGAACTGTTCTTCGTATGTAATCCCTTCAAAACTTGATCTAATAATACAAAGACTCACAATCTCCTTCAAACCCTATATTTATATAGTTTTTTGAACATGCACATCAAATTTTTCCTGAATCTAACAATTTACCATATACCATCCTAGATTCCATGGTTTTAGATGAATTTGAAAGATTAAGTATAAGATCTTACATTATTTGAGAATTTTTAGGGAATGGAGGTAGATTAGGAAGATTTTAAAAGAGAATATAATTATAATACCTCAATTTATGAAAGTTGGTGGTGTATGATGAGAGCTAAAAAGATTGTTTTTAGCTACATATATCATGATAGTGCACACATTTTTTTCCGTCACATATATTGACATTATGCAAGAAGTAAATGTGCTTGAGATGGAGTGTAGCTATACACAATGTTATATCTAACAGCTTTACTTATGGGGACGTTCTCAATGGTGAAGCCGCATAATTGTCATCCATTAACCATTTCACCTAAAGCCTTGTGATATTGTTTGAACAATAATCTTTTTCTCTTTTCTTATTTTAAGTTAATGTTAAACTAACTCAAAGTCAATTGTATATAATGCAGGACCACGACTTGATCATGATTAATCATTTAAATAGCTAATTTTTCCTTATTTACATATCTAATCAGCTTATGATTGACCGTTAATTGATCAATACTAACAAGCCCCCAATTTTTTTTAGGTGATTTAGGACAGTCTATGCCTCTAACCAGACATTGTCCCATTAGATGTTGAATCCTAAAAGCCAAGTGACACTTTTTGACGGAGACTTGGCTTATACCGATCACCATCCAAGTCATGATCGAACAAAAATGGAGTTTTACAGACGGTTCGTGGAATAGAGTTACGCGTATCAGTATTGGATCTGGACTGTAGGGAACCACGAGTTAGATTTGGCCTAGTACATAGTAAGATCCCATAAATATAAATATTTCTAGAAATCAATTAATAGTTTTAGTACTAAAATAAATTAATGCATTTGCATCCTTCTAGCTATCTCATGAGTGGTTTGCGCTGTCGGTCATTAGTCTTTGATGGTTGGAAGCGAAGAAAATAAATGGAGTTAAGTTATACATTTTCATTAAAAAACGTCAACTCTATTGCTAGTTAAATTTTCTACTCAAACTCAGGTTGCTAACAACCTTCCAAAGCCACATAGACCACTACATTTAGGAAATTATTTAAGATTTTGGAGTCGAAAAAATATGTAATATTTTGGGACCGGAAAGCTGATGTTTCTTTGGCTTCCTCTAAACACCGACCATAGTAGCTATGGTGCACTCTCGGTTCTCTCTCCTCTCCACTCAACTTACCAAAACTTTTTATTTTTTTTACCGACTATGACGATAACCATGTATAAAATTATTCACAATAGATTTTGAGATTGATTAGTCACTTTTAAATTTTGACTGGTTTTGTGTTTTAAAAAGTGTAAGTTAAATGAAATAAATATTTAGTGAAGGATATTATTTTGGATATTATTTTTTAGTCTGTTAAAAATTTGTTTTCTATTCTATACGTTTTTTTGGTACATTATAATTTGCATGGCAATTAAAGTAATTTTTTATGTCAGTGTTTAGTTTCTTTAAGATCAAAAGATTTTTAAAAATTTTAGATTTGAATGTGTTGAAGACAATGTAAATTAAAATCTTAATTTAAAATTGTGAATAGTTGTTTCTTAAGTCGTTAACCATTAAGATCAAATTATTAATTTTTTCTTACCAATTACTATTTTAGTCAACATCAATTACTATTTTACAAAAAAATCTGGCAATTTAAGGTATATAAAAACAATTTTAAATATATATCTATATATCTATATATAGCATTATAATCTCATATAGTTAATGATTTCAAAAGCATTTTCCTTCAATTGATAAATATATCATTTTAATAAAATCAAAAATTGCATCCTTTTTTATATATATGATGTTTTAAATATTTTATTTTGTTTTTATACATAAGATGTTTTGTATCTTTATATGTAGATTTAACTGCAATAGTTTTAGTGATTAATTGAATTTCTTGATGTGGTTTAAATGAAAGTATTAGTATTTTAAATTTTCTTTAGTGATTGGTTGAATTTTTTTTAAATAAACAGAACAAATAAGTTATGTTAATTTGCGCGCATTTATCTTAAAATTTTTATATATAATAATGGTTGGAGTACCATTCACATTGATAAATAAAGACTGAATAAAAAAAAAACAGCGATGTAGCGCGGGAAACTTAAATTAAAAAATATACATTAATCAAATGAAATTTAAACTAACTCTTCTTTTACGATCAGAGGATGTTGGAAAGCTTCAGAGTCTCTTAGTCAACTGCTATTGATATTTTGTGTTTCGCCATAAACGTGGTGGTTTAGTTTACGATAATTTTTTTTATTCCTTGTATGAAATCTCTTATCTCTTTCCGTGTTCGACTCACTCTTGTAGTGAGTTGACATATGTGCAGCAAACTTTTGTGAAGTTTCAAACACACCATTGCATTTGGGGCATGTATATGGGCCGTACTTTTCATACGGTAAACTATGCGTCCGACCATCGTACTCATCCTCTTCACTTCCCTCATCTTCTTTGGAATCGAAATAATCCTTAGTTTCTTCATGGAACCTGGTTGGTTCATGACTCCTCTTGAAAGATGGACAACCTTGAAGAACATGTTGGTCATGGTTCTGCTTTGATCGCAATGAAAACATTTCTATATGTCGACGATCCACATAGTCTTGATGCGTATGAACGACATTAAGAGGTGTAGGGCTCAAGATCTTGTGTGTTTTTTCTTGATGCGGATAAACACCATTAGGAGGTGTAGGGCTCAAGATCTCGCGCGGTTTGTAGTTTAAATCTGAAGAATGAAATGTAGGGTTCCATTTATTGGATTTAAAATCCATGACACGTTTGACACGTTCAATATCATTTTGAACAAAGGGGATGGAATGGGTAGGAAAAAAAGTTGAATATCTTTTGGTGATAGTTTGAGTGAAAGTGACTTGAGAAAGGTGAGGGTTATCTTTAATAGGAGAATAAGAAGGAAGATTGAAAATTTAGGCTCTGGAAGGCATTTCTAAACCAGAAGAAATGTTTCTCCTCATTTGATAGGTGGCATATGAACTCCTAAGTCCAAAAGAAGAGGAAGAGACATGTGAATTTTGATAACGAGTAGAAGAAAGAGATGGAGCAAACATGTTTCCATTGTTCGGCTGATCAGAAGTAATGAACGATGACTGAACCGTTTTGGAATGTTGAGTTATTTGGATGCGAGGAGAACTACGCTGGTTCATAGATTCATCACTGTAAGAGTTCAATATATTTAGGATAGATGACATTTCAAGAGAATTTTATTTTTCTTTTTTGTTTTATCAAAAAAAGTTCTGAAGATAAGAGCGTATTTTACAGCCTGTGTCTATATAAATTTTCACATTAATGAAATGATAAAGTTTTAAAAAGGAAATTAGTTTTAAAATATATAAGGAAAAAATCTAGTTTAGACTTGACTATTTTTGGATTATATTAAATTTTGAAGGACTAAAAAATCTTGACTATTTATTTAAGTTTCCAAAAAACGCCTATATTTATATGGTAATAAATTTTATGCAATGTCACATAGATGGGTAGTTGAATATGTTGATAATGTTTATTGTAGTTTCCAGTGTAACCAATAGGAAATAATGTCGTGTCAAATAAGCAAGCACAAAGAAATCCCTAAAAAAATATTTCACAAGGGGTATCTAATGATAAAGCTAATTAGGAGATTAAGGTTAAAAATTAATTAATTTTTTTTATAAAAAAGAATGGCTAAGTAATACTGGATAAGAAGAAATGAGATATCTATACAATTATTACTCTTTAGAATGTATTATAATAGCAAGAGTAAGTTAAAACTCGAAATTTGAAGTAAATATAATGTGATCAAAATATTGTAAAAGTATTACAAATTCTGAGTCAAAGAAAAAATTTTTGTTAGTGAAAGTTAGGTTTGAACCATGCAAAAAAGCATAAAGTAGGTAACCATTATACCATTTTTTTTTTTAAAGTTGTGTCTTCCCTTATACAACAAAGCAAACGCCTTAACCCCCTTGCCCTAAGAAAAATCAAAGTTAAAAATTATTTGATAACCAATAGTAATCTGTCGATGATAGATAGTTCATGCATGCATGGAAAAGATATAATGTTATAACAACAAAAACAAAATGAAAAAAATTGGATGAATTAGCATTAAAAAAATGTCATGCGTGTATCGATGTATAATGTAGTTTCAAATAAGTTCAAATATTAAAAATTTATGCGATCAATAAATGGACTTACGATTTGATTGATAGAATGAAAGTGAAAAGATTATTGGGACAATATAATTATCTTAATATATAAGACGGGTTTATAATGAGAAAATGAAAATTACGTTTTCCATCGAAGATTTGTCTACTTGGAATATGTTCCATCGATAGAACATTTAATAAAAAAAAAACGGCCGCGCTAAAGTTATTCGATCATAAAAATTTACAGTTTAATCTTTCATATTCTTTAGTCTGAACTACATCTCGAGAGCTCCACATTCATTGAACTGTTCTTCGCATGTAATCCCTTCAAAACTTGATCTAATAATACAAAGACTCATAATCTCCTTCAAATTTCTATATTTATATAGTTTTTTGAACCTGCATATCAAATTTTTCCTGAATCTAATAATTTACCATATACCATCCTAGATTACATGATTGTAGATGAATTTGAAAGATTAAGTATAAGATCTTACATTATTTGAGAATTTTTAGGGAATGCAGGTAGATTAGGAAGATTTCAATTGAGAATATAACTATAATACCTCAATTTATGAAAGTTGGTGGTGTATGATGAGAGCTAAAAAGATTGTTTTAAGCTACATATATCATGATAGTGCACACATTTTTTTCTGTCACATATATTGACATTATGCAAGAAGTAAATGTGCTTGAGATGGAGTGTAGCTATATACAATTTTGTATCTAACAGCTTTACTTGTGGGGTCGTTCTCAATGGTGAAGCCGCATAATTGTCATCCATTAACCATTTCACCTAAAGCCTTGTGATATTGTTTGAACAATAATCTTTTTCTCTTTTTGTTATTTGAAGTTAATGTTAAACTAGCTCAAAGTCAATTGTATATAATGCAGGACCAAGACTTGATCATGATTAATCATTTAAATAGCTATTTTTTCCTTATTTACATATTTAATCAGCTTATGATTGACTGTTAATTGATCAATACTAACAAGCCACCGGTAGTTTTTGTAGGTGATTTAGGATACCCTATGCCTCTAACCAACATTGTCCCATTACATGTTGAACCCTATAGGCTAAGCCATGCTTTTTGATGGAGACTTGGCTTATGTTGATCACCATCCAAGTCATGATCGAACAAAAAAAAGTCTTACAGACGGTTCGTGGAAAAGAGTTATGCGTATCAACATTGGATCTGGATTGCAGGGAACCATGAATTAGATTTGGCCTAGTACATAGTAAGATCCCACAAATATAAATCTTTCTAGAAATCACTTAATACTTTTTGTTCTTAGCTTCCTCTTAACTTACCAAAGGTTTGAATTTTTGTTTTACCGACTATGACGATAACCATGTATAAAATTATTCACAATAGATTTTGAGGTTGATTAGTCACTTTTAAATTTTGACTCGTTTTGTGTTTTAAAAGTGTAAGTTAAATGAAATAAAGATTTAGTGAAGAATATTATTTTTTAGTCTGTTAAAAAATTGTTTTCTATTCTATACGTTTTCTTGGTACATTATAATTTGCATGGCAATTAAAGTAATTTTTTATGTCAGTGTTTAGTTTCTTTAAGATCAAAAGATTTTTAAAATTTTTAGATTTGAATGTGTTGAAGACAATGTAAATTAAAATCTTAATTTAAAATTGTGAATAGTTTTTCTTAAGTCGTTAACCGTTAAGATGAAATTATTAATTTTTTATTACCAATTACTTTTTTTAGTCAACATCAATTACTATTTTACAAAAAAATCAGGCAACTTTAGGTATATAAAAACAATTTTAAATATATATCTATATGTCTATATATAGCATTATGATCTCATATAGTTAATGATTTCAAAAGCATTTTCCTTCAATTGATAAATATATAATTTTAATAAAATAAAAAAATCCATCCTTTTATATATATATATGATGTTTTAGATATTTGATTTTGTTTTTATATATAAGATGTTTTGTATCTTTATATGTAGATTTAACTACAATAATTTTAGTGATTAATTGAAATTCTTAATGTGGTTTAAATGTAAGCATTAGTATTATAAATTTTCTTTAGTGATTGGTTGAATTTCATTTAATTAAAAAAAAAAAAATTATTTTAATTTGCGCGCATTTATCTTAAATTTTTTTTATATAATAACGGTTGGAGTACCATTCACATTGATTAATAAAGACTGAACAAAAAAAAAAACCGCGATGTAGAGCGGAAAATTTAAATTAGAAAAGATACATTAATAAAACGAAATTCTAAACAAGCTCTTCTTTTACGATCAGAGGATGTTGGGAAGCTTTAGAATCTCTTACTCAACTGCTATTGACATTTTGCGTTTCGCCATAAACATGGTGGTTTAGTTTGCGATATTTGTTTTTATTCCTTAAACGAAATCTCTTATCTCTTTATGTGTTCGACTCACTCTAGTAGTGAGTTGACATATGTGCAGCAAACTTCTGTGAAGTTTCAAACACACCATTGCATTTGGGGCATGTATATGGGCCGTACTTTTCATACGGTAAACTATGCGTCCGACCATCGTACTCATCCTCTTCACTTCCCTCATCTTCTTTGGAATCGAAATAATCCTTAGTTTCTTCATGGAACCTGGTTGGTTCATGACTCCTCTTGAAAGATGGACAACCTTGAAGAACATGTTGGTCATGGTTCTGCTTTGATCGCAATGAAAACATTTCTATATGTCGACGATCCACATAGTCTTGATGCGTATGAACGACATTAAGAGGTGTAGGGCTCAAGATCTTGTGTGTTTTTTCTTGATGCGGATAAACACCATTAGGAGGTGTAGGGCTCAAGATCTCGTGCGGTTTGTAGGTTAAATATGAAGAATGAAATGTAGGGTTCCATTTATTGGATTTAAAATCCATGGCACGTTTGACACGTTCAATATCATTTTGAACAAAGGGGATGGAATGGGTAGGAAAAAAAGTTGAATATCTTTTGGTGATAGTTTGAGTGAAAGTGACTTGAAAAAGGTGAGGGTTATCTTTAATAGGATAATAAGAAGGAAGATTGAAAATTTGGGCTCTAGAAGGCATTTCTAAACCAGAAGAAATGTTTCTCCTCATTTGATAGGTGGCATATGAACTAGTAAGTCCAAAAGCAGAGGAAGAGACATGTGAATTTTGATAACGAGTAGAAGAAAGAGATGGAGCAAACATGTTTCCATTGTTCGGCTGATCAGAAGTAATGAACGATGACCGAACCGTTTTGGAATGTTGAGTTATTTGGATGGGAGGAGAACTACGATGGTTCATAGATTCATCACTGTAAGAGTTCAAAATATTTAGGATAGAAGACATTTCAAGAGAATTTTCTTTTCCTTTTTTGTTTTATCAAAAAAAGTTCTGAAGATAAGAGCGTATTTTGCAGTCTGTGCCTATGTACCCTTTTATATAAGTTTTCACATTAATGAAATGATAAAGTTTTAGTAAGGAAATTAATTTTAAAATATGTAAGGAAAAAAATCTAGTTTAGACTTGATTATTTTTGGGTTATATTAAATTTTGAAGGACTAAAAAATCTTGACTATTTATTTAAGTTTCCAAAAAACACCTATATTTAAATGGTAATAAATTAGATGCAATGTCACATGGATTGGTAGTTGAATATGTTGATAATGTTTATTGTAATATCCTTTCTAACCAATAGGAAATAGTGTCGTTTCAAATAAGCAAACACAAAGAAATCCCTAAAAAAATGCTTCACAAGGGTTATCTAATGATAAAGCTAATCACGAGATTATGATTAAAAGTTAATTAATTTTTCTTAAAAAAAGGAATGGCTAAGTAATACTGGATAAGAAGAAATGAGATATCTATGCCATTATTACTCTTTAGGAGGTATTATAATAGCAAGAGTAAGTTAAAACTCGAAATTTGAAGTAAACATAAGGTGATCAAAATATTGTAAAAGTACCACAAATTCTGAGTCAAAGAAAAAAATGTTGTTAGTGAAAGTTAGGTTTGAACCATGCAAAAAAGCATAAAGTAGGTAACCATTATACCATTTTTTTTTTAAAGTTGTGTCTTCCCTTATACAACAAAGCAAACCCCTTAACCCCCTTGCCCTAAGAAAAATCAAAGTTAAAAATTATTTGATAACCAATAGTAATCTGTCGATGATAGATAGTTCATGCATGCATGGAAAAGAAATAATGTTATAACAACAAAAACAAAATGAAAAAGATTGGATGAATTAACATTAAAAAAATATCACGCGTGCGTCGAAATATAATGTCGTCTCAAATAAGTCTAAATATTAAAAATTTATGCGTTCAATAAATGGACTTAGGATTTGGTTGATAGAATGAAAGTGAAAAGATTATTGGGATAATATAATTATCTTAATATATAAGACGGGTTTATAATGAGAAAATGAAAATTAAGTTTTCCATAAAATTTCTCTACTTGGAATATGTTCCAGCGATAGAACATTTATTCAAAAAATGACGGCCGCGTTAAAGGTATTCGATCATAAGAAGTTTGAGGGAGGGAAAATTAAATTTACTTTTTAGGTCGTTTCAAATAGAACTAAAAGAATTTACAATTAACTGGACCTTGTCGTGTCTTGTAATAAGTTCTGCATTTTGGCAATAATGTTAAAGAATTTCATCAAAAACTTCAAAGAATGTTCAACTATATTGACCATTAATATCGACTTAGCATGGAATTTCTTTTTTGAATTTTGTAACGATATGTGGATTCTGGGGGAATAGAGTTACATATGGATAATGGTCGTATAGAGACGTTGTAAATGGTAGTCGGGTTTGTCTATATCGAAATAGAGTATTGTGTATGTTTATAATGTTGGTAGACATTCCATTTTTTCTTATACATATATTGTATTTTTATTATATTGTTTGATTGTGTTGTGCATTTACAGGAAGATATAGACCTACAAATTATAAATTCTCAAGAATCTAGATTAAAATATCAATATTTCTAAATTGTATTTGTGGTGGGCTTCGCAACCCCTTTGTAGGTCAATCTGAACCACTAAATATGCTTGTTAGTTACAATCTATCAAAGACAATAAGTCCATTCTCTCACGATTAACACCATCGAGCTGAAGAAAGAAGAACAAACCCTATAATCTAAACTAAAGTTCTTGGAAAATAAGGAAGATTCCTTAGTAACAAGAAAATCTTCCCTATCCCTTAAAAGAAGGCCCAGTCCTTTAGACCGACTTGAAGAATGCATAAATAAGGGATTCTCTCTCATCGTCGGGGACATTCGCAACTTAGCGGATGAGAAACTTACAGTTTCAATCTTTCATATTCTTTAGTCTGAATTACATCTCGAGAGCTCCACATTCATTGAACTGTTCTTCGCATGTAATCCCTTCAAAACTTGATCTAATAATACAAAGACTCACAATCTCCTTCAAATCTCTATATTTATTTAGTTTTTTGAACCTACACATCAAATTTTTCCTGAATCTAATAATTTACCATATACCATCCTAGATTCCATGATTGTAGATGAATTTGAAAGATTAAGTATAAGATCTTACATTATTTGAGAATTTTTAGGGAATGCAGGTAGATTAGGAAGATTTCAATTGAGAATATAACTATAATACCTCAATTTATGAAAGTTGGTGGTGTATGATGAGAGCTAAAAAGATTGTTTTAAGCTACATATATCATGATAGTGCACACATTTTTTTCTGTCACGTATATTGACATTATGCAAGAAGTAAATGTGCTTGAGATGGAGTGTAGCTATATACAATTTTGTATCTAACAGCTTTACTTGTGGGGTCGTTCTCAATGGTGAAGCCGCATAATTGTCATCCATTAACCATTTCACCTAAAGCCTTGTGATATTGTTTGAACAATAATCTTTTTCTCTTTTCTTATTTGAAGTTAATGTTAAACTAGCTCAAAGGCAATTGTATATAATGCAGGACCAAGACTTAATCATGATTAATCATTTGAGTAGTTATTTTTTCCTTATTTACATATTTAATCAGCTTATGATTGACTGTTAATTGATCAATACTAACAAGCCACCGGTAGTTTTTGTAGGTGATTTAGGATACCCTATGCCTCTAACTAGACATTGTCCCATTACATGTTGAACCCTATAGGCCAAGCGATGCTTTTTGATGGAGACTTGGCTTATGCTGATTACCATCCAAGTCATGATCGAACAAAAAGGGAGTCTTACAGACGGTTCGTGGAAAAGAGTTACGCGTATCAGCATTGGATCTGGACTGCAGGGAACCACGAGTTAGATTTGGCCTAGTACATAGTAAGATCCTATAAATATAAATCTTTCTAGAAATCACTTAATACTTTTTGTTCCTGGCTTCCTCTAAACACCGACTATAGTAGCTATGGTGCACTCTCGGTTCTCTCTCTCCTCTCAACTTAACTTACCAAAGCTTTGTATTTTTTTTTTTACCGACTATGATGATAACCATTTATAAAATTATTCACATTAGATTTTGAGGTTGATTAGTCACTTTTACATTTTGACTGGTTTTGTGTTTTAAAAAGTGTAAGTTAAATGAAATAAAGATTTAGTGAAGAATATTATTTTTTAGTCTGTTAAAAGTTGTTTTCTATTCCATACGTTTTCTTGGTACATTATAATTTGCATGGCAATTAAAGTAATTTTTTATGTCACTGTTTAGTTTCTTTAAGATCAAAAGATTTCTAAAAATTTTCGATTTCAATGTGTTGAAGACAATGTAAATTGAAATCTTAATTCAAAATTGTGAATAGTTTTTTCTTAAGTCGTTAATCGTTAAGATCAAATTATTAATTTTTTATTACCAATTACTTTTTTTAGTCAACATCAATTACTATTTTACAAAAAAATCAGGCAATTTTAGGTATATAAAAACAATTTTAAATATATATCTATATATAGCATTATAATCTCATATAGTTAATGATTTCAAAAGCATTTTCCTTCAATTGATAAATATATAATTTTAATAAAATCAAAAACTCCATCCTTTTTTATATATATGATGTTTTAGATATTTGATTTGGTTTTTTAATTTAAGATGTTTTGTATCTTTCTATGTAGATTTAACTACAATAATTTTAGTGATTAATTGAAATTTTTAATGTGGTTTAAATGAAAACATTAGTATTATAAATTTTCTTTAGTGATTGGTTGAATATCATTTAATTAAAAAAACAAATAAATTATTTTAATTTGCGCGCATTTATCTTAAATTTTTTATATATAATAACGGTTAGAGTACCATTCACATTGATTAATAAAGATTGAATAAAAAAAATCGCGATATAACGTGGGAAACTTAAATTAGAAAAGATACATTAATCAAACGAAATTCTAAACAAGTTCTTCTTTTCTGATCAGAGGATGTTGGAAACCATCAGAGTCTCTTCCTCAACTGCTATTGATATTTTGCGTTTCGCCATAAACATGGTTGTTTAGTTTGCGATATTTGTTTTTATTCCTTGCACGAAATCTCCTATCTCTTTCTGTGTTCGACTCACTTTTGTAGTGAGTTGACATATATGCAGCAAATTTTTGTGAAGTTTCAAACACACCATTGCACTTGAGGCATGTATATGGGCCGTACTTTTCAAACGGTAAACTATGCGTCCGACCATCGTACTCATCCTCTTCACTTTTCTCTTTTCTCTTTGAACAAAAATCTTTTTCTCTTTTCTTATTTGAAGTTAATGCTAAACTTGCTCAAAGTCAATTATATATAATGCAGGACCACAACTCGATCTTGATTACTCATTTATATAGCTATTTTTTCCTTCTGTACATATCTGATAAGCTCATGATTGACCGTTAATTGATCAATACTAACAAGCCCATGGTTTTTTTTTAGGTGATTTAGGACAGCCTATGCCTCTAACCAGAGACTGTTTCATTACATGTTGAACCCTAAAGGCCAAGCGATGCTTTTGACGGAGACTTGGCTTATGCCGATCACCATCCAAGTCATGATCGAACAAAAATGGAGTCTTACATGCGATTCGTGGAACTGAGTGTCGTGTATAAGCCTTGGATCTCGGCTGCAGGGATCCATGAGTTAGATTTGGCCTAGTATATACTAAGATCCCATAAATATAAATCTTTCAAGAAATCACTTAAGAGTTCTTGTTCATTTTAATGGTAAATAAAACACTTATAAATGTTAGGGCTAAAAAAAATTAATGCATTTGCATCCTTCTAGTTATCTAGTGAGCGGTTTGCACTGTCTGTAATTAGTTTTCGATGGTCGGAAGCAAAGAAAATAAATAGAGTTACGTTATAGATTTTCATTAAAAACCCGTCAACTAGTTTTGCTGGCTAGTTGCTAACAACCTTCACAAGCCACATAGACCACTACACTGAGGGAATTATTTTAGATTTTGGAACCGAAAAAATATGTTATGTTTTGAGACCGGAAAACTGATGTTTCCTTGGCTTCCTCTAAAGACCGACCATAGTAGCTATAGTGCAGTCTCGGTTCTCTCTCCTCTCCACTCAACATACACAAAACTTTGTATTATTTTTTTACCGACTATGACGATAACCATGTATAAAATTATTCACAATAGATTTTGAGGTTGATTAGTCACTTTTAAATTTTGACTGGTTTTGTGTTTTAAAAAGTGTAAGTTAAATGAAACAAATGTTTATTGAAGAATATTATTTTTTAGTCAGTTAAAAATACGTTTTCTATTCAATACGCTTTTTGGTACATTATAATTTGCATGGCAATTAAAGTATTTTTTTATGTCAATATTTAGTTCCTTTAAGAACAAAAGATTTTTAAAATTGTTAGATTTGAAGTTGTTGAAGACAATGTAAATTAAAATCTTAATTTAAAATTGTGAATAGTTTTTTCTATAGTCGTTCACCATTAAGGTCAAAGTATTAATTTTTTTCTTACCAATTACTTTTTTTAGTCAACATCAATAACTATTTTACAAAAAATAAGCAATTTTAGGTATATAAAAACAATTTTAAATATATATCTATATATCTATATAAAGCTTTATAATCTCATATAGTTAATGATTTCAAAAGCATTTTACTTAAATTGATAAATAAATAATATGAAATAAATTTTAATAAAATCAAAAACTCCATCCTTTTTTATATATAGGATGTTTTAGATATTTGATTTTATTTTTATATATAAGATGTTTTGTATCTTTATATGTAGTTTAACTGCAATAGTTTTAGTGATTTATTGAATTTCTTAATGTGGTTTAAATAAAAACAATAGTATTATAAATTTCTTTAGAGATTGGTTGAATTTCATTTAATTAAAAGAACAAATAAATTATTTTAATTTGCGCGCATTTATCTTAAAAATCTTATATATAATAACGGTCGGAGTACCTCACATAGATTAATAAAGACTGAAAAAAAAAACCGCGATGTAGCACGGGAAACTTAAATTAGAAAAGATACATTAATAAAACGAAATTCTAAACAAGCTCTTCTTTTACGATCAGATGATGTTGGGAAGCTTTAGAATCTCTTACTCAACTGCTATTGATATTTTGCGTTTCGCCATAAATATGGTGGTTTAGTTTGCGATATTTGTTTTTATTCCTTGCACGAAATCTCTTATCTCTTTCCGTGTTCGACTCACTCTTGTAGTGAGTTGACATATGTGCAGCAAACTTTTGTGAAGTTTCAAACACACCATTGCATTTGGGCATGTATATGGGCCGTACTTTTCATACGGTAAACTATGCGTCCGACCATCGCACTCATCCTCTTCACTTCCCTCATCTTCTACGGAATCGAAATAATCCTTAGTTTCTTCATGGAACCTGGTTGGTTCATGACTCCTCTTGAAAGATGGACAACCTTGAAGAACATGTTGGTCATGGTTCTGCTTTGATCGCAATGAAAACATGTCTATATGTCGAAGATCCTCATAGCCTTGATGCCGATGAACGACATTAAGAGGTGTAGGCTTCAAGATCTTGTGTGTTTTTCTTGATGCTGATAAACACCATTAGGAGGTGTAGGGCACAAGATCTCGCGCGGTTTGTAACCTACATCTAAAGGATGAAAGGTAGGGTTCCATTTATTGGATTTAAAATCCATGGCACGTTTGACACGTTCAATATCATTTTGAACAAAGGGGATGGAATGGGTAGGGAAAAAAGTTGAATATCTTTTGGTGATAGTTTGAGTGAAAGTGACTTGAGAAAGGTGAGGGTTGTCTTTAATAGGAGAATAAGAAGAAAGATTGGAAATTTGGGCACTAGAAGGCATTTCTAAACCAGAAGAAATGCTTCTCCTCATTTGATAGGTGGCATACGAACTCGTAAGTCCAAAAGAAGAGGAGGAAGAGACATATGAATTTTGATAACGAGCAGAAGAAAGAGATGGAGCAAACATGTTTCCATTGTTCGGCTGATCAGAAGTAATGAACGATGACCGAACCGTTTTGGAATATTGAGTTATTTGGATGGGAGGAGAACTACGATGGTTCATAGATTCATCACTGTAAGAGTTCAAAATATTTAGGATAGAAGACATTTCAAGAGATTTTTTTTTTTTTTTTTTATCAAAACATTCTGAAGATAAGAGCATATTTTACAGCTTGTGCCTATGTACCCTTTTATGTAAGTTAGCACATTAATGAAATGATAAAGTTTTAGCCGCTGTCTTCTTGCTCGTTATAAAAAATCAGGCGTTTTCGATAGCGGTTTTTTGCACTGCTATCGTATCGGAACTTACGATAGCATATTTTTATGCAATTAAATTATCTTTAATAGCGTTGCATTTGTGCTATTATTATAATTTTAATAGCGTTTCTAAATCACTATGTTAAAAATATCTATAGCACTTACATAGTGTTATTGATTATGAGGATTATATATTTTTTATATATATATTTTTTTTTGGTCGTGGAGAATTATAATTATAATAATTTATAATATACAATTTCGGTTTTAGATTTTAAAACATGTTACTTCATTAAAACAAATATATTACAAAATCTGGTTTAACATTTTACATTTTACATATTCCTAATTCATAAGCTTCACCAAAATGAATCCATTTTTCCGAGGTTAGTCCATGGGCTTACAAGACCGACTATTAAGGATATATAAATACATACCCACCCCCTCCCCCCTCACTAATAATATTCATTCAGAATCGGAGAGAAGAAGTACTAGATCGCCTAGGTTTTACTTCTGTTTGATAAAGTTAACTCGGTATTCCGAGGTTTCTTCTTGTTTGCTTACTTTATACTTTTCCGAAAATGAACCCCTCTAATTATAAATAATTAGAAGTTGAACCCAGTATCAACAAAAGGTTGCAGAAAAAATTTGATTAATTTGCTCCCACAATCATGCTTTCTCTCTTCGTAACACATGTATCCTACCTCTTCGTAACACATGTATCCTACCACTTCTATAACTAATGAAATAAAGAGCATGACGATTTGGATAATTAGTTAGATAAGAAAGATTACTTAGCTTTTGTTCTGAATCGGTCGTGGTGATGTTTTCTTCTTCGAGTTTGGTGAAGAAGATGAACGTGATGAACCCTGATTTTTTTTGTTATTACCGACCTCGCTTTCGAGATTGATGAATCTCGAAATACCCCCTACCTGGCACGCCAAATGTTGATGCAGGGTTTCAGCTTTTAATTATTTCTAATTAAAAGGATTCCTTTGCAAATACATCTTATTTAATCGGAGGATTAAATAATTAGGTTCGTCTCGATGTGCAACCGCTCGGAAATTAACGGTAAAATTCGGCTCCGAGAAGTCCCCCGAAGGGGTCTTCATGTTGTAGCTGAACCCCGTGAGAGTCTGCCTACGTACCCTCGGAAGGGATCAAGCCACACGTAGTTCCGTCTTCAGATGATAATTCGAGCTTAGGCTCAGGAATTTTGTGATTAACTCGGACTCTTAGGCCGAGTTGTTAATAACTCGTGATCTAAGGCCGAATTGTCCTTAACTCGGGCTTTAAGGCCAAGTTGTAAGTTACTGATGATTCTTTCTATTTTCGGGTTCTCTCCGGGAGTCCCTCACATGTTTTTTGGTGTCTCTCGGATTCTCTATAATTTCTCTCTCTCTAAAACCTAATTGTTATGTCTATTTCTCTCTAAGAGAATAGAATATAATTTTTTTGGGATCATTTCTTAGGAGGAGGAGATCGTCCTTTTATAAGGGTAGATAGACGGTTTATTTAGACCCAATATCCTAAAAATAAGAAATATTTCCTTATTCCCCCATAGATAAGGAATATTTCCTTATTTCCGAGAGATAAGGAATATTTCCTTATTTCCAAGGAATAAAGGATATAGATAAGGTTTAATTTTATCCCCTTTAGTTCGGCTTGCCGAGCTAAAGGAAATGAAGAATACCCCTAACTCGGGTTTATGACCCGAGATCGGATCAGAGCTAAACTGGAAGGACTATATCCTAATTAATTCTGAGCTGTTTATAAGGGGTGCTAATCTCACCATTAACACTCAATTATCGCCAAACTTTTGATAAGGGGTAGTAACTCCACCATCAACAGTAAGTCCCCCTAGTTCATTCGATGATGTCTTCCGGCAGAGTTGGCAAATTTCCAAATTAAATACCTTGCCGATTAATGAAGCTCGGTATTGGTCGGTCTTTATCTTCAAAAGTCTTGAATCTTCAACTTCTCGATCTCGATCCAAGAACTGTCATCTCGGTCCTATCAAAAACCCTTTTATTTCCTCGTGACGTGTCACTCTCTGACCAGGCACATTGAATGTGGAAGTGGAATAGATATGCTACGCCTTATAAATATTCCCTTCCTAAACCAAAATTCAATCATCATTCCACATTCTCTCTAACAAATTGTAAATTCCCCTTTATCTCTCTAGAAAAATGTCGAACCCTTTCATGGAGAACCTTAAAATCTACAAACCTCGGGTGTTCGTATTAAAACCCGAGGAGTCAAAAGTCGAAGAGGAAAAAGAGCTTTCCAAACCAACGGTTTCCGCGGAAGTAAATACCCCGAAGGTAGCAACTAACAAACGAGCTCTTGCGGGAACTCCCGAGGAAACAAAGAAGCTGAAGAAAAGGAAAATTAAGACTTCCTCGAAAAAATCTCTCATTCAATTGGATGTCCCGGCAATCAATCCTGCAATTCTTCCATCTTCTTCTACTCTCCCGAGCGATGCCTCTACTATTCCACCATCCACCGAGAAAAAATCGAATCCAATACCTTCGGAGAAAAATCCGATAATTCTAATTCCAGACTCCGCCGATCCAGTAGGAAACACTAGTATTCCTCCTGTTCAAACTCGGAACAAAAACAAAATTTCCGAAACTATGCCTCCTCTGAAACCCTAAATTCCGAGCTCTGCCGCCCATAGTCCTACTCAACAGGTCTCCTGAAGCTTTTACCCGAGACCGATAAAAATGGGGAAGCTAAAGTTTCTCAACAAGGTCCCGTTGCTCCACCTTCACGTCATTCCTTCCGATACTCCTTCGGAAAGAATTTTCCTTTATTTGAAGACCAGAGAGAATGTGCGAAACTCTTTGGCAGACTCAGAGGTCGATCCGAATCTCTTCATCTCCTTTCCGAGGCCAAAAAGGACTCCTTAATCGAAAGCGCGGCTTCATCATTCTTCAAGGTTTCATACCTATTTGTGTCTCTTTTTTTCTATTAAATTTTATCTGACCCTCGTCTCTATTTACATACGGCAGCTTCTTTCAACCGTCTTATGTCGGATGCCGAGTTAAAGCAATCAGCGATGAAGAAGGAAATCAAAAGTTTAAGACTCATGGTGCAGAAGTCTTCTCTTGATTCTACAGTTGTTTGCAATATGGCTGGGGAGGAAGTTAAAAAGTCTACCAAGCTTGATGTTGAAGTTAAACGCCTGAAACGTGAACTAGAAGAGGCTCGTCGGCCTAAGTTATCGACTAGATGCTCTCGGAGAATGTAGGGTTAAGTTTGAAAATATTCAAAAATACATCGACGCAAGCCGGCTTCGTAACTCTCTGACTGACTTATTTCATCAGAGGTACTCGAGAATGAGAAGATTTTGATTCCTTCTATAATGAAAGAGGAACTTTCTTTCCTGCTGAACAACCTCGAGCATCGGTTAAAAGAATTTCCTGCTTTTCTCCTTAGTCCCTCAGACTTAGAAGTCCCGCCTTTAGTTCGACAAGACCTCGGGCGTTATCGTCGGTCGGATGATGTGAAGATGAAGTTGCCTCCAGGAGTGCATAATCCATATGGATCTTTTCTTACTTTGTAACTTTTGTTGTTTGTTTTTCGTGTTTGCCTTGTATGAACTCATTTGAAAGTTTTTTAATTTAATGACTTTTGGCTCAAATGCTACTTTATCACATTAAATATTTTTGTCATTTTCGTAAAAATTGATTTAACGAGAAATGCTCGACCATTATCTGTTATACCGGATTCTACTTTATCGAATTCAAGTACTTGAAGTGGTTTGAAATATGCGGGAATGACCCGACTTTGTCTTGTGATTTCTCGGCTCTACTTTATCGAGCTCCGATATCTCCAGCTGCATTCGGTAAAGAATGTGTAAAGGGATAAACCCTGTTATCGAGTACGTGATCAAGGCACCGATTTTGTTTTTTTTTTTTTGTCATAGCTGGACTCCGAAGAGTTGCCTACGTACCCAAAAGAGATCAAACCATCCGTACTTCGAACCTTACTAGGTTTTTTTTTGTTTTTTTTTTTTTGAAGATTCTACGGATCATCCATGCAATGATACCTTTTTAGATGGAATTAATTCCAAGCCCGAGGTACATCCTCGCCTTCCATAGTCTTCAAACGATAAACTCTGTGTTTAATTTTCTATTCTATTAAGTAGGGACCTTCCCACTTAGCCCCGAGCTTTCCAGCTCCGGGTTCTTTCGTGTTTTCGAACACCATTCGTAAAACTAAGTCTCCTTCATCTAGAGGGCGATCTCGAACCTTTTTGTCGTAATATCGAGAAGAAATTTCGCATCATTAATCCCGATATCATGTATCATTAGGGTTCTCCGTAAACTCGGAACCCTAACTTTGGCTGGAGACATCGCTTCCATCCCATGAGAAAGTGAGAAAGGGGTTTGTCCAGATGCACTTCTAGGGGTTGTTCTGTGTGACCATAATACTTCGTCCAATTCGTCCGACCATCTTCCCTTTTTTCCGAGAAGTCTTTTCTTTATTCCGGCGACGATCGTTTCTTTTATAGCTTCGGCTTGTCTATTTCCTTGTGGATACCTCGGAGTTGATTTGTTTAAACGGATTTACCATTTTTCGCTAAAAGCTTCAAAATTGTTTGAAATAAACTGTGAGCCGTTGTCTGTTACTATCTCGTAAGGAATTCCGTGTCGACAGACTATGTTCTTCCAGACGAGGCTTTCAACTTCACCACTTTGAATTTTCGGATAAGCTGCTGCTTCAACCCACTTAATAAGATAATCAGTCATGATTAATAGAAACCACTGCCCACTAGTTTACTTCGGAAAGGGTCCTACGACGTCCATCGCCCAACGCATGAATGGGTAAGGAGGTACCGCGGCCATGAGTAATTATGTTGGTGCATGAATCTCCCGAGCATGTCTTTGGAATTTCTCACAACGTGCCGTGAACTTATCACAATCTGCCATCATAGTAGACTAATAATAGCCTAGTCTCCGAAGTTTTACAGCTAGCATCCTTCCTCCTGAATGATTTCCTCCTTCTCTAAAATGGGTAGAAGTCATTACTTCATTTGCTTCTTCTTTCCCAATGCAACGAAGCATTAATCCCCCGGCCAACATTTTAAATAAAACATCGTCCATTATCAAATATTGAGCAGCCAAAGTTTTAAGCCGACGTGCTGCCCATTTATCCGATGGAACCTCGCCATTTTTGATATAATGGACAATAGGTGTTCTCCAGTCTTCTTTGTCTTCCCTGAGAAGTTCCGGCTGAGCCTCCTCTCTTTGATTGGTTTGTGGGTCGGATCCACGTTCAGTCGATGCGATATCACTGTAGGATCGATTCCTACCATATCCTCGGATGACCAGGCATATGTTCCTTTGTTCCTTTCTAGCAGGTCGACCAACTTTGATCTCATTTCTTTCGCTAAACCTCCCCCTATGATTATACATCGTTCCGAACGTTCCTTGTCGACACAGATTTTCTCATATGAATTCTTTTCAAAGATATTTGGATCTAACTCTCCAACTACTGATAAGCTCGGATTTTCATTACCTGGAAATTCTGGTTCCGATATCATCGAGATAACGCGTGATTTGGTTTTTGCGGGCATGGAACAAATTCTGGCTACTCGTTGATTCCCTTTTACTGAGCAAAAAACATGCGGGATTGGAAACTTGAGGCATTGGTGATAGGTCGACGGGATGATCCCGCGGGTTAGGCCCAAATAGGCCCATTGCGGGGCGGAGTGGGCCGTATATATGTTGGACTTCGACCCGCGCGGGCCGGCCCGCCGGGTTCCAAACAAAAAAATTGTCCGGCGCGGGGCGGACCGCTTGGGTACGGGTTGGCCCGACTAAACCGCATAATTCATCTCTGATTTTTGGTTTTTTGGTCATACTCGACTCAAAGCACTCGATCAACCATGGATGCGTCGGCCAAAACTAGAGGAGCAACTCAATTTTCTAGCGAATACGGAATGGATGAGGAAGAAGTGATGTTGTCGAATCAACTCCTCCTCAGCAGTGGACATGCAACTTGAACTAAATTTGCATAGCAACGGGGATGCTGATTCTAGTTGGCATAATGGAAAAAATTCAGGAAGAGAAAGAATATATGACAAATCTACTGGCAATGAAAGTTCAAAATTTGATGATGCAATTGATGATGTGGCTGAATACGAGATTTTGTAGGAGGAAGTCATTGTGCCTAAGCATATCGGACTTGGTACTGAATTATGCGCTACTATATACTTTAATATAACTAGTGCTACAATGAATATGTATTTTCGATTTACCTAATTTGATTCAAGATCATACAGAGACGTGTGTATTAATGTGGCATAACAATTGAGCTTACTAATTGGCAACACGATAGAAAAATGTTTACGGTCCTCAATCTCATTTCATTTATTCGATTCATAACTATTAAGATCCACTAGTTTTGTTCATAAAATTCAAATATTTTCATAAAATTAAAAAAAAAAAAAATGGAACCCGCGAGTCGGCCTGCAAACCCGTAGAATTAAGCGGGTCGGGGCGGGCCTTATTTATGTTAGACCGCGGCCCACGCGGACCAGCCTGTCGGGTTCAAAAAAAAAAATTTGTCCGCCGCGGGTCGGGCCACTTGGGTGCGGGTTGACCCGACTGACACCTCTGCGTCCATACTTGAAAATACCTTTTACTTCCCAAAAATTACCAATTTGTTTCCCAAATATCAATAATTTTCATCCTAAATCACCAAAATTCTTTCTAAAAGCTAGGATCAAGTTCTTAAACTCAAATTTAGGACGCCCCTACTTGAAATGACATTTTACTTCCCAAAAATCAATTAATCCCACCCTAAATCATAAACTTTCTTCCTAAAAACTAAGTTTTGGGTTTTAGTAAATATTTTTTAGTACGGCCATACTTGAAAAGACATTTTGCTTCCCAAAACTAACCAATTTGCTTCCCAAATATCAATAAATTTTATCCTTAATCACCAAAATTCTTCCTAAAAACTAGGATCAAATTCTTAAAGTCAAATTTAGGACACCCCTACTTGAAATGACATTTTACTTCCAAAAAATCAATTAATCCCACCCTAAATCATAAACTTTCTTCCTAAAAACTAAGTTTTGGGTTTAAGTAATTTTTTTTAGTAGGTCCATACTTGAAACGACCTTTTGCTTTCCAAAAATAACCAATTTGCTTACCAAATATCAATAATTTTCATCCTAAATCACCAAAATTCTTCCTAAAAGTTAGGATCAAGTTCTTGAAGTCAAATTTAGGACGCCCCTACTTGAAATGACATTTTACTTCCCAAAAATCAATTAATCCCACTCTAAATCATAAACTTTCTTCCTAAAAGCTAAGTTTTAGGTTTTAGTAATTTTTTTTTAGTACATCCATACTAGAAAAGACCTTTTTCTTTTCAAAAATAACCAATTTGCTTCCCAAATTCCCAAATGCACAAGATGACAAAGGTTCTAACATCTAGATATATTGGTTTAAACAAATATTTGAAACACTTTATCAAACCTACTTGATTTGACCTTTTACTTCCCAACAAATAATTAATTCTACACTAAATCAAAAAAATTCTAACTTAAAATCTAAGTGAAGCTTTTAGAAATCAAATGTAGGACGACCTACTTGAAATGACCTTTCACTTCCCAAATTATAACAAATTATTCCCAAATATCACTAAATTTCTTCATAAAGGCTACGATTAGGTTTTAGAAATCTTTTCAACCACATAGTATTTGCATTTCAGACAAAACATATGATGGAATGAAACAAAGATTTTTTTTTGTTGCATTACCAAAAAGAATCATATAATACTTACTAGCCCTGAGAAAATAACCGGAACCGAATAACCGAATCGAAACCGGTCCAAAATAACCGATTAATTTCAGTTTCGGATATAGCAAAAATAACCATTGGATATTAGTTTCAATATCCATGGATATCGGTTCGGTTTCAGTTCTAACCAATAACCGAAAAGTGGAACCGAATATCCGAAACTAGGCTTGTGTCTGTGTAGGTACTAGGTACTAGGTACGTTTAATGTCATTATTATTTTTTGCGGTGCCTCGTTTATGTCTTGAGACGTTTCCAGACCCCACGATTGTTTGTTCTGCATGCGATAGTGAAGTCTCGAAGAAGCTCCAGCCATAATTGTTCTTGTCTTCTTTTCGTAGTATAAATCAAAGAGAATGGGAATGTTTATCGTCACTTCATCTTCACCTCCAACTGCTGCATCATCCTCTGCATGGAGAATCACTTCAGGGGTAATGTTCTTCACTTTGTCTCCATCGATTGTAATTGATTGTTGTTGTAAATTTGAATCGATTTAGGGATTTAGGGTTTCATCTCCATAGATGCTGAATTCCTTTAGTTTGGTCTTTAATTTAGAGCATCAATTAGAAAAATCCATCATAGAATTAGAAATTTAGGGTTTTTTGTTCTTAAATTAAATTGATTCGAGATTTGTTTTCCAAATTCGTTTAATAACTGTGATTTTAGTAGACATACATACACTTAATTTCTTGTTCTTGTCTCAGTTAGATTTGTTTGGTTGATTTTTGGATTGAATGAGACTTAGATAAAGATAGACATTTTTTGAGGATTAGTAACGTAGATTTGGTATCTTAGTTTATGAAACTATCACTGATTTGATTAGTGTATGACATTGTCTTAGTTTCCAACATATCTCATCTCTATCTCTTGTGTCGTTCATTTTTTTTTTCGATGTCATTGTAGTTCTGATATGCTTGTATGTGAGACTTATGCTTGTGCTTCTTTATGTAGATGGCTTCTTCTAAAGAACCAGAAAGTCCAGAACATATGGAAGTGGAAGAAGATATTAGTGTTGATGATATGTTAGTAGAGACTGAAGAGGAAGTGGAGACTCTTGTTGATACTCCAACTTCTGGTAAAGGGAAAATAAAGCGTGGTACTGCTATGAGGAAGGTTTCTGTGAAGAAAACAAGATCATTGGTTTGGGACCACTTCACCAGGACCAAAGAAAACAAGAACAAGTGCACTTGTCATTACTGTGGGAGGCGTATGGCGTGTGCATCATCATCAGGTACCTCTAACCTCAAGAAGCATATGGAAACTTTCAAGCAACATAAAGCTATCAATCCAGAAAGTTATCAATCCAGACGATGATGTTCTACATTTGGGAAAGGTCTCGGAAGCTGTGTTCAGAGAAACATGCAATGAAATGATAGTTCTAGGGGAGCTTCTATTGTCTTTCATAGAGAGTTTAGCATTCCTACATTCCTGCAACAAGATGAAGTTGTACAAGCCTCATTCTCGGAGAACAGCTACCAGGGACATCGTAGAGATGTTTGTGAAAAGGAAAGCTATGATGAAGAAAATTCTTGGTGGGAGTAATCAGAGAATTTCTCTAACCACTGACATTTGAGTAGCTCCTACAACTGGATCGAGCTATATGGTCATTACTGCTCATTTTGTTGATGTCAATTGGCAGTTGAGGAAGTTGATTATTGGATTCAAAAATGTCACCGACCACAAGGGACTCACCATATCTACTGTTATTCAGGAGTGTTTGGAGGAATGGGACATCAAGAGAGTGTTCACCATTACAGTGGACAATGCAACAGCCAACAGCAGTGCAATAAAATATTTCAAGGAAGAGTTCAGTCTTGTTGGAGATGGTGCTTTAGTGCTCAGTGGTGAGTTCCTTCATCTCAGATGTGCCACTCACATTTTGAATCTGATTGTGAACGATGGATTGCAAGAAATTGATGCAAGTGTTTGTGCTATTCGTAACGGGATTCAGTTTGTCAGATCTTCTACGCCTAGGTTGAAGTCATTCCAGCTTAGAGTAGACACAGGGAAGATGACTAGAGGTAGCCTTCCTTTGGATTGCAAAACAAGATGGAACTCCACTTATTTGATGTTGAGTAGAGCCATGGATTTCAGAGTTGCTTTTGAGAAGATGAGGGTTCAAGACTTGACATATACTGAGTAATTCAAGGAAAATGATGAAGGGAAAAAGAGGGCTGGACCACCAAGTATAACAGATTGGGAAGCTAGTGACAAGTTACTGAACTTTCTAGCCATCTTCTATAAATCAACTCTGGTACTCTCTCCTACTAACTCAGCTAGTTCTTACAAAGCCTAAAATGAGATAGTTAGCATCCAGCAACATCTCAGTGAGTTGAACAGAGACAGTGATGACAGAATGAAGAAGAAAGCAGAGGCCATGATTAAGAAGCTTGGAAAGTATTTGGATCCATTTGGAGAAGAAACAGAAATGAATAGGTTGTTGATAGTGGCGACTGTGTTTGATCCAAGAAATAAAATGAAGTTTGCTCAGTTGTGTTTCGATGAGCTTTATGGTAAAGGAAGCACCAAGGCTAGTCACATGTATGAATCAACAATGGACATTCTGAAGAGGCTTTTTGAGGAATATAGTGTTTTGAACAAGAAGACTACATCTACAGCTGCTGCATCTACATCAACTACATCGTCTCAGTCACAAGGAGCTGGTTCTACAACATCTTCTCAGCCAAGAACTCATATCGAAAGAAGGGAACAATTATCTACTCGTGGTGGCTTTTGAAGACTGGATGAAAAGTACAAAGAGATCCAACAAGAAACTGGATTTCAGCAGCAAGCTACTGAGTTGGAGCTCTACTTAACAGAGAATGTGGAGAATCCACACATTTTTGCAGCATCAAGTTCCCTGTGCTTTCACAAGTGGCTAGAGATATACTTGCTATGCAAATTTCCAGTGTTGCTTCTGGATCTGTGTTTAGCACCAGTGGTCGTATCCTTGATCCTTACAGGAGTTGTCTCACACATTACACTATTGAAGTGTTGATCTGTACAGAGCAATGGTTGAAAACTGAGATACGCATGAGCAATAGAGGATCCATCACCATTGAACAATTGCTTGATGACGTTGAATAACAAGATGAGCTTGAGAGAGGTAACTCTAAATCTATTTGACTATTTCATTTCTTGTTTGTAACTTACAACTTTATGAGTTCTGATTTTGTTTATATCAAACAAATGCAGAGTTTGGAGATCTAGGATTGCAAGATTAAGGTTGGATATCATGAATGCATAAGTGAGGTAAGTGGTGTCTACTTGATTACTTGTCTTACTCTTCTGTTAGATTGTCAAAGTGTTTATTATATTATATGGTGTATTTCTCGTCCATTGATGCAGGTTACAGGTTTTTGGCTTTTAGATAAGTCTACGGAGGACAAGAACTTTTTAAGTTCATTTCCAGTTTTTTTCTTTTACTTTATGTTTGGATTTTGGTGTTTGAGAGAAGTACTTTTAAATTGTTGAACTTGTTTTTCGTGTTTTGTGTGTTTGGTATTGTCCCTGGAGTTTGTTTGGTGAACAATTTCATGTTTATTTGGTTAAGTTTGAGAACTTGTATCGGATATTTGTTTTGTATTTCGATTCTTTTTATATGATTTCAGGTAAAATTAGTTATTTTGGTTACAAAATAACCGGAACCGATAGGAACCGAATTGTTTTGGGTATTTATAGGTTCCTCAAGCTCTTATCCGAACTGAACCGGAACTGATGATAACCGAACCAAAAGCAAACCGAAAAATAAAAGTAAACATTGGATATTAAACTGAAGAACCGAAAGAACCGGAACCGATCGGTTCCTACCCAGAACCGAACCGAATACTAATATGCTCAGGGCTAATACTTACCCTTCACATTTCCTTTGTTCAACGTGTTCCCAGGTAAAGAATATTTCTTATAATTTCTTTTAGCTTTTGTGATGAACGGACCCGATAAACAAACATTAAAGTGGAAGAGTCTACGAATTTTCCAAGCCACTTGACATAGAAATCGCAGAATAATCAAATCAAGTATGGAGAAAGAGAGCTGTTTAGTTGTTGGTCTAAAGTTGAATTTCTGCTAGAAACTGTACCAATCTAGAAATGAAAAGATATTTGTATCAATCACACATCACTTGAAAATCCGGTAATAATCACAACGTGTGAAAAAAGGAATTGGACAATAAAACAAATGAAAGATTATCAAGAACTGCTAATGATGCAAGAGCTCATCAATAACATCGCTCAAGAAAGTTTGCAATTTATTTACATTTGTATACTTGTCATCAAGATGATATTAAGGCTGTTGCTAAGTAGTTACCAGTTGAACTTTAGGGCCCAGCTGGCACTGTAGAAGATACTGATTCATCAAATACTGGTGGTGCACTACATAAAAGAAGGAAAAAAATGATGATTAGTTGCAAAGAAAGAGTGGAAAGCAAAGATAGAGTTTAGTTCAATACCTTTGTTCTTCTTCATGTCTCTGTAACTTGTCCCATAAGCTTCCCTGCAGGGCTCTTGTTACTTTTACCCAGTGAAATGGTTTCAAAGAAGACTTTTTTAGAGGTGGAGGTGGAAATAGAGAGGTCTTGGGTGCAATAGGCAGAGGGGAAGAAGGGGGAATTTGAGCTCCATTTGCTTTTTCCTTCTCCGCTTCCTTAGCGACTCTCTTCTTCTCCAACTCCATTTGCTTAATATTCTCTTCGTGTACTCTCTTAAACAACTTTATAAAATTCATGAGAGTCACTGTTAGTTGTTCGAATGGACAACGTATGGGATCCTCGCCAAAATAGTACACAAGTGCATCAGCATTATTTCCCTGTCCACGAAAACACAAAAATATACCTTTTTTCAGGATCAAATACAATGTCAAAAGGTAAAGGAGCTTGGAATCACGTAGAAGAAGAGGTTGACAAATTACCACAACGGAGTAAAGAGTCGACACAGTTGCCACTTCAGTCTCAACAACATAAATGAATTCCTTCAATGTCTGTTATCGATAACAAAAAAAAACTAGACTTTAGCCGGTATTGGTTTTATCAAACGATGTTGATTTTGGTTATGTGGCACAGTCATGGAACTAATCTCACAGTCATGGTTGATGAAAATATGCATAGTCGAAGCGGTTGAGTAGTCTACTCCGAATATTCCTACATGTTTCCCAGCACTATTCACAAACCGCATGCACACAGTATCAGCAACAGCACAAACCAGAGGCTGCATTTGTGAAATTGAACATATATTTCATAATACCATATCAATTGTCCAAAATTATACCCAGTAAAAAGTTGAAATATAGTGAAGTAAGTGATGATTAACAAATATGCACACTTACAACTTTATCATAGGTTTTGCTCAGAAACGGCGGAATTGAGCTACGCGCCGCCGTCCAAGAAGACGAAGAGTTCAACATCGGTATAGAATAGCAAATCGATCCCACTAAAGTCCCCAAAAAATCAAAATCGAAATCAGCTCGAGAGCTAGGTTTTGTCCAGATCTTTGTTAAGACGAGATCGAAGACGAAAATCGGAGACGAGATCAAGACGAAATCATAGATGAGATCGAGAGGAGAGATCGGAGACGAGATCAGAGTGAGGCGGATCAAGGCTTCACCAGAACTTCATCGTTGTTCGTCGGAGACGTAGAGGTCGAAGAAGATGAGACAACACCTCATATGCTGGGATAAAAATAATTCAAATAAAATGACAATTTTATTTTAATGAATTTGCAAATGAATTGGTAAAAAGAAAGAAAGGATTAAATAGTTTTACGTGGTAAAATGACAATTTTATTTTAATGAATTTGTAAATGAATTGGTAAAAAGAAAAAAAAAGGGTTAAATAGTATTAAGGATTCAACGGAAAATACGGTAGTTCAGTAGTTGTAAGTTTCATGCGTTTTTCTTGTGTACATATACCCAAAATTCGAATCCCCATACATCCTAATTCTAGGGTATAATTAGGGATACTCCGTACAACTACGGATAATTAGGACTTGATCATACTTTGAACAGGATTAATCCGAATTTCAATAAAAATCCAACCTCTTTCCAATTTATCGTTATAATTTGTGTGGCCACATAATTCACAAGATTTTATTTATATATAATTTAAATTCAAAGGTAATCCTTTATAACATTTTTTTTCATGGAGAAATATTGTAATGCAAATAAAGCGAAATTGTATACTATTAATTTCTTCATTTTTTTAATTGATTTTCCGGTCGTAAGTATCAAGAAGCATCTAAATAAGTAAAGAAAGAATCCATATTGAAATAATCATGTTGATTAGTTTTGACCATTCGTTGACTTTTTCTCACAACCGGGAAACCAACAACCACCACCGTTTCCGGAACCCCAAACTCCTCCGTCGCCTCCCCATCCCCAGCCCCATCCACGGCTAGAGCCATTTCCCACTCCTCCACCACCACCACCTCCACCCCCGCCTCCTCCTCCTCCTCCTCCTCCTCCTCCGCCACCACCACCACCTCCACCTCCACCACCTCCTCCACCGCCTCCTATACCGATACCAATACCAATACCAGCACCGTCACCATCACTGTCATTCCTACGATCATCTCTTCTCTTTTTGTGACCATTGCATTCTTTATTTCCACCTTTCCCATCTCCTCTTCCTCCACCGTCTCCACCATCATCTCCACCACCTCCGCCCCATCCTCCTCTTCCACCATCTCCTCCACCTCCACCTCCACCTCCACCTCCACCCCCGCCTCCTCCTCCTCCTCCTCCGCCTCCACCTCCACCTCCACCCCCGCCTCCTCCTCCTCCTCCTCCTCCGCCTCCACCTCCACCTCCTCCTCCTCCGCCTCCACCTCCACCTCCTCCTCCACGGCCACCTCTTCTGCCATCTCCCGGACTTCCTCCATCTCCGTTGCGACCTCCACAGCTTCCATCTCCACTGCTACAACCTCCACAGTCTCTTTCTCCTCCTTCGCAATTTCCACAACCTTCTCCTCCTTCTACGTCACCTTGATCCACTCTTCGTGCTTTGTTGTTATGTGCACTCACCATACCACTTTCAGACGTTCTGCGACTTTTGTCAGATCCCAAACCGGAAGATTCTTCAGTGACATTATCGAATCCCCTTATCGGTCCATATCGCATCCCCTCAACTACGGTGCTCGAGCTCAACAGCAACAACACAGCACCGGAAACTAACAACAACACCACAGAGCTTGACATTCTCACCAATCTCTCCATCTTCAGTTAAAACTCCTCTCCATTCCCCTTTTTATACTCTTTTTAACAAAAAATATAATTGAGGAAACCACATGAACATGCGTTACCCATATGAAACCTACCATCGAAAATTATGGAAATATTGCTTCACGCCTTAAGTTCTTGATATCAACTTCAAAACGTAACTACAAAATTGACTTTAACCTTTTATAATTTACGTACGAGTCACGGATCACAACTCTCTTATAAATCGAATTTCGTCATAGAATTCAATTTTCTATGTAATTGAAGGCTTGAAAAAGCAAACAGCAAAATAATTGAAGTAAATTCTGAATTGTCATTCATAAAACATCAACATGAATCAGAAACGACAAAATCCATCAAAACAACAGTTTAAGAAGAAAAACCAGACAACATAAAAACACAGACATTCCTCGAAGCTTTCTCCATCCTCCTGCATTATGATTCAATCAAATATACATGGTTAAAACACAACATTTACATTATCTAAAACTTTAAAGGAATTGAGGAAAAAGATTCATGAAAACTTACAAATCTTGTTGAAGGCAACAATGTCACAGCTCTGAACGTACTCATTGATAGGTTCAACAGTGAGTGTCTCTTCAATCATGGTGTCAATAGAGACAAGGTCGTCAACAATGGTGCACATGATTTGCAACTTCTTGATACCGTAACCAACTGGAACAAGCTTTGATGCTCCCCAGAATAATCCTTCCATCTCAATGGATCTAACAGCTTCCTCGAGCTTCTTCATGTCAGTCTCATCATCCCATGGCTTGATATCAATCAAAACTGATGACTTTCCAGCTAACATAACAAGAAAAAACCAACCAATGAAAAATCATCCACAGAAATCTTAATATCGTAAACTAGAGTTTGAATAAAACTTACATTCCTTCTTCTTGGTAGATGCCTTCACAGAAGCTGCTCTTTCTTCAGCAGCTTTCTTTTCCTCTTCTGTCTCCTCACCGAAAAGGTCAACATCGTCATCATCTTCTTCAGGAGGAGTAGCAACAGCCTCTTCTGTGATTGGGGCTGATCCTTCAACAACGACACCGCTTCCTTCAGCAGAGACACCACTGTAAAGAGAGACGAGGTATAAAATTAGAAGATGAATCAGAATATAATCCACAAATTAATGGGAAACAATTAGGAGGCAATGATGGAGCTTACGAGATCCTCAAGAGAGCATCGATGTGGTTGAACCAACGAGAAGCATTCACATACTGTGAAGATGGGGCCTTTGAAAGAGCTGTGTAGACGGTGATATCATCTTTTGAAGCTTGGTACCTGTGTAACACATAAACAGATACATCTATTATAGATGTTCACAACTTTCTGAGATCGATTAGATTAATACAGAATGGGAAGAATCGTACCCAGTGATGTAACTGCGAGTGAGGAGATGCTCGTCGAGCTTCTTCAAACCAGCATCAGAGTTAAGGTTAGGGAAGGCAGCCATTATTTCTCGAGCTCGAACCTTTTTCACTGATATAAAGCAGATAGATTAGATCAGATCGAATCAGCTCAGATATAAACCCTAAGGATTCAGCAAAATACGATAATTTCACATCCACAGAAAGAAACATCTAAATTTGATTAAAGATATCAACAAGGATTCGTTTCATAAACATCTAAATTTGAATTCCCAATCGATTACTTTCACGAACTATATTCCTTCGATGTATAGTTTGAGATCGAAACGAACCTAATGAGAGGCGTATACTTTGAGATCGAAACAAACCTAATGGGAGGCGAAAGAACAATTGATCTAATCGTAAAATTGAAGAAGAAGAAAACCTGAGCTAAGAGGAGAAGCCGACTTTGAGTTGAAGAGGAAGAGCGATGGAGGAAGAGGCGCAACACCGTAGAACTGTGAAGGTTTTATGTAGCGCTTTAGGTTTTCTGAATTGGGCCAATTGTTTAGGCCCAAAACGTTTTCCAATTATGGAGGATTGCTCTGCTACCTAAATTTTCAGTTTGGTTATTTTGGCAGCTCTGAATTTTTTGTTCATTTATCGGTTTGGTTCACGGAAATCGATCAGATATTCGGGTTTTTTTTATGAGATATTTATACCGCTTCATGTCAGATTATATCAAAAATCACAAATTAACCAAACCGAAATGAAATGAAATAACAGAATTGATCCATAATTAGCCCTAATTTTTTGGACGTTGATCCATAATTAACTTATTTAACATAATTTTGACAAAAACAAAAAGCCTCAGCTCAATTCGGTTAAAAAACACCTAGTTAACGAGGTCTAGCAACAACAACAAAAATCATTTAGTTTCAAAATAAATTCAAAGACGAACTAACAACAAAAATTGACCCTAATCTACCCAAAATCCAAGCCTTGTTCAAAACATTTGGTCCTAATATTGTTAGACGCTAGTCAAACAATTTTGGTGGAGTTAGGCCATAGCCAAAAAAAACTAATGAGAGAGTACTCTAAGACTTATCTTTTGGATTATTTAATATCTAATAAACATATTTATTTTATATAGATTTGGTTTAATATTATAAAAAATTTATATAATTTAAAAATATTCACTTATAAAATAATTGGAAAACTATTTTTTTTTAAAAAGACAAAATTACTGTTTCTCAAATTTCACGTTGATACGAATGTTTCTATATCTTTGAATAGCTTATAACTAAAATTTTCACAAGCATTAGATTTTGCTTTTCTATTTTTTTGTGAAAAATCTTCTTTTGTTTCTAATAGTGGATAATGTTTTTTTTTAATTAACACTAGATAGTTTTTGTTTTTCTAAAATCTAGATTCTTATATTTGTTAGTTATGGTTGATTTGTCAATTTTAATGATAAGAAAAAATAATTTTCAAAGTTTTGAAAATGTTAGATATTTTTACAATTAATAAAGTTTGTTTTAATATTTTCTCAAGTTTCCTCTTTGTTTATAATTATTTATAGTTTTTATTTAATATTGTGTTCGAAATTTCATAAATACACGAAAACGAAATTTAGTCATCCGAACGCATAATGATTTTCATAAATATATATGTAGAATTTGTCAAATTTTAAACTCAACAAAAAAGAGCTAGATGAGAATAGTGTGGCCTAGACGTCCGAAAATCAAATCATTGTTTGAGGCAGAGGTGGAACAACGTAGAATTTATAAAGATTTTATTTAGTTCTCTAGTTTTTTCTGTGGCGGGCCAACTCCTAACAATTGAGGACTAAATTTTAGCGGAATAGTTCTGTTCGAACCTAAATTTTTGGTTTTTGATTTGATTGGTTCAAATATTTGTTTATTCGTAAGTTTTGAATTTCTTGTTCGGTTATTGGTTTGATTCGTCCGAACAAATCAAATATTTGTTTTCCCCCCTTAGATATTTATATCGATTTAAGTGGAATTATATGAGAACTTACGAATTATCCAAACCAAACTTATCCAAATTGACCCAAAATTACCCGATTATAAAAATATATTAACAAAAGACAAAGGTTTCAGTTCTATTTGGTAAAAATAACACCTAATTATCTAAGAACTGCACTGAACCGAAAAAATTGAGTTAATTTCGAAAAAGCTTTGACAACTAACAAAAAAAAAAACGAACCTAGATGGAATTCAAGCCTTATTCAAAACATTTGCTCAAAATACCATCAAGCGCTAATCTTGGTGGATTTATCCCCTAGTAAAAAAAAAGACTAAAAAGGGAATACTAAATTTTTGGACAATTTAATGTTTTATAAACATATATGAATTCATTATAATTTGTAGTTTTATATAATAGTGTGTTCCTTTTTTTAACTGAAAATAATATTATGTTCAAAATTACATAAATACACGACATCGAAATATTGGTCCAATACATAAAGTTACGAAGATAAGTAGGATTTGTAAAATTTTAGAGTGAGTTTTTGGAAAATAATGGGCTAGGCTGGAATAATGTGGTCTATACAGCAGAAAATCAAATAATCTATTATTGCAGCCGACTTGAAGGAAATCGTTCTAGATGGGTATCTAGCACCTAAGCTGTCAATATTTGGAACAAGGTTCAAAACCATCAATTTAATCGATTGCAGAAAATAATACCACAATTAGATCAAAGCAGTACAATAGATCTTGCCGGAAAATTCATATACAAATACAATCTTTAGCATTATTAGATAATAATCCACGTATACTCGTGAGTTTCTGTTGTGACAGTTAAGAAATATTAGTCTCGTAACACAATTAATCATCATATACATGAACAAAAAGAATATAATATGATAAACTATTATCTTTTTGTTTTTGGTGTTTATTCTTTTTTCAATTTGAAATCCATATGCTTTAGATGAATATAGATTGGGAAAGATGAGAGACTTGAGTTAACTATTGAGCCGTTTCTTGGTTGACAAACAAAAGACGATAGAAAAAAAGAAAACTCTGGAAAAGAATTGAAAAACCTAAACATTTTGGAGCAAATTAAGAGGCTAAAATTCTATGTTTATTTAATATCCTATCAACAAAATTTGTTCCTTACAGTATTTTTAATTGATAGAAATTTTAGAGCATATAAGTAGGTGATCACTAGATCCTTGGTCGTTGCTGCCCAACAACAAAATATCATACATACGTAGAAGAAAGGGGTCCAAATCATGCCAAGGAAGTTGGTTACTCTAGATATGCTCTTGATGATGTAATATAGAATACTCAATTAACAAATCCTTAATTCGTTGATTAATACTTCGCTGTTATGCATGTTTTCATAACGTTTTCAACTACATTAACCGAAATTCAATAGTAGATCATGGTTATCGTATGTGTCGGAGATAGAAGTCATTATTGTCAATGCACAATCTAGTGCAACATTGTTTTATCTATATTATATCCAACATAAGAGTAGGTCATTTCGCAAAAGTCAACTCGATGTTTTGTAGAAAAAAAGTCCACTCTTCTGAAGTTTTGCTTTATAATTTGTAGATGAACATTCGATAAATGGGGCAAAAATTTATATGATTATAAAAGCTAGTCTTAGCCTCAATAATCACATCATCTCAAATCAAGTGGGAAACTAGACATGGAGGCTCTATTATCACACATACCAAAACAAATAACACATCCAACAACGACGGCTCTTCTTATCACCGTCGTCCCTCTTCTCGTCCTAGTCTACCTCATCTCACGATGGCGTAAACCGCTCTACCCTCCCGGTCCCAAGGGCCTTCCCATAATAGGAAACATGCTCATGATGGACCAGCTCACACACCATGGTCTAGCCAAGCTAGCCCAAACATACGGAGGCTTGTTCCATCTACGAATGGGGTTCCGCCATGTGTTTGGCATCACATCACCTGACGTGGCCCGACAAGTCCTCCAAGTCCAAGACATTAGCTTCTCCAACCGGCCCGTGAATATAGCCATCAACTACTTAACCTACGACCTAGCCGATATGGCCTTCGCTCCTTACGGACCTTTTTGGAGACAAATGAGGAAACTCTGCGTCATGAAGGTATTTAGCCGTAAACGGGCGGAGTCATGGGCCTCGGTCCGAGATGAAGTAAACAACATGGTCAGGTCATTATCTAGCAACGTCGGGAAGCCCGTGAACGTTGGGGAGCTCATTTTCACATTGACACGGAACATAACGTACCGAGCCGCGTTTGGCGCGGCCTGCGAGACAGGACAAGACGAGTTCATAAGGATCTTGCAAGAGTTCTCAAAGCTATTTGGAGCATTCAACGTTGCGGATTTCATACCGTGTCTAGGCTGGTTCGATCTGCACGGGATCAACAAGAGGCTCGTTAAGGCCCGTAACGATCTTGACGGGTTCATCGATGAAGTTATCGATGAGCATATGAAGAAGAGGGAGAATAATGTAAACGTTGACGAAGATACTGATATGGTGGATGATCTACTTGCGTTCTATAGCGAAGAAGAGGATGCAACTAATCGTAGTAAGAACTCCGTTAAACTCACACGTGATAATATCAAAGCCCTTGTCATGGTAAGCCAAAACGTTAACTTTTTTGTTTATATTTTATTTCCTTATTACCAAATTAACATTTTTCTTAAAAACGCTTGCTTGATTTTATATATATATCAATTTTGTTACGTGAAGGATGTTATGTTCGGAGGAACGGAGACGATGGCGTCTGGGATAGAGTGGGCTTTAACAGAGCTCTTACGTAACCCAGAGGAACTCAAACGGCTCCAACAAGAACTCGCCGAGGTCGTGGGACTTGACAGGCGCGTGGAGGACACGCACCTAGAGAAACTGATATTCCTCAAATGCACACTCAAAGAGACCATGAGGCTCCACCCACCGATCCCACTCATCCTCCACGAGGCCATTGAGGACACGACACTGCAAGGCTACTCTGTGCCCAAAGGGTCGCGCATGATGATCAACGCTTTTGCAATTTCCCGCGACCCGAAATTATGGGTTGAACCGGAAGCGTTTAAGCCTTCGAGGTTTATGGAATCCGGTATGCCCGATTTCAAAGGAAGTAATTTTGAGTTTATACCGTTCGGCTCGGGTCGGAGATCGTGCCCAGGAATGCAGCTTGGGCTTTACGCTATGGAGGTCGCTGTCGCTAACATCATCCATAGCTTTACGTGGCAGTTGCCGGATGGGATGAAACCGAGTGACCTCGACATGAGCGACGTCCTGGGTCTCACCGCTCCGAGAGCCACGCGCTTAATCGCCGTACCTAACACGCGCCTCATCACCCCTGTCTAACTAACTTTTGAATGGCCATAAGTTTTGTCTTTCCTTTTCAAATCCTGTTTTATCTTCGTTTCTTATTGTGTTTTCGTTTGTTCATCATTCCCCAGGGATTTTTCTTACTAGAATGTTACTGAAAGTGTTGAGTAAAATCACAGAAATAAATTTGAAAACCTCTACTGATCAACTTCCTAAGAGGGAAATTGACAAAACGAGTTTTTAACTAACTGCAAAAGTACGTTGAAAAGTTTAAACAGACAACAAGGGAGAAAAAAATCTTTTTATTATGTCAACAGAGTTTCTCCGATGTGGGGGTTTCAAAATGAGCGAAGTTTCTATATGTATAAAATTGAAGGTGTATTATTTTTACGCACCTAAGGAGAATAAAAAGAAGGGAGATGGCGTTTCGTGTTGCCTAATTTAGAAATCATCAGTGTTGTGTTGATTTGGTCCTAGTGTTGGGTTTAGAAGTTAGAGAGTGTTTCGAAAGACCGGGTAAGAGTTGTCGAGTTCGAGTCTTTCCAGGATTTGCTGAGTTTTCCATAGGTAAGACGAATGACCTTCCACCATATCCGTTACATCCACCTACAAATGTTAGGGTTTTTATTAGATAGGTAATGATGATAACTCTCTGATTATTTTCTTTCATGAATAGAGAAAATGATATAACTTACATCCTCAATCCCTGGGACACAGACTGGTTGGATTCCAGCTAATCCTTGAGATAACAGACTGCAAAAAGATAACAAGAGACCAAGTTTGGATTCGCAGGTGAAACAGGGGAATCGAAGAATAAATCAACATACCTTGCACGGAAAGCTACTCCAAGGGTCCAATCATTTGTGGCGTAAACATTAATAAATCTTCCAGTTACCATCTAGTAACCAACCGAGAAAAGAAACACCAAATAAGGACGAATTTGTTTCCTATACTGTGTCATCTTAACGTCTAGAGAAGAAGATTTATTACCTTTCTTACGTCTCGCCAGTTTTCGTTGTAGATTGAAATCGGTGCTCCAAGTAAAACAACTCTTTCCACAATTTCAGCTACCGTAAATGTAACAAGACAAGACTCAATTCGAAAAGTTGCATTCTTTCTAAAAAAAGTGAGAGATGAGAGCAAGAAATACCATTTTTCTCAGTCTCGGCCAGAGCTTGGAGGCACTTGAATACCACACGCGCACCAAGCGAAAAACCCACCAGTGTCACAGGTCTGAATTCCTCACAAATTTAAAAGAAACAAATAAACACGCTGACATTATAAACTTCCTATATAGAAATCAGATGAAATTTTTCAGATAATTGTTTATATGCAACTTTATACCTGTTTCCTTGTAACCCTTTTCGAAGTGCTTCAGCAAGAAGTCTTCCTGCTTTGTCTGACCTATAATAAGATAAATGAGATAGTAAGAGGGATAAACTTAGTTGAAGTAATGGTTGCATTTCCATTCACAAGATATTTTTTTGTTTACCTGTCAATAGCGATACTCCATTTACTATCTATGAAATCAGCAGCTACTAAGATTGTTGCAGGCCAAACCATTGCTGCTAAAAGTGAGTTTAGTACAGTGTGCATTGCACCTTGTCTCATCAACTCCATTGCAACTCCTGCAACAATTTTCATGTCCATGTTACTATATATATTCTCAGTGGTATGAATACCAAAAAAGATAGATTTAAATGGTTTCCATATATGTATTACTTGAAGTAAGCCAATCCTGAATTGCAGTGCTCACTGCAATAATATTCTTGGATTCCCATTGCACCGTGTACCTGAGGAGCATTTATAGAAAACATATCAATCTTATGACTCGTAAAATCAGTACATGACAAGAAGTCATTTTGATACCTTTCCAAGTTGCTAGTTAACCCTTCCCAGGGCTTTACGAAGTCCTCTTCCTTCAAAACAAAGCCAGCAACTAAGATCTCCACTGCTAATCGCTATAACATCAAAAGACGGTGTCAAAGTCGGTATAGTGCAGAACAAAGAGATTTCAAAACGAGGCACAGCCAATAGTATTACGATTCATTCCCAATGCATAACTATCTTTGAAGTGATCAAGCAGCAGTAGGTAATCAGAACTCACTCCTTGATTATGATTATCTCCAATAGCTTTAAATTCAAACTCATCAATGTCTCCAGTTCTCCTCGCCATCTTAGTCCCTACGAGCCCAGCTCCAGCAGCTGATGCACGTATTTAGAAACAAAACATAAGATAAATCTGCTCCTTCTTTCACAATGAACTTTACATGATCATCACTTTTGTCCACTATTTCCTTAAAAGAAGCCAAAACTCTGGTCTATTCTTTATATACCTCCAAAAGATGCTGCAACAGCAACAGAACCAGCAACAGTTCCCGCAGCACTAGCAGCTGCTGCAAACCCACTGGCTCCAATTACCGGAACTATTGTGCCTAGTGTTGGTGCCAGTGCACCGAACCCCGCAGCAATTGCTGGAGCAGCCAATCCTGTATCATGTAATAAGTGAACCGAAACAAGTTAACAATTTTCAAATCCAAACTCTTAAATGTCAAAAGCGTGGGAAGGGATATTAAACAGTTAGAAGACACCGTACCACCAGTGATGGCCATCAAAGTACCCCCTGTTAAAGCAGCTGCTCCAACGATGCCTCCACGCTTCCATTTATCCCATTCACTACTTGGAGACAGAGATTCTTCTTCTTTATTTTCACTTGACTTTTGCAATGCCATGGCAGAGCATGCAGCCATTGTCTCAACTCCTTCCTAGAAAATATGAAAAATACAGTTTCAGCCAATCCAAATGCACAAAAATAGGGAATAATCCATGATTGAAATTTAAAGCTTCTTAAAACTTCCCATATATGCCAATGTCGTCAGATCCTAAATATCCACTAAGGTATAGCTATTATGAAAGTTATGAGGTTACTATGAAAGAATGAAGCAAACAAACCATTTTAATCCACTGAATGTCTAACCAAGTTGCAAGTAACCGCAGAGCAACGTGGTGACGCGCATCATAGCCTTTCCTAGACCGTGTACATTTCTCGTTGTCCTCATGTTTATCTGCCAAGCAAGCAGAAAGTAGCTCGTAAAGAACACTTATCTTCCTCTGATGGCTAAGCAATGCTACTTCTTCAACAGGTTTCTCATCTTCAACACTCCCACGGTTGTGGCCTCCATCTCTAACTTCAGCCTCCTTGTGACTCTCTGTATCCTTAACCGCAGCATCAGATTGTGCCTCGGGAACAGAATACTTCTCACGGCATTCATTTTCGTATTCCATATGCTTCTCCATCTTAGCTTCGACAGATACAGAACCTTGCTTAATGTTTTGAACCATAGCTTCAGCAGCTTTAGCTAAGGCGGTCTCTTTCTCCACCATTTCACTAGAACTGTCATCATCACTCGCATCTTCTGAGAGTAACTTGATGAACTACAATAAACCAAAAAATAGCAGATGTAAGAAGTGATCATCAACACATAGGATTCGTACAGCGAACTTCTAAGATACGGAGGGAAATTGGTCGTACCGCACCGATGTGATGCTTAGCCGGAGAAGAAGCAGCTATTTCCTCGAGGCCATGCCAAGATGAGGAATCAATCTGAAGACATCTGAAAGCGAATGACAGAGACAGCTCAAGGTACATACACTACACAGAGACGCATATAAACACATCCTAGCTCCAGAACATGAAGATTCCAGATGATTTCGTCGTGATCATACAAATACCAAATAGCCGTAAAACGAATTCCAGATTCTAAGAAACGGTGACCGATTGGGAGGGATAGATCACCTGAAAACAGGTCGGAGCAAGCCAGAAACCTCGTGGACCCAGAGATCGTCGTCCTCGGAGGTACGATCACAGCCGCTGGTGCTGATTGGCTCTCCGGTGGCGCGATTCTCAGACTCTCCATTATCTCCGCCTTGATCGGTGGCCGGGATTCCGAATGGCTTTGTCTGGCTGATCTGTGCTTGGTTGAGCGCGATTGCAAACAATGCGGTTGCCGCGTATCTCTGCGACGGCGTCAAATTCGAGGTAGCTTCTTCCACCATTAAATCAGAAACTTGTCTCAATGAATCAATAAAAAACGAAATCGAAAGAACAACAGCAAAAAGTTTCCAAATCCGAAAACGATCGATTGATTTCGTCTCATTTTGCTATTGATTCAAAAAAAAAAAACGAAGCCGTTTTGAATCAAAGAAACCGGAGCCTACACTTGTCAGATACAAACGACGAAGAGAGATGTGAATATGTGATCATGAGAGTGTGAGTTTGTGACCCATTCAAATAAATAAAGAATAAAACGTTAAACTATCATTCATATATTTATATATAGAATAGATGATGATCCCTAAATGTTTTGATTACATCCATCGACGACAATATTCTTTTCCATTTTTATACTTCCCTAAGTAGTAAGTACAAACAATGTGAAAATACAGAGATTGGGTGTCTGTGCAAATCTTAACACAGGACAACGTACAAAACCTAAATATCGAAAACAATTGGTGCAGCCAAAACTGCCGCGAAGAAACATTTATCAATCTTCTTCATATGCACCACTCTCTTTTTCTCCTCCTGATGATGATACGCCATTTATTTATGTTCTTTAATAATCCTGCAAACAAACAAAAAAAGAGAAAAGAGGGCATAGTCCACCATTGATCAGACGATCTGTGACATTGGATGATCTATGGTAGTCTTTGCCCTGATTATGATTCTCTCTATCTATCCACGGCTAAAAGTGCATGGCGCTGTTAGATCGTGAATGCATTTGCAGATCGTTTGAGGAGCTCATGGAGTCACCTTTGCTACCATCAAGTGCTGGGCTAAACCCTTCAGCAGGACTGAAGCTATCGTTAATGGAATGGTGGATGAATTCTTCAGGACCACGGAATGTTGAAGTAGGAGAAGCAAGACGTTTTTGAGACTCCATGGCTTCAACTTCTGCTAAAAGATCTGAGACTGACTCGTCACATTCGTCAGGTCCAGCTACAATAGGTTGCCAATCGGTTGTATTAGATGAAAAGTTGAATTTGAAGGTCGGGCTAAAGAGATCTAGAAAGTCGATTTCTTGATTTTCCGCGAATGGCACCAAACCGGAGTTGGAATCCCACACATTTAAGGCACTGCATGGAGTAGCAGCGTTCCAGTTCTGTCCACATGACTGAACCGTAGCCGTGACTTGTTTCTCTTCCATACCGTTTTGATCGCAATCGTTCTTGACTTCATTGTTTCCATCTGCTTCTGTTTGACCTGGATTCCATCTTTCATGTTGTGGCAGAGAACCGTTTGAGTTTCCAGGGAATGTAGCCAGCGAAAGCGAACAGCTTATCGGGCTTTGTCCAAGAGTCCTTTCCTCTTTCGTTTGGTTCTCCCTTTCATTAGAGAGAGTAAAATCCATGGGGACGGTGTGGCTAAAATTGTTTCCGGTTTTGTTGCTCGCATCTGAGCTTCTTGTGATGACACTGTTACTGCTAGAAATAACACTCTGGTCCGTGCACACTGAGTTGGGGCTAAAGTCTAATACTCTACTCTCTAATTTAGCAACAGCCACATTTCTGTTCAGATCATTAGCTATAGTAGCTGCCACTTCCTGCTCCGGGATAGAAGGATTCTGAAGCGATTCTGTTTCTTCATGGAACTGCCCATTTAACACATCCGTCAAAAGTATGGAGCTGTTTTGCTCTTCATTCAACCTCCATATTCTCAGCTCAGGTGGGAAATGACCGCTCAAATTCCATAGTTGCAGTTTCTGTAATGAAAATGGTCCGTGAATCTTCCCTTCTGGATCTCCATAACACCATATCCTATCTTCATCCAAGCCATCATCCATAGGCTTATTGGACAGAGCGGCACATGTTTCAGATTTTACAACAGCGAGGTTTCCACTATCTGAACTGGAAGGTCCAACCTGAATATCGTGCACGTTCAACTGCTGTGACTCTCCCTCTTGATGATGTGACTCTCCTTCTTGATGCTGTTCAGATGTATTCAACCTATCGCAGCTTCTGCTTGCTTCGACTTGGAAGGACATAGTTTCAGTGACTCCTCCGGCTGAGGTATCTGTGACCGGAGACCTCTCTTGATCGAGGAAATGAGAATCAAGAAGGTTTAACATTTCCAAGTGATCCACTCGCTCCTTACCAAACAAACTCATAAGCTTCGGATCACAAGTTATCACTGAATTCCCAGGAGAGTTTTGTAGATTATTTCTTCTCACATGCTCTAGCACGAGAGTTTGCACATCATACTTCGATAAGACTGAGATATCACCGTTTTTCATATACCTCACAAAGTCCAAAAGCTCATCTGTAGCCCAAGCAGCTGGAGCATTAGTCAATGGTGGAAGTCTGTCACCTAAAGAAGTGATTGAATCCAAAGAAGAACCCAATTCACACACAGAAACAGCTTCCATTTTCCTTACTTTACCACAACTTGTTTTCATAACCCCAGGTGAATTTCCATCATCTTTTTCATGAAGCCGACTAGTAGCTCTTCTCTTAGAAGCAGACGAAGAATATTTCCATGGATTTTTTGCCTTGATAAGATCATCTAAGGATAACGATAGCTTTTCTTTAAGTGAAACCCAGTAAATCTTAAAAAGATACTCCCAGCTTCCTTGATCATCAAAGTCGACCTGAACCTAGAAAATGTACATGCAAATCAAGTAAATAATTTAACTAAAAAGGAGAACATGCTGATAGATTCTGGTACCTTTTCTTTGTTAGCATCAGCTGCATTCTCAACAAGCAAAATAGTCTTCATGCAGATTCCACAGAATCCTTTGTTTTCTCGTACAACAACATACTCTGAGCTTCTAACGCATCTCTTGCAAGCAGAATATGGACAAGTATAGCACATGTAGAAAGAATCCTTTTGACAAGTAGTACATATATGCCAACCTGAAAAAGCAATCATCCTCATTAAACTCGAGACTCAACTAAAATCTTAAAATCTTGGTAATGTATCAAAATGCATTAAGCAAAGAAAGTAGAAAGAATCGAACAAACTTACCACAATTCCATTTTGCTCTTGATCTGAAGAATGCTTCAGTACGTTTGACACAAGCCGGGTGATACGCTTTTGGACATCCCCTAAGATATTTAAGAAAGCCCTAATTTATGAGAACTAGAGAAATTTGCTATTTCTGGAAGTAGTAATCTAGTAGGTAAATTTAGCTGGAGTTTCTTCTCTGAGCTTAAAACTCACTCACCTACGATCGCAGAGGACTAGACTACCTCCATCGAAGCACACGAAGCAGACATCTTCGTCTTCTCTCCTTTTCCTCGACTGAGGCGGCGTCGCGGAACTCGGAGATGATGAAGAAGAAGGTTTAGCTAGTGTTCTCGGCGGCCGACCGCGTCTGGTGGAGCGTACGACGCTTTTCTTCAAGCAATCTGATTCTTCTTCTAGCTTAATCTTCACATCTACCGAATTACTATGGAATCCACCGAAACCCGGAGCCTCCATAGGCGTAGAATCCTCCAATTTCACATCGGCGACGCATTGATCGACTCTCATGAGGTCGATTTCCGGCATCGATTCGTCAACGCACTTTGGCTCCTCTGAAGCCAAAGACACTTGGTGATCCTCCCCGAGAAAAGCAAATCGAGACCGAGAATCTCTAAAATCGGAAGATCCGAGGTCGAAAAAGATCGGAAGTTGAAGCAAACTAGGAAATTAAAGGAGAAACCCTAACCCTAGGTTACGGAAATTGGGAATTGGAGAGCGGAGGAGGTGGTGGTGGAGATGGTGGCGTGTAGGGAGAGAAGACACAGTGCGCACATGGAAAATGGACTTACTCGTACAAAGGAAGAGAGAGAAAGCAAAGATGTGACAAGGCAGTGTTTGGCTGTCTGTCTCCTTTTTTTGACTTTCTAGAGAGAGAAAGAAAACGCTTTTTTATTTTCATTTTAAAATTTCGTTTTTCTTCTAAACGCCGCTCATATGGCTGGTTCCACGTGGGCAAAGTTGAGGGTAGTGGGACCCACGCGCGTCTTTTCCCAGAAATAAATAATTATTTTTTTGCATAAATTTAGTGCGGAGGCTTCGTGTCTTAAGCTAACACGGAAAGCTAAAAGAACTTTTTTATTAATGTATTTATTATTATATTATTTTGTTAAATAAAAAAGGTGGACCAAAGCGAAAATGAAATAGAACTACTTTTTTGTGTTTCATGTCGTGGTCGTAGTTTCCTCTCCGCTGGTCTTCTCCCTCTACCTAACCATTCATTCACCTTATCTTTCATTTCGAGATCTTTTCCCCGAAAGAAATGTTGTGTTGATATAATTAGTTGACAAAACTTTTTTAAATAAAATAAAACGAGTGGAAAAACCGATTCAACACTAAGGCTTTATTAAAGTTACAATGATTTTATATCAGGATAATATTCTATACCCAAAGATTAACTGATATTTTAAAGGCTTTGCTTCCTTTCTTTTATTCTTTATCAAAGTGTTTTTGTTTCTTGTTCATAGTATAATGGAACTGTATCAAATCAAAATAAATGTTGGTTAATAACAAAATGAATCTTTCTCCAATGGAAATAAAACGGTTACTTACAAAACACGAATGTTAAACAAAGATTTAAACTCTATGGTAAGCTTTTATTTAGCTCTTTTGCATAAGAGAAATCCATGATAAAAGTATTACGTACAATCGACTAATCCTAAAGATAGAACATGTTACTTTAAAATCTTTACATTGCCTCTCTATATATGTACTACCATTTAGTGAATTGAAATTTAGTTAGTAGATAAAATATAAATCAAAGGTACATTACAATTAATACTTTAACTAAGACCTATGTCAAATGGATGTGTTAATTGCTTTTTGGCTTTCGTTTTTGGTTTGATCATTTTCTCACTTAAATCCAACTAAAAGTGAAAACACATCTAAAATCTTTATAAAATTTAATCTTTTCACATCTTCCAAATAAACTATAGACATAAGATCAAATCACTTTCCAAAAAAAAAATTATGATAAAACACAAAGAGCTACTTATTCAGTTAGACCCCGATACATTCTCATCCAATCTTGATTTAACTTTCCTCTTCACATATTGTAACACAGTCATGATTTAAATGAGTCATAGTCTAAATAACCTTACATACCTCAAACAAATATGAGTTTATAAGTTAATGAGATAATAAAGATACACAAAAATTACAGCCACTTCAAATTGTCTCTTAATCACATCCAATATATACTAGATACGGTCTTTAATCTCTGGTCCTGATTTTTTATTCAAATTTGAATTAGTATTTAACCAGTCACACGGTAAATATGTTTTAAGGTCTTTTTGTAATTACTTCTGCAAGGCAGAAGCATAAATGATGCAACTCTAAATTGAACTCCTTGTTGATTCATGACATTCCGACAACCACAAATCGATGTGTTGAACAATCTGTTGCCTCACCTTGTTTACAACATCTGGTGAGTTACAATTATCTGACATACCTAAAGACGAAAAAAGGATTTGCTGATTTTTTTCAAAACCATTTTTGGATTTTATTAAGACGAAACAAAAGTGTTTTATTATACCTTCAAAGACCATTGGAGATTGAGGGCATCCTCTTAGATCAATACCATGGCCACAATTTTTGCAGTTCATCATGTAAGAAGGCACTGCTACATTTCACTCATCAGAAAATACAAAAATCTAAGAAAAGTATAAGATATAAAAGACTTTTACTTTCATGAGATGAGGTCTGTTTAGAAGCATGACGCCATGGATCTTCTGACCCATTTGTGAAAATGATTTTAGTTGCTGCAATATTTTCCATAATATTATCCAAAATGTGAATATACTATAAAATGAACTTCGAGAAGGTTTTTCATGTCACACACCCGTGATTTTATCGCCTCCATAGTAGAGGTTTGTTGCATCAACTTGAGGGTAAACACCTTTCCCAAAAAGGCTCTTACATAAATCTAAATGGTACCTTAACAAAGTAAGCAAGACAATAAATTTTCAAAAAATATGTCTGTAAAGTGTGTATAATATAGTGATTTAAGATTGTATAACTCTGTATTGATTCGATGAGATCGGACGGTATCATTTGAAGGTGCCACCTGGAAATATGCTAATTCGTTGCAAACTTGGAACCACCATAACCTATATGCACTGTCTTTAGTAATTACAGTGTTTCTTAGATGTCTCCGGTTATATGTTCTAACACTTAAACCCGAAACACCTATGCAATACTCTCTAACATATTTAGCATATGTTTCCTGCATTACAAAACCCATATAATAAGCTTATAGCAACAAATACAAAAAAAAAAAAAAAAAAATTAATGAATGCGAGCTTACCACTAAATCACTATTGTTCTTCTTTGCTTTCACAAGAGGGTCACATAGCTTATCTGGATTTCCATATTGGAACTGCAATATTTTCGAAAAATACGTAAGTTACCATTGATAAGACAAGATTAGAAAGTTCAAAAAAATGAAAATGGATAGATCCTTACCGCCATAACCGCTGCATCTGCGGTTAAGTATAAGAAATCAGCATCAACATCAAGCTGTAGATCATTTCAGAAGCTTATTAGATTAAACCGGGAATTCAACTTCTATTGTTCATCAGCTCCAAAGAAAACTAGAGAGAGACCTCAGTTGCGTTAAATAGCGCTTTCACTGCTTTTCTGTTTACTTGAAGCTGTAATTCCAAGAGTTTATTGGTCTCTTGTAACACAGCTTTGCATTTTTGACCAGCTGACTCACCAACCTGATGATCAAACTCAGAGAATTCATAGACAGCACGAACAACTGCTGAACTAGCAAGGCTTCCACACGTCAAATGAGGGAACTTAAGTCGGAACCACGCACTCAAAGCTCCAGAATAAGACACTCCAAAGAAAAACCATTGATTTTCAATACTTTTATTCAACTTAACATTTAAAGATTCCTGCATCCACATATCCCAAACAGATTATAAACGAAAAATCTTCTTAAAATGTATTTACAGTATTCTCCATGCAAGCAAGACTTGCCTGATAATATTTTCGGAAAACAGCCAAATCGGAAAGGGCTTGTTTGGATGAAAGGAATTTCATATTCTCTATAGTCAATGAGTTAAAGGGAGAGCTTTTCCCATAATACCTATGTTCTAATGAGACAACACCAGCTTCAAACTTCTTTGCTAGAACCTGGATTTGTTTATCAAACATTAATAACTTTTGTTAGATTTTTTTATTTTATAAGAAAACGGATTAAGAAAATTTTACACTTATATAATCCTTAGCTATGCCACTGCAAGGGCCTTCACCGCAAATTATCATAAAGATAGGTCCATTTGGAACTCGAAAGTTGTCTAGATATTCATAGTATCGTTGTCTGAATTTGCGGTGATCCTGCAAAAATTCAATTTCGAATAAACCACAAATAGATTATACACATGAATTTGGACAAAACCAAAGCCATAGATCTGATATTATTATGAACAGCGAAATGTTGTGTCCATTGACTCAGATTTTTCTTGAATCGATGTAACGAAAGTGATAACAAATTCAAAAGGGAAAAAATGATTAAGAGAAGTTACATAAGGAGAGTAGTGATCTAGGGTTTGATTAAACCAAAGCTCATTGGTAGTCAAGTAATAGTCGCTTGCTGAAACACCATGAGAGACACTACTAGGCTGAAATAAAGCATGAACCAAGGTCGAGTAAGACAATATCGTAGTGACGGTGGCGATAAGAATAAGATCAAGCTCTGACGACATTATTCGACGAGGTGAACCGATCTTCGGCTATCTTCTAGTTTTTGTTTTCTTTATCTTTTGACTTTATTCAAAGATGTGTCAAAACGTTAACAAGAAAGAGAGGAGAATACAACTTTCTAACAAAAGAAAAAAAAGGAGGAACTTAACGGCTAAAAATGATTAAAATCTATTTATGGAAAGTGAGATCCGTTATCCAAGTGAAAGTATGTGTTTGATGTTTGTAAATGAGAGGTTACCGCTTTTAAACTAAACGATGTGATATATGAATTAGTAGTGGATGGAAATCGTTTGCGTGGCTCAAAATAAAGAACTAGAAATTATACTTTGATGTAGAATTAGTTAGTTCCACTTGAATCAAAGAGTATCTCATCAAAAAATAATATTGATATTTTAAATATAATTTACTTAAATAAATTTTCAATTAGCACAAAAAATTTAGGCACACATGATTTCCATTGTCTATTTTTTTTTTTACAAATGAGATATCCATTGAAGCATCAATGGAGATATTTTAAAAGCAAAATAGATTTGTGGTAAAATTTTTGATTCATCCACTTTCTTTGCTTAATAAATTTTGATACATTACCAAGATTTAAGAAATTAGTTAGAATCTTGAGTTTCTCAATATTGGAAGTTTCTTACAATAGTCTCTCATCCATCCATGAAAATAAAAATAGTAAACAATAATATTTAATCAATAGAGTCTCTAAAAAAAAAATTGAGAGATATACTTTGGAATGGGTCTCTTATAAAATATAAGAGAATCCTTAATTAAATATTAATCTTCATCATTTTATCACTTTTTTTTATAATAGATGAGATTTTTGAGAGACTTATTTAGTTACTCAACTAATATAATATTAGCGACTCTTCCGTGCGGTTGCACGGAAAAGAGATATAAGAAAGTAAAATTTAATACACTAAAATACTATATATTCCGCATACTCTTATCGAGATCCTCTCATAGTAAACGGATGAATAAACAGTAAAAAGAAGATATTATCTAGCAAAAGACGACAAACACCGATATGCGAAGTAATTTATCAGGCAATCCGAATTTACACAAAGTGAATTTGAAACCATACCTAAAAAAGGTAAAAGCAAGACCTTGAACTTAAGAGTACACTTGATATACCTCATTACTGAATGCACCTTCTCACCATTCTAACTCAAATACAGAACAATGATAATGGAAACACCTTTGTAAATCGAGTGAGCATGAGCAGGCATGTGAACGCCGAGAAGACAAGTGTTGTTCTCGTTTATTTCTCCTGTTGTCCCACCCTCTCCTACTAAATAGGAAAATTCATATATCTGAAATCAACTTCTATGCATATTTACTTAAAAAAATGATTGTTATATTAAACAAATTAAGAAAAACATGCTCATATATATATATATATATATATATATTAATTGGGAATTTAGAATATTCAAATAGTGACACTATAATATGTTTAATTATATATATGTTCAAAGAAGTAGGAGAAGGCAATATTTTTCTAGAACGGATGTGTTTATGTGCATTATCAAGCCATTGCTCCAGATTCTAGAGCTCCTTAGGGCTTATTGATTGCAAGTAGTCTCCAAGATAATACCCCAAACAAAATAGCATACATGGAAGTTTCACTTTAACGCTAACAATTTCAAGTCATGATTGTGCCTCTGTATATATGATGAGTGTAGATAGCCTTAAGGCTATTAAGCTTATTATATTCCATCGACCATTTTGTTTGCATACACAAGTTTAATTAATAGAAATATGATTCATCAATATTAGAAAGGTTATAAATAGATAGATATTGCATATATAATTAAAAGGAGTGGTATTGATATAAAGGGATTTTGTTGAACTCAGATGCAATTACCAGTCTCTAGGCGTGAGTGTACCTCTCATAACATTCAAGTACCATTGAAGGAACAAAGCTTCTTCTTCCTCTCATAACATTCAAGTACCATTGAAGGAACAAAGCTTCTTCTTCTTCAGTAGCAGCTTTTCTTGCAGCACTGACTTTCTTGTAATGAGTTTCAAAGAAAGCTTTCTTAAAAGCGACAGATCCTGGCTTTGAGCATCTATACATATAATGGTTATGTGCTGTGAAAGCTGACCAATTTTTCCACTCATGTTTCTCCAACATGAATCTCACATATTATCCTAAATCGCTAACAGTCTCTTCTATAGCACAAAAAAGAAAATAAAGAGTTTTAGCAAATTTCTAACGAAACAGAGCAAAAGATTGAAATCAATTTAGTAACTAACCACTGCAGGAATAGAGAAAAGGGTGATTGATTTACATAAAATGTAATTGATTGTCAAAGCCTCAGTTTGAGAACTTCAGTTCCAAAAGAATTTACTCTGTCTTTATTTGCATTGAGTTCTGGCAAAAAATATGGAAAAGAACAATGAATGCATACTTCAATCTTATAGTCTCAAATTAATCTAACAATCATCTCAAAATTGAAATGGAAAGATTTTACTGTTCGCTTTAGCAAACTGCAAATTATTTTCCAGCACATCCCGTAAGTTGACCTTGAGTTTTTTAATCTCAACACCAACTCGAGGAATTTGGCTTTCATTAGTGTCGGATTTTCCTGCAAAAATGAATCAAATACTGCAAGCGAACCGATGAAAATATGCGACGCCTCAGCAGAAAAATATGATATTCTTCTTCTACTTCTTCTTCTCTCTCCAAAAACCCTAAAGAATAAAACGATGCTCCAAAACAATCATATCCAACGATGCTTCCAAAACAATCATCTTCTTCTTATAAAGACTAACTATTAAAACTATACTCCAAAAACAATCATCTAACGGCATATCCCTAAGACTAACTATTAAAACTATACTCCAAACACAATCATCTAATGACATATCATTGTAAATAAGTCAATTCATTAATGACGTTTTAGGGAGTCTAAGTCTCTAGAAGAGTGTGGTGACGCCACATATCGAAACATGTATTCTTTTCATATTTTAAAAAGAGAATTAAACCAACAATAAAAATGACGTTTGTTATGAAATTCTCATTGAGTACTTCAAATGAGATTTTTTTGTCTTTGCTATAACTTTTTTCATTGTTATAAGACAATGAATAGATAGCATCCGCTTGACAGACAAAATTGAAGGTAATAGAAAGGAAAAACATAACTTGTTTTTTAAGTCCATTTGGTAAGAAGAAGTTGACAATTGCGTTCAGTTGAAATCTGTCAACTCGAAAATAGAAATATGAAGCCCACCAAGAATCATCAAAAGAAGAAAGACTTATGATGACACCCGTCGATATTTTTTTATAGGAAAAATTAAGGTTTTACAATGACGCCTTTTGGCCTTAGCAGAACCTAGACGAGAGATGTCCCTCACACGAATAACACTTCCGAGACATTACCATCCGCCGCGATGAGACCAACCACTTGACGAATGAAATTAGAACAGAGTTGTGACAAGCAAAGACCGATCCTCGGGAGATACTTCGAAGTATAGTCCGCACTCGAGAAAGTAGTATTCATAAGCACAAAAGTATATTTCTCTGGTCCACTCATGATTATCTACTGGATGCAGGATAAAAATTTCAACCTCATCTAAAAGATTCACAAAAAGCGAAGATCGGTGATGGACTGAGTGGTACATGCATTCTTTGTCCAAGATTAGAAGAGCAACAAAGTGCTTTGACTCAAAATGGATGGTTCCACCGAAGTAAATGCCAAATCAAGAGGAGTAAATGAAGACGTTAAACATGATTTCAAACTAAAAAAAAAAAACAAGATAAACGTAGAAGAGAGGGGATCAGATTCTCTATACACACTTGGCTCATTTTTTTACTGAATTTTACTAGTTCTTTTATTTGGATTCCAAGAAAAATGCCTTTATATTTACGTTATTCTCTAAAAAAAAAAAAAATTTGGGAAGATTTTGATTCCATTTTTTTTCTCCACAATCAGCGTCGTAGTACTTTGCAATCGAGTCTGGTTCTGAATTTGTCAAACTTTTAATTTTATATTATTATCATATTATCTATCAGACTGATTTAGCTCTTCCGAATATCAACTTTTGTTCACATTATTTAATAATATTTTTAAGATGATCCTTAAAAATTGGAGTTGAAAACGCATGCTTCTTCTGCTTGTGTTAAGAACCGGCTCTGTTTCGATACATTGCATTTATTATGACTCAGATGAATTCAGATAATTAGTATAATTTACATTACACATTTGAGAGAGCCTAGCTAGAACCTAACCCTATATAGGCAATGATGATGCTAATGGGTTAGTAATCTCTTTGATACTCCTTCAATACCTTCACATTGGTTACACCGTTTCACGAAAATTTCAGACAAAACATAAAGAATGATTCTTCTTCAACCTTACTTTTGTTAGTGAAACACGATCTGAGAGATAAGGAAATGAAAGCAGAGTTATATCCAAAAATGAATTTGAATTTTCAGTTGAAAATCTGTATACAATACTCTCCTTTATATATAGAGTTCTGGTTTACATCTGGTTTAGACTAAATCATAATATCAATTACAACTGAACCAATCCACCACATTTCAATACATTAGATTAGGAAACAATGTTTGCAAACTGCAGTCTTTAGTCCGATCCCGACCGAGATCATGCGAGTTATAACACAAATCAGTAAGCTGCTAAGCTAGTGTGTGGTCAAAAAGTATAAAATAAAATAAGGTGTGAATAAATAAATAAAACGAGGGAACTTAAAATTAAAAATAAAAAACGATATAGGAGAGTGACGTGAAAGAATGAGGACATGGAGAAGGCTACGCGCGATGAAGCGGTCCACATTCTCTCCTCACCTTTATAATCACCTAACCGGATCGTCTTTCTCCTTAAATTCGTCGTCTTCCTCCCCTCTTCATTTTTTTTCTCTTTTTTTTTTTTTTGATAATTAACACCATCTTCTTTAGTACTATACCGTTGATCTTCCTAGGTTTCTTTGTGTTCATCACTCTCTTGATCGAATCTAAAGTATCATATTTATTTATCATATTTATAAGGTATTTAACCCTAATACATGAACAATGGCTTTTAAAACAATAATTCCTTTTGGTCGTTCAAAGTTGTATTCCGCAGCAAGAAAAGAAAATAACTTTTCACAAGTCATAACATAATTTTTATGAATCTACATGTTTGGATCGTCAAATTGAATTATTTGCGTGGAAAAACTTGTTTTTCTTTGTTTAATACTACTAGGGTTATGTATCGTTTAGTACAACAATGATACTATTAGGCTAATTTTAATCATATATATTACGAATATATGGGGTATATCCGTCTATTGTGTATATTCTTATATCTTTAGTAAAATGTAAATCTTCATAATCTTGGAAGTTAGGTTAAACCTATGTATATATAACTATAGAATTGATATCAAAGAACACACTAATAAGAATCACTCTCTTATTAACTCAAAGGAAAAATTCTCAAAAACCTTACAAATTCTCAATCTCTCAATCACAAACTTTTTCACTTAAGTTATGCCACAACTCAGCATCTCCTTAAATAAGAATCAAAACCAAAACAAAATAGAACTTAACATAATTAGATGACTCCTAAATATGTCCTTTTTCCTTTTACTCATAACTCAAGAAAAGGAAACTCTAAAACTTGCATCCTAAGTCTTCAAGCTTACTCCAACATTCTCCTCCTTAAACTTGAAGTCTCCATCTCCAACATCTCGTACTCCAATAAGATCTCTCATCTCCTCAAACTTAATTCTTCCAAAGAGCTTTTGTCAAAATATCTGCCTTTTCACAAGTCATAACATAATTTTTATGAATCTACATGTTTGGATCGTCAAATTGAATTATTTGCGTGGAAAAACTTGTTTTTCTTTGTTTAATGCTACTAGGGTTATGTATCGTTTAGTACAACAATGATACTAATAGGCTAATTTTAATCATATATATTACGAATATATGGGGTATATCCGTCTATTGTGTATATTCTTATATTTTTAGTAAAATGTAAATCTTCATAATCTTGGAAGTTAGGTTAAACCTATGTATATATAACTATAGAATTGATATCAAAGAACACACTAATAAGAATCACTCTCTTATTAACTCAAAGGAAAAATCCTCAAAAACCTTACAAATTCTCAATCTCTCAATCACAAACTTTTTCACTTAAGTTATGCCACAACTCAGCATCTCCTTAAATAAGAATCAAAACCAAAACAAAATAGAACTTAACATAATTAGATGACTCCTAAATATGTCCTTTTTCCTTTTACTCATAACTCAAGAAAAGGAAACTCTAAAACTTGCATCCTAAGTCTTCAAGCTTACTCCAACATTCTCCTCCTTAAACTTGAAGTCTCCATCTCCAACATCTCGTACTCCAATAAGATCTCTCATCTCCTCAAACTTAATTCTTCCAAAGAGCTTTTGTCAAAATATCTGCCTTTTGCTTATTACCCGAAACATACTCCACTTCTACTTGTTCATTTTCAACACACTCCCTTATGAAGTGATATCTAGTATGAATATGCTTACTCCGACCATGAAACACCGGATTCTTAGTAAGTGCGATAGCTGATTTATTATCAACACGAATTGTCACCTTTTCACAAGTTTTTCCAATGATTTCACCAAGTAGTTCTTGAAGCCAAATCGCTTGTTTAGCTGCCTTAGTAGCTGCCATAAACTCTGCTTCACACGATGATAATGCCACAGTTTCTTGTTTCTGCGAGCACCAAGTGATTGGACAATTATCAAGATAAAAAAACATGACTCGTCATACTCTTACCATCATCTACATCCACATTGTGAGAATTATCACTGTATCCCACTATCTTCACCTTGTTTTCCCGACAAAATAAGAGACCAAACGAAGTCGATCCACACAAATACCTCAAAACTTGTTTTAATGCTGCTCCATGAGATTCTTTAGGCTCGTGCATATATCTTGATAAAACACCAACACTATAAGACAAATCTGGTCGTGTGTGTAATAAATACCTCAAGCATCCAATACTTCTTCTATATGATTTCTCATCGATGCTCTTCTTCTTTTGAGCTTTTGACAATTTTAAATTCATATCCATCGGAACTTGAGTTGAATTGCAGCCATCCATACCAGTTTCACCTAGTATCTTCTGAGCATACCTCTCTTGTTTTAAGACAATCCCACCTTCAATCTGTTGTACTTCTATTCCGAGATAGTAAGTCGATTTCCCGAGACCGCTCATCTCAAACTTGGTTGCCATTTCCCTTTTAAAATCTAATATCAATTTCAAGCATGAACTTGTAACAAGTAAATCATCGACATAAACAGCTACGATGATAAGATCTTCTCCAACTCTCTTTTGATAAAGTGATGATTCCTTCATACACTTTAAAAACTTCAATTCCTTAAGAATCTTCTTTAGCTTATCGTTTCATGCCCTCGGTGCTTGTTTTAAACCGTAGAGAGCTTTCTTCAGCTTGTAAACTTTATCTTCACATCCTGAAATTACAAAACCTTCTGGTTGGCTAACATAAACATCCTCCTTCAAATCACCATGGAGAAACGCGGTTTTTACATCGAGATGATGAATTTCCCAACCACTAGAAGCCGCCAAAGCAATAATCAGACGAATTGTCTCAATGCGTGCCACCGGAGCAAAGACTTCATCATAATCAATTCCATTCCGCTGAACATATCCCTTTGCCACCAGTCTTGCTTTGTATTTGTTGATACTCCCATCTGCATTACTTTTAATTTTGAATACCCACTTTAACCCAATTGGCTTGACTCCTATAGGAAGATCCACTAGATCCCATGTCATGTTTCTCTCTATAGATGATATTTCATCATCACAAGCCTTTATCCAAACTTGCAACACTTTTGCTTCTTCAAAATCCCGAGGCTCATCATTCATTGACAAAAGAAGTCGTTCACACTCTGCCCAATAGAGAACATAGTCATTATAGCATGGTGGTCTTACACTCACTCTTGTTGATCTTCTTAGCTGTTGAAGATCGTTATCACCATCTTCATCGCCATCTTCTTCATCACTAACTTCCTCTTCTTCCATCGTCTCATCGATCGCGTCTTCCCCCATTACTAGAGGAACAGAGTTGATCTGCTCTGTTTCTGAAGAATTCTCGATTCTTCTAGCACTGTTATCGATAGATTCTCCCAAATCCACATTAAATTCACCAAAATCATTCCTCGATTTCCTCTCAACATTGTTCCAGCTCCATCTCTTCTCTTCATCAAAAACAACATTTCTACTTACCACAATTTTCTTAGTGGTTGGATCTAACAATCAATAAGCTTTAGACCCAGGTTCAGTTCCTAAATGAACCAGACTTCTCGATCTATCATCAAACTTTCTCCTTTCAACAGCTTCTGTTCTCACATAACCAATGCAACCAAACACTTTAAGGTGAACAATGTTTGGTTTCTTGCCTTTAAACATCTCATAAGGCGTTTTCCCCATCAAAGACCTTGTTGCTACCCTATTGATCAAATAAGTAGCATCTCTTACAGCTTCTCCCCATAGATGATTGGGCACATCCATGTGCTTCAAAATACTTCTTTTCATCTCCAAGACTGTTCTATTACGTCTCTCCACTACTCCATTATGTTGTGGTGAATATGGAACAGTTAAGTGCCTCTTGATTCCATGTTTATCACAGAAGACTTGAAATTCATGGGACGTAAACTCTCCACCTCTATATGTCTGAAACATCTTGATCACATCTTTTGATTCTTGCTCAGCTATCAACTTAAAGGTCTTGAATTTCTCGAATGCCTCACTCTTTTCTTTCATCAAAATAGTCTACATGTAGCGTGAGTAGTCATCAATAAGAACAAATACGTACTTCTTTTGAGCTGGTGTTGTAGGTGTAATAGATCCACATAGATCTCCATGAATAAGCTCAAGAGGTTGTGTTGCTCTGAATGTAGTTTCCTGAGGAAAAGGTTTCCTCGTTTGCTTTCCTCGTAAGCATGATTCGCATATTTCCTTCTCAATATCGAATTTTGGTATGCCCTTCACCAATTCTTTGTTGATCATCAACCTCATTGTCTCCAAGTTTACATGACCTAATCGTGCATGCCACTTTGATGATTCACTCGACATTGTTAGCTGTAAGCATTGGATATTCTCAACCTCCAACGTAACTTTGTATAGTCGATTCTTGGATCTTATTGTTGTCACTAGCATTTGACCAAAACGATCATAGAGCACCAGCAAATTCTCCTTCATTCTTACCTCACACCCTGCTTCAATAGCTTGACCAAGGCTAATTATGTTGCTTTTCAAATCCGGCATGTAATACACATTTTGTAAAATTTTCTTCTCAGCATTCTTGAAAAAAAAGCGAATAGATCATTTTCCTTCGATGTCAATTCGAGAATCATCTCCAAACTTCACTTTTCCTGTTACGCTTTCATCAATTGCAGTAAAAAACTCTCGATTTCCACACATATGGTTACTTGCTCCATTGTCGAGATACCAAACATTCTTTGTGTCCAGTTTTGTTTCAAACAAGCTTGGTTTCACATTTCTCTCGTTGAGATACACCACCTCGTGCATCATTATAACATCAGCTTCTTGTGTGTTGTCATCTTTGTTTTCAACTGTCTATTGGAGTTTCAACAAGCGATCGGGACAATTCGACGCATAATGTCCCTGTTTATCACACCTAAAACACGTGATCATCGTCTCTTGAAGTTTTAACAGCCTATCGGGACAATTCGATGCGTAGTGCCCCTGTTTATCGCATCGGAAACATGTTATCGGCCCATCTCTTTCTATCTCGCTCTTGTCTGTAAGGAGAATTACCATACCATCCTCGACCTCTTCCTCTGTTTCCACCAAATCGACCACCTCTGCCTCTTCCTCTGTTTCCGCCATAACCATCGTCATTATTGGCATACATTAGCTTGTCCTGTTCCTCTTGATCTTCTTCCTCCTCCCCAATTATTTCTTTATACGCCTTTAATCTCCCAACAATGTCTTCAAAACTCGTCGTCTTCAAATCAAGTACTTGTTCTAGAGATGCGATGATATGAATATATCTTTTCCAGGGTAAACTTTTCAAAAACTTCTTTACGAGTTTAGTTTCTTCAATTGTTTCACCAAGTGAAGCGGATTTAGAAGAAATTTCTGATAGTTTTCCCACAAACGCATCAATCGTGTCGGTTTCTTTCATCTTGAGTCTATCAAACTCTGCCATTAGAGTCTGAAGCCTCGCTTCTTTCACTCTTTCAGCCCCAACGTGTCTCGCTTTTATTGCATCCCAAACAGCTTTTGCCGTGTTGAGTTCTCCGACCTGCAAAATTAGTGCCTCCGGTATAGACTGGAACAATAGTGCGATTGCCATATAGTTTTTGTCTTCAGTTTTGTCTCCAGAATCGATAGTCTCCCACCCTTGTTCACCTTGAGAGCAAGTTTCATCCTCATAGCCCAGACAGTGTAATTTGAGGTAGTTAACATCGGACACTTAATGGATGATGGTCCGATGGCTTTGGACTTTGGTTCAAAAACATCGCTCTTTGAATCTCCCATTGAATCAACCTGGCTCTGCTACCAATTATAGAATTGATATCAAAGAACACACACTAATAAGAATCACTCTCTTATTAACTCAAAGGAAAAATCCTCAAAAACCTTACAAACTCTCAATCTCTCAATCACAAACTTTTTCTCCTAAGTTATGCCACAACTCAACATCTCCTTAAATAAGAATCAAAACCAGAACAAAATAGAACTTAACATAATTAGATGACTCCTAAATATGTCATTTTTCCTTTTACTCATAACTCAAGAAAAGGAAACTCTAAAACTTGCATCCTAAGTCTTCAAGTTTTTCTTTGTTTAATGCTACTAGGGTTATGTATCGTTTAGTACAACAATGATACTAATAGGCTAATTTTAATCATATATATTACGGATATATGGGTATATCCGTCTATTGTGTCTATTGTGTATATTGTCTATATTCTCATATCTTTAGTAGAATGTAAATCTTCCTAATCTTATTGGAAGCTAGGTTAAACCTATGTGTATATAACTCGATCTCTTTAATCATTGTGAATACAAGAAAACCTTTATACATCGTTGGATTTCTTGACATGGTATTAGAACCACTTTGTTCATTGTCAATACAAGAAAACCTTCATACATCTTTGGATTTTTTTACAATATATACAACAACAAACTAAAAAAAAAAATTGAAGAGTGGTATCTCTTTATCGCTACCTTTGAATTTGTATGGTTTCATGTATATTTCTTAAGCAATGTGATATTTTTAAAATATTAACTCTTCGGTTCAGCGTGTTGCGTCTTTTAAATTGCATTTTGTTTTTTATTTATTTTTTGTTTGTTTTTTTGTTAAATCTTGGAAGTTTCGAACCTTTGACTCATAATCTCCCCCGGTACCCAAAGTCAGCCATTGATAATACCACATTTAAGATGTAAATCACTCCTCCTAAGTGGACTTGAACTAGTGACTTTTTTATCAAAGGAAACCACTAAATCAAGACCCACTTAATCATTTTGTTATAATTCAAACCTTTCAACTCTGCTTATTTGTTATTGTTTTTGCATAATCAAATATATAATAAAAAAACCTACAAAATGTTTCGAAGAGTTGTATTTTTTTGTCGCCACTTTTCAATTAGTATTGTTTCATGTATATGCATCTTTTGAATCATAACTCTTCGGTTCATCGAGAGTGGTATATTTTGAATTGCATCTTGTTATAATTCAAACATTTATAACTCTATTATTTGTCATTGTTTTTGCATAATCAAGTATATAATAAAAAAAATTAAAAGATGCTTTCGAAGAATTGTCTCTTTGTTGTCACCTTTCAATTCATTTTTGTTTAATGTATAGCTCTCTAGCTACCTGATATATTTTGAATCACAACTTTACGGTTCAGCATAAATCATTTTCCTTTATTAGTATTAGGTTTGGAATGAACTAATTACCAATAACGATTATGGTAGAAATAATCAAAAAATTCTTTATATTTTTTTTTGTTAAAGTAAAATTCTTTATATTTAGAATAGACACATATATTATGATTTTATTTTTATTTCTAGGATTAGAATTTAGATCCGTCAAAAAGTTAATGTTAAAATAAAAATTGGTTTATTTTCAAACAAAGACAATTAAATAAAATCGAAAATATGGCCCTCTTCATCCACGTTAAAGGTTCGACAACATTTTATTACCAATTTCATGGCCTCTTGAAATGGAAATGAAAATATAACATGAGTAAATACAGAATTGTTTCGAAAACTTATACATATTTATCGTTTTCAAAGAGTTATGTCTTTTACCTTAACATTTAGTTTTACGAATTTTCAAATGTAATTATTTATTATAAATGTATCATGTATTTTACTAATTTATATTTCAAGTAAAATGATCTACTATTACTTTTTTGTTTGTTAAAGAACTATTACTATATTTTCAACGTTCTACTTTTATACCAATCATCATATCTGTTTTCAAATGAGCTGTTTTTTTTTAGTTTATGTTGCATTTAGGTGTTTTTAAATTTTTATTAATAGATCCCTGAATTAATCCGAGAAAGTACTCAGCTATGATCTCATCTCATTGCAATAAAAATAAGATTACAAACGCTGTCTTTCACCACAACGCTGTAATCTACTTTTTAAATAATGTATTTTTCTAGAAAATATTTCTAAATTCGCCCAATAATATCTCTTCCCCTAACTTTGGAGTTTCTCTCCGCCAATATAAATAACGATCATCACCACTTATTTTTCCATCATCCTCAAGTCTCAGAGCCTTTTAGTCAACAATTTTCTTATTCCCACTTAAATCACTCACAAAATAACCAACCAAAATGGCAATTAATCAATCGATTCTCTTAACCATATTCCCTCTCATTCTCCTCGTGAGCCTCACCGACGCCAAAATCCCCGGAGTTTACTCGGGTAGTCCTTGGAAAACCGCTCACGCCACTTTCTACGGCGGCAATGACGCATCCGATACCATGGGTCAGTCTTATTATCTTCAAACATACAACCATACTTCATTTTAGAAAGTAAATTAATTTTTATTTTGGTTTGTTTTAGGCGGTGCGTGCGGGTATGAGAACTTAAACAGCCAAGGATACGGTACGAACACGGCCGCGTTGAGCACAGCGCTCTTCAACAGCGGTTCAAGCTGCGGTGCATGCTTTGAAATAAAATGTATCAACGATCCAAAATGGTGTCACTCAGGTAGTCCTTCCGTCTTCATAACCGCAACCAGCTTTTGTCCACCAAACTTAGCTCAATCTAGCGACAATGGCGGCTGGTGCAACCCGCCACGCGCTCTCTTCGACCTAGCCATGCCCGTTTTCCTCAAAATCGCCGAGTATCGCGCCGGCATTGTCCCCGTCTCTTACCGCAGGTACTATATTAATATACTTTCACATTTACACTTATGAATCTCAATCTAAGACTCAAATTGCTAATCTTGAGATATGTGGGATTTGTTTTTATATAGAGTGGCATGTAAGAAGAGTGGAGGAATAAGGTTCACGATCAAAGGTCATCGTTACTTCAATTTGGTGCTGATCACGAACGTGGCGGGAGCAGGAGACATCGTGAAGATGAGCGTGAAAGGGTCCAAGACTAGGTGGATGAGTTTGACCAGGAAGTGGGGACAGAACTGGCAGTCTGATGAAGTGCTCGTTGGTCAATCACTTTCGTTCCGAGTCACAGCTAGTGACCGTAGAACCTCGACTTCATGGAACGTAGTTCCCTCTAACTGGCAGTTTGGACAAACCTTTGTTGGGAAGAATTTTAGGGTCTAGAAGTGGTCGGCACGTAACGAAGAAGCTCCGCTTTCAACTTCGACATCTGTTATTGTTTATAATTATTTTATTTGTAAATTTTTGCGGATATTCGTCCTTAGAGTAACTAGTTATTTTCTAATAACCGAGATACATGCCGGACGGAAATTTAAATGTCGAATAACAAAACTGTAATGATTTTAAATTACATTGATAGACCTAATTATTTTCCCTTCTATTTGTAGAAAGTTAAAACGAAAAGAAACAGAGGAACTTAACCTAAAAATTAAAATCAGCAATTAATGATATTTCTTCATTTAAACAACATCGCTGAAATCAAACAGAGTTTCACATGACAAAGCCGCAGCTTTCTGTTTCTTCAGATCAGATTCTAAGTCCGATAAACTCAGCTTTTGCTTCTTGACTTGTTCCTCAAGTTCTCTGATTCTTGCCCTAATTTCCTGTTTTTTTCTGTTTCTTTAAGAAAACATCGTCCAGTTTCTGACGCAGCAAATGCAACCTCAATGCTGCCTTTATCAGATCGAAAACCGTGCAGTATGCTTTGTTTAGATCGTCCATTGTGATCTCCTTAGGTGATTAACACAGAGTCGTGATTAACAATCAACAAATTACTTCAATTAATTGTGTCCATCCAATTGAGTCACTTGTTGTCGTGTGCCACACTGAAAACATTACCTTCACAGCAAGAAACACAATCAACAAATCACTTCAATATAAGTCTATTTTTAGCTCTGCAACAATCTTAAGTTTTCCATCCACAAGAAATGCTCCATCATCGGTATTTGAGAATATGAATTTGCAGTAGAAAGCGTCCTCATCAAACCATTGCTCTGTTTCTGTAAAGTAAAAAAACCAGACTTCAGCTCAATTACTCGTATATATGAAACAGAGAGCAGTATCAGAAGTTGCTATGAAAGGAAAGTATGTAGCAATGTTATTATTTAAGTAATAACTTAGTTATAACGGAGTTACGATATTTTAACTAAATGTCGCATGCCCAAAGATACGTAACCACACCAATCAACTCAACAGAAAATCGCATAAAAACTGAGATTCCAATATGCGCTCAAATCTTTACTTGATGAGGAGAATCTCTAGTGCTCAAAAGTGAAGGTGCATGAACAAGAGTGTTATTGTACTAAAGTTTAAGAAGAGTCTTGGAAACAAAAACACTAACTTCCTTTTTTTAGTTTAAGAAGAGTTTGCGTTAACTTATCTATTTATGGACGGGTTAAAGCTTATAGGTTTCACAATTGATAAATAGCATCTAGTGATAAATCCCCTAAATAATATGTGTAAGAGGACTTTAAGGAAGATGCTATTAAAATTAACCAATCAAATATTTTAATTCATCTACTTTTTAAATAAATCAAATTATAAGAAAGTTTGGCCAATCTATTTTTGATAATTAACTAATTATCAAATTATTTAACCATTATATACTATATACCCATAAAATAGTATAAAATTGTATTATTTGTGACAAAAAAAAATTGTTTTATTCATAATTTTTATCTTAACATTTATAAAATAGAAAAAATGTCAAATAAAAAATGAACTATTCTGGAAGCTCCAAAAAACTCGTAACTTCATCTTTTAAATCGATTTGATCTCGCCGTTAACTTCTCTTTTAACGGTGTTAAACTCTATTAATGATTTTTTTTAACGCCCAAATGACATCGTTTTGGTTCTGGTGTTGTTTTAAATTCAATTAAAGACATGAAAAATATTAAAAAAAAAAAAAAAACTATATAGGAAATGCAATTTTTTTCCACAGTCTCCTTTGCATCTTTCACCTTTGCTAAGATGCTAAACATGCGGTTTTTTGTCACTACAGATCGTATGGCCAATCTCTTTAGTCGTTTGTTACAAATCTAACATACATCATCTTCAACTACAACCTTCAAGCTCTTATGTTGTAATTGCTCGCACTAAATAAGTTAATTTTCAGACTTGCAACATAGTAGACTGATGTGATCACCGAGACCAACACATTGATCTCTAGCCGCATATTGCCCTTTCCTTTCCCCATCATTCTCATATCATCACCCAACTTCACATTTTGGCGAAAGTTGCAATCCAGCTCCACAAACCATTCCTTGTTTCCACACATGTGGTTGCTACACCCGGAGTCGAGAAACCAGATGTGTTCTTCCTCTTCTTTGATGTTGTTGACATGAGCCATGAGCAACATATCTTCCTCCATTTCCACAAATTTTGCTTCTTTCTCCCATTCTGGACAGTCTGGCTGATAGTGCCCCATATTATGACACTTAAAGCACTCTATATGCTCTACGTTCGTGCCCCCACATCCACAACCTTGGTGTCCACCTCTTCCTCTGCCTCGTTGTGGAGATCTACCACAGCCACAACCTCTTCCTCATTCAGGTTTGAACTAGCTTTCCACCTTTAGCGCTTGTTCATCTCATAAGTGTCTACTCAGGTTTTGCTCATGCACCATTAGAGAACTCTGTAAACTATCGACAGTGAGCTCCTTGATGTCATTTGACTCCTATATGGCACATACAATGTATGTGAACTTCTCCACCAGATTTCACAAGGTTTTTTCCACCACCTTCAAATTTGGCATGTCTTCTCCTAGGTTAAGCATATCATTGGAAACCTCCATCACTCTTGAGAAGTAGTCGGTGATAGTTTCTCCTATCTTCATCTCCAACACTTCAAAATTTCTTTTCAATCTCTGTAGTTGTGCACTCTGCACTCTTATGTTTCCCTGGTATTTTTTCTTCATCAAAGCCCATAATTCCTTCGAAGTATCCTTCTTCAGAATTTCCTTGAGGATTGACTTGTCAATGGAGGCATATAGGTAGCTGTTCACCTTGTGGTCCTTCACCATCTTCTCCGCCAATCATGTCCTTTACGGTCCAGTAAGGATTACGCCTCTCTCATGTCGTGGGATTCCTATCTCGATTATGTCCCACCACTCCTTTGACTTGACCAGGTTCTCCATGAGCATCGCCCAGTACTCATAGTCACCATCGAACTTAGGGATGATTGCTTTGTCTTTTTCACTCATGATGTTTTTAACAATTTTTTATTTTTTTAAGTCGGAAAAAAAAGAGACCAATCGCACGTCGACACGTCATGTGAACAGTGACGAACCCATCTCTTACAGACTCTTAATTAAGAGTCGATTCACCTCGGACTCGTCACTGTTCACGTGGACCCATATTTTTTTTTATTTTTTTATTTTTGAGTTCGAACCGGGATTTGCTGATGTTGATGCTAATTTAGACCATAACAAATGACTGCTACAAACTAGGATCAAACTAACAGAAACTAAATCAACTCCTACAAGTTAGAGAGAATTATTCAACGTTGAAAACATTCAAACTTAACCAAACGGCTACTTTCAAATTTAACTAAACGACTTCACTTCAATATCTCCGTTCTTTTTGCTTTGTGGTTACTTTTTCAGTGTTCTTAGCCATTGATGTTGGATAAATCGATGATGATTTAGGGTTTCAGTTACGACATTGAGCGGCTACTATTGATGGCAACTAACAATAACAATTGCTCCCTTCGACGTGGTGATGAGTATCTCAGTGGCCTCTCTCTATGCGGTTTTGTCTCTGCTTGAGGATGATTAAAACTCTCGGATAATGGAGGCCCAATGATCACCGTGGTGTGGTGATTCGATGTCTCTTGTTCGACGTGTTGCCGATGGAAACGTTTTTTTTTTCCTTGTAAAAAGAACTTAAATAATACGGCAAATAATAATGTCTTTATAAATTAAGCACTTTCTAACCAACCTAATGATTTATTCTTCTTTTGTCACTTCCAAAGAGTAAGTTTCATTCAACTGTGAGGAAAATTACCAAATCACAAAGAGAATTCCCCTATTGACTGGAACCCATATATTGCCGCCATATATAGTTAATAATATTTTTAGCTTATCGAACCCTCAACTAGTTAACCACTTCCTCGATATTGTTTCCCCATCGTCTTTGATTCATTAGCTCAACCCAACGCAAACTATATATGCATATATATAATACAATACGTGATTATACATCCGAAAACTCTTAACCCTTAATCCCTAAAGAAGACACACATAAAGTACCAAACCAAAAACAGAGTCACAACAATATTACAAAGAGAAACACCTTATTTTTCATTTGCACACACATCTTCGTCTTCTTCTAGGTGATCAAGTAGCGGAAGCTTTCAAAGCTTTCCTAGTAGCTGTAGATTTGATGAACTTAGGTTGTCTCGGCTTCCTCGTTTTCCTCTTCTTCATTGTCGCCACTTTTTGTTTGTTCACAGGCTTAGTTTTCTTCGACGAAGAAGACCGTGTCGTCTTCTTATTTTGCTGCCTCGTTGTCCTCGTGGTAGTATTCTCTGTCATCTTATAAGAGGCTCTGATCTTCACGAGCTTACCTTTAGCGAGTGAGTTTTTTAGCTGTAGAGAAAGTGTTTTCCGGAAATTCTCTGGGAGTGCTGACTTGTGTTTCTCCTCTATCTGCTTTGCTATGGCGTAAGGGCTCGATCCGTTCTTCTCTTTCAGAGCCATCAACGCCTCCTTTATCATCTTCATCAAAACCACAAGGAAAAAAAAAGAAATCTTAATATTTTTACCATATTAGTAAGGAAAAAAATCATAATAATTACAAGAATATTCAAAATCTTACCTGAAAGTATGGAGGATGAGTGGCGGTTTTAGGTTTTTGTAACTTCTTTGATTTCTCTTCTGATTTCTCCATGCTCGGAAGTTTGATCTTTTCTTTGGCCATTGTAGAGGGTAAAAAGACAAAACTTGCGAAGCAGAGGATTTTGTTTTGTTTTGTTTTGTTTGTGTTAGCGTCAAATTATATAATGAGCGGGGATATGTACACGTATTCATTTCTCAGTTGTTATAGTGTTGCCTTACGTGTGCAGTCGTGAATCCTGAGTGTACACGTGTCAATTGTAAAGATGGGAAATGTTCTCACTTGCTGGCGGCGTTTAGATATTTTCTTGATTTTTAGTCCAGCCTGGCGATCTTCGTATACAAAGCATTTATGTGAAGTGTGATCAAGCAATTTGTGTTATCAGTGTGTTTTCTGCTCAATGCAAATCCTCATTTTTGAAGCTCTTCTTGATTGGTTTTGAAAGTTATCAATTCTCATATAATTTTTTTAGGATATCACAAACTGTGAGGCAAATCAAACGGATTACAATGATTAAATTTTGGGTTAGAATCATCATGCTAACAACTTAATAAGTTAAACCTTTTGAGTTTTTGGAATTTTAAAACTTCATTTTAAAAAGATAAAGACTCAAACTCAAACCCAACGGTATAACCGTACAGGCATACACTAGAATAGAATCCCCATCCCAACAATTTAATTCAATTTTTACAGTTCAAAAACTCAAACTACAATCTGAATTAAATTTACTAAACTGATTTATTGTTTAAACGATTAATCACGCTTGAAGAGTGGAAAAGGTAACCAAAGACTGCAAGCGTTATACAAGCAATACTGGAAAGATGATGATAATACAAGTCACTGTTGCGAAAGCAATCAGAAGAAATGAGATACAAGTGTTTTGGTTTTTATCATATTTTGATTGTATCAAATTCGTAGACAGATGCAGAATCAAAAACCACAATAACAATATCATCCTCATCTTCTTTCTTCTATGTGTTTATTCTGGAATAGAAGAAATTAAAGAAAGCTCTCAAGCTGTTCTCTTTATGATATGGACTCCACTGTCTGTGTCGACAATGTCGCTTATATCTCCCACCTTGAGTGCATAAGTCGCTTCCTCAAATGGTTTCTGCATTTGACCTCGACCAAAGGGACCTGAACATAGTGGTAGAATCAACATTTTACAATTCAGCATAATATTTATTAACACCAATTAAAGATTCATCAAGGAAGAAATCTTTAGATTCTACAGATTGGTGATGATAGAAGCAGACACTAGTAAGATTAGAAACTTTAGATTCAAAGCAGTGGTTAAGGTATATGCTCTCAAGGTTATAGAAGAACCAAACAGATTCTTCTCTCCATTGATCATCTCAATTTGCACAAACAACACTTGCCAATAGTTGTTTTAGACTATCCTGATTAAATTCATGTTACTGGCCACCGGATCTGACACTAAGTGAAATTATCTTAGACCTAAATTCACTGATCTTCAGCTTACTCGACTACACATTTGAAACAGAGGACGATAAAAATCATGAAGTGGAAATTATAGGATGAGAACAAACCGAGATCGCCACCGCGTTTGGCGGAGCTACAGTCGGAAACGCGAGCCGCAACATCCTCGAAGTTAGCTTTTCCGGAGACGATGTCTTCACGGATCGATTTGAGCTGCTCGACGGCGGCTTCTCTGGTGGTAGTCATAATGATCTTCCCTTCCGGATCCTTCCACGATGCCTTCCTCCGAGAACCTTGATGCTTGATCAGAATGTGCGACGCCTTAACCTGGTCTCTCGACGACATCTTGCTCTTTTTCCGGTGGTTTTTATTGTTGTGGCGGTGATCGTCTTTCTTCTCCCTTGATTTCTCCGAACTTCGATCGGTAGACGAGACCGAATCGCTCTTCCGTTTCCGATCTGAATCTATCTTCGAAGATTTGGGATTGAGATAAAAGTAGAGTTCGTGCGGCTCTCTTCCCCTTACCCTAATTGACGTTTGCTGCGACGGTGGGACGCGTTTTTATATGAGAATCGCGAAAGGAGAAAATCTAATATGCACGAGCATACCCATTCATTTAATAATTTTAAAAAAATTAGTGCTGTTTTTTTCAAGATTAGTGTTAACAGATAAAATTTGATTTAAGTCTACAATTATATTCGTAACGTTATTGAAAATTTTGTAACACTATAGTGTTCTAGTGTTCTAGTCTAATAAAATAAAAAACTCATTTTGATGTGGAGCAGATTAAATAAAAGAAAAATGCAAAATTTAAAACAAATCTAAAATATTTTACAAAAAAAATTGTGCAAATTTTATTTAAAAGCTTAGAAAAAGTTCCTAAAAAAATAAAAAATTTACAAGACATAGGACATAAAATATGTAACTTCGCAAGTCAAGTTATCAAAAAATAATTAAATCTTAAACACTCGAGAAAAAATATGCAATAAAGATACAAATATGTAACACTACAATACTATTTTAGTGAGTTCAGAAATATAATTTTTTTTGTTGCGGATATAAAAATTTTGCAACACAAGAAATAAATATACAGCACATGAAAATAAATATGCAAATGAGAAAACAATCTCCAAAACAAATAAATCTGTAATAAATAAATCCAAATTTATTTGAAAAATTTGCAGATTTATTTATGATTCTTTTCGTAGATAAATCAAAAGTTTGCTAATGTAAAAAAATAATATATATTTTTTCTTATCAAAACCAAGTAAAGTATTACTTTAATAATTTTTTTTTTATTAGTGTCAAATTAAGTCATCTTCTTATCAATAACATTATTATTGCGTAAGTCTTGGATTAATGGAAGTATAAAGTTTAAAAATGCATCATTACATTTATCAACTAATCTATGTAAAAGAACTGTATGACCAAATCTATAATTAAAAAAAAAAGAAATTAATAAAATTGTATACATGTGAAACTGAAGTTCTAAAGAAGAAGACATCTTTTAAAATAGAAATAAAGAAAATGACACAAATCCACATTCTTAAAGAAAAAAAATCAAAAAATTGAAATCATTTTTTAACTAAGGGACACCGCGAGATTGTGAATAATCTATCGAAAACCAAAACGGCGTACATGATCAAGATGACAAAGGAGCACACCACAAAAATACTCTTCTAAAGATTTCGATGCTAGAGATCATAACTTGCAGCCAAAAAAGATTTCTTAGATCGTCGTAGGTAAAAAAAATTATGAAATTTGTAAGATAACAACACACCACATGTTTATTATATTTTACTACAAAGAACATTGTTTAGTTTAGTTATCCATCTCAACAATTAGTCATAACCAATTGAACTAGGACTATTTGAAATGTGCAATAGTTGTACTGGAGATATCGTTTTTACGTAAGAACTCATAAAGAACCTCATGAGATAAAATCATATAGTTTTTAAGGAACCATTGAAAGAACCTTCAATATATTTAGAGTTATCATCAATTTTTTGGCAATTACAATAACAAATAAATTATTGGACTAGAACAGTTAATAATACGGTTGAATAAAATTTATGAACCAAATCAAATGATTTTAAACCAAACCAAAATTTTCGAATTTGAATCCGCCCAAAATTACAAAATAATGGAATAGAAATTTTAATACCGACATATCTAAATCCGAAATAAACTCATATTTTTTTAAAAAAAATTAATCAACTAAACAAATCAAACTAATTATAAGTTAACAAATTATATCATTGTATTAAATTGTAATTATTTTTTGTTTACGCGGCGAGTTATTGGGGTTTTGGGGTGGTTTGACACCTTAATTTTCTACCCTTAATGATATTTATTCATTACCTCTTGTCATTGGATTTTGTCGATCGTTTATTTTTACTGATATCGTTTGCTTTTTAAGATAATATTGACTTTCCAAAACAAATTGGTTATTAAATTTCTTCAAAAGGTGATGAATTTATTAGTAATAAATGACATATAAATAATTGAATTGGATCTATTCTTACCTAGATGTAACCTCTCTCCTTATTTTTTATTTTGTGAATTTTTGACATCCATATTTTCTAACATTGATTTTTTTCTATTTGTAACGTTTATATCAATTTTCTTATGCTAATCCACTTTAAAGCACCATTTTTTTATAAAAAAAGTTATTTAGTTAATTTTTTTTAATTACATTATTCTGATTGGTGATTACCTTTATTATGATTGGTGATTATCTTTAGTTTGTGTGTTTTATATCATGCATTTTTAATGTTTTAGCTTTTTAGTTTGCAATTCTGAGTTTAATTTTGATCCTTAATTTTGTAAGTCATATATATATATATATATATATATATATGGGTTTATAAATAAGAAAAATGTTAAATAGAGAACCAATTATTTCGAAAACATCAAAAAAATTTGCAGTTATCGTGGTATAAAAAAATCTTCATCTTTTTTTGAAAACACTTATTTGATCATGCCGTTAACTCTTCTTTTAACGGTGTTAAATTCTGCTAATATGACGTTGTTTTAAATATGATTAAAAATGGAAAAAATGTCAAATAAAAGAACGAACTATTTAGAAAACGCCAAAAAAAGTACTTACTCTATCGTGTTATAATAAAAGCTCCATCTTTTGTTGACAATGCTGATTTGATCCAATTTTGTTTCAACGTTGTTTTAAATCCAATTAAAAACACAAAACAAATATTTGGACCACACACCTCTTTGCTAAAATCGATCTTTTTGCCAGTGTATCGCAATGTTTTTTTGATAATATGACGAACCTACTGGTATGAAACTAAGTCTTAGTTTGTAATATATGTGAAAAAAATGTAAAACACATATTTGATCTAAGACCTCTTTGTCAAAATAAACCTCTTTGTTATGGTGTCACAATCATATATTGGTAACTTGAAGAGACTTCAATATATAGAGTAAAATCTCTATAAATTAATAATGCCAGATATTTATTAATTTATAAAGATATTAATTTATAGATAAACTAATAATATTAATTTAAAAAGAATTGTCAAAATATACTAAAGAAGACATACTATTTAAATTTAGAATTAAGTAATAACATGATTACATTATGATATTTGTTAACAGTCTATTTGACTATCTAGATAAAAATGATATTTTTTAAAAGTTCAGGTTTGTAAGAACATCCCCAAAATCAACCTTATAACAGACTAAAACTCAATTTCGTATAAGTGTTACGTATTTTCACACATTTTAAAAATCGAACCTCAATTTCGTTATATATATGTAGGGTAGCACAGTGACAAAAAATCGATTTTGGCAATGAGGTGTGAGGTCCGAATATTTGTTTTGTGTTTTTGATTGGATTTAAAACAACGCCGGAATCAAATCGGTGTTATCAAAAAAAGATGGAAGTTTTTTTTTTACCACGATAGAGTATGAGCCTTTTTTATGTTTCCTAAATAGTTCGTTTTTTATTTAACATTTTCATGTTTTTAATTGAATTCAAAACAACACTAAAACGACGTCGTTTTGGCGTTAAACGAAAACAGTGGTTCAATAGGTGGAGATTAACACCGTTATAAGAGGAATTAACAGTGACAACAAATCGGTATTTAAAAGAAAAAATAGAATTTTTTTTATACCATGATAAATTAGAAGGTGTTATAGTATTTTCGAAATAATTCGTTTTTTTTTTTTTTTTTCGTTTATAAAGTAAACTATCAATCTGCACATACGTGTGGACAATAAACTGGTTTTTTTTATTACTTTTATACAAAAATCCGCATTGCTAATTTTTATTGTTACTTTTAATTTTGTTGTTTTTTGTCCAAACTGAACTAAACCCAAGCAGAATCCAGACTTGAACCGAATTGTGTAAAACCAAACCAAACTGACAGACTTTAGTTTCAATATTGCACCTATTTTCTAGAACACAAGAAACCCGGATAATCCAAACGAATCCAACAAATGTCATTATGGTAGTAGTTACTAATTGGTTAATGTTATGCACTAGTAGATTAATCATTTTACTAACTGAAGTAAACAATCTGCTAAAGACGAAACAAAAAATCCTTTATTCTATGTAAGAGAAAGATATCAAAGAAACAAAAAAAGACAAAACACTCACCACTTAAGAGAGGCAAGAGCAAAGACATAAACATTGTTGTGATAAGTATACAACCATTTCTTGGCCAAAAGAATTAACAAAAAAACTTACATCTTAGATTATCAATGGAAGCAAAGAACAGCCATTACATTAGATGTCTCTCAAGACCGGCCAACCTTTTCTAATGATCTCGTTTACTCTAGAATCGATTTGTTTCTGGATCTTGGCCGGGCAAAGCTCAGCTGCATAACCATTAAGTTTTGTAGCTAGAGCTGATCTCTCGAGTTCTTCTTCCGCCATGTTTCCTATTAGCTGAAGAAGCAATGGATGCTGTTTCAGCTCGAACTTCTGATGGTCAGGCTCTGCACGATAAAACGTCGATAGCTGTTGAATTTGAGTAGTGACGATACTGCTTCTTGATTTAAGTTGCTCTCTTTCTTTGCTAGTAGAAGCAAGTCTCGATTCTTCTGTAGAATTAGTGAAAATACAAGATCTGTTTCGAAAAAGATCGAATTTTTAGTTTTTTTTGGGCTTAGATAACTCAAGATTACCAAAAATGGTAGATCTTTACCTGTATTGATTACCAACATCAGGACCTTGTCCAAACACTTGTCTTGAATCATGACTAGACCAAAATACATCTAATAGCTGACGATAACCAATTATCCTTGGATCATATTCAACCTGAAGACATAGCATTAACAAAACTTAGCAAAACAAGCTAATCAGCTACAGACACTATATCAAGGATAAAGCTATAATGTAGGAATAATGAAGTAAATCCACAAAGCAATATATTTGTGAAATTAACTCAAATTATTTTTCCAGAGAAATTGAAACAGTGAGGCCTAATGAGTGTGGAGGAAACAAACCTGTACAGATTCGGCGTGATCAGCCAAATTTCTATACTCCGGATTGGCCTTTGTTCCGCCGGCGTAACCGGCGGTTGTTCGTACAACGCCGTTGATACAGCCGAACGCGGCCTCCGATCGCCAGAAGCTTCCAAGAGCGAAAACCGCCGATTTAAGGGGACGATCCGGCGAATCGATGACGGGATCAGAGATCTGAGTAGATATCCTGATGCATAGAGCTTTGTCGAGAAGAGAGATGCATAAGAAGAAGACGAGATTCGCGTAAGGAATGAAGAAACGATTCCTCTCGGACAAAGCCATTACAGATCCCGTCTCTTGTCTTTAATCTCTCGCTGTGCTAAGATTTCGGGTACGACCACTCGTCGATCCGAACCAGGGGAGGAATCTCCACATGAACCTTTGTTGAGTCGCCCAAAAGTCACTCCAGGATCCACCACCTAACTCATGAGCCACGGGCAAAATATGTCTTAAAGACCCTCTATGACATTCAGAAGGTTCGTTGCATGATTCTGATTTGACTTTATCTGCGGTTCGGTTTGGTTGTCCGGTATAATCAAATCAAACTAAAATGAGGCAAATTTGGAATAATCCGTCTTAATTTTGAACCAATAAAAAAATCTAAATCAAATACGACTTAACTTTAGATTACCATAATTAAAAAGATAATAATAATTTTTGCACAACATACCAAAGAATTTGTAAGTGATTAATGCATAAAGAGAGTGGCAAATTCTTTAAAAAAACTATAATTTTTTACACTAGAAAAAATCGTTTGTAACACAATAGAAAGTGTAGATATCTATGTGCTTATCAATGCCGTTTGTAAGAAAACAAGTTTTTATAAGAGAGTGTAGTGTGTCGTGTGTTTTCGGAAGCATACCTTAAAATAGAAGGTTTCATTCTCTGAATTTTCTAAGATAATGAAATCAGAAACTAGTCAAATTATTAAAGAGTGTAGTGAGTCGATATTCCCGCTGTTATAGAATTTTTTTATTATTGAAGGTAAAATCAATCTTTATGTATTCACAATCGGTTTTCCGATCCCATCGATTATTTAAAATTCTTTCTAAACACGAATAATTCTTTTTAGGAATGGAATCCGAAGCATTGTCGTTGGGGGTATGTAACGCAGACGAAGAAGACGACACATACATGGTTCATAAATACTTCAATCTTCAGTGGATTCTACAGGTTTTCAATGGGCTTTAGCCTTTAGCTAAGGAACTTGTGCGCATAAAGAAATTACATCATGGGGTTACTCGTGAGATTGTGTCCAATTTCGTTTATTTTAGGAAACTAGCACAATTTTTTCTTACAAGTCACTTGGTCAATCATAAAATATGTTATAATAACTCGGATGCCGATATGATTTGACCTTCCAGAGTTCAAATTGGTCAAAATGATTGTTGTTCCCCAAATTGCCTCTAAGGCCAATACCAAAATTAAGACATAAGAAAGAGAATAAGAAGAAAATTTCAGAGTTCCTTGCATAAATGTCTTAAAAATCATTGGGACCTTAGGTCATGGTCCACCACGTTACTTCTTCTTAGAAACCAAGATCCCAGATCTAGTATATACGGAAATTATGAAACGACAATACTAATTATAGAGACAAATCAAGCGAAATGAATAAGAACATGGACCGAATTCATCTTCTCCTTCTTCATCACGCATTATTATCTTTCTTTCATTCGTCTCCTACCCATGGGCTGCGAAAACCTTCTCTTCTCTAGTATTGAAAGACACGAAGCATGCGGTCTGTCGATCCCCTCCTATTCTTGGAGGAGTGAGCATCTTTGCAGTGTACTCCACTGCCTTTTTGATCATGTCTGCCGTCTTGGTCGAGACGAGAGACTAAAATAACTTCACAAAAGCTTTCTTTGCACGGTTGACGATGGTCATGGTTGCTTGTTTTTTCTTGAGCAAATGTGGGTGATATTTTCTTTATTTCTTTTTTAAATGATGTTTCACATTTCTTTAGAACTTTAATTTCATATATATAACTTTATTAAATCTTTTCATTTATCTTTTTTTTTTAGTTATAGATTTGGTCATGTAGTTTTTTACATATAGATAAGTTGGTAAATGTGACGATATGCACTTTTAAACTTGATACTTCCATTAATCCAAGACTTCTGTAATAATAATGTTCTTGATTAGGAAACAAGGGAATTTAAAATAAGAAGACGATTGAGTTGAAGTTAAAATGTTGAAACTGTTTAAAAAATGTTTATTCTACATCAAAGATATGCAGCATATACTTCAAAGATATGCAACATACTCTAATAAAATAAATTAATTAAATCAATGATAAGCAGCATATGCTACTTCAATGAAAGAAAAACTAACATCTAAAAATTAGTTGATCTCAAACAATGATTTTAGATGGAAATATGAAGGCTTTCACAACTTTACAAAAGAAGTTTGTTCTTATTTTTTCCTGAATCTCCTCTCAGCAATATTTTTTTCCTGATTATCATTTCCGAAAAGGCAAAAGTTATTGCTTGATAGAAAAAGTTTCATAATGGAAGTCAGCCACCTTATACAAAATAGATGTATAAGGAATCCCTTCAATCTCTTAAGAAATTAATTTGTCTTAATGAAAAAGAAATATTAAATTTTGGTGATGAAAATCATTGAGTAATAACTTAATTTGCGATTTGGGTTAGTCACTTAGGAATTGAGTTCATTTCTATTGAGCCACGATTAGCGTTAAACAATGTTATCTTTGTAATTGTAGAGATTCTCATTGTAATGTTCACCCGTCTAATAAATTTGGTTTAGTCGCATCAAAATGTCAATAAGAAAGATAGCAATGTAACGTTCATCATTCCAAATGATAAACCATATTTAAGTATTTAGTAAATGTGTGGTTCGTTACTACCAAAATGAAATTGTATTTTATTCAATCACTATGGTATTTTGGTAGCTGATTAATAAGTTGCCAGAATAATCCAGCCTCATCGAGTTAAATAGTGATGACTATTTTCACTTTCACAAAAACTAAATTCGAGAAGAGAACAAAATGGATTAACTTAACCGTAATAAAAACTGGTGAACCGAAAAAGTAATAATATAAGCTTTGAGAGAAGAAGACAGATTCTACTTTGATACGGAGAACAGGGGATTAACACAAAACCTTTGGGTTTTCAGAACAAAGTTCAAAACTGAAACACAAACAAAACTCCAAGAAACAAACAATATATCTTTTAAACCTAGTCAGCCTTGGCAGCAGAAGCAGCAGCTTGACCTCTGAGACGACCAGTCCTCCTAGCAGCGATAAGACCAACCTTCTGTCCAGGTGGTGCATCACGCCTAACCGTACTGGCATGACCAATATGTTGATGGTTACCTCCTCCATGAGGATGCTCCACTGGATTCATAGCCACACCACGAACCTTAGGCCATGAGTTTCTCTTCACACGGTACTTGTGGTAAGCATTACCAGCCTTGAGCATTGGCTTCTCAGTTCTTCCACCACCAGCGACTTGACCAATCATGGCCCTGCAACCACTGGGAACGATCTTCTTGGATCCTGATGGCAACTTGATCCTGTAAAGACATACATCATCAATATTCACCATTTTGAAATGGAAGAGCTTCAAAAGTATACAACACATATTCTATAGTAGATTCTACTGTCACAGATAAGCAATTCTCAATACTAAAAGAAATTTCTCTTTAACCATTTTGAGTTTTGACAAAATTGTAATCAAGCACATCATAATTCACACTAAGCAATCAACAGATCTGGAAGAATGTGCATGTGTTTCGTGAATAATCATACAATCAACTAATCCAAGCATAGAACGGTAACGTGTATTTAGATCTAGAGTATTGGTACGGGGTTGCAGAAACAAACCTAGTAGTGTCGTTGTCAGGGTTGTGAGCAATCACGATGGCGTAATCGCCGGAAGCTCTAGCGAGGACACCACGATCACCGACGTGGTGCTCGACGTTGCAGACGACGGCTCCTTCGGGGATAGATCTAAGCGGGAGAACATTTCCGACGACGAGGGTGGCTTTCTTACCGCAGTAAAGGAACTGGCCGGTGTACATGCCTTCAGCGGCGACGAAAAGCTCCTTCTGTTTCTTGTAACGGAAAGCATGACGGAAAGAGACGCGAGCGAGCGGTGCTCCACGGCCAGGATCGTGGATGATCTCCGTCACGACTCCCTTGAGATATCCATTTCGCTCGCCGAAATCGAGGCTCCGGAACTTTGCCGGACCTTTGCGGTGGTGAGTGTGGGACTTGAAGACGGAACCCGCTCCCTTACGTTGAGCTCTGATAACACGACCCATGGATGCTCGACGGCGAAAATAACAACTAGGGTTTGAGGACCAACTCGAAAGAGTGAAAAATCACTCTTTTATTGTGCTATCTGAAGTCGTTCAAACCCTAATGGGCTTCAATGGTTCTCTACGTCGATTTGGGTCTTAAATTTCAAGCCCGTTACAGCATTCTTAAACTCAAACAAAAGCCCAAATTAAGAAAAGTCCCAAATCGATAAGTGGATGTCCAAAACAATTTCCTTTCGAAGCAGCTTCCGGTTATAAATTATTTACGCAAATTTTTATGAGTTGATGAAGGAAAGAGTCTTATTGTAAGTTGATGAAGAAAAAACTCTTATTTACGCTTCCGGTCACTTCTGGTTTTAAACTAATGTCAATTCTCTATTGTTGTGGTTTTTTGTGATGAAGAAAAAAGTCTTGTTGTAACGATTCGTTGTAGGTAATGTCATCATGTGGCTGAGGACGGAGAAGTATTTTTGGTTACCATTCATTTATCAAAGGTCATCTGTTGTGGAATAAAACTTGATGATAATTGGGTTTACCATGTTGTCTTGTTTTGTTGATTTTGTATGGTCTTAAACTTTTTTAGGTTTGAGAAAGAAATGTTTCAAACACATATAAAAAACAATATATTTTATTTTTTAACAATATTTTATTTTTTGAACAATATTTTTTTTTTTGAAATGTACTTTGTTCATCTTAAAATCAGATTTAAATGGGTTTCTTAAACGGGTTTCGTGTTAACAGACTCTAAAGGGGGTCCGACTAAACGAACTGTAAACGGGCGGGTTCTAAACGTACAGGGTTTAAACGGGTTCGGATAGTCCGTATTAACATCCCTAGTTATAACAACGATTTTAACCTTTTATCTTATTTTTATCATATCTTGCATTTAAAATGTTTCAATTTCGAACATTCGAGAGGCAGACTCCCTGGTACCGATCACCATCTAATACAAATATCAAATAGGTATGAAGATTTATACAGTCTTGCTAAGAACAATGTTTGTTTTCTTTCAACTCAGCATAGAAATAAACTACATGAAATATCTTCGTTTTAAGCTTTATTATACTCCTATGGCTGATCATAGCAGGCCATGATATCACTGCTACTTTAGTGGGCTTTACGGATGCATCCATGCGAGTTTAGGTAATTGTAAAGAGAAAGAAATATGTTTTTCTGACACACGTGTTTTATCTTGGGAAAATTTTATTTAAGCTAACCTCTTAAAAATTACAATACCTTTTCAAATATCAAATGAAACAACTAATTCTTTTTCAACGAAATCGTATGACATTTGTGGTGAATAAAATTTTAGATTCATAAGCCTCAACGAGTTTAAGATGGCATTTATCATTTAGCATGTTGCTATCAAAATTTATATTTTACGATTAGGGGTTAAATATGATAAATAAATCGACAATTCAAATGAGAAAAATGAACACTGTTTCTAAAGAGTAAACAGTTTAAAATTTATATAAGGTTGAAAAAAAACCTTTGATGTATCTAACATCAGTCTCCAAGATCAGCACAACATACTTCTGTTCAGTAACCATACTTGTAGCATCACCTGCAACAAGCATTATTTCAGCCTTCGTGTCAAACCCTAATCATTAGGTATGACACAGCCTGATCAAACAATTTTGCCTTAGCAACTTCTCAACTCTACCATATTCTATTCTATCAGCCCTAGCTCTATCACATCCTCTTCAATAAGCTCTGACTTAAAAACTCAGTCAACAATACACTAACAATCTTCCCCTTGATGACTGAGTTGAAGAGCTCGAGCACACATTCAATATCACAAGACTCAAACCTTATTTTGTTACTCTTTCATAGCCGAGATACGATCTTTTTCAACATGTATTAACTCAGCATATGTAACAGGTCATGCTACTATCTCAAGAAACACACCATGTTCTAAAATCAGTCAAAAGCTACACTAACAATCTCTCCCTTATTTATTGAGTTTTAGAACTCATAACAAGATCTTCAAACTCCCTTTTAAACATATAATCTGGTAATGAGTTTCTAATTAACCTTGCTCTTTATGTTTCATGTTGTGTCAACTGATAAAATGACTTCTTTGATCAATCTCCCACCATACAAGATATATCATCTCCACTTACCTCTTCTTCGACGACTCCTACCTCCTCGGATAAATAGCTTATCTCACAATCTACTCTCTTTGGAGAGAACGAAAACGACACATGCAATTCTTTTCAAGATTATTGGCAGAAGTTTCTAGGATATATTCATAGCAAGGCAAAATATGGTAGAAAAAAACAAATTTTCATTGTTTTCCTTGTAAACATTCTACTTTACTCTATTTATATTTGGTTTTTGGGGTGAAGCTTTTGAAAGTTCCCCTCTCCCTCCCAAACCCAAAAAAAGAAGATAAGAGATTATATGAAATGTAAAATGTGCAATCTTATTTGATTGAATAACTGCATATCAAAGTGTCTTCTAATGTTGAATGAAATTGGGTGGCACATATTAGGATATTCACAATCATATATCAATCACAATCAAGATCACTCTTCTTATCTCAATCCCTATAACTACTCTACTCATTATTCTAGTATATTCCTTGTATTTATTAGCATTAATATGTACCTTGTATATATACATACAATGAGAATAAATATTACTTCTTCCAATTTCTATCTCTCATCACATCTAATATGGTATTAGAGTAGGTTCGCTCCAAATTTTTGATCTAACGATCAAACTTCTTTTTATTTTTCGTTAAACCAAATACTTCCATCATTCAAGTTCATGATGAACCTCTAAATCTAAGCCATCGAGTTTCCCTTTATTCAAGTCTATCATAGATCTTTGAATCTAAACCAAATGTTTATCAATTCAAGCTTAGCCTCTAAATCTAAGCCATAGTTCTTCTTCATCGTTTTTCTTTTTCATATAAAAAAAAGGCATGTTTTTCATTTTGTTTTTCTCGCTATCATTTGGTTTCATACCAGATCTTTCAAGCCAAAGTGCTTCCAGCTTTTATTATAAGAAAAAATATATTTAAAAGCCACTGTGCTTCTTATTCAGTTTCTCAAATTCAAAAAAAATTTCACCGCCACCACCGGAGATAATCACCTCCACCATCGAGTCTCCACGATAGATTTGACACATGCACATCTCAACTCGATCCCATCGCCACCACCAAAGGAGTTAACCGAGGCTCACCGAAACACATATAACATCACATATCGCATATCTCTTGCATCTCTACCGCCTCATCGTCATGTTTTGTCATCGTCATGTTTTGTCATCGTCACGGCCCCTTGTTCATCACGTACTTCATTCAACATCTTCCACAAAGTCCAAAGGCTACACCCTACACTAATCCGAATCAACCTCAAACCGCTCATTCCGCTTCACTTCATCACCGCCTTGAGCTTGAGGGGGCATATTAGGGATATTCACAATCACACATATCAATCACTATAATATCCCCAAGATCACTCTTTTTATCTCAATCCCTATAATTACTCTAATCACTATTCTAGTATATTCCTTGTATTTATTACCACTAATCTATACCTTGTATATATATGTACACATTGTACATTGGAGAAAGTATGAGAGTCATCACATCTAATAGCACAAGTGTTTTGGACTTGTTTATCTCTCTATTGGTCCATGAGATAGTACACTCGCGTGAGGAATAACTATAAAGTCGGCCAAAAAACGCCATTTTCTCTTATTAACTCTCTAATCAAACAAAGTATCTTCTCTCTCATTCTACACCAAAAAATTTCAACAATGCCGGAAGCCATAAGTCTCTGGCGGAGCGAGGCCATGTTTTTGACGGCTATGTTGGCGTGTGAAACCAGCCTCGTCGGAGTAAATACTCTTTTTAAAGCAGCAACTTCAAAGGGACTCAACTCTTACGCTTTCCTCGGATACTCTTTTTTTCTTGCTTCCCTTCTCCTACTTCCTCTAACTTTTTTCTCCTACAGGTTTCTATAATAACTTACTAACTTCAAATCTTTCCGACCATTCCTCTCACACTTATTCTTGATTGATTTCATTTTTTCTTACAGGTCAAGATCACTTCCTCCACTAAGTTTTTCAATTATCTGTAAGATAGGACTTCTTGGACTGCTAGGGTACGTAAATCATAATAAGACATTTCTTCTTACAAATTTTAATCTTCCACTAACGTGTTTCTAACATGAAATTTTTTCATCTTGATTTTTGGTTTTAAAAAATAAAAAATAAAATGAAACAGATCAGTGTATGTGATCACAGGATACATTGGTATCAAATACAGCAATCCAACCTTAGCATCCACCATTAGCAATACCACTCCTGCGGTTACCTTCATCCTTGCCGTTATTTTCAGGTTTTTTTTTTTTTCCTTTTCTTTCTCATCACTATTTTCCAAATTATGAAATTTTGCATATTTCTGACAGATTTTCTAGATTTTCATTCTAGTTAATGAATCCAAGTCATAACAAACTAACGATGATTTTCTGCTTAGTTGCTCATTATAAGCAATTTTTTTTTGTTAAGAGCCATAAAAGCAACTTAAAATTGAAATTTATTCAGATTCGGTAAAATGATAAGTATATATATATATATATATATATATCACTATCATAATCTGTGGTTAAGAACACGTCTATGCACATTGGTCCCGCACAAGCCTGTTTGCATTATTAGACAAGATACTTATTACTTGGCTTTCCTTTACCTAGAAGAAAATGTTCAATGGTTTTAAGTTAATAATCAATTAATTGGAAAAAAAACGTGACACACTTATTTATAATTTGTGGAAAAAGAATGGAAAAAGTATCTTTCAAAGAAAGGAGCAGCGTGGCCAAAGTGATGGGGACAATATTGTCATTAGTAGGCGCTCTTGTGGTGGTTCTCTACCACGGTCCACATGTCTTCGTCTCATCATCTACACCGTATCTAAGTCACCGTGAGCCTTCGCCGCCGTTAGCATCTTCAAACTCCGATTGGCTCATCGCTGGAGCTCTTCTAGCCACTAAAGACATCTTTGTTTCTCTTTCTTTCATTCTCCAGGTACGTATCTTCAAACATTCATTTGTTTATGAGCAATATTTGTTTTATTGCTACAAGAATTTCACTAAAAATTTAATTTTAAAAAGAGGGAAAATGTTATAAATAATTCAAATTTGATTCCATTATCTATTGTTTATAATGATTTTTTACAGGCACACATAATGAGTGAATATTCATCACCATTCACAATCTCCTTTCTCTACACTCTATGTGTTTCAATCGTGACCACATTGACTGGAATCGTGGTCGAAAAGAATAATCCAACCATTTGGATCATTCGATTTGATATTACTTTTATAAGCATTTTAACTACGGTATGTAATATATATTCTTTACAGTTCAATCAAAATTCTTTCCTTTTTTGGTCTTACCATTGTCTTCTTACTGAAACATTTCAGGGAATAATAACTCCACTATATTACGTGATCCATTGCTGGACAGTGCGTTATAAAGGACCTGTTTACTTAGCCATATTTAAGCCTTTGTCCATTTTAATAGCTGTGGTTATGAGCGCGATTTTTCTTGGCGATTCTCTTTATCTCGGATGGTATATGATGAGTCAATACTTTTCATATACATTTATAAAGAAAAACATCTAATCATGTGCGATTTTTTGCTTTATGTTGCAGTTTGGTCGGAGGAATTCTCATAACGTTAGGGTTTTATGCTGTGCTGTGGGGGAAAGCAAATGAAGAGAAGACTCAATTGTTGTCACTTTCAAAGGACGAGAAAGCTCCTCTTCTATTAAGCCACAACCACGAAAAAAATTAAATAAAGAAAAGTTGGAGCAAAGGAAAAAAGAAGAAGAAGAATTACATATTGTTAGTTTGTGAATGTGCAAAGCAGGTAGGGTAATAAAAGGTATGGGTCAAAAAATTGTCTCCATTCAGATATACTTTTTGCTTTTCATTTTTGGGAAAAGAAAAGTGTAGGATAAGTATATATCTTTGAAAGAGGTAGACTATAACTCCCACTCCCACTCTTCTCAGATGGAAAGGTAAGTTTGCGGAAATCAAACAAATGAAAAGTCGATGGACTTCCATATTAAAACTTGATCGAAGTCGTAATCCAAATTAGAGTAATTATCAAAACTCGCCCAAACCAAAGATAAACCAACTCATAAATCTTAGCCAAATTAAAACTTAACTTGAAACTTAGGGCACATCATCGTTTTTAAAAAGATTCTATAAAAGGAAGTTACTAAAAGCCTGTATAAACTACGGCACACTTTTCACATAATTGCTACTATTGGTTTTCTACACATGCGTCTTTTGAAAAAGGGGTGAACAACTAAATACCTCAACGAGTCTTTTGAAAAAGAGGTGAACAACTAAATACCTCAACGAGGATGATCATTTTGGATGTTAAAATTTCATTGGTTAAAGATATTGTAACTGATTTGTGGTTTAAGGATATAGTTATCTTTAGATAGCGAATAACTAAGTGATAGGTGAGATTAGAGCCTTGCTTAGACAAGAGAATGAATGATCGAATCAATAAGAAATACGCTTAGAAAAACTAATGTGTGAACAAATCAATAGTTTATTTAGTTAGAAAGTAGAAAAAACAAAAGTACAATACATGCTTGATTTTGGAAACAAGAAAGAAGTACAACATGGTAGTGTTTAGAATAGGTGTTTGCAACTGATTGCAGATCCACTTCTCATATGTCTATCCTTTCCTATATATCTTGCATCTCGTCTTTCCTCCCTCATTAATTCCTCCCGTTCACCATTTAAGTCCTTGATCAACCGTCTTAATTTATTTTTTATCTTTTAATTTTTACTAGTAGGTGAAGCGCGATTCGCGCGGTATATAGTATTGTTGTGTAAAAAAATCGTAATGTTTGCAAAATTTTATTTAAATTTTGTATCTCGCAAAAGTATTATTAATTTATAGTTAATACAATAAGATTTTAAAATTAAATATACATATATATATATATATATATTTGAATATTTTATATGTGATTGATATTGGCATAAAGTAAAATATTTTATAATATAATACATATATATATGTATATTTTAACGTAAAAAAACCTACAGTAAGACCTCTAATGTTCATAGCTAAACACAATTCAATTGAAATCTAATTTAAAAATCTGAGTCAATTTATTCCTTCAACTATCTCCCATCATTTTCAAAATAAAGAAAAGTTTTCAAGAGATTCAAATCCTATGTTAGATAAAAACTCATACCTACACTTCTGTTCTCTAGAATCTTAGTTGGATATCTATATTTATCAAACATAAATCTTCTTACAGAAGTGTTTAACCTTCTTTCAATAAACCTTGAGTATTCTTTTTTTCTCTTTATATACTCCCAACATGAGATATTGAACCATATAAACCATTTTTGACCTGGTTAATCTAATCTTCATTCGCTTTTTCATGTTTCTTATTTCTTTATCTAGTGTTATGGTATCCTTTATACTTCTTTTTCGTACTCCCACAAATTTCTCTTACATGTTGTCATTTAAGGATATCTTAGTATTCTTCTCGCATCATGCATTCTTGCATACCACATGAAAGGCTCGAGGTCTTTATCTAAGTTTTTTGAAAGCTCCTAGAAGCATCATCCTTTCATTAATCATCCAGCATGGCCGGATGTAGATATTTTATGATCAAAATGGGTTCTTTTTTACCTCTGAAGGTTGAACCGCCACCCGTGAGTTTGCTGAAATCTTAGAAATTTGACATCCTTGGTTGAACATAACCAACTTAAAACATATTGATTCAGAAACTGTATATTTCTGTAAAATTAATTTTTATATTATTATTCAATATATATATATATATATATATAATCCACATAATTACTTTGTTTTATGTTATTAATTCAAAAAATTAAAATTTAGACTCATAAATTTTATATATATATATATATATATATATAACTTATTCTCAACCAATTGGATACATAAATTGCATACGACTATTTGTATTATATAAGACTATTGTGTTATAAAAGACATAAAAAATTTCTTCATGATAAACCGATTAGTTTTTCAGCCTAAGATTTAAATATTATTAATTAGATATTTATTAAGTTGCAGTTATAAAATATATGAATTTAAGTGTGTGTTAAATTTTTTTTTAATTTAAAATTGATTAAAATTAAATGTATATTCATAATAATAAAATTTTAATACATTAAATCACAAATTTTATACATTAATGAGCCTAATGAATTTAAGAATTAAATATAAAATGAAAAATTAATTTGATGAGGTGTCACCATTTAAAGAATTGAATTAATGATGTAGTACTCTAAAAAGAAAGAACAATATATAGATTACGAATCACTTCATGAAATTAAACTCAACATTATTTTGGGTTTGGTTCATATTTCTCTTCCAAAATTTAAACATTCACACTTATCTCTCCTTCCAAAATTTGTTAAATGGTTCTTGTCATTTATGGTATTTTAATATTTCCGTCTAAATTAAATCCCAATAAAACTGGTCTATTGGTTTCACTCAAAAGACTTGTCCACTTCTTATTAATTGTTCATCTTACGACTTTTCACGGTTTTCTCTCTTAGTATTTTTTTCTGAAATTTCTATTCTTTTTTTTTTTAATTTGTAGTTCTTCAAAGAGATGTCTCTTCAAATTTCTCAAGTCATTCATTGTGAAATTTCTTCTTGCACCGTGTAGTACTTCTCAAATACTCACGCCTTATGCGGTTAAATCCACCTCACTTTGAATACGTTTAGTGTCTTAGCAATATAAATATGTAGTTGATTTCACAAGATCAATGAACCCTATAGCTTTGCTTTGTAAGGATTTTATCTTGACCCCTATTAAACTTGAACCTAAATGAATAAACCGTTTTCTTTCATAAGAGTTTGTATATATGGTCATGGCTAAAACATTAATTCTTCTTTCACTCTTTTACCATTCTCTTGAGAACCAAATGAACTTCATCCACCTATAAATTGTACCTTTTTAAAAACCAACATTACTAGTGAGAGAAATGGTGAGTTTTTTTTTTTTTGAATTTTCTTGATAAACAAATGTTGGGTCAAGAAATCGAGAAGATATATTTTCGTATAGATGATAGCCAACCTCAAGACTATGCACTAGAATTAAGATTAGCATGGGGTTAAAGCGCCAATCAGCTCGGTTTGGTCACTTGCTTCATGTTCGAGATGATAAATCCAGTCGACATTTTCTAAAAGAACTTCAAATTTTATGCAAATGCTCCAATGAAAAAGAATGGATATAGAGGTTTACTGCAATAATTGTTTTCATATCCTCTATATATTAATTGAGAATATATATATATAAAATTAGTTTATGTATTAATCAAAAGACGATTTTGAAAAACATATCTTTAAAATTAACCAATTAATATATTTCTACTCATCTACTATTTTTTAGAACGAGTCTTTGCATGCTTTTACATAATTTTAAACATAAACTCAAATCGTATTAATTAAAATTAAATCATTTAAAACTTATAACCTCCTCAAACGGTGAGTAGCTGGGCTCACCATTTACTCTTTTTGAGAAGAACGAAACTAAGAGTACACTCTTCCGACATTACAACACATGCCGTTCTATTCAAGTTTATTGATAGAACTCTTCGGATAACTTCGTAGTTAACCAAGGAAAGAAGGATACAAAACCAATTTGTCAAATTTTCGATGTTTTCTTTGTACATCTTCCTCTTTAATTTGTGTCTATATTTTTTTGGGATTAAGTGGGTAAAGCTGTTGTTAATTCCCCCTCCAAGAAAAGGAGATGATATGAAATTTAGAATGTGCAATCTTTTTTTATTGAAATACTAAACGAAAAGACTTTTTTTTTATGTTGACATTGGCACGAGTGTGTTTGGATTTGTTGATCTCTCTATTCGTCCATCGGATAGTACACTAGCTTAAAGAATAATTATAAGCTCGGCCACAAAACGTCATTTTCATTTACTATAACTCTCTTATCAAACAAAGTCTCTTCTCTCTCATTCCAAACCAAACTTTCTAGCAATTCCAATAATGTTGGAAGCCGTAAGTCCCTGGCGGAGCGAGGCCGTGTTCTTGACGGCTATGTTGACGTGTGAAATCGCCCTCGTCGGGGTAAATACTCTTTTTAAAGCAGCAACTTCAAAGGGACTCAACTCTTACGCTTTCCTCGGATATTCGTATCTTCTTTCTTCTCTTCTTTTTCTTCCTACTCAGTTCTTCTCCTACAGGTTTCTAATAACTTACTAAGTTTCAATCTTTCCAACCGTTTGTCACACATATTCTTGATTGATTTCATTTTCTTTTACAGGTCAAGATCACTTCCTCCACTAAATTTTTCAATCATCTGTAAGATAGGACTTCTTGGACTGCTAGGGTAAATTATAAATAACACAATTCTTCTTCCAATTTTTAATCTTCCACTAACGTGTTGCTAATATGTAATTTTTGTTGATCCTGATTTTTGGTTATAAAAAAATGAACAGATCAATGTATGTGATCACAGGATACATTGGCATCAAATACAGCAGTCCGACTTTAGCATCCGCTATTAGCAATACTACTCCTGCGCTTACTTTCATCCTTGCCGTTATTTTCAGGTTTTTTTTTTTTTGGTTTCTTCCTTTTTATATTATATAACTATTCTATCTTCCTCTTTATTATTTTCCTAATTATGAAGTTTTGCATATTCCTTTTAGTTTTAGATTTTCATTCTGATTAATGAGTCTAAATCACAACGAACTAACGATGTTTTTAATTGCACATGAAAAGCAACATAAAGTTGGAATTTTATATTGATCAATTGATTCAAACTTTTCCAATGATTTTTTTTAAAAAGTTAGATCATGTTAGTTTTGACTAAATATAAAGTTACAATATATTTAGAAATAAAAAGTTATTCCTCATTGGCTAATTCCTCCTGACGCATCCCACCACAGTCTTTGTTTTTGGTAAATGTTTAAGTATTGGTCTTTCATTAATGCATATATATGTACTTTTTTTCGGTGCATACATTTATTAAAGATTCGTTAAAATGATAACATCGTATATATCAGTATCATAATTTGTTGTTAACAACACGTCTCTACGCATTGGTCCCTCACAAGGCTGTTTGCATTATTAGACAAGATGCTTATTACTTGGCCTGTCTTTTTAATTATTGCAACTTGGCCTTTCTTTATCTTTTTCTCTTTTTGGCAATTTCAAAGAAAAAAATATGTCAAATGGTTTTAAGTTTATTTGGAATGAAACGTGACACACTCATTTTCATTTTATGGAAAAAGAATGGAAAAGATATCTTTTAAAGAAAGGAGCAGCGTGGCCAAAGTGATAGGGACAATATTGTCATTAGTAGGCGCTTTGGTGGTGGTTCTCTACCACGGTCCACGTGTCTTTGCCGCGTCATCTCCACACCGTCAGCCTTCTCCGCCGTTATCAACTTCAAACTCGGATTGGCTCATCGGTGGAGCTCTTCTAACCATTAGAGACATCTTCGTTTCTATTTCTTACATTGTCCAGGTACGTACCATTTTCCGTTCGCATACATAATAGAAAATTCATTTCTTATGAGCAATATTCGTCTTATTGCTACAAGAATTTCATTGAAAATTTCATTTTAAGAAGAAGAAAAATGTTGTAAATAATTTTACGGCAAAGGTCCTTAACGAGACGAAGTTGATGTCTTCATATATCAAACACCAATATCCAATGTTTCTATAATGATTTTGGACAGGCAGACATAATGAGTGAATATCCATCACCCTTCACAATCTCCTTTTTCTACACTTTATGTGTTTCAATCTTGACCTCATTGACTGGACTCGTGGTCGAAAAGAACAATCCAACCGTTTGGATAATTCGATTCGATATTACTTTGATAAGCATTGTAACTATGGTACGTACGTAATATATATTTGTAGAAGTTAATCAAAATTATTTCCTCTTCTGTCTTAAAATTGTTTTTCTTGTAAAACATTTCAGGGAATAGTAACTCCAGTGTATTACGCGATCCATTGCTGGACAGTGCGTTACAAAGGACCTGTTTACTTAGCCATATTTAAGCCTTTGTCGATTTTAATAGCCGTGGTCATGAGCGCGATTTTTCTGGGCGATTCTCTTTATCTCGGATGGTATATCAATCAAAATAGTTTTCATACTCATTTATAGAAAAAACATCTAATCATCTGCGATTTTTTTTGTTTTATGTTGCAGTTTGGTCGGAGGAGTTCTCATAACGTTAGGGTTTTATGCTGTGCTGTGGGGGAAAGCAAATGAAGAGAAGACTCAATTGTTGTCACTTTCAAAGGATGAGAAAGCTCCTCTTCTAATGAGCCACAATAAGGACAAATTTTAAATAAAAAAACATTGGAACAAAGAAAAAAAGGAAAAACACTACAAGAAAACAACGTTTTCGCGATTACGGGTAACGACTACATTGGCAATCATAAAGTATTAGCGATCACATAATGACCGATTTACGACTACATGCTAAATTACGATTAATTTACGATTAAACGTTAGTCGTTTTGTTGGTAGACGCAATTTTGTCGTTAAATTTGCAAAAAATAGCGACTATAAGTGACGAGTATTTAATTTCGTCGTAAAAACCCGTTATAGAACCACATATTTTCCCTTTTTTGGTTGGTGTAACCACTTGCGTAAAACTTTGTACGTAGTCGATAATTAGTCGCAAAAACAGTCGTAAAAATCTCTTTAAATATGTTCCAACGCCATTCATTTCTTCGATTCACATTCCAATATTAGTGTGAAACATGAAGTTAAAGAAAAAACAAATATTTTTACTCAAAATATGTCAGGAAATTATAATTATAGTAATTTTTCGGAGTGGATGTATAATAGGTTCAATGAAGCGATGGAAAAATTATCGGCATAGTTCAGACCGGGGTTGGATCGACATTTGAAAATAGCCAACCCCTAGCGCAAAGCAATGGTGTTAAGATTTACTGCCTTTGTAGTGATTGCGAGAACAACAATTTTTTTTTTCCGGAGACAAGAATTTGGAAACATTTTAATAGTAAAGGTTTTATGCCATATTATTATGTTTGATATAGGCATGGAGAAGAACTCGATATGGATTAGGAACGAGTTATGAAGATACGATGTGGTTAAGTGGTAGTGAAGAAGTGGGTAATGTAGTAGAAGATAGATATGTTGATATGGTGAATGATGCATTTCGTGAAAACGTGAGTTTTGATTACTATCATGAGGATGGTAGTTATCAAAATGTAAAAGAACCGGTACGAAATCATTCCAAAAAGTTCTACGACATGTTAGAAAGAGCGAAAAATTCATTATATGATGGTTGTCGTGAAGATCACTTGCAGTTATCCTTTGCTGCTGAGTTCATGCAAAATAAGGCAGATTATATTATGAGTGAGAGGTTAGTGGATTCGATGTGCGAAATGTTTACTAACTACTTACATGAAGGAAACCTAGCACCATGCTCAAATTACGCAAGGCGGAAAAAGTGGTGCTCAATTTAGACCTCCCATGGCATGCAATTGATGTTTGTGTTAAAAATTGTATGATCTTTTGAAAAGAAGACAAAGGTTAGATAAGTGTCGGTTTTGTAATTCACCAAGATGGATGCCAAACGAGCAACACCGTAGGACCGATGTGCCATATAATCATATGTGGTCTATGGTTATTGCTAACAGATTTAAGAGAGTGTATCAGAGTGAGAAGACTGCAGTGGCAATGAGATGACATGCCGAGCACCAGCCGAATGAGGGAGAAATGAGTCATTCGTTTGATGCGTCTAATGACTCATTTCTCCCTCGTTCGGCTGGTACTCGACATTCCATCTCATTGCCGCTGCAGTATTCTCGATCTGATACATTCTCTTTAATCTGTCAGCAATAGCCATAGATCACATACGACTATATGACACACTGGTCCTACGGTGTTGCTCGTTTGGCATCCATCTTGGTGAATTACAAAACCGACACTTATCTAACATTTCGTCTTCTTTCCAAAAGATCATACATTTTTTAACGCAAACATCAATTGTATGACATGGGAGGCCTAAATATTGAGTATCACTTTTTCCGCCTCGCGTAATTTGAGCCTGTTGCTAGGTTTCCTTCAGGTAAGTAGTTAATTAACATTCCGCACATCGAATCCACTAACCTCTCACTTATATTATAATCTTCCCTATTTTGCATGAGCTCAGCATAAAAGGATAACTGCGAGTGACCTTCACGACAACCATCATATAATGGTTTTTTCCCTCCTTTTAACAAGCCGTAGAAATTTTTGGAATGATTACGTACCGGTTCTTCTACATTTTGATAACTATCATCCTCATGATAGTAATCAAAACTCACGTTTTCACGAAATGCATCATTAACCATATCAACATATATATCTTCTACTACATTACCTACTTCTTCACTACTACTTAGCCACATCGTATCTACATAACTCGTTCCTAAATCCATATCGAGTTCTTCTCCATGCCTATACCAAACATAATAATCTGACATAAAACCTTGACTATAAAGATGTTTCCAAATTCATGTCCCCGACAAAAAATTTTTGTTCTCGCTATCACTACAAGGGCAGTAAAACTTACCGCCCTTATTTTGTGTTAGAGGCTGGCTATTTGCAAATGTCATGAATTGATCAACCCCCGCTCTGAACTCTGCCGATAATTTTTCCATCGCTTCATCGAACCTATTATACATCCACTCCCGAAAATTATTATAATTGTAATTTCCCGACATATTTTGAGCAAAAATGGTTTCTCTTCAATTTCGTGTTTCACACCAATAATGGAATGTGAATTGAAGAAATGAATGGCGTTGGAACATATTTAAAGAGATTTTTACGACTATTTTTCCGACTAATTACTGACTATTTACAAATTTTTACGCAAGTGGTTATACCAATCACAAAACGGAAAACATGTGGTCCTATAACGATTTTCTACGACTACATTATGACTAAATTAACTACTCTCCGCTTAAATTTGCTATTTTATTGCAAATCTAACGACACCATTGCGTCTACCGACAGAGCGACTAACTTTTAACCGTAAATTAGTCGTAATTTAGCATGTAGTCGCTCGGTCGTTATGTTGTCGCTAATATTTGACGACTGTAAATGTAGTCGTAGCCACGAAAACATTGTTTTCTTGTAGTGCAATATACTTGATTTTGTCTTGACCCTGATTAAAGTTGAACCTAATTGAATCAACAATTTTCTTGCATAAGAGTTTGTATATATGCTCACGAATAATACATCGGTTCTTTTGTCACCTTTTTTCCACTCTCTTTTCAAACCAACATTAATAGTGAGAGAAATTGTGAGGCTTTTACCGTATTTTCTTGGTAAAAAGTGGTGGGTCGAGAAATCGCCAAGGGAAGAATTTCCATATAGATGCTAACCAACCTCAAGTTTATACATATTTATTAATGATTTGTTGATCCGAAAGGATAGCTGAAGCACTCGTCATCTTGAATCGTTGATTCCTTAAAGGACTATTCGAAAATAAGGAACTAAGGTAAACTCAATCTTTTCTTAATTCATCAAGAACTGCCGTACCCTAAGCTAAAAACAATGATATAAACGAAAGCCCAAAAGCTAAAATAAAATCCCAACAAATAATATCAATAATGATTGTCGTTTAATGGCGCTACATCAAATCTCCGGGGTAAGAGAAGATTCTCCCTCGAATCTTGACCCTTAAACACATCCTGCGCTGAAACGATAAAAATTGCCCTTTGGCAATATGGAACATCAAACTTCATTGTATGACTGAAATTTTTGCATATGCTGCCTTTGATACTATCACATTCGTAAGATGTGAAACATCGACTGATTTGGAGACATGGATAAATTGCATGAGACATTACTAGAACTTTCGGTGTCCGTTCTCGAAATAATGCTTTTGACAATGCATTAGAAAACTTAATATCCACAGAAGTTGGTGACTTTTTTCACGTTTTAAAAGTTTTATCACTAGAGACAAAATCTATGATTTTAATTAATGTCTTCTTCGCCACCATAATAATCCAAATCAAAGACTTCATTGACCAGTTCTTCGGTTTTGACATCTTCATCATAAACCGGATGGCCATAAATTTCTTTGGTTTCTTCCCATAGGTCTTCAGTCGAGACAAACATATATTCTTCAAAGGAGTCATCGAAAATCGGATCTCCATCATCATAGACATCAATATTCAGAGCTATGTATATCTCATTATCGCTCTCGCAGTTGAGTTCGTCACCTTCTTCAACTTTTTTGTTGAAGAGCGGATTATTCCGTTGGGACAAAAATCATGGTTGGCGTTGCGCTTGAATCATCGATTGAAGCACGGCTTGGATGACTTGTTGAATATCACCACATAGATTTTGTTGGAAATCAAACAACGCTTCTCGTAAAGCAATGATTTGCTTGTTACGTTGCAAGTTCTTCTGCAACGGCCTGAGAAAAGCCGCTTCGGATCTGATACCAACTAGTGTAGCGGAAGCTAGTATAAAACGATGATTCGTTGATCCAAAAGGATAGTGATATGATCATAGATGCATCATGACATGTGTTAAGTGTTCAAACATATCTTTTCAACCAAGAGGATTAATCGCATGAAACCACCTGGAGAGTATGTTCAACTCAATTATGAAGCTCCTCAAAGAAGAATAAAATCAAACGGAATTCAGAAGAAGGAGTTATTCAATTTACAAATCAGGCAATCTCCAAATTACGCGTTTCAGACTTGCGGACATTGAATGAAGAATTCTGACCAGACCAATATGAATGAATCTACAAACTGAGTTGTCATATATTCTTCGTATATCATAGAAGTCCAACAAAGTGGATTTAGTCCAAAAACAATAAAGGAAGACCAGCTTTCGTCCATGGAAAAAACTGCATTTAATTCTTGTCAATTTCTCTCTTTTACATGCATTTTAGAGTTTGAATTTCATCTCCCTAATTGATATGCATGTTGAACTATTATTATGGACGTTTTTGGATGTATTTTCTCTATTTATAGAGCCTATTCTCATCAATAAACAGATAAGACTTTGAACATTATTTTTGGAGCCTTGAGAGTGATTATCTTTCCTTGCTTCTTGTATTTTGGATTAAAGCTCCTTAGTCCTTACATAAAGCAAGTCTTGAAAGTCTAAGAACCTTCTGCATCTCTTAGAAGTTTTATTCTATCCACCGGTAAATCAAGAGTTTTCTGCACCTCTTGTGTTACCATTCCCTCCACATCATTTGTTCTTAGAAGCAAAGAATATCCTATTACCACCCTAGAGTGCAACATCCTTGGGAGAATCTCATCATTTGGTATTAGAGCAACACTCTAAGCTCGATTCTATCAATCACTTTCTTATCTTTTCATCTTCTTTCTTTCATCATCAAAAAAAAAAATCTGAAAGTTTTTCATTCATCATCCTTATCATTTTTGTTTTAAAGTTTGTGTTTAAGTTGTTCTTTCTTTGAAGAACAAGATTTGCGGACAAATTTGTTTCTAAGAGGGAGGGGATGATATGATCATGGGAAACATCATGACATGTGTTCAGTGTTCAAATCGTATCTTTTCAACCATGAGAGTTAATTGCATGAATTATATGGAGAGTATGCTCAGCTCAATTACGAAGTTCCTCAAAGAAGAATCATATCAAACGGAATTCAGAAGAAGGAGTTATTCAATTTACAAAACAGACGATCTCCAACTTACGCGTTTCAGACTAGCGGGAATTGAATGAAGAATTCCGACCAGACCAAGATGAATGAAGCTACAAACTGAGTTTTCCAATAATCTTGATCCATAATAGAATCCCAAAAAATTAGATGCAGCCCAAAAACAATAAAGGATGATCAATTTCGTCCATAGGAAAGACTACATTTAATTATGTCAATTTCTCTCTTTTACATGCACTTTAGAGTTTGAGTTTCATCTCTCTAGATGCTTTGCTTGTTGAGCTATTAGTATGGACGTTTTTGGATGTATTTTATCTATTTATAGAGTTCATTCTCATGAATAAAAATATAAGATTTTGATTATAAATTTTGGAACCTTGAGAATGATTTTCTTTTTCCTTGTCAATGGTGTGTAATATCCATTGATGTGATCATGGTGTTTAATATCCATTGATCATTTGGGCTCGTCTTGGTGTGTCATATCCAATGATTTTTTGATCTCTCTTGGTGCATCATATCTGAGGGATCATCCAGAAAGTCTAAGAGTCATTTTGCATCTCTTAAAAGTTTCACTCGATCAACCGGTAAATCAAGAGTTTCCGCACCTCTTGTGTTACTATTGGCTCCACATATTTTGTTCTTTAAAGTCTCACGATTTTTTAGAAGCAAAGACTATCCTCTTACTACCTTACAGTACAACATCTTTGAAATTTTTTTATCAGATAGCCAGAACACTCGTCGTCTTGAATCGTTAATTCCTCAATAGAATATTCGAAAACAAGGAATAAAGAGGTAAACTCGGTCTTTTCTTAATTCATCAATTACTTCCATATATAATTAAAGACCATCTTATTAATAAGATGTCTAAAACCCTTAAGAAAGCTAAATCCTAATATAAACGAAAACTCAAAAGCTAAAATAAAATTCCAACAAATAATAGCAATAACGATGATCGTGTCTAATGACGCTACATCACATATGCTCCACTGAAAGAGGGGTCAAAGAGGTTTGCTGAAATAATTGTCTCCATATATTTGTTAATTTAAAGATCGAATTGACATTAAGATAGCAACATTTTGACTTTGACAAAATATATCTTCCCTGGGAAAGATGCGATGGATTACTTTCGATTCAACTGTTCCTGAGGGAAGTGTGGTGGTCGCTAGAAGACTTCCAATATCTACATGTATATTGGTCCAGACTCTAGTAATAATTAGGAAGTTGTATAACTTCAAGAAACTTGGAAACTTGATTTTAGCAGTATAAAGATTGTGGCCTATGACGAGGCTGATAAAATACAAAATGATGGGTTTATGGATGATTGTATGAAGTTAGTGAGAGAGTTTCAGAAAGTCGAATCCGACAATGCAGGTCTGCTTGTTAGAATTATTAAGTTTGTGATCTTTCTACTAACATTCCCGCTTTTTTGTTTTTGTATAAGTGATTCTTTCTTCTGCGGCATCAAACCATATAGTCTCTGAGTTTGTTGTAATGACGCTGAGAAATCCGAACAAGGTTTTCGTAGGTTGGAACAAGTATAAAGGAATATATTCCTCGAGACAATACTAGGTGGAATGCCCTACTAAGCAGTGGAAAGCCTGTTCAAATTCAATATTTTCGAATTTGATTCCAGAGAATGCAAGAAATTTGGAATAAGTTCGAGAAATCTAACCCTTTTCTCATGTGGGATTTACACATCATAGACAAAGGTCACGTAGTAGAAGCGAGCGTAGTAGCATACTCCTTTTGACGTCGGAGACTTTCCCAATTTGATCCAAAGAAACAAGAGATGTGGAAATGCAAGAGGTTGGGAAGAAATTTGAAAAATCTAAACGTTGTATCTCACCGCCCCTATCCTTAATATAATCACAGAGTTAGGTTAGTTGCATGCCACATTTTCGAAATTAATTATGACTTTATAATTTCTTCCCAGCTTTGTTTAGTCCGGAGAAAACGACAGCGTTTAGCTTCGAAAACTCATCAATTGATATATAGACCTATCTAATTAGGAAAAACTTTAATTACATGGGCTTGTAGGCTTCTTCTCAGCATGCATCTTTTTGGGCTTCTTGTATATGCTCTAATAGGCTAATCCGATTAAGCAGGATGTTGACTGACTAACATTTATTAGAAAATTTTGAAATTATGCATGTTGTGAGCTGAGTGCACCATGTTAATTTGCTTCTCGTTTAAACGAACACGTATAACAAGTTGTTTATACCAAACTAATTAATAACATTTGTCCGAACTTGAATTATAAACTGTTGGAGCATTTATATGTTATGGGTTAAAAACATAAAAAATTTCTTGATTGATCATAACTAATTTGTAGAAGTTAATTAGCTATTCCTCTCAAGATCACCGATCAACTTTGCACGTTGACTTGAGGAAAAAAGTCGCCCACCCATTCCCACCCCAACTATCACAAAATACCTTAAAATGACAAAATGAAAAAGAAAATGTTTAAAGAAAAAAAAAAAAAAACAGTCCGGTTGGTGCCTAATATGAAGCTTCTTTTTTTGATAAAAACATGAAGCTTCTTTAGCCATTCTTCCGTATTAATCACAAAATCCTAAACAACGAATTCCATGTTTCTTGTTTTTGGATTCAGTCTCCGCTTCAAAGTTTAATTACTTTATAATGAAGAGATTTCTTCTTCTGACCACTTCAAGAATAATCATCTCGTAGCTATATCATCTTGGCTTTGGGTTTGGAGTATCCGGTCTAACTTTATCTGAACATGGAGATGAGAGACCTGAAGAAGACTTCATCACAAGGTATGGTGAGACCCATATCATGATCGAACCCAAACTCTTCTTCGGCTAGACGGAGCAACGTCTGAAACTCGGAGTGGTCGAGCCACGAGATGGGAACGATGTATCGACTTCGGTTTGGTCCAACGTAAACCGGGAAATGACCTTTTGGCACGTCTTGTGGAAGACTATCATCTTCTTGATTATAATAGCAACCATTCACGCTCTTCTTCTTCCCTAGACTCGAGCATCTCCTTACGATTTGCTTGATAGATGCTGCTTGAGACGACGTCACTTTGCTGGCCCTCTTGATTGCCATTATTATTTAAGAAAAAAATTATTTTTCTTGAACTTTGGTTTTGTTTGTAGAAATGTTTTGGAGGTGAGAGGTACTATGGATAAGTATTTATATACAGTTTGGAAGGCTAATATATTAATGATGAAGATAGGGATATATACAATATATTACTATCCTCTTGTAATTTGGTTAGTTATACAATATAATTAATTAGGTTTGATTACATATGACGTTGACTTAATTATGACTATATATTATGTGCATTATTAGATGTATGTCATTGACATGATATATAAATATGTATTAGAAATAACTATTATATCAAACTATAGGTGAACAAACAAACGATAAACTAAAATTAATATCATTTCGTTTTTTTTTATAATTGACTTAATTAATTAATTCTAAAATGTTAAACGAGGTAATAACTAAATCAGATGCAATTTCTATAAAATAGAATGTTTTGGATCATTTTCTGGTTTATTTATTTATAGCATAGTTGAGTTGGGATAAAAAAAAAAAATCAATGTAACCACATACTTTTCGTAAAAATTTTATATATAGATTAATTAGTGATGCTATGTCAATATGTCATGCTGCAAAGCCAATACACGACTCGAACTTCATCCAAATAATTAACATAGCAGATACAAAATCCGATAAAGCTGAACTTAATTCCTAGCTTATTTCACACATATATTTTTTAAAATCTTTAATGCATTGAGTATACATATACAATAGAACCAAGAAAATTTATCCCGTAAATCGAGATCTTTGGACCTAAAACCCCGATCATAACCCATTTTTGGCGGATCATATAAAGCCAAAATTTCCTGTTTGGATTAAAATTTGGACACCTAGAATCTTTGTTCTGGTGAAAGAAAAATCATGTGGGATGTAGGAGGCAATGGCAAATAAACATTGAGGACAGAGCCAACAAGGACGAGAGAGATGCAAATGCAATTAAAACTATGACAATGTACAATAATTCGGTAGGGACTATAACATTGCCCTACAATGTCTCCCTTTTGCCTTTATATACTTAGACACAATTTTACGTAACAAATGTCTATTTTCTTCTCTTACCTTTAATATCATACAATATAGACCATGTACATATATTATATTCATGCATCTCTATGTACATATAGATTACGGAAGAAGTAAAAGAGTTTTGTTAGTTGTAGCGAACGTACGTACTTGCGAAGATACACAAAACGTATAAGGACTCCACACAAAAGATATCGCGAAAACCCTTGTCTCTATTTTGCATACGTACACACGTGTATTTTCTTGCTATTGGACATTATTGAAACATACATACATGCCCATTTCTCTCAACAATAAAATAAAGAGGAACATGTTCTATTTTCTTTTAACAGTGTCTATGTCTTCTAGATCTAAGACAGAACTAATCTTTGAAGTTATCATTTTAAATTTTGCCAAAATGACAAAAATGTGCACATATATTCAGTAAACTGATTTTCCATGTCGACATATATGAAGAGTATTTACAATTGTTTGACGTTTATAAAAAATAAGGGTACTTCTTTAAATTACTAGATTTTTACGTTTCAAGAAAATTTTCTTATGGTTTATTTAATTTTCCTATTATTTGATTCAATATTGTTCCTTAGGTTAACTTAGGGGTTATTTAGCATAATTATAGGTTAATTAACCTGAAAATACTAACCAATGACGTCTACTTTTTATTTCTCCTCCATTATATTTGAAAGTCTTCGAAGAAAAAAAAACAAAAACAAAATAACAAGGAGAACAATTAAAGAAACCCAAAAAAAAAAGTAAAGAAAAGTCAAACGATAAGTGGCGTATAAAGTGTGGGACATTGATATGTATGATGGAACATGACACTTGTCTAAGTATAATTAGTGCACCAGTTGTGGTTGTAACTCGAAGACACTATCAATTCATTCTCCATTGACATCCAACCGAAAGCCCCCCAACAGCGCGCCTTCTCTTTTAGGATAATCTTTTTTCACTCAATGATTCAAACAATCTCTTTTTTTCATATTACTAATCTTTTCAAGGAAATTGATATGTTCAAGAAATACATTGCGGAGATTGATTTTTATTTCATTGACTTATTGTATGGAAAATGTAAAATTTAATTGAATTTTTTGCCATCACCTTGTTTTTTCCTAACAAAAAAAACAAATTTCTTAATGAAAAATTGACACAGTATGGGGAAATTATAAGGTAAAAAGGAATTAAAATATAAACGAAACTTGGACCACCAAAAAAAAAGTCAGACATTTGTTCAACATGTACAAAAACGAAGAACAGAAAATAAACAAGAAGTTAAGGGTCCATTGTGTTGAACTTAATAGGAGACTCAGCCATGTGGGTTACTATACAAAGACCTAAAACCATCACCAGCAAAGCCAACTAAGCAAAGAGTGTCATGAATACATAAGCAGACATATATTCCTCTACCTCAACTTCTCAGCCACCAATTTGATTTTATTAGATAACCTAAAGTGGGGAAGTTCATTTCCCATGTTCTATGGCCACAAAGAGAAACATTGATTTCTGACATCTTTGTCTTTCTCTTTCGTTTTCCAAAGTCACATGTGAATGTGATTATTTACTAAGTTTCACAAAACAAGAGCCTGATAAACGTCTTTCTCACAGGGGTCCCATCAATGCGTGAATCTTTCTAACATATAGAGAGAAAACTAGACAATTATGCATATGCCTAAAATTGACGCATCCCTACATGTTCTATTGCATGAAATTGACAATTTATATATACAAGAGAAGGATTGTACCGGTTTTTAAGTCTCCTTGCTTGCTTCTTCGATCCACTTCCTCCTCTGCTATACAAAGATACTCTGTAACAAAATGATTTCATTGGAGAGCTAACAAGATCATATGCATTTTTACTTTTGTCATTAGAACACACAACCATATTGATTATTGACCACAAATGGTCTTTTTACTTTTTACATGTTCGAAAAGTTAAAAAAGGTGTCAAGATATTGACATATACTAAATTCTATCACCAAAAATTTCCGAGCAAACTTCTCTTTGTTGTTAACATTCATAGCCAGAGGAAAACTAATGTTCTTCAGGTTGCTCATCTACCATGATCAGGTCTCCTTTAAGCTTGGCGATATCAGCTTGTACCTATCACATTTTAAAAATACAGTCAGATAATAACCATATCCTGAAAATTTAAGACAAAGACAAACAAGAATACGCCCAAACAATAGGAGAGAAGTCCACACACTACTCTTGAGTCTAACTACTATTTAAGTTTGAGCAGAGGAAAATGTGGCTGTATCATTATCAACGAAGAAATTCATGTTAAAACTATTGTGGGATTCTCAACAATTCTTATGAAACAGTAAAAGCCTAAATAAAGAAAGGTAAGTGAGTTGCAGAAACCTTCTGACGAGCTGCAGTAAGTTTTAAAAGCTCATCTGTTTCTGAAAACTTCAAAAACCATTTGCTAAGCGGATGATCCTTGGTGTCTCCTTTTTTCATCTCATGATAATAAGTTTCAGCAACTCCTGCAACATTACAGTGCTATGCCTCAGCGATTTATAAACGATTGCTTAACTAGAGACCAGGAACAAGAGAATGCACCTGGAGGAGGGAAGTTGAATCCATCTGGAAACTTGGAGATATGAACAGCTGGGTGATTATGCACACGGGAAAAGAAACTCTCAAAAGGATCAGGGAAGACAATTTCATTGTAAGACTCAGCAACAACTGGTATCTTGGTAGATTGAGGACCACTGTAATCATCCGGGTTCAGCTTTAACATGTGAGACCTAGAAGAAGTTCAAATAGATATTCTTAAGAGATATATACTAACTAAATCAACTGAAAATTCACAAAATTAAAAACGGCACTCACAACTCCAATTTCTTTTCACTGACATCGGTTTGGAGGAAGATGGTGATATCGATTTTGAATTCTCCCCATCCACACTCAGACAATGTAAAGGGAGGAGAATCAACGACTCTAGTAGGGTTCTTAAAACTTGGATGTAACTGGAAGATGACCTTTTTGATAACCACACCAAGATCCTCATTCGTAGCTCCACGCACATAGACAGTCCACTTATGTGTTCGATAGCTAGTTGGATGAAAAATATATAGAATCAAACATCTACAAAGGGAGATATAAACATGCAAAAAAGAGATAAAAGAAAAATACTCACTCTACAGCTTTCTTTCCGCGAAAAAAAGCAATCGATCCATACACAATAGGAACAGAAATTTCAACATCTTTGACCCTTCTTCGTCCAATCTACAAAGTCACAGAAAATCAGAACCATGAACAAATGATTTCATCCGAAATCAAAACAAAAACAAATTTCCTAAGGCGATTATTAGCGATAAAACAGTGTAGAAAAAATGCAAATGTCCGATTTCATAGCTTCATGCAGAACGGAAATACCTTGCAAACTACCTAAAACTCCAGGAGCTTCGTTTCCAAAAATACCAAGAAAAACCTAAAAAAATCCTTCATCGGAGAAAGAATCAACAGTCGCATTTTAGGGTTATTGACCAGAGAATACCTTATCGTCGCGATCATCAATTGTTCTGCCCATTCTAAACTTGCGTCGCTTCTGCGTAGTCGCAGGAGCTTCAGACAAATTCTCGATATCAGACTCCATGACTGAACAAAGAAATTGCTTAGAAAAGCGCTAATCAGAAATTGCCGTACTCAACTTTTTCCTCTTTCTCCGATCGATTTCTCGCAAAGGAGGGAAAAAAAGGATTTGGGGTTTTAGAAAATACAAGTCTACGGAACAGAGCGCCTGTATTTTTATACTGTACGTTAAAATGTGTATAAAATACGTTACTTATGTTATTTACGATTTTGAACTTCTTGCCGTTCTGATAGACAGACGTAAGAACAACCTGCCATTTTCGAAGAAACCCAAAACTAATGATCAGCTTTTTCTTGATTATGAAGAAGCCATATAAAAAATCTACGGGTAAAAAGTTACAAGAATGTCACAATTTGAAAGAAAGAACAATAAAAGTAAGAAGAATGCATCATCTCAAAGATCTTTCTCTTCTGTAAAAGCATTGGTCTCAATGAAGAGAAAGCGAACAACAATGCCTGGTGAAGAAGAAAGAAAAGAAACAAATCAGATGTTTGAAGCACTCAAAGCCATGACTTTGCATTGTTCATTCAAAGCTAGAAGCTGAGCTTCTTTCTTGTCGAGAAGTGCCGTCAATTTCACATTCTCCTCCATCAATTTCTGAACTTCAACCTCTTTCTGCGCCTTCTCCCCCTCTAATTGCGTCGTCTTAGTCACCAACCTGCTTCACCATTAACAAAACAGAAAGAATAAAGACACAAATGGTTGTAATCATAAGGTTCCATTAAGAAGATATGCGACTGACCGTTCAAAGAGCTCTTCGATGGTTCTGAATTGTCTCTCAGACGAAAGAAGTGTTTCTCTAACATTCGTAAAAGTACTAACATAGCTTTTAAGCGACTCGAACTCTCTCTTCACACGACAAAGCTCCTCTTCATTTTCCACAGCTTTTTCTCTTTGCCTCATCGTCTCTTCAACTAACTCCTCAATCCTTTCCCGCATTTCGTTTAGAACACTGTTAGTCCCATGAGCAAATCTTTCCATCTCTTCCAACTTCAAAGACAAGTTCTCGATTTGTACCGTCTTCTTACTAAGTTCTTCCTCTCCCAAAAGTACCATCTCCTTTTGAACAGCGGTCTCAGATTCTGCTGCTGTAACTCTCCTCACAAGAGATTCCAACACATCAGTAACCATCTCTATGGATTGGAGCATCTCACTAGTATAAACTCCATCCTCTATACCCAAAGAACCCCGTTGCCTTTCAGAAGATGAACCACCATCGTTCTCAAGAAGGTTTAATCCTTTCAGTTCCATATCCGGAATGTCCAAGATTCTAGCTTTTGATCTCAAATAGCGCAACATAGTTGCAGTCGATCTGACCCTACTCGAAAGAACACCTAATTCTTTTCTCGCATCTTCTTCTGAACCAAACTCAAGGTAAGCCTTGACATCCACAAGTTCAGCTTCTAAACTATCTACCTGCAACCGACGAGATTCCATTTCACTCTTCCATATCTCAGTAGCTTCCCCGGTTAAAGACTCTTGTGCAGATGCATTAGTATCCTCTTTACTAGCCATCCCCAGCCTCTTCAACCTGCAACAGGTGACAGCTTAAAACCCAGAACAAAAAACATCTAAGTTAAGGGCAGATCTAGCTTCTATTTCCTAAACAAAGATATCTTGAATCTCTCAAGATGCAGATCAAGACCAACCATTAGCGTTTTAGCTTGCTTTAAGTTTGAAACAAAGAATATGAGCGAAATGGGTTTATTTCAGAAAAATGATGATTCAACTTGACTATACACAAATTGAGATCGATACAAGGTGACCAGTGATTTTGATTGGCTGGTCAAACACAAGCACTAAAAAGAGAACCGTGTTTAACAGTTCAATTTTCCTTTTCAAATCATCTGAGCTATTGAAATCGTATTGTAAAAGAGAGAACTGATAATTTCTGAAGAGAAACCGTATAAGTATGATTAATCGTTTCAATCATACAGAAAATGGAAATCGATCGGAAAAATCTTAAAGAGCTGAAATTATTACACCAAAACGAAAAAGGATCCTCACAATTCGAGATCATAGGCTTCGAGATTTGCTCCGGCTGATTGCAGGAACGAATTACAGGCAAAACTTTATCTTCCGTCGCTGTTATTCCGAAGAGAGCGGGTGAGACGGAAGGTAGAGACGAAGACAATCACAGGAAATGGGAAAGGAGCATCTTTGCTTTTTGTTGCTCCCCTACTTTAATTTCCTTTGATTTTTTTGCTTTTTTATTGGTTGCTTTTTTGGTATAATATATTCATATGAAAATATCTTAGATTCTAACCAAAATAAACCAGTTAATAATTTTTAAATCATTATAAGGAAAATTAAAGGGAGGAGAAGGAATTTGAATAAATTTTCCATACGAAACCTTTGTAATTTAGCAATATAAGATATTTTTCATTTTTTAACAATGCATACTATATTAATCAATCAAATTGGTTTGGTTTAACCAAACCGAATGAATGATGTTCACGTACATATATTCTAAAGAACGAAAAAGTCGCAATACAACCCATCAATCCCCCCTTATCACTTAAATTGTAAGAAATTAGAAATCCAAATTAGAACAAGAGAAAAATAACGAAATTATACGTAAACTAACAAAGTTGAATACCATTTTCACAATGTTGGTTGATCTTCAATCGCGGATACTATTTTCACAAACTCTGAAATATAATTGGTATGTAATGATACAGTTTCCTCCCAATAAACGACCATGCACTTCATCGCTCAATAAAGGTTTTCAACTCTGCTTTAGGGGGAGATAGACTTCTTCATTGTCCCTTTGCAGCCAAAAACATAGTCGATCAAGTTGGACTACCCACACATTAGCCAAGACATGAGAACCTACAAATATATCTTCTATTACCACCAAGAACACCGAATTCCGACTCATCCCCTCCTTAATCAGCCCTTCCAATCTCGCGGTTTCCGATCGATGCATTTATAAATCTTATCATTATGTATCTTCCATAGGAACCATAATATAAAATATTTTTTATGTAAAATATATTAATAATTTTATTAAAAATGAAATATATGATCATAATTTAAAATATATAATCATGAAATATTATTGATTTACAATTTTTTTTGTTATCAAGATGTTATATATACCAAAATTTGAGTTTACAAATGATAATTACAAAGATAAACCATAATCATTACAAAAAATTCTAATGTGTTAGCCTAACTATAAGTTAAAAGGGAGATTAAAATATGATAGAACACAGTGCATCTAGGAAAGAGAGGGAAAGAATTTCTTATCGCCATATAGATTGTTCAACCAAAGCGGACGGTAGAGAGCTACATAGGACTTGAAGAAAGCAAGAGTAACCACATTTTAAGCAATTAGAAAAGAAAATAAACATTTGATGATCTCGGGATTTTCACTAAACCATCGTTCCAAAAAAACCAACTATATTTGAAAGAAGATCAAGATTTTGGACTATTAATCAGTCCAGCCAAAACTACACATTATACTTCGATATTACTATCTAGAACCGATGGGGTATAACACTGTCCATTGCCTAAGTCAGAGCTTTCATATTAGCTTCAATGTCCGAATTCTTGATATGGCTTTCTCTGGAGTTCTTTAACCTCAGCACAAAAGCACGACCCACAAATGGATCCTGTTTCTTTCCCTAGTTTCTCTTTCATTTCTTCGAGTGACCACCCTAAGTTAAGAGCATTTACTTTGCTCCAAAACGTAATAAATTTTCCTTTCTTCAATAACTCATGCTCGTACCATCTCTGAGCGTATTTGTAGCGGTTTGGCCTTCCTTTCCCCATGTTTTATCCGCAAAATACATTGAGAATATTACCATACCTTCTGCTCTTGTCACCAAAGGTTTTGGTGAAAATCTAAAGAAAGCAATCAGCGGAGGGGATATGGTCAACTTGAATCTTGACTAGAGAGAAGTTGTTCCTCATCCTCATGTCCGTGTCGAGTATGAACTGTGGACCAATAGCAACGATGAATGCGGCGTTAAGTGTGACATGTTGATGGAATTTCTCAAAAAATTTAAGGGTGCCGCTCAGATTCTTGAGAAAGGCGGTTACACGCAGTTCAGGCCTCACTACATCACTTGGTATTGCCCTCACGCTTTCACATTGATCCGATAGTGCAAGTATCAGTGTATCAACAAGGGAAGGTATTGCGCTCCTGATCCAGAGCAGGACTTTAGTTCAGGGTACGATGGTAAAGATGTGGTTGTAGAAAACTTGAGACAGCTTTGCGTCTACAAAGTGGCCAATGAAACCGGCAAACCATGGGTCTAGTGGGTTTATGTCACTGATTTGTATTACATCACTTCGCATTGTCCTCACACTTTCACTTTGAGCCAACAGATCCGTCTGTAGCCATTACTCTGTATCAACAACAAGACAAAAAAATACAAACTTCTCTTTCTTCACTTCTCAGTCAACAAATCACAAAATATTTGTTCTAATTTCATGACAGATTCAGCACCGTCGGATTTTCAATTATAATTCTACAAAATTTTCAGTATTTGTAGAAGACTGAGAGATTCCACTTGTTCATAACGTATGATCCTAGAATTAAGAAGAATCCAAAAGCAAAAACAATGACATAGTCACTGGATTACAATAGTAAAAAAAACAAAAGCAGAAAACATTTATGCTCTTCTTCCCCTTCCTCTTGATTCCAATAGCAAAAGCAAAAAAACGTTTCTTCTTCTTCCTCTGCCTTTGTTATTGAGCATCAAGAGGGAAACAAATTATCAATATTGAGCAAGTAGAAAACAGACAAAATCAAGAACAAGAAGAAAGGCAAATAAAATCACTATTGTACAACAAACTTTTAAACACAAGCTCAATCAGGCTACCAAACCAACACGAACACAACAAGTCAGCTCAAGCAGACTCTAATATATATCAAGTTTCTAAACTGATTCCAGAGAAAAGTGGGAAACAGAGTTGTGATCATATTTGGGTTCAAGATGATTCCGATTGACCAAGAGCAAACAACAAAACACAAAGCAGATACACAATGATAAATTAAACCCAACATCAGGACTTTAGCTCAGGATACGATGATACAAGAACCTAATCAGCCTAGCTCTTACCATGCATTTAGATTTGACTAAGCTTTCTCCTTTTGTTCATGAAGATGTTCTTACACTTAAGAGCCCTCTTGCGCTTGTTTCATCAAAACGTTGAGTAACTTAATATACAAAAATTGCTCATAAATGTTGGAAACTTATTTTCGTATTGTTTCCTCTTCAACAGCGCTTAACAGTATTGGACATACGAAACTGAAGAGAATTCGCCAATAAGTAGAGAAAAACTTCTTCTCAATTGTGTTACTAAATCTGTCAGGATTTATGAGCCTTGCCCAAGTGTCCACCGAGACTTTCACATAGCCATCATCACCATATTTAGGTCCGTTACTTAACCTCGCAAGTAGATAATTCTCACCATCCTTTGTAGTACCTCCATCAATCAGCGACACTGCGTGTAGACCGAAGAAGGTAGACTCTTCCATTGTAGGTGCGAGATAAATCTCCTTGTGATGAAGTTCAAAATCTGGTAAATATAATGCCAGATGTGCTCCAACAGGTTGGTGTAGGAATTGCTTCACAACGTTTTCAATGGAACCAAGAGAGAAAAAGTCTTTGATATGGGTGCATTGGAATGGGTCGCGGAAACATTTAGGGACAGCTTGAGAACATCCTATATATGGTCTATGCATTTCCTTCTGAATCCCATTTTCCTTCACATAGTTGAAGGCTCCAGGGAAGTCATACAAGTAGTAGAAGTGGCCTGGCTTGGTAAGGCTCATTGTTGAGAAGATCTTCTGGAGACAAAGTGAGTGTTGGGTCGTTGTCACGCCTACGTAACACAGCCATTATAAAGCTCGCAGACAACAATTTCCCAACAACTGTCTGTTGATAACATAATAAAAAAAATGTGTGATGATTCCACAAGCTTGAGAACACAAAAAGAAGAAAAGGTGATGATATGAGTCAATTTTACCATGATTGCCTTGCCTCCTCACTGCTCCCATTATTTCTTTCCATGTCTAACAAGGCCAACAATGATGTGAGCCAAATATTTCTCTTTCTCTGTGTTTCCATAATTACTTATTTCAGGGATAAAAAGTTATAAAACGAAACGAAAGAATGTTTATGGTTTGATAAAGTCTTTTGATGAACCCAGTAAAACAATGTTAATATCATAACATTGGATATGACTTCGTGAATCAACATTAACATTGTTTATGGTTTGATAAGTCTTTGGTTTATGGTAACTTCCATTACTGCGCAAAATATGCATCCTTTCTTATCAATGTTATTTTGATTTAAAAAGTTTATATTTCTTAAATCAAAATTTAATTGTATTTTCTACCAATATCAAAATTTAGTCCTATTATCAGTTGCATTTTAAACATAACTAATGTTCTACACCTTTGTTTTCATTTCGCAGAATTACAACTCAAACAAGAAATAAAAAATTACAACTTATTGGAGATAGCATATTTTGCACAGTAATGGAAGTTTATTGGCTAGTATTGATAGTATGCCTCTTCCAAATGAGAACCTTAGACAAATATCTCTTAATAGACTTCTTTATGATGAGAGAAATTATTCAAAATATATGTTGGCTAAAGATCACCCAGATTTGTTACCCAAGTTAATTAATGAGCAGAAAGGATTATACATTGTAAACATGAACGCATTATCAAGAGGAAGCAAATTCAAATTCAAAAATTTACCTCTTTATAATTCAAACATTTATTGTTATGCAAATTTCTAACTCAATATGCACCCTATCTTATCAATGTTATTTTGATTTAAAAAGTTTATATTTTTTAAATCAAAATTTAGTTCTATTATCAATTACATTTTCATAACATAATTTTTTTTTTTTTTTGTAAAATTAATTTTAGAGATAGAAAAAAAGAAGAAAAAGAGGATTGGGGTCTATTTACTAAGTGGTGAAAGTAGAGGGTGTGGAAAAGTAAAAAGATAATAAGTATACAAATAGCCCTAGCGTCTCCGTTTCTCATCCTCTCAGAAGTGATTAATCTCAAATCCTCGTTTTCCTCCGGCGAAGCACAGCAAAGACGGGTTTGAATAGTAACAAATATCTCGTTTAACAATCCTCGTTTTTTTGTCTTTCCCCTTTCTCTGGAAAATGCTTGGGAAGTAACAAATATCTCGTTTAGCAATCCTCGTTTTTTGTCTTTCCCCTTTCTCTGGAAAATGCTTTGGAAGTTTCTAGAAGCTTAACATTCTTCTATCAACTCTATCAACTCATAAGCATAATAGATCCACAACCGGCAGCGAAAGAGTTGATAGAAGAATGTTAAGCTTCTAGAAACTTCTCAAGCATTTTCCAAGGAACAATATGTATATATTTTTATATGTATATATTTTGTTATGTGTATAAATAATCATGTGTTTGTTTAGAAAAATCCAAATATCTATGAAAATGGATTCGGACTGTAAGTATATATATATGCAATGTTAAGAGTTGTTTGTTGCTGGCTCAGATCATTGTAAAGCGGAACGAAGTTTAACATTAGAAGAGAGAACTAGCTAATGTTCTTAGAACTTGTTTATTTTTCTAAAATCATCCTCAAAGGGAAACCAAATTAAAAATATTACTAAGGGGGAAAGAGATATCACATATCTTTATTGCAAAATTTTACACAAGGAATTGTCGCAATAGCTTAAACAAACAATCGACAACTTGAGGTTCATGTGGCTCTTTTTTAGTTTTTTTACCGGAGATTGGAATTTGTGATCATCAGGAAGTGAATTTTGTTGTTGTAAGCTTGAATTAACTTAAGGAGCAAGTTTAGTATATTTAAGAGTTATCTAAATATACATATTTAATGTCTTAGGATTTATCTAAAATATGTAATGTTTTCTAAAAGTTAGGTTAATTAGATTCCTCCTCCCTATATAAGTATATGCTAAAGTTGTGACATAACTTAGAGATTTAAGAGATTGAGGTTTTAGGGTTTTGAGTAATTTTTCCTAAAGAAATAAGAGAGTAATTCTTAAAGATCTTGAATTCTTATTTATGTGATTCTATAAATTCCATCACTTTTGAAATGTTGAACTCTCTACAGAAAAATTTCTTTATCATCTACTTCCCCTTCTTCGATCCATCCTTGAACTAACCCTTCTAATGTCTTAACCCTTACCTCAATATTGACAGAGGATCTTCTGTGTAACAACACATTCTCATTATCATCTCAAATAACCCAATTTACACTTTATCCCATCCTTTTGAACCAAAACACACCAACATTACATTTAACCCATGCTTTTCCAACGTTTGTACCTTCAAGTTCTTCACTACTAGCCAAAGACTCAAAATTTTCATTCTTTGATTGAGCTAAGATCCATTGTTCAGATTCATCTTGGCTCACCTTCACCATTTTATCCACTTTAAGAGGCAGGGCTTCATAGATGAACTTATTAGTGGCTTTCCATATATTCCATAATAGCCAAAGGAAGGATCGATCTAGTTAGCTTCACATAATAATCCAAGGTGCCAACAATGGAGGTTTTCATGTACTGAATTCTCAACAAATCTTGACAATGGAAAAGCGAAAACATAGAAAACCCATACTTGCCTTGGAAAAGGACATGTGAATATGATATGATTAATTAATTCATCCTCTTTTCCACAAATTTGACATCTTTCATCGGCCTTAGATCTCTGTGAGAGAGTGTTTCTACTACTAATATTGCTACTCCTAGAATATTTTACAAAACACTTGGATCTTATGCTAAGTTTGAACTTCTCACATCTTAGTTTTAAGAGGGGTTTAATCTTAACTTCTTCGTAAAATTCTTTGAGATCTTGAGGAGCTAACCAGCCGCCTGATTTAACCGTGTACTCACAACTACTATTGAAATACCAAGTAAAAAAAGCCTCAAAGATGGTAGCCAGCTTGATATTCAACATCAATGAAATGTCATCATGGAAGAAAAAATCTTGAAGCTTCTTGATATTCTAACAGTAACCAGTGATATCAAGAAAATCTTCTGTAAAAATATGTTTGTGGATAGATCTATGTGTTCTAGAGATAATCATGTAAGTATGAGCATAAATTAAGAACACATAGAAATTTGTTAACAAGGTTCGATTTTTCCTACATCCCCGGGACCAAGTCCAAAATCAACTCCAATAGAATAAGATAGTACAACATATGATAATGCTTACATCTTTTCTTGATGGTCAGGCGCTATGGAGATAGAACATCCACAAATTGATTCTCACAAGAACTTACTTTCTTGAATTAGACCGAGATGTTCTAACACATTCACTCAATCCCAAAAACCTTTAGTTTCTTGTTTCTTACTAAACCTAAGCTACTCGTTTTTGTGATTATGAATGCTGCAGACTCCATAGAAAAAACCACCACACCAGATCTTACTATCTCTATGGTGGGCGACGCCACACACACCTGTGTACCTCTCCAATAAACCCTAAACGTGCATATTTTTGTCGTCTCTTGGTTTATATAGGTAAATGTCAAGATCCTAATTCTACTAAAGCCCCCACGTGATTTATTCATCTTGTTGGCCTTCTAGAACCACATTGACCTGTTTCCTAAAACAAAGGAAACACCACAAATAAGGAAACTTCCATTTTTCCATTCTGAGACACTTCATGTCTTAGCGTCTGTGCTACATTTTGAGGTAGTACAAACTGCCTCAGAATGTAGCATCATAGTTTGTCCGTTCTTGTCTTCAGAGTCTTTATCCAATACTCATAGCAATCTGTCAAATATGATTTATCTTCTATTGCACGTATTGCTATTTGGTCTTCATCTGTATCACTTTCCGTTGCAACTCAAATTGTGTCAATTTCTCCTTCAATGTCTTCTATCCAACTGCCAGACCAATACACTGTGTGTGTATTAGCTTATGTAGTACATCATCTAACCCAAAGTATTCATCTCAGCCTCTGTATGCCATCCACTCACTCGGAGCATGCATATATCAGTGTCTGTACTCACTCGGTCTGTGTGCTTCTGGCATATGTTCTGCATTACTTCCTGACTCACATCCTATTCTAACAACTGATTCACGTTCTGCATTTGACGTAAATGCCTCATTAGTGTCAGGGACTATCTTTGTGTCACTATCCATGCTGATACAGCTTCTCATACCAGTCAACATAACACTCTCATCTTCTACCTTTAGATTTAAATCATTAAATATATTTTTGATCATTGACACTTTAACTCCAGTTTCTTTTATCCAAGATAATCCACACTCTGAAGCTCCTCACATTTCTAATCTTCTTCTACAAGCCCTTCTTAAGAAGCTCATGCCCAAACAACATACTTTGTCATGCAATGCATGTAAAGGCCTTTGTCCCAACTCCACATCCAGGAAATCCATGTTTGGGTAGTATTGATGTATTTTTTTATTGTCCTAATCAAATTTTATAACGTTAATGTTCTACTGCAAGTGCACAACGTATCGAAGTGGTACTTAGGACACATAAGACTAGTAATATTTTCTACTCTATCAACATAAGACTAAGCAAAGACAAAAATTCAATTATGGAAAGTAAAGAGGGAAAGTAAACTTGCGATGAAAGTAGAAAGTGGGGAAGTAGTGATTTGAGTAAGTAACCATCATTTAAGTAAATGATTGCAATAAAAGTAAAAAACGAAAAAAGTAAATGATTATGAAAGGTAAATCTAAGACTAAGCGAAAACTAATTCTAAATTTAGAGGGAATTTAAATCACTGGTTCATAGGATTCACCATGAGCTCATATACAGAATTTGTTTAAACCAATAGATGGGTTGATCTTGTTCCGGACATGGATATTGTCTTAGTCGAGCTGTTGTAGTAGTCATTGACCCGAAACGGTAGAATTTTGAGTCCATACAATGGTCAGACGTTCTGGTTAAGCGTGAACCGGTTAGTGTGGTTTTCCACAAAAGTCTTTAGGTCGGTCTCTACACGTGGAGCTGAACACACTCGGTGTACGACCATCTATTGTTTTTTCCCTGCAAGTAAGGAAGCACTATTAAAATATGTCATCACATCACTACCTATGTATATATGCTATGCAGTGTTATCCCCTGCCTATGGAGATTATTAAAGAAATCACAAAAGAAACAAGAAGATTATGGTGGTTTGCAAATCATGATAAGAAGATAATGTCTTGGGGAGTATGGGATAAGATTGTACAACCTAAGCGTAAAGGAGGTTCAAGCATAAGAGATCTGAGAGCTTTCAACGTGTATTACTAGCTAAACAAATTTGGACTATAGGCCAATCGTCATCCGCTTTAAACAAGAGTGTTGAAAGTAAAATACTATCCCAATACCTCATTGCAAATTGCAAAGGAAACATGGAACACTAGTCATGCTTGGCGTAGCATCTTACAAGGTAATAGTTTGCTTTTTAAATGTGTATTCTGGAAAGTTGGCAATGAGAATCAAATGGAGATATTGTTTGATCCTTGGTTGCATACATCCAGCCAAGACTGCCAAAATAAGTTGGTAAAATTATTGACCATATTTTAAAAACTTAAAAAGTATATTCTTACAAGGTACATGATTTAGGATGTTGAAAAACTTCACCAGCTAATTAATCCACGAGACATGTCAATTATTCTAAATACCAAGTCCTCTTTAACATGAGTTTTAAGACATAGCAACGTGGGTTGGTACTCGCCACGGTACTTACTACGCTAAATCAAGCTATTATCTCCAGTTGGAAGCAAATCTTTGGGTAGGCAGCACACAAACTGAACAGAACACAAATCCGGATTGAACACTTACAACTTAAAAGCATAGAAGATATTAAGATTGAATTTAATAGAAAAAAAATTCATAAGAAAAAAAAGGAAGAAACAAGGGTGTATAACTCAGTGACCAGACGAAGACGATGAAGCGACTGGACCTCCCAATCCCATCTTCTTCCCCAGCAGCCCAAGCTGCTCAACCAATTCACCTCCTGTAAGAATCTCCGTCGCTCCATAAATAACGTTCTTAACCGTTAACTGTCTCTGAGTCAGCTCCTGTAAACTCCCATACTCAACATAGTTACCTCCACCGATCATAAACACTATTGCTTCTCTAAACGGTCCCTTCACGTGACTACCACCGGAGCTAGACTTTGGAGCTCTCGGATCCAACAACAAGTAAGAATCGATCTCTGGATTCGGTTTTCCTTCTGTTAAAGCTTCAACGGTTCGAGTCACTGCCAATTGTTGATCACTTGATAACAGATTCTTGACTCCTGCTGTGACCGCGCTTATAGATTGCCCGTAAAGCTTCTCAGCCCAGTCTACAATGTTGCTTCTGCTTGCTGAATTCGCTGAAGCTGCAAGTGAGACGTTTAAAGATTTGATCTTCTTCACGTACTGAAACGCGCTTGTATCAGCCTCAGCTTCATTCAATGCTGCTTCCACGGATTCTACTTCGGATTGGTTTATGGTTTCTGTTGAGATCAAGTACATAATTGCAAACCGAAGCTTGTCCATCTTTGTACCTTTGCCTTTCAGTGCAGCCATAAGTTCGGCTTTGTCGATTCCTCCTCGCATCATCATGTCGCTTTCTTTCTTAGTGAATGCATCAATAGATCTCTCCTTGATCTGTCCCAAGAGCGCAGTTGCAATGTTTGTATGTTTGTCAATCACTTGCTTTCTCTCGGTTAATTCCGGAAGCGAGTTCACAGCGTTCATCAGATGTTTTGTGTTTCCAATCAAATCCGTTCCGTCAAACTCAGCGCCACTCCCACCACCGGTTCTCTTGTTAACCTCCTCGACGTCTCTCTTGTACTTGTTCAACTGCGTTTCAATCTCCACAGCAACTTCCGGAAACTCCAGAGAACTGTTTGCAGACCAAAACGGATCTGAACTGTCCAGCTCAAACGATTTCATTCCTCCTTTTTCTCCTTGCACATTCAATCTGTTGAGCTTTAAGCCAAGAACGTCGTGAACAAGAGGGCGGTATCTGAAATCATGCTGAATTCCAACTGAGAGCTCAAAGTTCCTATCGAAAATGCACAAGAGCGGACGTTGAAACGAGCTCATGAAACCGCCGCCTTCAGTAAACAGATTGTTCTTAGACAAAAGATGATCTCTCAGTTTCTGATCCAACAAAGACGCAACCATTTCCGCTGGTCCACCACGAGGGCATCGGATAACAGGGACTACACCAAGCGTTGCCAAGACACAGAACAAACCATTAGCAACCTTTTCCATTATCTCTTCAATCTCTTTATCACCAGCTGATGGATCATTCAATTGCACATACGTAGATTGTTGAGCTAGAGAGAACAAGTTATCTTCCAAAGTCACAAACTCCAAATACTGATCATGCACCTTTGAGATTTTTTCAACGGAGTTAGATTTGAGAGTTCCTGAAGCAATTTCTTCGAGAAGCGGACGAGGGATTGAAGATGAGAAATTCAGATGAAATGTATCGTAGAGAGATTGAGAAGCATCAGCTATGATCTTCTGGATGTTGGAGTTGGTTGGTTGAACAAAGTAGACAGCAGGAACATCATGAACGTTCTTTCGATCTTTTTTGTCGATGAGAAAGTAGAGTGTAACTCCATGTTTACGCAGATCCTTGACATTGATCAAGGGAGATAGAATGCTCTGACAAAACTTGTCGTAGATCAAGATCTTATAAACTTCCTCGTTTGCAGTTCCACTTGGATTCAAAGGCTGGTTCAGATTTAGCATCCGGATTATACATTCTGCATCCGAGAGATCAAAGATCCAACATTAACAGATATTCGAAAGAAACCACAATTCTCTTCATTTCTAGATCCTTAGAAACAAAATCTAGCCTATTAATCGTACTTTGATAAAACAATATCGATAGATCGAACACAATCTAGGAAGCAAGGGAAAAAAGATCGTCGGATTCTATAACAGAGAGATGAATCACAGACAAAAAAACACAGAGAGAGAATTACCAGTCTGTTTCTGACGGAGATTGAGAGCCATTGAAGCTTGAAATCCGGTGGATTAGAGAAAGAACTTCTCGGTTCTAAGCTTATCCTTTTATTTCCCTTCGCAACACTCAGATCGAGATGGGAGATTCCACGAAATGAATTCTGAGATATTCTGGTAAACAATGAAAGTAGGAGAGCAGTGAGATCTAAATCCAAGAAAGAAATGGATCTAGAGAAACTTCAAACTCAAAATCACTGATGGGTGATAAAGAAATATGTAACGATTATCACCTGGAAATTGGAAGGAAGATCCCGGAGTGGACAGCGACGAAAGAAAATTCCGATGTAAGAACGTAGAAAACGATGGGCCTAATGGGCCGAGCCAGTTACTCAATATAATTCTGGCCCATCTAAATCTAACATTCGTCAACTCTTTCCTTCTCCCTCCTCTCTGCACGAACACGAAAGGTAAAGCCCGGAGATTCTTCGCCGGAGACTGAAGTTCCGGGAGCAGAAGCAGAAGAATGGGAGACGGAAAAGAAGGCGATTGGGAATGTTTAGGTTGCAGTAACAGGAATTATGCGTTTAGATCATTCTGCAACAGATGCAAGCAGCCTCGTCTTTTCATGGATAATAACACCTCTCCAAACTCCAAGTGGCTTCCTCGTATCGGAGATTGGATCTGCACTGGTTCGTTATTTTCTTTCTTCTTCTTCTTCTCTCATCTCAATTCAATCGTTTGATAGCCCATATTCGTCAGTCTTTGAAAAAATTCGGATGATAGAATCAAAGCTTTTTTCCATCATTACATACAACTGGATTCCGTGAGGCATTTTACATATTTCAGAATTCGCAAGTAGTAGGAATTAGCTTCTCAGATAGTGCTGTTTGATAAAGTCTGCTTAGTGAATTTGAAGCAAAACTAGGAAGGAATGAAATTGATCTGAATCTTAAGTCCTAAGTTCAATCCTTAATCTTTCCAGTGCTCGATGATTCATTTGACATTAGAATTGTGAATTAGGCTTTACGTATAACTAGGTTGAGCTGTTTTGTGAATTTCTGTGTCATGTGGTATATGGAAATTGCTGGTGTGGTGTGGTGTGGTGTGGTGTGCGTGCGTATCTTCTTGGTGCTGCGTTTTTGCGTTTGGGTGTGTGGTGTGGTGTGATATGTGGGAAATAGGTTGCACTAACAACAATTATGCATCACGAGAAAAGTGCAAAAAATGTGGACAACCTAAGGAAGTAGCAGCATTGTCAGCATTTGCAATCCCTGGAGCTTCTCTTCAAGCTCATCTCCATTATTTCACCCGTGGTACTGAGCCTATCGACCAATCCGGTTCTTTACTCGCATTCTCTAACCCTGCAAATCAAGCTTCAGTTCTTAAAGAATGGAGGAGTGGCGACTGGATTTGCAGATGTGGGTTTCATAATTATTCCTCTCGTATTCAGGTCAGGAAGTGAATTCAGAGTTTAGGGAACCGACTTGGCTTATTCTTTACTCATTTCGTTTCTGTATGTTTCTACAGTGCAAAAAGTGCAATGAAACAGCTCCACTAGGTATGGTTTTTTTATTTGTCTTTCTAATTTGAACACTTGGTCACTGGTGTTCCTTTAAATCAAGTTTTCAATTTGGGGGAATGTTTTTGGGTTGCAGCCCCTGGAACAAAGAGATTAGCATCAGAGGCTTTGGCACATGATTGGGATAGCAAAAGACTGAATCAAGGATATGTAAGAATTAGTTAAAGTGTGTGTAAATTGATTACTACATTTTGAGATTATATTCTTTCTGCATAATCTTGGTTTTGTTTCTTCTGTCTTCTTTATGTAGACAAGCATGCAACCACATTCAGCTATATATGCATCTTTTCCTGGTATGAGCCCAGGCAGGATCTCAAATTGGCAACTTCCTTTCCCATTTCTACAACAACATTCAACTTTACTTGGAAAGGGGTATAGTAATAATCTCTTGCTCTTCATTGTTTTCTTGTTGAAGAACTTTCTTGCAACCTTGCCAATACTTTATTTTGACTGATTACGTAGAGCAAAACAATGGCGTGATGGAGACTGGATGTGCACAAATTGCAAGAATCACAATTATGCATCTCGTTCAGAATGCAATAGGTTAGTCTTTTCATATAAAACCATGAAATCTCTTCATGTCAGGTAAACAAAAGTCAAAAAAGACAATTTATTTCCTCTTGTTAATGCAGGTGCAAGACTAAACGAGATATTCTTGATCAGGAGAACACAACTCCAACACAATCTTGAAGAGTGTTTATAACTTTTCATTCGATTTGGTTTGGTTTTGTGGATTTGGCTACACATTACTCGAAACTAAAATTCAATATATAAGCCTCAAAATGTTTTGGAAGAGACAAAAAGCTATTCTTTAACCCTTTAAGATGTTTTTAGGATCAAGAGGCGGTGTATCGAGCTGATAAAGATTCAAAGCCGGTCCAACAAACCGGAAAAGAATCCAACCTCCAATCACGATGTAGATGGAAGCGTAAGCCAACTTGTTCAGCCAAAACAACAAACCTTTCTCTCCCACATAAAGCTCCAGTGCCTTCTCATTCAATGTCATCTCTTCCCATGGCTTTTGAACAGCTGCTTTTTTCCCGTTTTGCCCTCCTCCTCCTCCTCCTCCTTCTCCTTCTTCTCTCATTCTCCTTCTCGATCCTCTTTTGAATCTTATCTCTACCCCATCCAACGGCTGAGACTGAGAGAGCTTCTCATCGCCACCATTGTTGTTGCCACTGTTTGAGCAGTTTATCGACGCAGTCTGTCTCTTGTGACGATGTAACACGAACTGGGTTTTCGAGATTGCAGCGTACGACTGTTGCTTCAGATTGATAACGGTTGAATTGGGAGCTAAAAAGTGCAGAGTTTTCATTTTTGTTCTTTTAAGTTTTTGGAGCTATGAAGAAGTAGGAAGAACGATTTTTGCAAAGATAAGCTCTTTATTATCCTCTCGCTCGACCAAGAAAAAATCCTGTGCCTCACTTATTTTGTCGCCACGTGGCAACTCGAAATTAATGGGCCCGTGAGAAATGAAAAAGGCCCATAGTCGGCAGCTTGTCAATACCGAGACTAGCCTTATTTAATTTCTTGAATTACAAGTGTGCCCTAAAGCTGCTAATACAGTCGCAAAATCACAGACTGACAAAATAGATTTCAAATCGCAAGACTTCAGAAAAATTGGATTCTCTTCCGTACGTGAACAATACGATTTGACTGCGAGATCGGAATCGAGTGAATCAATGGAAGCAGACCCTTTTCTCCGACAGTTCCAGCCGTCGGACCTCAAGGTCGCGTCGGAATTTTTGACGATTTGGTTTTCTTTCCTATCTAGAGATCTATGCAAGGGCTGTGTCCACGTTCTCACGGATCGAATCCGTTCTCTTAACCCAAGTAAGGATTCGAACGTTTATTAGGCGGGAAAGTTCTGCTTTCTTCGAAAATTGAAATCCTGTATAGGATTCGGAGTCACGTTGTTTTTCGATTCTCCTTTTTTAATTGAATTCCGCCATTCAATTAAGTAATTTTGCTCTGAAGAATCCAATTGGAGCGTTAGGGTTTGATAATTGGAACAAATAGGAGACGAGAGAAAAGCGTTATGTGCGTTTTAGGAATTTACTACTTACCCACAATCATGTTTCTAAATTTGCTGGATTAATAATAGTACTTGCTTTAGATTATCTACCATTTGATTTTTTTAGTTGCTTATTTGAAATTGTATATCCTTGTGTAGAACCTTGTAGTAGCAACACCGACATAGTTGATGGAGAGGGTAAAACTGGTTTGGGATCAGAAGAAGCCAGTAACAATGTGGATGATGTTTATGATGGGAAGTCTACTAGAGATTTGGAAAACAGCGGAGACTGTGACTGTGATAATCATTCACTTGGTAGTTGGAAGGACAGTGATATTGCATTTGGATCCTTGTCTGAAGCTTTAACTAGTGTATTTCCATCTCGAAGTACACCTGCTGCTGAAACAGCAAGCCCTCGAAAATCTTGGGCTGATATTGCACAGGAGGAAGAAGACGAGTTTGAGGAAGAAGAGGAGGAGCAGGAGCAGCAACAAAGAGAATCAAGTAGGAAAGATTTTAATGCAAATACGATGAAGACTCCTGAGAAGCCTAAGTTGTCTAGAGAGCAGAGAGAGAATCTCCGGCTGATGCATGTGAAGAGAAAGAAAGATTTCATTTGCTTGGAGAGAGTTAAGGGGAAGATCGTTAACGTACTTGAAGGACTTGAGTTGCACACTGGTGTATTTAGTGCAGTGGAGCAGAAACGGATTGTTGATCATGTGTATGAACTTCAAGAGAAGGGACGAAAAGGAGAACTTAGAGGTTAGCTTCTTCTTTTAATCTGAAAGTTTCTCTTATCTTAATAGTCCTATATTGAATCTGAAACTTGTCTGTATCTCTCTGTAGAACGTACATTTACAGCTCCACAGAAGTGGATGAGAGGCAAAGGACGTGTCACTATTCAATTTGGCTGTTGTTACAATTACGCTACAGTAAGTAACTTGTTCTTGATTACTTACTCATTGATCTTGTTTCATTCTGGATAAATACTTGTTGTATGTTGAATTGATAGGATAGAGCTGGAAACCCACCGGGTATCCTTCAACGAGAAGAAGTGGATCCATTACCATCTCTATTCAAAGTGATAATTAGAAGGTTGATTAAATGGCATGTACTGCCTCCAACTTGTGTGCCTGATAGTTGCATCGTCAACATCTATGATGAAGGTGATTGTATACCTCCTCACATCGATAACCACGACTTTCTCCGTCCTTTCTGTACAATATCTTTCCTCAGTGAATGTGATATCCTCTTTGGCTCAAACCTTAAAGTAGATGGTCCCGGTGAATTCTCTGGTTCTTTCTCAATACCACTTCCTGTAGGGTAAGTAAATAATTTCCCCAATATCAAATTCGCTACACGAATAGTATATAACAGAGTAGTCGATATTTCAGATCAGTTTTGGTGTTAAATGGAAATGGAGCTGATGTAGCTAAGCACTGTGTACCTGCAGTTCCCACAAAAAGGTTGGTTGCGTTCACTTCTTAGTTCTTTCACATAGACCAAACATGAATTTTTGTCTCATTTGAGTTTTATTTGTCAAACAGGATATCAATCACGTTTAGGAAAATGGATGAGTCGAAACGACCGGTTTGGTTTACTCCAGAACCTGATTTGCAAGGGATAGAGCCACTACCACTCGAGCTAAACCGCTCTGGTTCCGCTTCGAGGTCCTCGGGATTAAACCGAAGAGGACATGGGCGTAGAGGAGGAGGGGGTTACTATAGTCCTCCTCCTGAGAGAAGCAATCAACAGTTTGACTCTGGAGAACGGTCGTCATCAAGTCAAAGAAGAGGAAACACACGTCATAGTAGAACCAGAGGTTAAATCATTTCTTTCATTAACCAGTTTTCCACATAGATAATAATCATGAATAAACCAATTATTAAGTGTCCATTCAAAAACAATTTTATGTCCGTGGTATTTTTTTTTTATTGACCGTATTTGGAAATTGTGTATATTACTACAGTTTGATTTGTGGGTTAGTGTGAATTGTTTGTGATTGCTTTTCTCTTTTCTTCTATGTAGAAAGTTATTTAGTTAACTAAGAAATTGTAAGAATTTTTTAGTATGTTGCTCACTAAAGGACATAAGAAGAACTATAAGGTTATTATTGTCTTTGCATAAATTTAACAAAGAAACTCGGAGACACTGAAGTTCATGATTGGGACAAGAACCTAGTCTCGAGGTCCCGCGTGTACTCTGCGACGACAGCTGTGTATTTGGTAGGGGGAGGAACGTCGTCGTTTCGCTTCACGTATTCCCATGTCCACTTGGCAATACAAACTCGATCATCTTTAGGAACAACGTCAAGTGTTATCTTGTAGCTTTTGTATTGCTTCAATACATCTCCTTCAAGAGCTAAGAAAGACACTGACTTGTTCTCTTCGTCTACTTCTATTTTTTCTTTGATTTGCTCCATCTTTCCATCTATAACACCAATTCAAAGTAATCGATGGAATTCAAGAACTAGATGAAAAAGAGAATACTTTTTTTTTATATATATTATCAAGAATCCGAAAAAAAGAGAGACAATTAGTTATTTAGTTATATACCTGCAATGAAATTCCAGATCTGAATAGACGAGTTGGATGCAGGATCATCACGATGAACAGAAACTGCCTCTGACTTGTCCGTGAAATTTCCTTCTTTCTTCTTGAAAGTGTTGAAGAATTTATCCACCGTCATGTTCACTTGGATCTCCATTTCGAGAGTCTGGACACCAGCCATGACTCGACGATTCTCTGGTCTCTCTCACTTTTGTGTTAACTGATCTTTACAAATAAAGATTAAAACCAAAATTTTTAAAATAAATATATATATAAAGACAAAAGAGATCGAGGTGGCTTCATACGTGAGTTTCTTGATAAACATAACACATGACTTGACTCTTCAGTTTTGAGGCCTTGCCAACAGTTTTTTTCGGAGAAATACCTAATATAACACATTTTTAATTGTTGTCCTAAATAATATCATTACAATTTTTTTCTTCAAAATAACAGATATTATGTAAAAATACAAAATAAATTGTATACAAAATTAAAATATCATGTTTGGATTTACTATCTCTAATTTGGAGTTTAGAAATTTCCATTAAAAAGTAATTTTAAATCATTTTGTGATATGAATAAAAAATGTAAAGTAGTGTTGGTATTTTCGGAAAAAAAAAACATAAATTGTAGCACTTTTTGAGAATTACAATAGTTTTTTTAACATAACCTATATGTTACTCTTTATTATCAAAATAATTCACATGTGTTTTTTCAAAAATAAATTTTTTGGACCATGATAAGTATATATTGAAAAAAAAAGATCCTTTTTCTTTAAAATATGGTATGCTTCTATTATTAATCACCATCGCACACAGACTCACTCAAAGTTTCAATTTGCAGTATACAGTGTAAAATTTAACATTAACAATGATAAAACATATACACTAGCACACATCTCGTCGAGATAAACACAATATTGATAAGAAGATGCAAACCATATTTGAAGTAAAACCTCCTTTATTCCTCGGACATGAGGTGTTCGTCCATCTCTCTGGTCATATCGGCAAAGACTCAGGGTGAGACACCTTCTCATCAATCATCTCATAGTCAAAGTGCCACCTCACAATACTTCCATCTCCTTCTTCCTTAGGTGTAACCTGGGTCGTAATCACAAAGCTCTTGAACTCTTCCATTAAATCTCCCTCTAGAACCCTATACTTTACCAGTTTCTTCTCCGGGTCCACTACTTCGACCAGGTCTTTCGCCACCTTCGCCTTTCCATCTACACCCAAGACCAAACCGTAACCGTTTACCGAGTTACGCCAGGGTACAAACCTCTTCTCAAACTCTCTTGTTTTATCAAATTTTAACCTCGATAACAATTAGAAAAGCTAAATATAAAATACTTGTTTAGTAAAGAACTTATAACTCTAAAATTTTATAATTATGTTAAACAAGAAAAGATACATAAAAGTAATCAAAGGCCCCGAATGACAGAGAGTTATTGAAAAAGGAAAGAATGTTTCGAACCTTTTATGAACTCTAATCCTTCGGTGTTTTAATTCTCAAAGTGAAGAAAGAGTCGATGAATGTTTCAAGCTTTTTTTCTTGCTAACCTAAACCGTTTCAAGCTTTGACTTCTATTGTCTCCATGCTTTTGGTAAGAAAAAAAAAGAAGCTGAAGCATTGTGACTTTTTCTTTACAATACTTTGATTATTTCTTGTCAGCTTTACTAATCTGAGAGCTCATTTTCGTTTTTCCTCTTTGGTTTCTTTGGTTTATATCGCATGTAATCTTAATAGTAAGACGGATTACTTAGCGTGTAATGCAATCTCTCGTGTTTTAGAATTCACTTATGTAAATATTTTTCTTTCGATTTGGTCAACCATACTTTTAATTAATATACTTTTAATTAATATAGTATGATTTGGTGAAAAAGATTTTTTAAAATGACATATATTTTTTGTAATGGATAATTCGTAACTAAATAAGTTTGTCCTATGTGTTAATTTAGTCCTAACAGTTTATATTATCGCCAATAAAAGTGATGGTTTTACAGAGTTACCATTGTATTCGGAACCGTGTTTAGAATTACAGGAGCCTAAGGCGAGTTTAGAAAAGGACTCCGTATATTGTTTTTTTTCCTTAAAAAATAAGAATAATATTATTGTTTAAAATGATGTAAAAACATTAAATAAATTGGAAACGAAAGAAACACTCATACAAAAAATCCTAAACCATCATTTTCATCATTTCTTTCCTAAAAATTTTGCACTAAACTTTTTTCTAACCAACTCTCTTTCTATAGATAAGATAGATAGACTATTTAACCTTCTTGAGGCATACTTGATCGCATGTAAGACTTTATACCTTTCAACTTCGAAAAAAAAATTTCATAAAAAACAACTGAAATAGAAATTATCAACAATATTTGGTAAGCGATCCATGATAGAAACCTCCCATTATTTTTAAAAAATCTAACACTTCGATGGGTCTTTTGTAGTCTTCTGGAAATAAATTCCCTTAAAACAGCTCAAAATATATATCATTTCCAACTACATGTGAATGATTTACATGGTTTAAAGAAGTTTTAAGATTGATACACAATCTCATCAAACTGTCATCACTTGCTGACTTCAACTTGCTCAAACCAATAAAAAAGCCAAATGTGTGTTCATACTTCATAAACTATTCCAATATTTTGAAGTAAATAGAGAGTTTAGTCCATAACTTTGGATAAAGTAAGAAATCCTAAACTCTCTTTTGCTGATAAATTGACATCTTTTTTTCAATTTTCCATGGTTCTTCATCTAAAAGCTTTTTCCATTTTATGATACGCTTTGCCTTTTTGGAAAATATGGTTTCGATTTCCTTTGATACAACTATTTTTAGGTTCAGCTTTTTGATGTCTCAAAACCTGTATCTCTATACTTTTATAAATAAGAAACAAGTCCATTCAGATGAGTGATAGCAAGAACAATATCCATGTCTTATGACTGCAAATACTTACTTACCGTGTTAATAGTAAATAACATATTATATCAACCAACCATGGACACAGGGAATTCCTAATTTCCAATCCCATGTGTTTCACCAGTTTGTTCTCCAGGTCCACTACTCCGACCAGGTCTTTCACCACCTTTCTACACCGCAAACCAAACCGTTTACCAATAAAAAGAATTTCTAGCTTTTGCACAATTATATATGTATATATATTCACAAATATCTATGGTATCTTATAGAGAATGTTGCAGCATAAAATACCATGAACGTAGTTCATGACGATAATACTTCCAAATGTTCCCCACTCTCCATCATGCAGATCACATGCCTGAACGCTGCGAGGACTGGCTTTAGTCAGATGGTGTGGCGGCTAACATTTGTAGAACTTCGTAGCCGGAGTTTTGATCTCAACTTCTAGCTCAAGCTCTCCTAATAGAGAAGACTCTGGCATCACTCCATATTTTATAATTTACCGGCGGTGGTTTGCTTTTCTTTCCTAACAAGTGCATTGAAATATGCTTTAAGAGTTCGTATCCCTTTTTATAGAGGAAGGAGTGAGATCATTTGAATTGTTCAATTTTACTTTTCTTGTGAATCACGATGTCCTTATCCATGAAGTGGTTACGCATATTTATGACTAATTTTGGATTTTTGAATTTTAAAATATTTCGTATCTTATTGATCAATGATGATCGATTATATATATTTGTCGTGTAGGTCTCAGCACATAGCTAGCAAGCAATTCATGGATACCACTCATCTTTCTTTTTTTGGTCATGGACCACTCATCTTTCTAAACTTGCATTTTAAGGTCTTTACTAAATCACTTTAAATATGGTGTTATCGACGTAAGGAAAAAAGGACATCATGCTAAGTATATATTGAAGAAATAAGATATGCTTTTTCTTTGTTAAAATATCGTACGCTCCTATTATTAATCATCACAATATTTACTCAAAAGTTACAATTTGCAACTTTTTTTGCTAAAGGGTTTGCATACAATTTGCAACTTTCACAGTTTAAAATGTAACATCCACTTTGCAACACCAGACATCACTATATTTTTTAAGAAAAAAAAAAAAAAACACCAGACATCAATAATGAATTAATGATAACACAAACACTCGTAGACATCTCGTCTTATACTAGAGATAAAACACAATATTGATAAGAAAATGCAAACCATATTTAAAATTTACCGTCCTCCTTTATTCCTCGGACATGAGGTGTTCGTCGATCTCTCTGACCATATCGGCAAAGAACGGGAGCAATGACTCAGGGTGAGACTGTTGGAAGGAAACTTGTTTTAAAAGTGATGGAGAAAGTGTTTAGAAAAACTTGGGAGAGAAGAGAATGTTTTAGGAAGTGGAAATGAGGACTTTTAGAGAAGAGAAAGACTTAGTAGAATACTTTTTATTTCTTGATTTCAACTTGGTTACAAATGAAAGGGAAGGGAGGTATTTATAGCCTCCAAAGTACAAAATATCTTGATTATTCTAATCCTAAATCTAGAGATTTCCACTAATATTTTATTACAATTATCTAGATATTTCTATGAAAATATCTAGATTTTTATTCTAAGGAGGTGGAAGATGATTCTAGAGAATTTCTAGAATTTGAAATAAGTTTTGGATTAGGCCATTAACCATTTATTGGATAATTGGCCCATGATTTAGCTTAACCCACAATCAAGTTTAGTTTTCAACACCCCCTCTTAAACTTGATTTTGCCACTCCAAGCAAACTCCCCATCTTGATAAAGTCTTCGCGCTTAAGAGGTTTGGTGAAGATATCGGCTACTTGGTCATTTGTCTTCACATACTCCAGTTGCACATCCTTATTTGCAACACATTCTCTGATGTAATGATAACGAGTGTCGATGTGCTTACTTCGATCATGGAAAACCGGATTCTTTGCCAAGGCTATTGATGATTTGTTGTCCACAAAGATCTTCGTTGGCTCCTCTTGTGGAAAACTCAACTCCTTTAGTAAGTTCCTTAGCCAAATAGCATGACAAACACATGATGTAGCCGCTACATACTCCGCTTCACAAGTGGAAAGAGTGACAATCGGTTGCTTCTTCGACATCCATGTGAAAGCGGTATTTCCGATGAAGAATACGAAGCCACTTGTGCTTTTCCGATCATCTACGTCTCCACCCCAATCGCTATCGCTATATCCAACAAGCTTGTAATCGTTAGATGTAGAGTAATACATGCCAAAGTTTATAGTACCTTTGATATAGCGAAGAATCCTCTTTGCTGCCTTCAAATGAGTTGTTGTTGGAAGCTCCATGTATCGACTCACAACTCCAACCGCATATAGGATATCAGGCCTTGTGCATGTTAAGTAACGAAGACTTCCAACTAAACTCTTAAAGAGTGTTGGATCTACACTCTCTCCTTCCTCGTGCTTTGATAGCTTGGCTCCACATTCCATTGGGGTGCTCACTGGATTAGAGTCATCCATCTTGAACTTCTTTAGTACGTCTTTAGCATAGCCTTCTTGAGTAATGAAAATTCCATTTTCTTCTTGCTTTACTTCAATTCCGAGATAGTAGGACATGAGTCCAATGTCCGTCATCTCGAACTCCTTCGTCATCTCGTGCTTGAACTCCTTGAACATATTTGGATTATTACCCGTGAATATCAAGTCATCCACATACAAGCATGCAATTAATATATCATTGTTTTGGGTTTTGATATAGAGTGCATGCTCATATGGACACTTGACGAAGTTTTTCTCCTTGAAGTACTTATCAATTCGAGTATTCCATGCTCTTGGGGCTTGCTTTAACCCATAAAGTGCCTTCCTCAACCTCAAGACTTTGTCTTCTTCTCCCTTGACTATGTAGCCTTGTGGTTGCTCAATGTAAACTTCCTCGTCAAGTTCCCCATTCAAGAAGGCTGATTTGACATCCATTTGATGTATCTTCCAACAGTTTTGAGCCGCCAATGAAATGATTAGTCTAACAGTTTCTAGACGGGCAACGGGAGCAAATACCTCATCATAGTCGATTCCCGCTCTTTGACTATAGCCTTTTGCCACCAATCTTGCCTTGTGTCTTTCAACTTCTCCCTTAGAGTTCTTCTTTGCTTTGTATACCCACTTTACACCAATCGCTTTGTGCCCTTTTGGAAGTGTAGCTAACTCCCATGTATCGTTCTTTTGTATCGCCTTGATTTCTTCATCCATTGCATTTCTCCATGTCTTCTTCTCCACAGCTTCTTGAAAGTTCATGGGCTCGCAATCCGCAAATAGACAAAACAAGGTAAGATTGTCTTGATTTTCAGTTACCTCGTAAAGGTCTTGTAGGCTTCTAAAGTGTGGAGTCATTTCACTAGAACTTTCTTCTCCTTGAGTACTTGTGGTTGGCGAATTTGGTGGTGTAACTTGCTCCTCGCTTGGTTGCTCCAAGATATCTTCTTCAAAAACTGGAAAGTAGTTGTAGTCTTCTTCATTTGATCTCCAATCCCATTCACCTTCTTCATCAAAGATAACATTTCGACTTGTGATCGTCTTCCTTGTATTAGGATTGTAGAGCTTGTAGCCTTTGGAGTTGGAATCATACCCAATGAAGATGTATTTCTCACTTTTGTCATCTAGTTTGCTCCGCTTCTCGACCGGTACATGAGCATGAGCAAGACTTCCAAAGACTCTTAGATGGGAAACACCGGGCTTCCTCCCGCTCCATGCTTCTTGTGGAGTTTTCCCCGAAACACTCCTTGTTGGGGACCGGTTAGATAGATAAACCGCACATGCAACCGCTTCTGCCCATAACTCCTTTGGTAGTCTTTTGCTTTTGAGCATGCTTCTCGCCATCTCGAGGATTGTCCTATTCTTCCTTTCCGCCACTCCATTTTGTTGAGGGGATCTTGGCACCGTTAATTGTCTTCGAATGCCGTTATCTTCACAATATTTCTGAAATTCCTTGGATGTGAACTCTCCTCCACGATCGGATCTCATAGATTTGATAACAAGGCCACTTTCCTTCTCAACAAGGGCTTTGAACTTTTTGAAGTTTTCGAAAACCTCTGATTTTTCCTTCAAAAAATACACCCATGTTTTTCTTGAAAAATCATCAATAAAGAGAAGGAAGTAGTTGCTTTTACCGAGTGAACTTGGTTTGATTGGACCACACACATCAGTGTGGATGAGTTCCAACGGCTTATGAGCTCGTGTGCTTGACTCCTTTGGAAAGCTCGCCTTGAATTGCTTTCCAAGTAGACACCCTTCACACATTTGATTTGGATGATTAATGCAAGGCAAACCTCTCACCATTTCCTTCTTTGAAAGTAGCTCTAGTCCTCCAAAGTTGAGATGTCCGAACCGAAGATGCCAAAGCCAACACTCGTCCTTGTAGCACATCTTTAGACATCGTGCCATGTCATTTTGAATGTTAAGGACAAACATTTTGTTTCTTGTCTTCGGGACCTTGGTAACGAGATTTCCGGCACGGTCTCTTATAGAAAGGTAATTATCTTTTAATCGGATATCATAACCTTTCTCTAAGAGTTGTCCTAGACTCAAGATGTTGGTCTTCATGGTAGGAATATAGTAGACGTTGGAAATAAATTGATGATCTCCATTCTTTAATCGGATGAGAATATTTCCTTTACCTTTCACCTCCATCTTCGATTCATCTCCTAAAGCCACGTTTCCTCCTTTTGATTCGTCAAGCTTCACAAACATGCTTCTTTTCCCGCACATGTGGTTGCTTGCACCGCTGTCGAGGTACCATTTATGGACATCATCTTGTTCATCCTTCTTGTATGCCATTAATAGCATATCATCTTCTTGGCTTATTTCTTCAACGTAGTTGGACTTCTCTTCAACTTTATCGTTTTTAGGAGCTCTACATTCGGAAGCATAATGCCCAAACTTTTCGCAATTGTAGCATTTAATATTTGACTTATCATACCTTGGTTTTTGATTTCCTCTCCCACGACCTCTTGATGAATTTCCTCCTCTTTGGTTAGTGTTGTCTTCATTGGGCCTCCAACCTCGTCCATTTCCATATCCACGACCTCTTCCTCGAACTTGACTGCCACCTCGTCTTTGATGACTTTGTCCGCTTTCTTCTTTCTTTTGCTCAATCCGCATCTTAAGTACTTGTTCGACAATATCTTCCTTCTTTTTCTTCTTTTCTTCATAAGCTTGTAACGACCCAAGAAGTTGTTCTATTGTCATAGTCTCCAAATCCTTTGTCTCTTCAATGACAGTGACAATGTGCTCAAACTTTGGATCCAACGATCGAAGAACCTTCTCCATGATTCTCACATCATTTAACTTCTCACCATTTCTTTTTAGGTTATTAGTAACCGTCAATACTCTTGAGAAGTAATCCGAGACGAGTTCACCTTCCTTCATTTGTAAGGCTTCAAATTCTCCTCTTAGAGTTTGAAGACGTACCTTCTTGACTTGATCAGCCCCTTTGTAAAATGTTTGAAGCTTCTCCCATGCTTCTTTAGCCGACTTTGCTTCTCGAACGTGTCTTCATCTAATCCTTGATGGATAAGGCAGAGAGCCTTCTTGTCTCTCTTTCTTGAATCTCTCAAACTATCCTTTTGTGTTTGAGAGAGACTACCTTCATTCTCTGGTTCAGCAAAGCCCTTCTTGACTATCTCCCACACATCATGTGCTCCTAGGATAGCCTTCATTCTTAGACTCCAATTGTCATAGTTGCTTTTTGTGAGCATCGGGACTTGGAAGGGAATACCACTACTCGCCATCTTCAAGAGATTTACTAGCTCTGATACCACTTTGTTGGAAGGAAACTTGTTTTAAAAGTGATGGAGAAAGTGTTTAGAAAAACTTGGGAGAGAAGAGAATGTTTTAGGAAGTGGAAATGAGGACTTTTAGAGAAGAGAAAGACTTAGTAGAATACTTTTTATTTCTTGATTTCAACTTGGTTACAAATGAAAGGGAAGGGAGGTATTTATAGCCTCCAAAGTACAAAATATCTTGATTATTCTAATCCTAAATCTAGAGATTTCCACTAATATTTTATTACAATTATCTAGATATTTCTATGAAAATATCTAGATTTTTATTCTAAGGAGGTGGAAGATGATTCTAGAGAATTTCTAGAATTTGAAATAAGTTTTGGATTAGGCCATTAACCATTTATTGGATAATTGGCCCATGATTTAGCTTAACCCACAATCAAGTTTAGTTTTCAACAGAGACACCTTCTCATCAATCATCTCATAGTCAAAGTGCCACCTCACAATACTTCCTTTTCCTCCTTGCTTAGATGTAACCTGGATCGTAATCACAAAGCTCTTGTACTCTTCCATTAAATCTCCCTCTAAAACCCTAAACTTCACCAGCCTCTTCTCCGGCTCCACTGCTTCGATCCTCTCTTTCGCCACCTTTGCCTTTCCATCTACACCCCAAAACAAAACGTTTACCAATTATGTATATACTCACAGGTCAAAAATATCTACGGTATCTTATAGAGATTATTATAACATAAAGTACCATGAACGTAGTTCCAGAAGATAATACTTTCAACTGTGCCCTACTCTCCATCGTGTAGATCACATGCCTGAACGTTTCGAGGAGTGGCTTTGGCTACATGGTGTGGCCTTCCGGCATACATGTGGTAGAACTTCACAGCCGGAGCTTTGATCTCAACTTCTACCTCAAGCTCTCCTCTTAGAGAAGACTCTGCCATATTTATTATTTACCGGCTGTGGTTTGCTTCTCTTTTCTAACAAATGCTTTGAAATATGCTTTAAGAGTTCGTATCCTTTTTTTATAGAGGAAGTAGTGAGAGACTCTTTGACGAATCATACTAATCATTAGAATGGTTCAATTTATTTTCCTTGAGATATCCTTATCCATGGGTTGGAGTGGTTACGCATATTTTTGACAGATTTGAGTTTTTTAAAACATTTTAATTCTGAGAGATTGATTGGTATCTTATATATCTTATTGATTAATTAGATTTTATATGATACTGATATATGATATAGCAAGTAGGTGTCAAGCACTAATTCTTGGATACCATTCAAATATTCCTCCTTACACTAGTGGACTATTCATCCAGTATTGATGTTGCCTGATCACTATTTTTACACATCATTCAATAATAGTTGCTCCATTTTATGAAAAAAATTGCATTCTATGGAAATTGTTGATATTTTCAGCAAAGAATCCATCCTTTCTACGTAGTACAGTAGAAACTCTATAAATTAATACTCAATAAACTAATAAACACGATAAATTAATAAATTTTTCCGGTCCCGAATTGGAGCAATGTAAAATTTGACAAAACTCGATAAGATAATAATATTTTAGAAACCCATATGTAAATATATGGTCTCAATACTATCATAAATTAATAATTAGGTATATAAACTTATTTATACATAGTTAACTCAATTTAGTAAATTATGATTCTAGTATTGTGTGTTTTGTATTGAAACTCAAATCTCGTTGGAGTTTATCTCTATTTTCTTTTATAACACTAAGAACTTCATATATCGTATTCTCGAATCGTATAAAAATTTATGAAGAAATCGATGCGATAATTGTTTCATTATATGCAACTGCTTCAAAAGTACATCAATAGCATATTCAATCTCATCATCAACAATAAAGATTTGGAAAATAGAAAAAAGAAATATATAGAAAATATGAATTTTTCTCTTTATCGATAAATTAATAAAATATCACTATCCCGACATTATTAATTTATAGAGTTTCTACTGTATATGGATCCGGTTTGACATTTTAATCGTTTGGTAAGATTATCTAGGTTTCTTGATTTTCTTAATATATTATATCTTGTAGGTTTTCTTTACCATATATTATAGAATATGATTATTTTATTAAAGGTTTTTAAAGATCGTAATTTCTACGATATAGCAAACTGAATTATTGTTATAAATAATGATAAAAATATAACTAATAATACAGTGATTCGATAGCAAAATATGAGTAATGAGAAACGGTTTGTAAGAAGGCGATACACATTTCTTAATTCTTTAATTACCCGTAGTGTGACGGTTTTGATACAATCGCACCATCGACTACTCCGCAATATTCTTGAAGATAACGAATCTAAACGATCTACATTGTAATCTCAGACACAAAGACAAAGAGAAGAGGAAGCAGAGGATTGTTGTATTGTTTTTCATTGTTTTTCATATTACCCCATGAGAATTTATATTTGGTTTGTATATATATAGTCAAATGCTCAATATAAGCCTTAAAGAAGAGAATACCACCATTATGAGAACTAGATTTTTACCTCGCGCGTTGCACGGAATTTTAGTTTAACTAATAGTAATTCAAACAGTTTAACATAATCATTTAAATTTTAAAAGCTAAATTAAGATAAAAACATATTTATTTGATCAAGTGATATACCACATAGATAATATCAATGCCAAATTTTTAGTTGGTAAAGCAATGGATTATTAGTTGTCTTATGGTTAGAGAAGTCAATTGAAAACCTCACAGAAAAAAGATACAGTCTTGGCTCACAACCCTTTTACCCCATAAAGATTTCATACTATATTCAAGTCTCGTGAATGTTTTCCTATAAGCTTGGACGCTTATCGTTGATCTAATCGTACATATTATATAGAAAAGCAAATACATCACCACTTCATATTAAATGTAAACATATTGAGTCAATACATTATTAAATGCAAATACATATATGTCTATGTGGTTACATAAGGTTCGGCGAGCAGGCTCTACCATCAAAGCAAGTACTGATAATAGAATTCTTGACCATGAGATGAATGTTCCTATCTCATCTCATCTACTAAGTTAACATGGCAAGATGATATACCCCTGTTTAAATTCAATAACTCAACCCACTAATTCATGTCTACTAGTAGAATTTGAAAAATAGTCATGAAAATTTTCGTGGCTATTGTGGAATAACCACGGCAAAAATCCGTTGATATAGGATCGTGGCTACATACGCAATGGCTATATAGCCACAGACTTAGCTACGGTAAAAACTGTTGCCATATAGCTACGGTATGGCAACTGGCGGGTCGTGGCAAAAGACGTGGCTATATGGCCACGGAGGCCAGCCTCCTTGATCGTGGCTTTCATAGTCACGTTTTAGCTACAACATGATAGAGTGGCAAATTAGCTACGGTATGTCCGTGGTTATTTCATGGCTATAGATTTTTACAAAAAAAATTTAAAACTAGTTGTTACTCAGTACAAAATACCACCACCGGAATGTCGTGAACCGCCGGAAGTCTGGTTTCGACGAACGGTGATGGTGGTTCGAGCTGGGCAAAAGCCAGTTTTAGTTTTGGGTTTTTTGTTAATTAGGGATTTATCGGAAGAGAAAATAGATGGGGGAGGAGGTGGAGCAATACGGTGGTGGAGGTGGACGCGGCGGAGGAGATGCGAGGAATGCGGTGGTGGAGGTGGAGCCGGTGGAGGAGAATCCGCCGGAGGTCGCGGTAACGGAGAGGGAGAAGGAAGATAGAGGAAGACGAAGATGATGGGGGTGGGAATGGGAGATCACCGCCGGATTGACGAGTGTCTGGCGGAAGGTTAAAGGTTGCCGGAAGAGGGGAAGGAGATGACGAACGGAGAAAGGAGGGTGCAGTTTGTATAATAAGAGTATAGCCACATATATATCGTGGCTATATGAACGGTTAGACTAAACCGCGCGAATGGCAGTCGATGTAACTGTTCGAGTGGACAACCTTAACCATGGGTTTTATTTGGCTACTCCGTGGTTTATTTTTTTTTTAAATAGGCTTTCATTAATTAATTAATATTAGTGTCTATTTTTAAAAATTATACATACAAAATATTATTATCAGAAATTATATAAACATAACTATCCGTGACTAAATCGATATATATATATATATATATATATATATATAAATTAATTGATTCGACATTTTAAAAATATAAAATCCGATAAGTGGTTTGATTAATTAAAAGTTTGACGAGTATACACATGCATTTATATATGAAATATTTAGTTATTGACTTTGATAACTGCCATCCACATCCTCCAGATTTCCGGGAGCATGAGTTCTAGCTTTTTTCTGTTTGTCAATTCTCTATTTTTCTCTTTATTTTTGGTCTAAAATCTATTTTTTGGATCTCTCTAAGAGGCTATAACATATTTTTCTTCCCCCCTCTTTAGGAGGAGGAAATCCTCTTTTATATGGGGAGATAGACGGTCTATTTAGACTCAATAACCTAATAATAAGGAATATTTTCTTATTCCCCAAAAATAAGGAATATTTTCTTATTCCCCAAAAATAAGGAATATTTTCTTCTTCTGAAAACTAAGGAATATGGATAAGTTTTAATCATATTCTTCCTAATTCAGCCTGCTAATCCAAAGGAGGTAAATAATCCAAAGGAGGTATAACCCGAAACCGGTTTCAGCGATATCATAAGGACTAAATCTTAATTAACTATGAGCTATTGATAAGGGGTGATAATCCCACCATCAACACATATAACGAACACGGCCACAATCGTCAGCGTCAAACTCTGTCTCAATGTCAGCGGTTGTCCCAGGGTTTGCAAGTTTTAGCATGTATAATGAAACCGCTAGTTTTCTGTATGATCCATCATCTGTTCTACGGATCATTTCTATTGCCTTTGACCTCGCACGCCAGCACTTATTATACGTTGTGTCGATACGTAATTCCTTCATCAATAGTGCTTTTAGACCAGACGCTTTCGGGCCAGATACCGGGTCCAAATACTGGCTTCTGAAAGCTGAAGCGATGACCTTTGTTGTCCCTAGTTTAGCGTACTTGCGGCAAGTATCAGAGCCGCACGTGTGAACTAAGTCGGTCTTCCGTACCTGCCAATATTTTGTATCCATCATTATATGAACCATTACCCGCCAGTTACAACTCTCACCTGGACACTGAATGACAATTTTGTGTCTAGAGGAAACCGGCTTAACGTAGTAGAACTTGTTCTTGATAGCATCTATTGCCAAACAAATCAAGCAATATGGTTTGCTCTTGAATAGTTTGGCCTTGTAAAGATTATCACCAATTGTATCAAGATCTAGATCTGGGACGGGCACATGTTGAAAGTCGTTGTCATCGAACATTGGGGGAATGTCAGGCTGATCCTCGTCTTGAGGGTTTTAACTCTCGCCATTACCAGAATCTCTCCACCTATACACGTAATCACATTGTCCATTAACAGCAGCATCTGCCTTGCGTTTAGATCCACTTACCTTTCCACTGTGGATGGTTGTTTCTGTCATCACCTCCCACGCATTTGAACCACCATTCATCGTAGATGAGTTTCGCCCAAAATTCTCTATCCACATTCTCTACTTCAACGGGGATCTCTCCAGATGAATCTAGCTCTTCGTCACGTGTCTGTTGTTCTTCTACCCCATTCGTATCCGTCGAGACATCTACATCAGGGTTGGGGGACCCCATATCCTCTTCCGCACGCACCTCTTCTTGAATGTTCTTCCCTAATAAGTCGAAATTGAGTGGAGACGTGAGTGTGGCGTTGGTGTCGATAGTAATGTGATTCTTAGTTACACCTTTAGAGTTGAAAACAAACGGTATGATTGTTTTACAGGTATCCACTCCTTCCTCTTTGGTCGATGGCTTCATAGTGGATACGTGAGTGTCCAGCCTTGGCTCCGTCTCTATCGTGTGAGCCATCAGAGTGTCGTCGTCTAGCAATAGTGGGGAGTCTCAAGAACCCAAATTCGAAGTATCCACCGAGTCCGCAAATAACTTCACCGGCGTCACGAAGCCTCCTCTATTGCCCATCCTCCCAGAATGTTTCGATGGAATAACGTCTGGATCATCTTCTCTTTTAACAACATTCTCAAACGATACACAAAGGTGCAAAGATTGACACGTGGACAGCTTCTGAAAAAAACAGTCGAACCCGAAATCCCTCGTGAACGATATCGGCGGCGTGGAACCGACTATAGAAGACGTCGCCGAAGTGCTGTCAAGCAGATAGCTAAAATTCGCTCGGTCAGTAAACGTTTCTCCGAACTCTTTCGTCACCTCCGCTACTAGTTCACCGATCGTCATGCCAATATTGGTGGAATGATTCGCGATAGCTTGCTGGTGTCGACGAGAAACCTCCAGCTCCCATCTCCTTTCGTCGTCCATGAACCGCAAACTACAACACATTTTATAATAGCAGGCCGGTGTGTGGTGGTGACTATCTACTCAGGCATAGGTAAACCAGATCTTGAATTACTGGGTTTAATGGACCTATCCTGCAATATCCCTAATAATCGAAAAAAATCAAATTTAACCACTCCCACTGCTCAAATATACACTCCTAGATATCACAAACTTCAGACACGTTTCCATATATTTTTGCGCATATCTCGATAATGTAACTAGAAATTATAAAGTTGTTGCTAGAACGTTATATCCACTGTTTACGGACCCATCTGAGAAAGATGAATCAAATTAGTTACCTACATGCAGATAGAGGTATAATAGAATTTTGGCATATCCATAAAATCAAAAAGATAAAAAACAGCAACAACTTTTCAAAAATACAACTTTGCTATTAAAATTTTAAAAGATATACTAAATGCAATTACTTCCATTTTTTTTAGGGAAATTAAGTTTCATATCCATAGTTTTTGTGGAAATTAAATGTCTGACCAAACCACTATTCTGAACTTTATTACCCCTACATCATCTACGTTGCTGCGCGTGGGTATTTTTCTTTTTTTGTGTATTTGTTTTTTTTGTTCGTTGGAAATTGATGCTAGACAGTCCTTTTTATTACACTGCGATATCATTTAAACTACCTCCGGAAGGAATATGTATATCAACAAATTATGTGGATATTTAAATGTAAAAAATAACGATAAAAAATTAGGCAGGGATATTTAAATGTAAAAAATAATCAAATAAATAGGAAAAATGTTTCAGTGTCGATGAAGAAAAATATGTAAACAACGATCCGATTTTGACTCCATTTTGGCTCCAACACAACCCTAAGAAATAACGAGAGAACTCATAGATCCCATTTTAAAATGTGATGGCGGTGAGGAATAAAAGATATTAGATATCACATACACTAACTTATTCGCATAAAACAATAGATATTACGTTAAAAGATCATATATCCATTCATAAACTCCGGTGTTCGACACCAAAATTACCATTATAGTATGAAACCCAAGGGTTTCCCGTCTCCTATTAGGGTTTATGGATTAGGTATATGGTTCTGAGTTTAGAGTTTAGAATCTATGCTCTAGGGTTTAGGATTAAAGATTTTTGGTTTAGTTCAAAAATATGTAATTAATTAATTATTATGTATTGTATATTAATATGATTGAGTTTATAAAAGAGGAGTTAGGGTATAATTTCCTCCAAAAATATGTAATTTAACTATTATGTAATAAATATTAATTTGGTTGGGTTTATAAAGGAAGGGCAAGGGTATAGTTTCTCTAGAAATATGTAATTTAATTATTATGTAGAGTATATTAATTTGGTTGGGGTTTATAAAGAAAGTTTTAGGGTATAGTTTTCTAAAAAAAAAAAAAATGTAATTTAACTATTATGTACAGTATATTAATGTGGTTGAGTTTATAAAGGAGGCGTTCGGGTATAGTTTCCTCAAAAATATGTAATTTAATTATTATTTAATGTATATTAATGTGATTGAGTTTATAAAGGAGGGGCTAGTGTATAATTTCTTCCAAAAATATGTAATTTAACTATTATGTAATGTAAATTAATTTGGTTGGGTTTTATAAAGGAGGAGCAATGGTATAGTTTCTCCAAGAATATGTAATTTAATTATTATATACAATATATTAATTTGGTCTGGTTTATAAAGAAGGGTTTAGAGTATAGTTTTTTTTTATAAGAAAAATGTAATTTAACTATTATGTACTGTATATTAATGTGATTGGGTTTACAAATGAGAGATTAGGGTATAATTTCCTCCAAAAATATGCAATTTAACTATTATGTAATGTATATTAATGTTGTTGGGTTTATAAAGGAGGAGCGAATGTATAGTTTCTCTCAAAATATGTAATTTAACTATTATGTACTATATATTAATTTGGTTGGGTTTATAAAGAAGGGGTTATAGTATAATTTCCTCCAAAAATATGTAATTTAACTATTATGTAATGTAAATTAATTTGGTTTAGTTTTATAAAGGAGGGGCAATGGTATAGTTTCTCCAAGAATATGTAATTTAACTATTATATACAGTATATTAATTTGGTTGAGTTTATAAAGAAGGGTTTAGAGTATAGTTTTTCTTAAAAAAAATATGTAATTTAATTATTATGTACTGTATATTAATGTGATTGAGTTTACAAATGAGAGATTAGGGTATAGTTTCCTCCAAAAATATGCAATTTAACTATTATGTAATGTATATTAATGTTGTTGGGTTTATAAAGGAGGAGCGAATGTATAGTTTCTCCCAAAATATGTAATTTAACTATTATGTATTATATATTAATTTGGTTGGGTTTATAAAGAAGGGGCTAGAGTATAGTTTTCTTCAATAAATATGTAATTTAATTTTTATGTACTGTATATTAATGTGGTTGGGTTTATAAACGAGAGGTTAAGGTGTAGTTTCCTCCATAAATATCTAATTTAACTATCACGTAGTGTATATAAAGGTCTTTATGTAATTACCTAATCAATTGTAAAAATCCTTATCTATTTCAACAAAAAAAAGAGGATTAATTTTTTCGCATTATATAAGGTTTGATACATTATTTATGGTTTATGTAAATTATTATTATTATATATATATATATATATATATCGATACAAATATCATATTAGTCTAAATAATATTTACCCAACTAAAATTTTTTTTACATGTAATATCGTGGTACAAAAGGTATTTATGTCGATATAAGATAATTTTTCTTTATAAAATTATTTTTATCTTGTGAAATTATATTTTTAAAAATTGTTTTTCTTTTAGTAAAGAATAAATTTGTAATTTTCAATCCATTTTTTTCATTTTGTCTGCAAACCTGTAAACAAAAAAATGACTGCCTCCAATTTATTGGTCATCTATTTCACCGTTTTAGGCTATTTTTCTTGCTATTTATGTTAAATATGTACGGATCTAACTAACAAAGACTTAATTTGAGTTTAAATTGAAGAAAAAATCGAGATTTTCTTGAATTTTTTAATTTGTTAGTCAATTATGGTAAATTATGGACACAAAAAAAAATGAATTATAAGGTGAAAAATTTCTTGATTTTGTAGAAGAAAAAACTTGGTTTTTGTATACTCAGGTGGATGAGTACGTGAGACTCACACTCACACGCGACAAGGACTTAGAGCATGTTTATCGGTGGGTTTTAAGTGAAAAGTTCTTAATATTTTTTTAATAATTTTTTTGTGAGGTCCACATATTTTTTTGAAAAAAAAAAAAATGAACCAATACGTTTGCGTCATGTGTGATGAACAATGACGAACTTGGTTCTAAAACAAGGATTTTAAGATCCGGATCTTAACTATTATGTGGATCCCTTAATTATTTTTGTTTCTTAAAATCTGTGCAAAGTCCACCATTGTATATGCTCTTACTTGGGACAAGAAATGTTGCCGTCCTACTCCTCCTAATTTAAAATAACTGAAGGCCAGATACTTAATAAAACCAAAAGATGGATATATGTATTTAAATTACCCTTTTTTATACAATGTAATAATCAATTTTACGGCTATTCTTACGGATTCTGTTTTTTTTTTCTTTTGGTTTTATTGATTAAACGCTTTAAAACAAAATCTATACATAACAAATCTAAAGCTCATATATCATATTTAATTCCCAAAGAGAAAGAATTAAATTTAATTTAGATATATAAAAGCTCACAAAATTAAGATTTTTAGCGCATCTCTTATCAATGAACTTAGGGGGTGGTATTGGATCTTACATTTGAGAGGATTTCAAGTTTTTTCCAAATCTCTGGTTATTGGATTTGGAATTTGTAAAACCTCTTGCAAATCCTAGGTTATTGTAATGAGATTTATACAAATTTCTTCAAATCCTAGGTTATTGGAGAATTGAGATTTCATTAATTAATTATATCAAAAAGGATTTGAGATTATTTGAAAGAGAATTGATAGTTAAAAATAAGGGATTTCAAATACCACCTCATTTGATGGTATTTGACAAAATCCTTTAAAATCTCTACGATTTAAAATAATTTCAAATCTTTATTCCAATAACCCCACCTTAATCTGTACTCATATGCACATACTTTGCTTGCTATTTTATGAAATGTAAACCCAAGTTTATAAATACAAAACAAAAAATGAAATTTCGATTGATTTATCAACCCAAGTTTATAAACTTGTAAAAATTGTAAACATGTAATCTATGAAATTCTCCTCGATAAATACAAAACAAAAAATTAATTTTTACATGTTGGGATGATAAAGAAGTGAGAAGAGAGAATTGAGAAAATGATTACCCGTAAGAAAAGGAAAGCAAGAAAGCCGGTATGATGTGTTGTTGTTGATTTGGATAAAAGGGATGTGTGTGTGTGTGTGCATACAAAACACCTTTTCATATTAGGCCATCACAGTGTATTGATCTGTCTTCTGTTGAGTTGATCTTGACCATTTATCATTCCAAATAACGACCCTTGATTTTCTTTTCTTTTTCAGTAAACTAAAAATTTGGCAGAACTTCGTAACCTTTTCTGAACGTTATAAAACACTGAGAATCCAAATCCTACATGTGGGTTGAATTTGAAATGTACATCCTAACAACAAGGGTTGGACAAATTATCCATTAGAGCATCAACAATGATTTGTTAGAGCTCTTAAATAAAAAGATAATATTAATAATTTTATTATACAATTAAACTTTTATTTATTAAAAGATAATGAACTAACAAAAATAAAGTCATTGAACTTTTGGATCTCTCTCATTCAAACATTCAAAGTCTCTCAACTAAAATACTTTTTCTCACTTCTCTCTTCTTTTTATATCTTTCTGTTAAGCATAAAACATATGAAAAAATTCCAATAATTCTTAGAAATAAAAAAAAAGTAAAGAGAGAGGTAAGAGATTATCTCTTATTTGAGAGATGTTGACATAATCATGAGAGACTCTCAAATCACATGACTTACTATTATCGGTTGAACTCTTTATTTTTTTTAAAAAATTAATCACATAACTAAACTTAACTAAAATATTAATATTATATGGTTGAGAGACTTATTTTAAGAAATTTGTCATTGTGGATGCTTTTAGATCCTCCGATTTATTATATTCTTTTATTTGATTTAAAAAGAAAATATCTATATTAAAAGCAAAACAAAGAAAATATTTCATAAATTTTAGTATATGCTGAAAACAAAATAAATAAAAAATATCAATATTAATAAGTTTAAATATACATTTTGATTAGTACATAACTAACCCTACTATCATAAATTTATAATGTTTACTTACTTTTTGTAAATTAAAATATATAACAGTAGCTAAAGACAAAAAATAGAAATCATTTTTAAGTAATATGTATTCATAAGAACATAAACTTTAAAATATAGTCTTAATTGATAAGTTATTTTTTGATGAGAAACATTTTTTTTTTTCATCATATTAATTTTTACTTTCATTTTGTTTGTTAATTTTTAGGTACGATTGGATGGTTTTCTATAGTTACCTTATTCAAAACAAAAATTCAGGTTAATCCCTTTTCTATCCTTTTTCCTAAACAAATTAGGCATTCTTTTCTACTAAAATAGTAGAGGGGAAGTGAGTTATTCCAATAAGGGATGATGTGGCAGGTATCGAGGGTCAACCAAAGGCAAAAAATTCTCCTTTATTCTTTCTCGTGTGAAAGGTTTTTTTTTTTTGCTTATACATAGATAAGAGCCAAGCGGTCTTCTTCTTTTAGGTTCTCCTCTAAGAACCTTCAGAACTCCGTTGAAAGGAGACTACCTTGAGACTCGTACCAAGGGAAAGCTTATTTTCAGGCTTCTTGTGAAAGCAGTCCTAGGTCTGTCAATCTAACCTCTTAGCCTCATTTAGATCTATACTATACCTATAGAAGTTCATTCCACCCATCTCCTTCGAATCCTCGTTCTCCCACCCATATCAAATATAACATGTTGAGTAAAATCTTCTTCATATAAAACCGGCTTGATTTAGATCGGTAGAATCGTATGGTTTAATGTAACCATGTGTTATGGCTCGAGTCCGTAGTCAATCCTATTTCGGATAGGAGTAGTTGAAGATAGAATCAAACTTTTTCCACTAGTAGAAAACCAAAATAACTAGTTATAGTAGGCATGAAGGGGACATGACTCGAACATGCAGTCTTTAGGTTATGAGGCTAATGAGTTAAACCATTCCTCCACCCACTTCCCTTATCCTACCTTATGCCAGGCTGACCTCTCCTAGTGTGGAGGTATTTTTCATTTGTCTATCTCTAACCTTTGAAGATGCTCAGGGATGGAAAAGAGGGAACATCTACAATTATTAGTTCAAACATTGAATATTTATTTTATTTTTTTTAAGTATTTTTAAAAAAACAGATAGAATCTCCGCCGATATTCGTAACTCTGGATATCCAAAAACTTTCGGAGCAAAAATGATCACCAAATTTGATATCCAGTAAAAAAATGATATATGCTATGTGTCGAGGCCTACTAACAACGGTTATCGGAAAAACTCTTTTCTGTTGTAATTCAAAAGTGATGGAGGTCGAATATGGTTCAACGCATGATATTAAAAATTCGAAAATAAAAAATTCTCGTTTTGGAAAATACAAAACTAATATTACATATATGTTTGAAAGTTCCATTAATTTCCAAAACATCTAAAACTGATACCGCATAGTGTAAATCTTTTTTACATGTAGGTTTAGGTGTTATCGGCCTAACATAGTTGAAAAATATCGCTTACAACATCGTTTAGGAGAATTCTACAAAAGGGCTTATGAATGTTCTTCCAAATATATATGAGAAACACTCAGCCTAAAGTAAGTTTTTTCTCATTAGTAAAATCTTTCACTTGATGATGGATGAAAGTGGTTATGTTGTGAAGCACGTAAATGATTTCGACACAAGATTTTCTAAGTGTTGGAAATTTTTGCTGTAACTTTTATAAACGGACTAGACAGAGGTTTATATCCTTGACATGTAGGTTTTAGGTATTATAAGGTTAGCGAAGTAAAAAAATGACGCTTACAACATTGTTTAGGAGAAGAATACAAAATGCTGGTGAAGGTTATTTCAAATATGTATGAGAAACACTTGGCCAATAATAAGATTTTCTCATAGGTTAAATTTTCCACTTTATGATGGATAGAGGTGAGTCGGTTGCGAAGCACATGAATATGCTCAACAAGATTGTCAGCCAAAATTTTCTCATTGAAATCAAGTTTGAAGAGGATGTATGAACCCTAAATTTTCTCGCGTCTCTATCAACTATATGGGAACCGGCGAGGTAGGGGTTTTTAATTATATGATCGAAACAAAAACTTAAATATAATAATGCTCGAAGCATTGACGAGATCTATTTTAAACATGAGAATCGAGATGAAAACTAATATAGATATAACCGAAAGATAGGAAGATTAGTTCTAGCAATGGAAAGTCTAAGTTCAGTTGCAAATGAGTTACTACTTTTGCTGATAATTTGATCAATTATTGGGTTCCACACTTCCCCCTCACCAAACAATAATGGTAAACTATGTTTGTGGAAATTATAGGAAGGTATATATAGTTGATGGTTTATATTTGATATTTTTATATGAACGACATTGATCTAAAGATGTTATATGGATGCATGTGAAAGATAAAAATGGGTACGTCATGTATCAACCTTAGGTGAAATCTAATCTCACTAGGACAATGTGGTCACACAAGGTATAATTTCAATTTTGGTGGTGGATCTTAGACTGCGAGAAAGTGTTCAATGGAGGTCGTTCGAGATCATAAAAGATAAAAAAATTTACATGACGACGAATCATCAAAGCACAGTTGCGATTTTCAAGAATACCAAGCAGACCAAGTTGTGGCAATGTAAGTCGGGACACAAGTAAAAAGCAATAAACAATATAGGTATGAACGATGTGCTTTATAAACTAAAGGCGGTAGATCATCACATGTTTAGGATTTTCATCTTTGGAAAATAAAAATGAGCTAGCTTATCAAATGCATCCGAGGAGATAAAAATTTGAGAAGTTGGAGTTGGTGCATACTGATGTTTAGGAGAAAGTTTATGTTGCTTCACTTTGAGGGTCACAATACATTACAAGAAATGTATGAGTTTACTAATGAAATCAGTAAATATATTAATTAAATAATAACTCTATAAATTAATAAAATATTACAAAAATCTTGTAGTTTCGACATTATTAACTTAATTGATTTTTTCTCATAAAAAGCCCTTCCAATCAAATTAATCATTATTGAAGTGAATACATACCTATCTCCTCATACTGTCATCTTTATCTCAGTCTAAGGCAATGATCACTCATCTCTAACTTCTTAGGAAACTAACACTTTGCTTTTTCTTTCACTCTTCTTATTCTGTTCCTTCTTAGAAAAAATGTACATGCACTTCAATATAATAATCACATTTACCATAATCACATTTACCACTATTTTCCATATAATATAAAAAATTAAAAAAATTGTTGTTAAGACTTTTTCATAGAAGAAAATAATTAAGTTATAGATTGATTAGTTCAAAATCATTATTTATGCGCGCATATTTTAATGCGGAACATCATTAACGGTCAACTAGTATGTATATGTACATGTTTCTTATGACATAATGATAATTATAAGACCACATTATAAATATTAATTGGTTATGCAAATTACCAATTACTGATATCATATCAAAACATATTTTGCTTTTGTTTTTGTTGGTCACGAGGTATAGAGAACGTCATGTGCGTTGAATAAGCTAAGCATCAATTTCGCACTTCGTATAATCAATAGATCGGCAGTGAGTGAGAGGGAGAGAAGTAATAAATGGTCACAACCACCAATGAAACTAGTGCAATTGTAGTAAGTAATGTCTCGATCCAATACTAAAAGCTTACCATAAGAGAGAGGCATACCTCGTTTTAACATGATGTAATATTCCAACTTTTAAAACATATGTTAAAAAGTATGTAATACATTCATATATATATATATATCATCATTGGTTCATCCACATACATGTACGGTGTGTGTGTTTGAACGAAGATATATGATGATGATGATGAAGATGTGTGTGTTGTGTTGTGTGTTGATGATGATGAACTAATTCTCATGAATTCACTTCATTTATTGCTTGCATTGCATTTATGTTATCGAAGAGCGTGCTCTTTCTTCGACAGTGAACTGCACCTCTCTCTCTCTCTCTCTCTTTTAGTATTTGTTTGTTGGATAAAATCTCACTTTTAGTTTCTATTGAATTGATTTTAAAGAAATTTCATTAAATAAAATTCTATAATTTACAAAAAAATTAGAAAACGATTTTAACGTGACATTTCTTTGTATAAAGTATGGGAGATCGGCTAAAAAAAGTCTCAACTTTTTAAGGATCGCCAAAAAAACACCATTTTTTTACTCACCATAAAAAGCCTGAATTATTGTTGACTTGTTATTTTATTCGCAAACTTTATGTTGATTTGCAAAATTAAGCACGCCGTAACTGAAAAAAAAAAACGGTATCAATTCACCGTTTACTGTTGCTGTGAAGTAAAACGACGTCGTTTCATTTTGATCCAAAATGACGGCAAAAAAAATCCCAAGTTTTTAGAAATCGCGAAAAGAAACATAACTTTTTTTACTGTCCAAAAAAAAGTTGAGGTTTTTTTTACCCATAAAATATACAAATTTAGACACCATGGGCCATCTCTAGATTTTATTTCATAGTAGGTTTTTTTACTCTTTTTCTTGTTCAGAAAAATAGTTATGTAAATCTCCGGAAAAATAATATATATTGATAAAATTTTAGGTTAAAAATAATTTCGAACATGATTTAAAATACTATTGGCATAAAATATATTTGCAAATGCGTGATTACCAAGTTATGAATTATTGTAAGTCGATACATTCATAGATGTAATACACACACAAATGTGTACGTCGTAGTTTAAAATTTCAATAAATGGTGTAAATATAAAACAGTGTAAATAGCGAATAACATATGACAGACTGAATATAAGGCTCGCATCGTAGAGGGGACCATGCATATTCCGAATCATATTAATTCTTCCCCATTAATTACCATGAAATAAACTATTCCATTGATTAATTATTAAAATGAAATTAGGGCAAAAGTACAAAACAAAACTAATATAGTTAGCCTTCCTGCCTCTCAATAGAACTTTACAACAATAAAAAAGATTGTAATGCGTGAATTCCGATCCTCTATTTCTCACCGGATACTCCTTACCGTACGCACCCATTATGAAATTAGAAATCAAAAGAGCCTATACAGAAGAAAACTCCATTGTTACATTATTACATTATGTAAAACATTTGTACCTTTTTTACATATATAATATTTTATATTTATTGGAGTTTCAAGTTAATGATTATTGTAATAAATCACTAATTATGAAGGAAATAGATTTTTAAAAACTACAAACCTATTCTCTGATAAAACAATATGCATAAAATACCAAGCTTTATCCGATTGACTAAAACAAAAATACTATCAAATTACATAAAATAAAAGGAAATTTCATTGATGAAAAAAAAAATTGGATTAAACCGGGTTTGTGTTCCAACCTTTAATTAGTTTTGTTACGGTAATTGAGTCCCTATTATTAGAATAATAGATTTTAAGACTTAATTTACAATTTGATTTCTTAAGTAATATAGTTAGAAGTTACAACAACTAGTTTATAAAAAGTTATATTGTTTTTTCTCATAGTGCTACTTTACACGTTGTGTATTATATACTCATTGAATCCGAGAAAGCATGAAACCCCTATATCAGGTTATAAACAACTAACAATATTATATAATATCCATATAACCTTGGTGATCCGATTTTTAAATTTCATTTTATTTGAACATATTCTATATCAACCGTATCTCTAAGCCCGTTTCCCATAAAACTTTTAGTTTCTATGAAATTTGATTATTTCTGTTGTCAAACATATTTAATTTAATTTAAATTTCACTCTAAATAGATGAGACGTAAAACAACAAGATTGCAAGAAAGTTGGGTATTGTTACTTTTCAATTAAAAATGTCATATTCTAACCAACAACTATACTAAAAGAAAACTCTTGTAATTAACTTTTTGATACTCCATATAAATTTGGGTATACAACCACATTCTCTTCGACCATTTAACTAAAGAATATTCAAGACATTTCACAACTACATCACTCACACTTGTTCTACACATTATTTGACATATAATAGTGTTGTTAAAACAGCACAACATTATATTACAACTGCTAGAATCTTAAATGCCTCATCTTGACGTTAAAAACAATTATTTTTAACAATGAGGATTTTGTTGGTGGTCACTAGCGGACTTTACTAGTTTACATGTAAACTTCATTTAAAACTGTTTAAGCTATAGTTTAAATCATAAATATGGTAACATGAGTTGTATCTGAGAGAACGGGCTTTTTGAGCTCCCTTCTTTACCTTTATATGAGATTCACCCCTCTAATATTTTGTAAGATACTCATCCGCTTTTCCTATGTTGGAACTGACTTTCAACTAAGTACTCTGGTATTGAAAACCTCAATGAAATTTTTAGATGGGCTTTGACCTGCTTTAATGATATAAATTTTGGTATGATAGGTCAAACAAAGACAAGATAACTTCTCCATAAGTGGATGAGCTTATGGCCTTCTCGGCCGAACTCGAGGGTGAAATCAATATTGGCTCCAATTATCACTAGGAAATTTATTTCCAATATGAAGACTTCCTCCATAGTTTCCTCAACTACAAAGCTGGTTGCGATCTCACAACCATTCATCAAGAGAGGGTGGTCATGGATTGTGCCTTGTGGCTTGGTAGAAAGTATATTTGCAAAAGCGATTGAAGTGAAGTGAGGTTAGATTTCATATATAGCAAACAGCTTAGCACTTTTTTTCTTAATATCACAATAATTCTAAAATCTGAGTTACATAAAATTTGATTTAGTTCATCTAGTCTAAGAGAACAAGGAATTATGTATAATCTGAGTCATTCCAACTCACCATGGTGTGATATAATAATCATGTATACTCATATTTTTCGACATTACCCACATAAGTGCACATACCGCAATGAAAGAAGTTTAAGGTAGGGATGTGGGAATTTGGGATTAACAAAGAATGTTAAAAAGATGTAAAGAATATTTTAAATGGGTTGATTACACATCTTCGTATTAAACCTATGATAAAAAAAAAATTATGCTAGTTTTAGGCTCCAATAAGGTAGAGCCAATTTTTGATCTAGAGAATCTCTACAAGATGAAACTCATGGGGTAGTTCCAGCTATAAGGTTTCAGGATAACCTGCACTAAACCGAAATTCTTCGAAAATTTCACTATAAAGTCAACTGGCTTATAAATTCATGAGATATCTCATAATTTTCTATTGTTTTGACTCAATAAAAAATGAAAACAAAGACTCAAAATCCAGATATAAAAAATCAAACGAAACACTAAACACGTTAGTTTTATTCTTTTATTCCTTAACAATTCATGTTTCAACCTCAACATCTATGGAGACTTATTTACCTTTTATGTTTGGCTATCCTTCTTCTTAGCTATAGCAGAGTGCAAGGTAGCTCCACCTAACTAAAAATCGATCTTTCTTTGTATCACGACAATGACAACTACTCAATTACTAAAAAATGGCTCCCTTAAATGAGTCGATCATGGGACTCCTTATACAAATATATCATAATGAAATCTATGAGAATACATCAATTTCCAACTTTGACTTGCAAATCTTCAAAAAACATGTAGGTTTTCCAAACTTAAAAATCTACAATAATCAATTAGAATCTTCCCATGTTGAAATTAGTCCTCTGAAGACACTCAAATACTGTCAGCGACATCGTAATTACACGTGAAATAAGATCACCCAAAGAACTACTGAATGTGAAGACACCCATCTTTTACAAAGAAGTCTATTTGAATACATCAAGTTCTCACTTTGACTTTCACATCTTCAAGCAACCATACATGTTTCCAAACATAACAATCTACAAAATTCAGTTAGATTCTTGTTAAAAAATTTCCTCCCAAGGCACTCAGATACTGTCAAAGGCATCGGACTTGCATAAAATAAGATCACCTATAAAATTCTAAAATGTGAAACCACCCATCTCAGATGAAAGGGGGGGGGGTTTCCGGGAGTTTTTTTAAGAGCCATAACTTCACATTCTTGGGGTATATTAGCATTGCACCTTCTTCCATAGGAATCTTTCTCGTGATAGTACCCTTTAATAACTTCTTTAGAAAAGCCTTAAGATGGAATTGCATCAACAATTGGTGATCTGATGTGCAACTGGCATACTAAATCATTAATCCTCTCATATTCTTTGGCCTCTAGTTTGTTTCTTATACGATTCAGATATGTGATATTTGGCTTGTATGCTGACAACACATAAGGAACAAAAATGTATTCTCTCTACTTAGCTTCTTATTCAAGCATGTGTCTTCTACCTTTTGCATGAATGATGGTTGCAATCTCCTTCTAACCAATTAGAAAATGTTGTATCACACTCATAATATTTTTTATTTTTTTTTGGTATAAGTCAAATCATCATGGTTAGCTACAATATGCATTGGATATTAGGTACGTTCCTAGATAACACATTGTTGGGTATACTTTGGTTAGGATAGAATTGGTCACAATGATTCAACATGTTGTTGGTTTATCTAGGAAATTTATGTTAGTTCTTGGGATGATAAGTGGTGGATATGTTTTGGTGGTTTCCTTCCGTAGAGAAATATAATGTATCACATTTCCTATAACTCCCATGAGCCAATTTATATCCAAGGCGGCTCGGAGGTGCTATTTGACAGAAACCGAGACGATCTTATCGAGGTTACAAGAACAAATATCATCACCTTAGTCGATCTATCTGCCATATGGTTCCTCCAGATCGTGACCTAAGACTTCTCAACTGTACCTTGATATGATGCTATGTTAGTCAGACAGACTAATATCAGTTCAAACCGCATATTTACAAAACACACTTTTGATACATCATATACTATTCGGTTTACAATAAAAAATCTATATAAGTATGTGACCACAACCTAACTTAAAACGAGTCATACATTCTATATATCACAAACAAGGTTTTACAAAAAGACGTACAACACTACTATGGATTTCCTAACCTTCTGCTGCCCCGCTACAAGCTTTCCCGTCTACTAGTCACCTTCATATAAGAGTGAGAGAGGAGTGAAATTGTTTCACGAAATGATTCAGGGTCCCCCCACTGACATACATCATTTCTCCATCCCAAACCATACATAAAAAATCACCATCAAATGTGTGGTGAACAATAATGAACGACAAGCATTTAAAGTATGTAATAAGATCAATCAATCATCAATAATCGTCACACAACCGTAGCTAATAAGTTGTGCAATCAACTAAAAATTTAACATAATATAAAATGATTCAATTGTAGGGTCAACTGATCTTCATTTTCCTCAACTTAAACCATTGTACACTTATATCGCAGCCACACATACATACACTGTCATGTGACGCTTGGCCAAGGTGATTAGTCCAATCCTATATAAGTCTTCTTACTGCTAGCATATACATTGTTTTTAAGGTCCCGCGATGCTTAGGTCGCCGCAGTCAGACAAAAAACCAAAAACTCTCAATTTATATGAAAGGTATCACATGTTACGTAAGTCATATATTTCCTCAAACAATGAAAATTATGCCTAAGGTCGTACGAGTTTCATATGCTTTATAATTTCACAACAAGGAGTGACGGACCAACGACACACGTACGTTTACATGCAACCAGCAACACACGGTATAATATATTATATGTCTTTTGAGTACTCCAACAACATCAATACTTTAAACACATAAAAAAAATTAAATAGTTATCTAGTGAACTTCAACCACAAATTTGTAGAAAAGACTTACACATTTTCATGAAATAAAACAAGCGGATTCATGTAAAAATCACACAACAATCAAAGTTCCAATCCAACCTTAAGATCAAGATCAAATTTATTCAAGGTTTCACGCATCCAAATACATATTATAAATATCACGCAAATGATTGAGACTTACAGAGAAATTTGCTAATTTCATGATCTTAATATGTTCCCAGTGTATGATCACCACTACAAACTTACTTGCTTTGGGTGAGAAGAAAACTTGACTTATGGACTAGGTTTAGTAATGAACTTTCATGTTTTTTCCGCACGAATTAAGTTCTCTTGAAAACAGAAAATTTTTGGACATCATTTTTCTTAATCTTTCAAAACTAATGGTAAAAACTAACCCCAAGATCCAATATATATATATATATATATATGCAATAACGTTTGTAACAATCCGATTTTCGAAAGCAGCTGACTGAAGAAGTCAACGAAAGAGAATGATTGGTCGAAAAAATAAATAAAAAAAATTGATGATTAATGACATCATCATGATGTCATGATGACGTCAGCGAAACTTGGAGCCCAAGCTGCTTTTTGGTATAAATACAAGGCTTTCCCTTCACTTTTCTTCACACCATTCCTTGAATTATAAAAGGGGAAGAGAGAAGGAGGAGAGAAAGGAGAGAGGAGGTGCTCGGGCATAAAACCCGACGCCTCGGAACGGTTTTAACCACCCGAACCACTGTTCGGGATTTTGGTTAACCGGTCTGGTTTAGTGAGAGGGGGCTGTTCGTGTTCCATTTGGGCACGAACGAGCGTTTGGTATAGCCGAACCTCTGCCGGAATTTCCAGAAAATTCCGTAGAGTCCGTTTTAGAGCTGCACCAGTACGTTCGTGATATCCACAACGTTTCTTGGTCAGTTTTGTGAGAGTTAGAGTGGAGGCATGAGCTTTTCGACAGTTTTCTTATCACACGAAATTTGCGGAACTGTGTCCGAATTTTGGGAGCAAAATCCCGAAATCAGCCGGAACTCTGCCCGAGTTCCGAGTCCGAAACCTCCGAAGCAGTCAGAATTCTGCCAGAATTCCAAGGAGTGTTTGATGGGTACAGCAGAGGCTCTGCCAAAATTTCTGGAAGGTCCAAAATCAGTATAGCCGAGATCAAGCTAAGAAGATGGAGAAGTTTTCCGTAGGATTCCTTAACTAAAAATCCTACCGGACCTCTGACGAATATTTGAGGAAGAAACCGCCGTCACAACCGAGATTCTGCCGAAATTTCTGAAGAGCCAATCAAGACGTAGAAGACATGCCGCAGCTAAAGGAGCCTCACGCCGGTCTGGTTCGGTTTGGTTAGCTACCATGGTTAACCGGTCCGGGTCGGTTCGGTTTGAGTTGACCGGTTCGGTTTAGGATTAAACCGGTTTACCTTGGTTTGGTTTGGTTTAGTCTAAACCGATTGGTTAACATTAGATTAACCGGTTTAGTTAAACCAACTGGTTAACCCAGTTTACATCGGTTAAGCCAAATCAATTGGGGGTTAAGGAGGAAATTGGGTTGGTCCAGACCCAATTCAGATTTGGTTCAAGAGATTCAGAGGTTGTTTGGTAAAGAAGAAAGAGGAAGAAAAAGAAGAAAGGAGAAGAGTCGGAGAAACGATAACTTGAGGAGCAAGTTATCGATTTCTTGAGAAGCTTGGGGCTCAAGTCAGTCCTTTGGAGCTTTGTGGAGTCGAGCAGTGGGTTCATGAAGGGTTCCATCGTCATCACTCAGTCACATCAGCCGCAGCATATAGCCAGGTGAGTGGGTGCATGTTTGATTGATTGATGCATTAGGTAGAATGTATGTAGATCCCGAGCAACCCTTAGGATCTTTATAGAATGTACCCATAAATCTTGAATACGTACTCGGTACGGGCCGATGCGTATAATTAATTGCATGCCTAGTGAAACTATTAATAACCGGATTAGGAGTAAAGATGCATTGCATGTATTTAATGATTGAATGTTGATTGATTGTGTTGAGGAGTCAGCGGTGCAGTAACCCACCCTGATGGTTTATCCTCACTTGCTTGTTTGTAGCATAGACTTGTTTGTGGACCACTTGGCATGGTGCCAGTGGGCTGTCTATCTCCCATTGGGGAATAGACAGATGTGTATGATACGGAGAGGGTCGAATCTACGCCAAGAGCGGGAAAGGAGAGGTTCCTTGATCAGCCCAATTGTCCGGTGGACCCTTGTCTAGAAGAAAGACTAGGTATGGACTAATCAACGGACCTGGATCATGAGTCGATAGAGTGCTGGTATACGGTCGGGCTAACGGACTTAGACACGAGTGGGTCAGTGTTCGGGTATATGAGTTAACTACTAGACTCTGACTATGATCGTACATATTCGACCACTGGTTTAAGGTGTGAGGCCATCAATCCTTATCTCTATATAAGGATTGGTTACAGGGTCAACGAAGTAGTAGCCAACGAATCTATTTCTGAATAGATTCGGAGTTAGGATAGGGAGTTGTTTCTTGCGAGAAACAATCCCAGACGGAGATGTGAGAGAGTAGAGTACTACTGGAACCTCGAGTTCAAGGGGTTCTGGGTGGAGCATTAAACATCTTGTCGCGCTGGGCGAATGATGGGCTCCAGAGTGTGTCTGCTGTTCCTCAGGAAGAGCGCAGTAGACCCTTAGTAGCTCAACTCGTGTATGGGAGCTATCAGGTCTCGCCGTGAGGATGATAGGCTCCAATTGGCATCGTGTCTGCTGAGAACGATGTTTAGGAGTTGCGCAGGGTGATGTTCCGTTACTGTGTAGACTCTTGACCACCTTGCGGATTTATGTTGATGTTTTTGGGTAGCTAGGGGAGTAATTGATGTTTGGTCTGGCTAGATTAGGTTCGTAATTTATTCCGCGTTAGAGTGAGATGAGTGATTCCCTAGAGTTTCCGCAAGGTTGGATGTCTTTTAGTGTAGTGTTTCCGGACCCACCGGTCGGAGACACTATCACTAGTAGAAGGTGTATATGTAATCCCGATCTGAGAGTTGATCTTCGTGACCGTAAACCCCCATATTACAGAAACGGAATGACCCCGGAGAAAATTACTAATCATCGGGCCGTGGGTGTGGCGTCCTGTTGAGGAGCCCGTGTACCATGCTTCTGTTGAGAACATGATGATTGGGGGATTGTCGATGGACTATCCCGGGGATTACGATATCACCAGGGCCCAAGTAGAAGGAGAGTGATGTTTTTCTTTTTAGGATTGAGTAGGAGACTGTCTGAAGTACGCCACGTAGTATGAAGGATAGTGCTCCTATTCCGCGGAGTGTAGTTGGGTTTGACATCTGGGATGATGTCATTCCGCTGGGTTGATGTGATGTATGTTGGTTGTGATCAATATTCGTTACTTCAGGGGGAGTAACGGGTATGTGTTCTTGCTTGATTTTATTGTTTGTTGCTTCGGCTATTGTTTTTTAATTTTCGGTCTTAGAATTGATCCCTTAGGTGGATCCCACTTGCTAAGTAACGTGTCGGTGTTACTCACCCCACTCCCTTTTCCACCCCCTTTAGGTTAAAGGAGATCATAGGAGTCTAGGAGGCTTTTCTATCGGATACTTTGATTGTTTGATTGCTTGCATTTGTGTGTGAAAATGGTTTGTTAAAATCCCGCTTTGACTCGACTTTTAAATCGATTTATTGGAGCTCCACTAACTGTTTTCATTGTTTTCTTTGTTACATGTTTTCCGCTGCGTATTCTTATTTTCAGTTGGCGGACTCCACTGGTACAAGGTTCTGTCGAACCGGCACAACCTTGTTCTCCTTCGGGAGATATGAGGGGGCGATAGTCTGGGGAAGCCTCGGGAGGGTGATAGTCTTCGTGATTATTGCTCTAGCTGACGTGGAACCAGATATCGTCATATGTTGTAGCGACTTCGAGCAAATCCTCGACCGAGATGTTCGACCGCTAAGTGTTCTTGTTTGATTGGCGAGGCGGTCGGGTAGGTCGGTCAGCGGAGAGGACGGTTCGAAGGCGCTACAACGTTTTTGGTAAATAGTTGGACACGTGTCAGAAGCTTTTCATACATGCCAACAACTTATGCTTACATAAATGCTTTCTAGACAGTGACTAATCTGCTTCGCCACCTCGTGTCTGACTTATCTTTTATCTTTCGCACCTCATACTTTCCATAATACTTCATGCTTTCTATGACACGATGTGTTTGTCTAAAATTCAATACATGGTTTAAGTGATTTGATTCTCGATTCACGACAATAGATCGCCAGTGAAATCCTAGTTGTCGAACCTAATAGCTAATCCCTAAATATCATAAGCATAACACTGTCATATTTTTTAATCAGTACTCGTATTTACAATCGTATAACATTATTTTCTCTAGCCACTTTAACATTCTTTTATGAAATAAAGTTGGTACTTCGGAACATTTTTTCAATATTTAAAGCTAAGACGAGGACATATGTGGATCTTGAATACCCTTATTTATTTACTTGACACGTAGTTTATTTGGTCCATAATGAATGATGGTAATGATGATGACGGTGGTGTGATGATTAATATAAAATCTTCTACAGACCTTGACATAATAAATAATAATAATTTTATGCGTTGCGATGATTTTACACAGTGAAAGAAAAGAAGAAAAAACTGTACTAAACGAATTGTTCATTCTACAAGACTTTATATCTTCTTAAGAATACTTATTGATCTTTTTCGGTTATTTTCTTTGCTTTTTTACTTTTCGTTAAATTCTGAATGTATGGGTAAACAAAAGTTGTTTAAGTAATGATTGAGGAGAGACAGAAAAATTGAAAAAAATGGAGTTTGTTTTTCGTCTAAGTAAATACCGATGATGTCCTTACCTTTCTAATTCCCTCCTTTGTCCCTTTCCTTTTTCATGTTTCTTTCTAACTTCTCTGTCCCTTTCAATCTGTACTTGACATAAGAGTCTTCTTCCTAGCCATAACATTTATTCGAATGTAAATTCAAATGAACATTTCTTGTTTTTTTTATCTACACATTTTTTTCTAGGTCATATATAGTAAAACTTCTAAAACTATTTTGTAAGTTGATATATATATTAAGCATGGTTTTTGTATGTATGAAATCAAATCTACATGCATAAAAAAAAGTAATATTGAATAACTGAATATTCAGAATATTGCAAAACTTTCTTTTGGTCCCCATCTATGTATGAGTAACTGAACACCTTACTCTATCTCTATATATATCTCTCACGCACAAAACAAAACCTAAAATCTTCTTTTTGCTTATTTGTTTTCTTGGTAAAGTAAAGCTTCTTTCTCTCTTTCTCTCTCTCGCCTCTCAAAGATCATCTTCTTGTTCCTCTCTAGTATTGATCTTAGAAACACATGGAGCCACCGCAGCATCATCATCATCAAGCCGACCAAGAAAACGGCAACGCCAACAACAACAAGTCCGGCTCTGGTGGTTACACGTGTCGTCAAACCAGTACAAGATGGACACCAACGACGGAGCAAATCAGAATCCTGAAAGACCTTTACTACAATAACGGAGTCCGATCACCAACTGCTGATCAAATCCAGAAGATCTCTGCAAGGCTGAGGCAGTACGGAAAGATCGAGGGCAAAAACGTATTTTACTGGTTTCAGAACCATAAGGCTCGTGAGCGTCAGAAGAAGAGATTCAATGGCACTACCACCACCATGACCACACCAGCTTCTTCCTCACCTAACGATCACTATCATCATCATCATCATCCTCTTCTTCAACATCATCATCATGGTGTTCCCATGCAGAGACCTACTTCGGTCAACGTTAAGCTTGACCAAGACCATCATCTGTTTCAACAGAACAGATCCTATCCTACCTTCAATAACGGTAACTTTCTTATATATATAATCTTGTGATTTCTTATGATTCTTTTCATATGATTTTATTAAAGTTAATTTATATTAATAGGACCTATTTACATCTATAGCTATTACATGAATTAGTAAAACAAAACAAAAATCACTATTTGGTAGCCATTTATATTTGAAATACTTACTAGAAACCACTAATATGTTTTCATATATTCATATGTAATTTCGATAGATATGGGTATATGTAGTGACGTATATATGAAATTATGGATCTTGATTCGGGGAAACCAAAATTTGCAACTAGAGAACGGTACCTTAGTTGTGTACTGGAAACTAGCATCACGCGTGCAATTTATCTTTTCTTTGTGATTTTTAACAAAAAAGAAATTAGGGATTTGGGTATATATATATATATATATGTGTGTGTGTGTGTGTGTGTGTGTGTGTGTGTATAGAAAAACAACTTAGTGTATGTGTTTGGCTTTCGTCATTTTAAATATAATTTGGTTTGGAACAAATATATAATGGAAAATTGTTCATTAGCTAATACGTACGTATTTTGTATGAAGGGAATTTAAATCATGCCAGTTCAGGTTCTGAGTGTGGTCCTGTTAATGGTTTTAATGGCTACATGAGTAGCCATGTCTATGGATCTATGGTACGTACGAAACTACAAGTCATTTAATTCGAAAAATATATAATAATATGATTTTTAATGAAAATTAATTTTTGGGAGGTGAAGGAACAAGATTGTTCTATGAGCTACAGCAACGTAGGTGGAGGAGGATGGACAAACATGGATCATAATAATCATCATTACTCATCTCCAGCTTACAACTTCTTCGATAGACCAAAGCCTCTATTTGGTGGAGAAAGTCATCATCAAGACGAAGATGATCAATATGGTGGCGATGCTTATCTGGATCATAGACGTACGCTTCCTCTTTTCCCTATGCACGGCGAGGATCACATCAACGGTGGTGGTGGCATCTGCAAGTATGGCCAATCGGATGGTCGTGATCGTTATGGTAGAGGCCCTTGTGCTTCTCTCGAGCTTTGTCTGAACTCGTACGCCGGCGTTGCACCCGAATATTAAAACTCTTGCCGATGTCTCATTCGTTTTCGCTTCGCTAGTCACTAATGATGCAGCTATATATAGTTAATTATAATATAGTCGTATCTCGTACGTAGTCTAAGGGTAATTAGTAATTAATTACTATCGTTTAGGTTACTTCTTAATTTGACTTCTTCTTTTTTTTATCTCTCGTTTCCTTGATGAATATGTTAAAATTTTATTACTATGAAGTTGCTGGTTTACTAAATTCGTCTACTTCAATAAAATTTATAATATTATATTTCAAAAGGATAAGGCATGAAACAATATTGACCATAGTTGATATGGTGATGGTTAATTAAAGAAGATAAGGTTGATCATGATCCTTAAAGAAAATTTATGACAATTCTGTGCTTTGTTAGATTAGTCATTAGCAGCTCTAAGTTAGAGTATTCTATCCAAACTGGTCTTACGTTTTCGGATGGCCATGTCCTAAAATTATGCTTCTATCTATTATTGTATTTTGTTAAGTCTCAACATTTTCCAACAAATTTGACTAGTTATATCTACAATCCAAACCTTAAACTTTGCTTGTGTTTAAACCGTGTCTCTCTTATAAACGTTATAACCTTATAATTTTAATCAAAACATAATTATAATTTATGATCATGTTAAGTTTATGTTTATCAACTTTCAACTCATAACTAATTACCAATGAATAGGCTGACTCTAATCCTTTATATATCATCTAAAATCTATTTTAACACCTCATTATCTTTAAGATTGGACATCTGAAGCGTAAAATTTGTTCACCAGGTAGCTCAACAATCGGGTGATCCAAGAGCGAACTAGAATATATTTGTAGTTTGAAATTCAGGCTCCAATATCATATTTAGTTTGAGTTTATCTCCATTTCAAAACAAAATGATAATGATTGGATTGACCATAACCTTTTATATATAGCTAGGATTTTTTCTAACTAACGATATGAGACATTGACATCTCTAATATAATAAAAGAAAAACATTTTTAAAAAGTAACCTTAAATTTATATTAACTTACATGCATTTTCATTATATAGAATGCCATTATATAGAAGAGAAATTTAATAAATTAATTAAAGATAAAATAGTTTAATCTAGTTATGCACAGTTAATTAAATGACAAAATCTACATAATATCTTTCACAAAGATTTCTTCCTTATTTATCTATATACTTAGTTAGTTAATATATAAGTATCATATACATTAAATTTTATTATTTAAAAATTCGTATTTATTTTTGAAATTCGTTTTTACAATTATTATTTTTGTGAATTTGATTGAATCAAATACATATCTAAAGTTAATTAGCATTAACTACAAATATAAAACAAAAAAAATCATTGTTAATTTAAAATTCGATTTTCATAGATGAAATTATAAAAATTGACTTTTTTTTTATAAAAAAATATATTTTATAATTTATATATGTTATTTTAACATCAATAACAAATCTAAATATATTCTTATTTTTGTCGAACTAAATTTAAGCTTATTTTGTCTCTTTCACTTTGAACTCTATTCCACCTTTTACATATAAAGCGGATATTCAAAAATGTGCGTTTCCACGAATGAACAGATTAGAAAATAAGAATAAATCCTATAAATAATTAAACATGTCTTAATTGTAAATTCCAAATGTAAATATTTATTTTGTGGTGGATACTTACATTTTGATTAGTGTTTTTCGATTTTATAGAATAACAAGAGACATTCAACTATTAGATATAAACATATAAATCATTTACTTATAATCTAAAAAGACTAAACGAAGTTGATCACTTTATTTTTGATTTTTTCGACTTCATATTCATTCAAAAAAAAATCCTCATGTATAGAATATTTATTTTATTTCAAAACGAAATTTTTTGAATGGACAAATGTTTTAAAATTTCTACAGTTTTCCAAAAAAGATATTAAAGCTGAAATTTTGTATGGGTAAAGTGATAATTATTGTATAGTTTATGAAAGTATTACTCACAAATGTACTATACTTTTGTATATATATATATATATATATATATATATATATTTTTATAGATTTAGTAAGTCAAAATAAATAAGAAAGATCATATGAAATATTTACTATTTGAGAGATTTAAATATCAAAGATATCAAGCTTAGTTATGACAATAAAGTTTCTATCTAAAAATTGAATTTTTTTATTTGATTTTTTTTTAACTATTCCAATATTTCTTTTTTAAAATTAAATTAATTAGTACCAAGGACAATATAACATCATTTTAGATTATGGTATAAAAATTTACAGGAATTAGAGAAATACTAAATAATTGATATATGTATATTATAAAAGAGAAATTGTAAAAAGAATAAAACATTGACACTTAAATCTTTTAAAGGTTTTTAATAACAAATATTTTATTTATATTAAGATGTTTTTGTGTACTAATATTTTTTTTTTGTAAATTTATTTAGTTTCAAATATATTAAAAATTTGTGGTAACGTTATATATTTATAAGCTTAAGTTAAATTGCATGTCTTCTTAAGAAATTTCATACACCATATGTTTTGTTTGTTTGATATTTTTGTTCACATGTTAGAAAATTACACATAAATATTTCAAATGATATTATAATTAGGATATTACATTTTCTCAAAATCTTGGTTAAAGTAGTAAATTTTCATTGTAATTGAAATTTTTTTTTTTACATGTGACTAAATTTAAATAATAGTTTTTGTATATGCCGAAATCTAATGTAAGGGTTTATATATTGGATAACAAGAGCGGAAATAACAGGAATGGTTAACCAAAAGTATTGAAAAATATATCTCGAAGTATTCTTAATAAGAAAACGAATGAAAAATTGGGTAATATGACAACAAAAATTGAAATCGGGTCTGGTTCAAAAATTTGAGGTAGATAAAATTATGACCCAAATTCTTATTAATTTGGGTAAGGGTCCATTCCAGAACGGGTATTTCGTGAAATTTCTGGAACTTTTGAGTAATTTTTTGCTCATCAATTTTTTTAAATTAGATGCAAACAGATAATTTAGGTAATTTGGGAAATTCGTTCCCATATATTTTACTTCTTTTATACATTTGCATAAAATGGATGGTTTCAAACTAGAGATTAATTAACCGAGAAAGGGAATGAGATGAGAATTTCGAAACGGGTATGAGATGAGATGGGGCTCCGGTTCCAAAATAAACACGGCTAATCTGATTAGTTGAGTGTTACGATCATTTTAATTACAAAGTTAGAGACATGAATCTGTATATAAAAGATAAGATTAATCTTGATATGTGACCAAATTTGACATGAGAATTTTAATATCACATTCATATATTATTAAGTTTATCAATATCTCTAAAAAACCAATAAACATATTAAATATTGTAAAATAGTAATCTAGAATATATTAGGAGAATTTTTCTTTATGAAATAGTCTCTATAAATGGTGGGAACATCTATATATCCAATTATTTTCTAAATATTATGATTTGTAGCTTCCGAAGATCTGAATTTAAGGAATATGCTTAAAAGTCAAGATATTTACGGACATCCAGATTTGTAAAAATAATTAAAAAATAAAAATGTTAAAAAAAATATAATTTTAACTAAACAAGCAATATTTGATATAATATCTTTAAAAATAAAATATAATATATTATACAAACATAATTAAAATTAAATTGTATAAATATTTTATATAAGAAATCACATAATATATGTGTAAAAATATTTTTTATATCTCAATGGTCTGGATCCGGATATCTGGACCTCAAACTAAGATATCCAAAACCGAATCCCATTTGGACGGATCCTAGATATTACAGTTTGGATCCGACCCCCTTTAGCGCATATCCAAATTTTTGGAATCGATATAAGCGGATTTCCGATACCGGATAATAATTTCACCTCTATAATATACTATTATTAATCATAATACGTAAAATGAAATTTTTTGGTATTATTCAATAAAAATAAAAACATTTTATCGTAATAAAATAAACTATTAATCATAGCGCGGATTATGACTAGTATTATTATAAATGGAGTGCATTTTTAGTTATTTCATATGCAATAATAGTTTTTTTTTTTGTTTCATATGACATATCCTATTTTTTTAATTAGCGTGGTGCTAATTTGGAGAAACGGAATCCAAAAAAGAGACATTTATCTTCTAAATATTTATAAACACTGTTTTAATTATATGTAATAGGTATTGTTATCATAAAAATAGATAGCTTTAATTTTTATTATTTTATTCATTTCGTCAGGTTTAATGTTTATTGTACCTTCAAATGAGGCTCTTGCATCTCCGATTTTTTATGCTATGGAATCATCATTAAACTATCTCTTGTGTCGACCAAACATTTTTTCCGAAATGTTTGTCATGCACCTCTACTTTTCGTTTTCTTTTTGTTGCGAACGGGAGTGATCATTGATTAATCACCAATTTTTTAATTTACGATTAAAATAAATTTATCTAGCTCATTAAATGTCCCAATTGTAATAATTAGAAGAACAAGATCAGTTGTTAACTTCGGTTCTTGTCTATGGGTTACATTAAGGTGGCTCACCCGTATTAAGAGTACATCAGAGCCGTTGGGTGGTAGAAGTAGAGCAAGATGAGGTTGCGGTCATCTGAAATATTCAATTTTTTATCGATCCTCTTCTCAATGGCTGAAAATCGTCGCGATTTCTATGTATTTGGTCAAAAAATCAGACAAACAAAATTTTCACTTATTTTCCTCTTTTAAATTCGTGAAATCAATTAATTTTAATACATCGATCAGTTTTGTATATAGATTTAGTGAAAAATGAAAGAAAAAGATGAAAATTTGAAGAAAAAAAAATTAAACCACGGCAGTCTTTAGGGTTTAGAAAACATAGGTCTAGGAATCGAACATGGGATATTAGGACAATATCAAACGCTCAAACCATGGGGTATGAGGACAATATCAAGCGCTTTAACCATTGAGTTGTCTTCTTTCTTTCTAAACATGGGATATTAAGACAATATCAAGGCCTATGTAATAGTATTCATCTTGATTTCGCGAATTTTCTTGTTTATCCACAAATATCAACAAATAAATTAGATCGATAGATCGTATGACATGATGTAATGAATTGAGATTTCGGATGGAGATATCGGTTTGGCAGATAATGCTACAGCGCACATTGTAAACGGTATATTTCCCCCGTCTCAAAAATAAAAGGACTCTAATGCAAAGATCATGATAGGCCTGAATGAGCATAAATAGGTAAAGTTCTGGAGATATATGCATAAATAGGTAAAATAGCTTTGAAAATCTTTGCATAGATCGGAGATAAAACATGCATTGGAAAGTATCACTAATGTCCTCCAAATTTTAAATATGATTGAATCAAATGCTTTTGGTTAGATCACTATTTTTGGTTGAAATAGTTCATGATGGTTTAATGAAAGTGATTATCCCGCGTTAATTAGGGGGAAGATTGAAAGAATTACCAAATGATATCACCTAGTGTATATAGTTTTTTGCTTACCATAATCCTCTTACTAATCAACAAATGGTGGAAATTTATAATGGGATTCATTTGAGTCGGATATACTTGAAGAAATTATCATCTCGAGGGGGAGAATCAAAGAATCCACATCGACATTAAGTTGAGATTTTTGGTAATTTGACATCTCAGACTGGATCACTCTGGTGAGTTCACGTTACGCAATTTTTCACTTATTGTATGTCGATTGCAATAAATTAAAACATACAGATCTTTATGTTCACTAAAAATGAGCTTATTAATAAATCAAATCCAAGGGATTGCAATGACCAATTGTGGTGAGATTTTTATTCCCATGTTTTAACATGTAACATGCAATTTTAAATGTAGTAATGATTATAGATATAATGTCAATGAAATATATCTTTCATATCTTTGATTCATGGTTGGAGATAATATATTTTTGATTTGAATTTTTTATTGGTGTGAGATATATGTTTCCACACCACGTAGAAGTAATATTCATAGAGGATGAAACATATGAACTGTAGATGAGTCTTGCTCTAATAATGATGAGCGATCACTCAGAGATGTGCGTTATCATAATGGTAAGAATTCACTTCCATCAATGCAAAGAGAATCATGATAGTTGGAATTTTTGGAGAAATGATGATAAACTAGAGGTTAAAAGGATCGTTATTCAGATATACTGGGAATCTAATGCAAAAAACATATATGAAAATAAGCAGCTGATGAATGATATAAAATCATGGATCCTCTTACAAATGAATAATGAACTTAAAGTTAAAAGAAATCTCATATTCTAGCTGAGAATGCTCAATTAAAAATAGTGAGTCTATGATACGTGAGAAACGTGATAGGCTATTTTGGTTCCAATGATAAAGAAAATCCGTAAAAGAAAAAGGAGCAAATGATTGTTGAAATAAGGATAAACTTCTGAAAAGGAGCAATGAGACCGTTGACATGGTAAATAATGAAATCAGGTACCGAAATGAAAGCAATTATATTGATAATGAGATCTCAATTAACCATGTCAGTACAGGGGAAAACATGGAACCAAAGACAAAAATGAATGATATAGCGCGCATGGATCTCCACTCAGCAGTTAAGCATACAGAGCAAATCATAAATCTCCGCTTCGTATATGAACGTAGAGAAAAAATGAGGATCATGAGTCTCCGTTCCGAAGATGAGTGTGTAGAGACAATGAAAAATATTGAGTTCCGCTCCGAAGATAAGCCTAGAGATAAATGAGGATAGATCTTCACTCCATGGAAGAGTGTAGAAGGAAAATAAGAATCATAAGTTTGCGCTTCGTGTAGAGAGAAAAGTATTGACCAAAATAATATATGTTTCCGAAAGCACCATTAGAGAGAAACTTATGAAAAATTGTCACAAGTATGATAAAATTTAATTTGGGGTAGAAAATGCTTTGGAGAGACAAGATTATTATCAAGCATTCCAAGTTATAAACCTTGTGAAATGTGAGTTATTTCAAAAGAAAAAGGATTCATCTAGTACACCAACATGATGCATAAAAAATATGAGAACTTCGCCTAAAGTGAATAAAATTGGGGCAAAAAGTAATATATATGATATAAATGGGATGTTCTCTTTTTTTTCTGTAGTTGATCATCATACCTAAGGTATGTATCGGGGTGCCAGAAGAGGCCCGATTAGGAGAAATGAAAAAAAAATTCATGAGAAATAAATGAATTTATTTTGATTAGAGAAATGTCTTCGGATATATTGTTATTAATGTTAGATATGAAGATGTAATGAAAGTCGTGCACAAATGGGGGTTTATGGTAAAAAGGATGATAAAATGATGTCACAAATATAAGCCCTACTTGCGGCATAAAAGTTTCTCAAAGACTGGGAATTGATAATGGTAAAACATATTATCTGGTTACTGATGCAATCGCATTCATGTACTTGAAGAATCTAACGGCAACTTAAATTTTAGGTAATTACTTTACGGATCTAGTGATTGCATACCTAAATGAATCACTTAGAATTGATATACATAAGAATCTCCAAAGGATTTAGATGGATCCAAAGATGTTTGTCCGGTCAAGTTACAACAATCACTTTACGGATTAAAGCATTCCGGACGCATATGGTATAATAGCTTAAGTGAATTTTTGTTAAAAAAGGAATATTTCAACAATGTGATATGCCATTGCGTGTTTATAAAGAAATCCTCATTAAGATTTGTGATCATTGTTGTTTATGTTGATGACCTGAACATTATTGAGACTCGAAAGGTAGTTGATGATGCAAGAACTCATATGAAAGAAGAGTTTGAAATGAAAGACATTGGAAAGACAAAGTTTTGTCTCGGATTTCAAATAAAACATTTACAAGATGGTATATTTGTGCTTCAATCAAATTACACCACAAGGGTGTTAAAACGCTTTAACATGGATAAAGCAAATCCTTTGAGTACCCTGATGGTTGATAGATCACTCATTAAATCAATATTGATAAGGATCAATTTCGAAATGTGAGGTGATAGATGAGTGTTTTTATAGGTTTTTCCCATGGTTTTTGTATATGTTTCTATATGTTTATTAAGAGTTCTTTGAGTTTGGAGCCAAATGGATTAAAAGGTCAAAATAGGCAACTTTGGAGAAAGAAGAGGAAAAAGGAAAAAGTTGAAGAAAAGTCAATGTTACTGAAAATCGGGTTGACCAGTCAACAAAGAAGCGTGTCGACCGAAACACTTACTGTGTCGATCGATAGAGGCCAAAAAAAAAAAAAAAAAATTTCCTTTATCCAAATTAAACGAGTTTTGGGTTTCCTAATCACAAGAGACTTTGCAAGACCGACCTATTTACTTATATAAACATGTTTTAGGCTATTGTTTAAGCCATAAGTTGTTTTCTAGGTTTTTAGAGAGATTTTTTTTGGGAGAAAAGTTATTCTTTGAACCCTCTTTGTTAATCTACTCTTTTTAATTCCTTACTGCAATTTTATTCAAACATGCTGATGTTATCATTCTCTATGTCTGAGTAGATCTTTTTTTAGGTTTAGGGTTACTTCAATAGAATTGATGAATTGATTGAGGCATCACTAGTTAGGGTTAGGTTTAATTTTTAGATTCTTCATCTATATTATTTTTTATGCTTGTTCTGGATTAGCTACCTCGGATTAAGATCTGTAAGTTGATTAGTTTATGCGGAAGCATTATTAGTTAACTGGAAAATGATATAGATGAGCAAGTTAGCCTATTCTCAAAGAAATTTGGTGTAGGAAACTTGTGTACTTAGCAACCTAATCAATTTGTGTTTTGCTATTTAGGTTTTTCAAAGGAATTTGGTTATCTGGTAGTATAGGCATAGGTGAACTTCTTAGCGGAAATTGGTCGTTCATAGACTTGTGTTGTGTTCGTGAATCAGCTCTATGTCGACCGATACAATGAGTCGTGTCGATCGACACGTGAGTGCCCTACTAGTTTTGTTCTCGTCGATTCAGATTTCCAGCGAGTTTCCTGATTGTTTACAAACCGACTTTAATTGCTTTCTTGCGAATTTATTAACTTTAAATTTGATTTGCTTAGCTTATTTTAAACCTAGGATTTGTTGAGTTTTACTAGTTGTATTGGATCGATCCCTATTATACTACAATTGCATATGCGTGCACTTGCAGATTAATTTGGGTAAAACTTATCCCGTATCAAGTTTTTGGCGCCGTTGCTGGGGACTTTGATAAAGCCAATAAAATCCTTAGCAGTAGATTTGAGTTTAGATTTTTACTTTTAATTTTAAGTTACTTACATACTCTGTATTTTTCTTTGTTGTTTTCAGGTGCATACACAAAAGCTGAACCAGAAGCGACAAGCATCAGGAATTACTTAATCTTACAAATCTAGAAGTAGCTCAGTTAGAACGCGAAAACTAGAAAGCAGCAAAAGCAGCCAAGATGGTTAGACCGGTCATTCTGAGAGAAACCACAGATGTTCGTTTGCTTGACAACGAAGGAAGCCCTTGTAACGCCGATGGCTTGCGCCTCAAACGTTGAGCGTGGGGTCAGCCACCTATTTATAAGGCGAAACGGGAAACCCAACCGTTGCGCATGGGGTATCCTAGTAATAATGATTCGGAACGCGCGGGAACCACTCCGCATAGCCATTAAGTCTCCTCAATTCACGCCCCAACCGTCGCGGCCTTCTATCAGAACATGACACGTCACCTGACATGATCATTTCAACACGCCAAAGCTTCCCACAATCCAGGCCTCCATTTATCAACGGCCCAATGACGAAGCAATACGTCAATGGACTCGGGGGGGGGGGGACTTACTGTTGGGGGTTGGCTTAGCATCCCCGAACCAGATCATGGAAAAACTTAGAATAGAAACAAGACCCATGATCCAATTTTTCGAGCTCGCGGTAGAGGCGAGTCACCTCGGCGTCAAGCCTCGCAAGCGTCCCAAGTGACTTCCAGACGACATAACAGGAAGTGACAGGCCGGTCACGTCACACCTCTTCGGTGTTAGAGCGGGCCGAAAGTTATCCTTAAAGGCAGCGTCCGGCACATGCTAACTTATGTGAGGCCTAGGTCGAGGTCTATTCTCGTACTAGACCAAGCTATGAGTCAATCCTCGAGGCTTGCCCTCAATATTATAAATACCCCCATCATTTATTATTAAAAAACATTTTCTAGAGGGAGAATGAGGGAATATGTAGAATAACTTGGTAACCTTAGATCGAGTTTAACATCGCTAACGATCTTGTCGATCGGTATTAGACATTGCTCTTCGCTTTATCACTATTCTAATAGTCGACTTCTCATTTTCTTGTAAACAAGCGATCTCGCTTTAATATCAATAAAATAACAATCATTTCACCAATTTCTTACGTTATTCGTCACAGTTATTGACCTGATTCATTAACGGAAATTCAGACCCTTTAAGTTCATCACGCGAGAACGCCACGAAATAAAAGTCACGTCAACCTACCTCGCCTAAAGTAACTTAACCCAATTAACAAGCCGCTTATAATCCTAACGATCCGGTGTACGAGTCAGTACGCACAGTCGGTATTAATCATGAATCGGACCCATAATTTGCAATTCTAACTAGTAACAAATATATAATTCCGCAAGTTGCAAACTTTTTACAAGTAACACAATTAAGAGGGAACAAAAAAATAGCGAAATAATGAAAGAGCACGTGGGTTTAGGGATCTAAGGATCTCTTTCTTAAAATCAATAGAAAGAGAGAAGAAAAAAGCTTTGGCCTCTATCGAGTATGACACTTTATATCAATGAAAAGCGACGATGTGTTATATTTGAGATATGGAATGATCTTCTCATCTCAAATCCCTATTCTATTTTAACATCATCATTCCCTTTTCTACAACTTCCCTACTTTCTAACAAAAGATATCCTTACCTTTTTTCATTCATATATTTATATTCTATTTTAAAAGCATACATTTATAACCGATTCATAGATTCATTTAAGTATCCAAAATTACATTACCGCCACAGATTTTAAAATTTGGTAGAAACATGGATGATCCTTCATTTTTATTTGTGGGGTTTAAAGTGAATCAGTATGTGGTAGAACTGAATTTTAAAACTAGAAACGTTAGTCATTTCTTATACAATGTGATCATCAATTTTGAGGTTGTTCTTACGATTCTCTTTTTCTTATTTGATTTTAGCGGCTAATTTAAACGCTTTTAAAACAAACCTTATGCATAACAAATCTAAAGCTCATATATCATATTTAATTTCCACAAGAGAAAAAAATCAAATTTTATTTAGATATATAAAAACTATGCATAACAACCTATTACTCCGCAGAAGATGATACTAAATGATTGACAAAAACTATTCGAGAGATGCTTGCTTAGAGGAAGGTCTCCAAGGATAGCGTATTTCAAGGCCAAGGAATTAAACATGTCTTTGTATATAGTTTTTTTCATTATGTCTAGCTTGTTGGAAATCATGCTTACATCTCTCATGTCAAAACGTTTTTTTGTTTTAATAAATTTAAGATTAATGCCAAAAAAAAAAAAACACACACAAAATTAAGACTCTCAACACATCTTATCAATGCAATTTACACACAATCAGCATGCTTTTTAATTTAATCTGTACCCGTATGTAGATAACCTTTTTAAAAAAAAAATGTGAACCCGAGTTTATAACTAGTGATAAAAACAAGAAACGAAATTTCAAGATTAATTTTTACATGTTGGAATGATAAAGCAGTGAGAAGAGAGAATGGGAAAATGATTACCCGTAAGAAAAGGAAAGCAAAAAAGCCGGTTTGATGTGTTGTTGTTGATTTGGATAAAAGGGATGTGTGTGTGTGTATGTGCATACAAAACACCTTTTCATATTATCCCATCACAGTGTATTGATCTGTCTTCTGTTGAGTTGATCTTGACCATTTATCATTCCAAATAACGACCCTTGATTTTCTTTTCTTTTTCAGTAAAACTAAAAAACTGGCAGAACTTTGTAACCTAACGTTATAATACGTACACTGAGAATCCAAATCCTATATGTGGGTTGAATCTCAAATCTAAATCCTAACAACTAGGGTTAGACAAATTATCCGTTAGATCCTTGGATTCGTTATTTCTTTTATTGATTTGAAAAATCCGAATATTCGTGATGAACTAAAACAAAGTCCATAATAAATTTTAGTATGTGTTGAAAACAAAATAAATCATAAATATCAATATTAAAAAATTTAAATATATTTTCAATCTGTATAATACATATATACTCATACTATCATAAATTTATAATGTTTATTTATTTCTTTGTAAATTAAAGTATATAAAAATATTTAGAGACGCATAGTATACATAATTTTTAGGTAATATATATTCATAAAAACATAAAAGTTAAGAATAGAGTCTTAATTAATAGTTTATATTTTTACTGATAAGAAACATCATTTTTATTTTTTATCATTTTAATTTTTACTTTCTACTTTTTATTATCTATAAAGTATGAATAGATAGTTTTCTATATTTATTATATTCGTTCCGTGTCCAGGTCTACTAGTAACGGCTATCAGAACAATTCGTTTCTGTTATAGTTCAAAACTAATGAGAGACAAATATGATTCAACGCATGGTATCAAAAATTCGAATGTACAAAATTCTAGTTCTGGCAAATACAAAACTAGTATTACATATATATTAAAAAGTTCCATTAATTGCCAGAACTCCTAAAATGGATAAGGGATAGTGTAATCTTTTTGACATGTAGGCTTTATGTGTTATCGGGTTAACATAATCGAGAAATATCGCTTACAACATCGTTTAAGAGAATACTACAAAAGGCCTAACGAATGTTCTTCCAAATATGTATGAGAAACATTCAACCTACATTAAGTTGTTTCTTATTGGTAAAATCTTTCACTTGATGATGGATGATAGTGCTTCTGTTGCGAGGCATGTAAATGAATTCAACAAAATTTTCAACAAACTTTCTCATGTTGAAATTGTGTTTGATGATGAAATTGTTTAAATGGATTAGGTAGAGATTAATCTCCTTGACATGTAGGTTTTAGGTGTTATCAGGTTAGTAGCATAAAAAAAACGACGTTCACAATATCATATAGGAGAAGAATATAAAAGGCTGGTGAAGGTCATTTCAAATATGTATGGGAAACACTTGGCAAATAATAAGATGTTTCTCATGGGTAAGATCTTCCACTTGATGATGGATAAAGGTGATTTGGTTGCGAAGCACGTGAATATGTTCAACACGATTGTCAACCAACTTTTTCTCGTTGAAATCAAGTTTGAAGATGATATGTGAGTCCTAAGTTGTTTTGCATCTCTACCATATGGGAGCCTAGCGGTTTGTAGTTATATGTGTAATCAAAAACTTAAATATAGTAATGTTCTAAACACCAAGGAGCTCTACTTTCAACATGGAGAATTGAGGTGGAAACCAATAAAAATATAATTTGAAGATAGGCATAATAAGTCTAGCAATGGAAGGTCTAAGTTCAGTTGCGAATGAGTTACCACTTCCGCTAATAATTTGATCAACTATTGGGTTATCGACTCTAGGGAATCTTTTCACACTTTCTCCTCACCAAACCATAATGGTAAACTATATTTGTGGGAATTATAGGAAGAAATATATAGCTGATGGTTTATCTTTGATATCGATGATATTAAAGACATTAATCTAAAGATGTGAGATGGGCGCATGTGAAAGAGAAAACAATGATAAGACATGTGTCAATCTTATGTGAAACCTAAACTCAATAGGAAAACGTGGTGATACAAGGTATAACGTCAATTTTAGTGGTGGATCTTATGCGAGAAAGGGTTTCATAGTGGTTGTACAAGGTCATAAAAGAGGAACTCTTTACATGACAACGAATCATCAAAACACAGTTGTGGTTTTCGAAAATAACAAGGAGACCAAGTTCTGGCAATGTAGGTCGGGATCCGAGTAAAAAAGCCATAAAAAATATAGGCATGATCGATGTGCTTGATAAACTAAAGGCAGTAGATCATCAAATGTTTAGGAGTTTCATTCTTGGAAAATAAAAATGAGCTAGTTTCTCAAGTGCATCCGAGAGATAAAAATTTGAAAAATTGGAGTTGATGCATACTAATGTTTTTTTTTTGAAAACACAGGTAAATTCCAAACCTAGACGAATCCAGACTAATCTCTGAGGGAGGTTCAACTCACGGATAAACTTTCTCTTCGGGTATACAAATGAGACGAAAGCAAGTGTCCAAGACAATGTATTTTAGTTTCGCATAGAAACTGGTGGATCGAATTTGAAATGTATTGACGTATCAAATTCCGTCTCCTTACCACTTGACCACAAGGTCCCAAACTGCATATATATTGGGAGAAAGCTTATGTTGCTTCACTTGGAGGATCACACTACTCTACAAGAAATGTATGAATTTGTTTCATGAAAAAGAAATGCGAGGTGTTTTCCCGATTTTAAGGAGGTGGAAGCTATAGACTATATATATAGTATAGCATTAGAATCTTAGTTAAGAGGTGGAAACTATAGTATAGAACTAGAATCTTAGTTAAGTATCTAAGGTCCGATAACAAAGAAAACTGCATTCATGGAACGCTAAGAAAAAATGGTGATAATAGGATGATGATATAGTATAGGATTAGATCTTAATTAGTTACGTTTCAGTTGCTTTTTTTTTCACTTTTCAAGAACTTGCATATTTCTCATTTCTTTTGATTTGGATTCTTAATTATGCTTAATCGTAGCTTTTTTATATTCTTTATTAGTGCATCTCTCATTTACATTTTTATCTCATTTTGGCATATTTTGTTTTATTTACGTTATTGAAATTAGGGAAGATAGATAAACTCATCAAACTATCATCCTAGCTTAATTCACCATTTGTCCTGATTTACCTATTTTACATACACTCGTAAAGCATCGTGTAGATGCGGCTCATGATCCTTTGGTTTAAAACAATTTATATTTTCAGTTACATTTAAGTATTTAAGCATTTTTTATATATCTATTAAATTAAATATTATTTATAAATATAGAATTTACATTTTCAGAATCTCACAGTTTCGAGGGCTTACACTATCTAAAACTTATAACATTCGAATTCATCCAAATTTGTGATGTTTAGACTTTGTTCAAATTTGAAACAGCCATGCTCATCGTAATTTTGCGACAAGTCTAATTGCCACATGTTGACGTAACTTCTAAAAATCGTTGCAATGATATCACAAATGTAAAGACTGTTTAATAACGATTCATTTGAGACATCATTGTGCTAATAGTAAAATGTTGCAATTGTTACAACTAAGATGTTCTATTTTCTCATAAATTTGAGACAATTACTACAACAAAAGTAATTTTTTTTGTTAAAGAACAAGAGTAATTGCCATAACGTTGGCGCAACATTACAACTTTTAAATTATCACAATGATGCCACAAATGTTAAAAGTTACAACAGTTTTGTAACGATTCAAAACAACCATTATTGCAAAGTAGATAAAAAATTTTTTTAACTATTGACGAAACTAAATTTGTCATTGCGTATTTTCGACTCATTTTGTGATGGTTTTTTCCATCGTAAAGCAAACTAGCTATTTTGTAGTGTCATTCCAACACTATTTTCAAGATTTATGTTTAATACTATTAGTTTTTTTCTATAATTATTTTTGGGATTCGGTTTTTGAACAAACATTCTTTGCCCTAGGGACCAATAGGGGTTAGAGGGTTGCTAAGTTCTAGTTTATTGTAAAAAAAAAAAATTGATATTTTCTCAATATTTGTATCTTTGTGATTATTAATCGAAGAAATTAAAAGAATACAAGATACTTTATCTCTCTTTTTATTAAAATATTTCTCGGTTTAGAAAAACCCTTTCAATCAAATAAATCATTATCGAAGTGAATCGTACCTCTCTCTCCTCATATTGTCATCTTTATTTCAATCTAAGGTAATGATCACTCTTCTCTAATTTTCTAGGAAATAAACACTTTGCTTTGTCTTTCACTCTTTTTATCATATTCTTTCTTAGAAAAAATGTACATGCACTCTAATATAATAATCATATTTACCACCATTTTTCCTGTAATGTAAAAAAATAAAACAATTTATGCTCGAAGAATTTCTTTTTCCATGTTGAGATTTTGTCATAGAAATAATTTAATTAAATTATCGATTGATTAGTACAAAATCACTATTTATGCGTATATTTAGATGCGGAAAATCATTAATTGTCAACTAGTATAAATATGTATATATATATATATTTTTTTTTTTTATAACAGAATAATTATAAGACCACATTATACATTATACAAGTAATTGGTTATGCAAATTACCAATATACATATCAATTTTTTTTTTTGTCACGAGGTAGAGAGAACGTCATATGTGTTGAATAATATAAACATCAATTTCGCACTCCATTAATCAATAAATCGGCAGTGAGTGAGAGGAAGAGAAGTAATAAATGATCACAATCACCAATGAAACTGGCGTAATTATAGTAAGTATTGTCTCGATCCAAAATTAGAAGCTTATCATAAAAGAGAGATATACATCATTTTATATACGATGTAATATTCCAACTTTTAAACCAGATGTTAAAAAGTACGTAATATATTCACATATGTATATATATCATCATTGATTCATCCACAGGTACGATGTGTGTGTTTAAATGAAGATATATGATGATGATGATGATGTGTGTTCATGATGATGATGAACTAACTCTCATGAATCCATTTCAGTTATTGTTTGCATTGCATTTACGTAATCGAAGAGTGTGTTTTTTCTTCGACAGTGAAATTTCCTCTACACACTCATTCTCTTTTTCTCATTTTTTTTGTTTTTTCTTAATAAATCTCATTTTTAGTTTTTATCAAATTGATTTTTGAGAAATTCCAATAAATAAATTCTACAATTTACAAAAATTTAGAAAACGATTTCAACGTGACATTTCTTTGCATAAAGTATACAAATGGATGAAAACATGTGTAGAATCAAAATAATGATAATAAATTAAACTTAAGTGTTTTAAGTTTTTTGAACGACTGATTTATTTTTTAAGTGAAATGTTTTTTAAATCACGAAGGTTTTTTCACTCTGTTATGACAGATTTATTTTTGTAATCGTAGGTTTTTAAAATTTTGTTCTTGTAACAGACTTTTCTTAAGCGGTAAAGTTTTATAATGACATGGTAGATTTAGTGGTATTTTCAATAAATCTATCAAATTTTTTAATTACTATATTGGTACATAAGTTACAGTAGTTTTATTTTACGTTACAACAAATTTAATTTTGTCAGTCGATTTTTAATCATATGGTGACAAGTTTTTTAACTCATGTTATGGCAGATTTATTTCTTACCAGATTGACTATTTCTCATGTAATTACGTTGTAGCAGGTTTTTCATAGCATATTTTTTTCATCGTAGATTTTTGTATTCATGTTATGGTAGGTTTTTTTTGTTTTTTACTGCGGTTCCTTAATTTTTCTTAATTATTACGGTTTCCTTAATTAATTTTGACAAGTAATGCAGTTTCTTTATTTAATTTCCAGAAAGAAAAAAAAAAATTAAAAAATCATAATTTTTCTTATTTGATTAAATAATTTAATTAAAGATTTTTAATTACTTATGATTTTCTTTAATTGCCTAATTAAGATACTTTTTGATTTTTTCTCTTTAATTCAAAAATTTTTTATAGAAAAAAATTATGTATTTTTAAAAATAAAAGAAAATTAAAAAAATCTCAAAATTTTTAAAATGCTAAAAGAAAGTCAAAAGTTTCAAGAAAACTCCAAAAAAAATCCAAAAATTCAAAAAAAATACTTTATAATTAAAATACTTAAACAAAACACAGAAACACGTTAGTGAGAGTGAAACTCTTCCTCCAGTCTTAATCACATTGTACTAATGAGTGACTAAACTAAAAGACAAGGTTAAACGAATCAAATAAATCTAATTAAAACACTTGAATTGAATAAATGAATAAAACTTATATAGGGTGGCCTTTAGGAGTTTGAACTAAATATGTTGAATGATTAAATTGTTAAAAATCAAGTTTTGAGTCGTACGGCTTTACGTGGCCATGTAGTTAGCTTGGATTCCCCGCATGGTAGGAAATGATCTGGTTAGGTGCTTGACCCGGATGCGTACTTGTCCGTGTGGTCTGCCTGTAAGAGCTTTTTGATATTCATAAATTTTTTTCTTGTTTTCGACTAAATTGAATCTTTACAAAACTATTATAACCTTATATACCAAACATAATCAAATGAAAAACCAAATAAAATCAGAAAAAAACCAAAACTTATAATTGGTTGCCTCCTATTTGCACGTAGTATAAGTCATTATTTGACTTGGATATATTTATTGAACCATCAGAATTACGAGAACTTTTTCAAAGACAAGTTTTGATACATGGCATCTTTTGGTTTATAACATCGCTCATTAGGCTCTTGACCTTATATCTTTCTTTTTTTCTTTCAACTTTGGAATGAGAATTGCTCAAACCTTAGAGAACAGCCTCATAGTTCTCTTACATTTCACTTCTATTCAATCCCTTCTCCAACATATCTTATAGGCAACAAGGTAAATTTGAAGACCTCGTTTGATCTTCTATGTTTTCATCTTCCCTTTCCTAACCTTACTCCCAACACTTTTCTTCTTTGATTCCTTAATAATCCATGTTTCAACCTCAACTTCTATGGAGAATGGTTTTACTTTTTATATTTGGCTTATCCTTCTTCTTAGCTACAACAAAGTGAAAGGTAGCTCCACCTAAGTGTAAATAGATCTTTCCTTGCATCACGACAATGAAAACTACTCATTTGCTAAAAAAAGACTCCCAGGTTATGGAAATACATGAAATTCCCAACAACTCATGCGACTCCTTATATAAATCTATCACAATGAAATATATGAGAATACATCAATCTCTCACTTTGTCTTGCACATTTTAAAGTAACCCTACAAGTTTCCAAACATAACAATCTACAAGAGCAATTAGAGTTTTCCCAGGTTAAAATTAGTCCTCCCAAGACACTCTAATACTGTTAATAGAATCAGACTTACACGTGAGATAAGATCACCTAAAGAATTATTGAATGTGAAATTACCCACCTATCACAATGAAGTTTATGAAAATAAATCAATTTACCACTTTGACTTGTACATCTTCAAGCAATCCTACATATTTTGAAACATAACAATCTACAAGAATCAATTAGAGTCTTTTCATGTTAAAATAGTACTCCCAAGACACTCAGATAATCAGCGGCATCAGACTTACACGTTAAATAAAATCACCTAAAGAATTCTTGAATGTGAAACCACCCATCTCACATGTACTCAAACAACATTAACATTTCAAACACTTAAAAAATTAATATCATTATCTAATGAACTTCAACCATTAATTTTATGAAAAGATTTAGATGATTTCATGAAATAAATCAATTCGATTCATGAAATAATCACACAACAATCAAAGTTATGATCCGTCCTTAAGATCAAGATCATATTTATTCAAGGTTTCATGCATCCAAAAACATATTAGAAATAACACGCAACTGACCGAGACTTACAAACAAATTTGCTAACGGTTTGATATTTATCCACTCCCACCGCCTGATCACCACTACGAACTCAATTACTTTGGTTTAGAAGAAAACTTGGCATGTGGACTAGGTTTTCTTGCACGAGTTAAGTTCTCTCGATATCGAAAAGTTTTTTGGAAGCATTTTTCCTAATTTTAAAACTAATTGTAAGAACTAAGCCCAAGATCGCATATATATAGGCAAAAACGTTTTGGTAAGCAGTTGGACACGTGTAAGAAGCTTCCATGCATGTCAACACCTCATGCTTACGAAAATGCTTTCTAGGTACTTAGTATGCTGCTTCACCACATCGTGCTTGACTTATCCTTATCTTGCGTCACTTCGTTCTTTCCCTGACGCACCGTGCTTGTCTAAAATCCAATACACGACTTAAGTGATTTTACTCTCGATTCACGATGATTGATCGTCAACTAACAATGTGAAACGTAATTGTTGAACCCAATTGCTAATCCCTAAATGCCAGAAGCAGAACATAGTCATATTTTCTAATCAATATTTGTAATAGTTATCGCATAATTTTATTTTCTTGAACCATTTAAATATTACTTTAGAAAAGCAAGTCGGTACTTATGAACATTTTTTCAACATTTAAGGCTAAGACAAGAACATGATATATGGATTTTCAACACCTTTATTTATTTACTGAACATGAAGTTTACTTGGTCCATAATGAATGATGAATGATGGGGATGATGATGGTATGGTGATGGTGATATTAATGATTGCATGACATTTGATGTGTATGTATGATAAATGATGTCTCATGACACATAATATATGCCTTTACTTATGATCTTCAATATGTTAGGGATATATAGATAAAATATGATGTTTATAAATATATTGAACGGATGTTCACCCAAGACAAGAATGTGATGAGGTTGTGGTTATATTATACGATTTTTTTAAATCTTATTAAATTATTGCAGGTCTGATCAGTCGTTTGCTTTTCTAAACTATATGAAGATGGTAATTGCGAAGTGTAACCCAAAGGCTAGTTGACGAGAAAAAAATGAATAATGCTTTTAAATATGTGTTTAAAAAGACTGGTAAACCGAGTTCATAGGATAGAACCATGGTTGATGATAGTTGTAGAATTTTTAATATTAGTTTAAATTGACCGGATAGTAAATATCGACCCATAGGAATGACGAATGGATGAATATGAAAAACTTTTATTAAAATCATGAGTTATGTATTACATGTGAATGTTGACTAGTATTCTTTTAAAATTTTGAGTTGTTAAATATTAGGGATTACATTGAAGAACATTATCATGCACTTGGTAGTTCATTACTCACTCATAATTTTTTTCTCTTGCCTATGTTTAGGTGTGTTTGTTTGTGGTTCGAGTTGTAACGCGAAATCTAAAACTTAATGAAATATTGTTAAAGAAAAATTGCCGTCCCGATCCTCGATCAAATGCATATCTAGACTCTCAATTTAGGCCAAATATATATAAAATTTTCTCCAAACGTAGACATAATAAATAATTATAATTTTATGCGGTATAATGATTTACTAGAGAAGAAGAAAAAGAAAAAAAAAACTAATCTGTACGGTACGAATTGTTCATTGTACAAGACTTTATATTTTCTTAAGAATATTTGTCGATCTTTTTACTTTTCGTTTAATTCTGAATGTATGGGTAAACAAAAGCTGGTGGAGTAATAATTGAGGAGAGACAGAAAAATTGAAAAAAAATGGAATTTGTTTTTCGTCTAAGTAAATACCGATGATGTCCTTACCTTTCTAATTCCCTCCTTTGTCCCTTTCCTTTTTCATGTTTTTTTCTAACTTCTCTGTCCCTTTCAATCCTTCTCCACCAGATATCCTCTGATTCGATCTCCCCAAAATTAAATATCATTGTCAATAAAATCCCCACAAGTAACTTCAATATAATAACTTCACTTATTTCTCACAAATAATAACTAAGAATACACTTCTTAGTTATAGAATCTTGGGCACAACGTTATCACACATTCTTAATTACTAGACTATTAATGGTGATGATGAATTGATGATCTGGTTAAGTTTTAATTATAATCGAAAATAAAAAAGGGTGAATTAAGTATATATCCTCCTTTTATTTTCTTATTAACTATATGGCCATGGTTTTATATAAATTAGGTGGAAAAATGACAGCATCAATTTTTGTCTCTATTATACCCCTGGAGCGCGTGAGAGTGGCTTGGACAATGTAAGCGACTGAAAATCACGTTGTCGACGTCAGTATTAAAACTGTTATTTTATTCTTCCCTTCCAACAAATTAAGTAAATATTATATATGATGTGAGTTTGTGAATGTATTATTGTAATGTAAGATAATAAATGTATCTGGATCAACAAAACTGGAATGTGATACAAATATATATAACTGGATATTTGCGCTATAATTAGTATACTAAAATCATGGTATACTAAAATCCATCTATATAGTTTTATACATTTTAGATTTTTTATATATTTTAAAAAGTATATGGACATGTTAAGTTATTTATATATATATTTAACATATTAATTACTAATTTTCAAAAATATCTAAATCCTAATCCCTGCAACACAAGAATATTCAGTATTACCTAAATAAATTAGGTATTTATAAATAAATCTAAACCCTAACTTCTTCTTTATAAACCCAAAAAAATGCATATTCAGTATTTCACTATTTTCATAATTATTTTATAAAAAAATCTAAACTCTAATCTCTGTTTTATAAATTCAAACATGTGATTTATCACTCAGTATTACATTAACAAATTAGGTATTTATAAAAAAATTTATTAATGAAGTAAATTTATATTCTATCTCTACTCTATAAACCCAAACATATTTGTGTACAATTAGTACTTGGTAAATATCTTTTATAATTTTTTAGAATATATAAAAATTATTCATATAATTTATTCAATTATATGGTAAATTGATCTTTATTCAGGTTTCGATGAACTTATTGTGAATATTCAACAAAACTAAACTCTAATTGAAAAAGGAAAATCCATGGATCTATATTTGATTATACAGATATATTTATGTTTATCTTATATGTTTTCTATTGTTAAGGTGAACAATTTGTTATTCAGCTAACGATAAATTTATCCGGAGTATGTAATATAAATAAACCCTAATTAGAAAAAGAGATCTTTGCATATTTATAATCATACAGATATATTTATTTTTATGTGATATGCTTGCGGGAAAGGTAAAGCGCATCCTGCCTAGTTCCGTCTCCTCCGCCGTGTCTCTCCTCCACCACGTATTTTCCAGTGATAATCCTCCGGCGCGTCTCCTCCATCACAGATCCTTCGACGCGTCTCCTCCGGCGGGTATCCTTTCGATCCTTCTGCCTCGTCACTCCATTTTCTAAACTGACCAGTAGACTTGTTGCTTTATCCTTTCTCTTCTTTTTATTTTACTTCATTTTGTTTTATCTATTTATTAAAGATCACCACTTCAAACACGCTTAGGGAGAGAGGGCAACATATTTATGTGAAGGGATTTGGTGTGGCCCCCACTGTTACTGACGCGCAGAGAGATAGGAGGGTAGGATCGTATTTCCGTCGCAGCAAGAAATGGGTTTTGCCATCATTTAATTTTGGAAGAAACCATGGATATGTGAAAACATGTACTTTTAAAAATTAGTACTTTTAAAAATTTTGTAACATAAAAAACCATTCCTTAACAACAACAAAAAAAAAAGATAAAAAAACCATTTGTTTGTATTATATATTTTAGCTTATTTTGATAATGGTGTCTATTTCCATAAGTAAAATTATATACTTCCACGATATACAACATTTAAGAAAAGTGTATGTTTGTTTCGATAAGATGATTTTAGTTTCTCCATTCCGAGTTCCGACTTGTATATTTTTTGAATAAAAGAGAGATAAATATTGGACCATAACATTTATTCGAATGTACATTCAGATGAACATTTCTTGTTTCTTATCTGCACATTTTTTCTAGGTCACATATAGTCAAACTATAGTAAAACTACTAAATAAGTTGATTACCTTTATATATATATATATATATATATATTAAACAGGGTTTTGTATGTATGAAAAAAAATCTACATGCATAAAGAAAAGTAATATTGAATAACTGAATATTCAGAATATTGCAAAACTTTCTTTTGGTCCCCATCTATGTATGTGTAACTGAACACCTTACTCTATCTCTATATATATCTCTCACGCACAAAACAAAACCTAAATTCTTCTTTTTGCTTATTTGTTTCTTGGTAAAGTAAAGCTTCTTTCTCTCTTTCTCTCTCTCTCTCTCTCTCTCTCTCTCTCTCTCAAAGATCATCTTCTTGTTCCTCTCTAGTCTTGATCTTAGAAACAAATGGAGCCACCGCAGCATCATCATCATCAAGCCGACCAAGAAAACGGCAACGGCAACAACAACAAGTCCGGCTCTGGTGGTTACACGTGTCGTCAAACCAGTACAAGATGGACACCAACAACGGAGCAAATCAGAATCCTGAAAGACCTTTACTACAATAACGGAGTCCGATCACCAACTGCCGATCAAATCCAGAAGATCTCTGCAAGGCTGAGGCAGTACGGAAAGATCGAGGGCAAAAACGTCTTTTACTGGTTTCAGAACCATAAGGCTCGTGAGCGTCAGAAGAAGAGATTCAATGGCACCACCAGCACCATGACCACACCAGCTTCTTCATCACCTAACGATCACTATCATCATCATCATCATCATCCTCTTCTTCAACATCATCATCATCATGGTGTTCCCATGCAGAGACCTACTTCGGTCAACGTTAAGCTTGACCAAGACCATCATCTGCTTCAACAGAACAGATCCTATCCTACCTTCAATAACGGTGACTAGTTTCAACTTTATTATATATGTATATTTATGACTTCTTATGACTCGTTTCAGATGATTTTATAAAAGTTAATTTATATTAATCCAAACCATTTACACCAATAGCTATTACATGAATTAGTAAAATATATAAAATTTTATTGTATGGGTAACTATATTTATATGTGATTTTGATAGATGTTACATGTAGTGACGTATATATGAAGTTATGGATCTTGATTCGGGCAAACCAAAATTTGCAACTAGAGAACGGTATCTTTGTTGTGTAATGGAAACTAGGAATCACGTGCATTTTATCTTAAAAATTAGAGATTTGGGTTATATATATGTAGAAAAAATAAGTTAGTTTATGTTTGTCTTTCGTCATTTTCTCTATATATTATGGTTTGGAACGCATATAAATGAAAAAAAAAAATGCTCATTAGCTAATACGTACGTATTTTTGTTGATAGGGAATTTAAATCATGCCAGTTCAGGTTCTGAGTGTGGTGTTGTTAATGCTTCTAATGGCTACATGAGTAGCCATGTCTATGGATCTATGGTACGTACGAAACTACAAGTCATTTAATTCGAAGAATATATAATAATATGATTTTTAATGAAAATTAATTTTTGGGAGGTGAAGGAACAAGATTGTTCTATGAGCTACAACAACGTAGGTGGAGGAGGATGGACAAACATGGATCATAATAATCATCATTACTCATCTCCAGCTTACAACTTCTTCGATAGACCAAAGCCTCTGTTCGGCGGAGAAGGTCATCATCAAGACGAAGATGATCAATATGGTGGCGATGCTTATCTGGATCATAGACGTACGCTTCCTCTTTTCCCTATGCACGGCGAGGATCACATCAACGGTGGTGGTGGCATCTGTAAGTATGGCCAATCGGATGGTCGTGATCGTTATGGTAGAGGCCCTTGTGCTTCTCTCGAGCTTTGTCTGAACTCGTACGCCGGCGTTGCACCGGAATATTAAAACTCTTGCCGATGTCTCTCTCATTCGTTTTCGCTTCGCTAGTCACTAATGATGCAGCTATATATAGTTAATTATAATAGTCGTATCTCGTACGTAGTCTAATTGTAATTAGTAATTAATTACTATCGTCTAGGTTCAATCTTAATTTGACTTGTTTATCTCTCGTTTCCTTAATGAATATGTTAAAATTTTATTACTAGAAGTTTCTGTTTACTAAATTGTCTACTTCAATAGAATTTACAAAATTGAATTTCAAAAGGAGAAGGCATGAAACAATATTGAACATAGTTGATATGGTGATGGTTAAAAAAGATAAGGTTGATGATCCTTAAAGAAATCATTTATCTCTTTCCATGAGAAAAAAAATAACAATTTTGTGCTTTGTTTAATTAGTCATTATGCTGCTCTCAGAGTATTGTATCCAAACTGGTCTTACGTTTTCGGATGTCCATGTCCTTAAACTTATGCTTCTATCTATTATTATATTTCGTAATCATACGAAAAAGTTTAAAAATTTCCAATTTGACTAGTTAAATCTAAAATCCAAAACTTTAACTTTGCTTATGTTTTAAATAGAGTCTCTCTTATAAACGTTATAAACTTATAATTTTAATCAAAACATAATTATAACCTTATAGATATGATCTTGTTATGTTTTGATTTATCAAGAATTTTCAACTCAAAAATAATTGACAATGAACTAATCCTAGTTTTTTACATATTATTAGTTAAGATCTATTCTAACTATTGTTATAAACACTCCCATCACCCTCTAAAATCTAGATATGAAGCGTGAAGTTTGTTCATAGTGACTCAACAATTTAATGGTCTAAAATCGAATTAAAATTTCTTTGTAGTTTGGATTAAAGCTGATACAATGTTATCGATGTAAAACACTAACAAATCATTGTAAATGAAATGCATTTTTAGTTATTTTCATATGTAATAGTAGTTTTTTTTTTATATGAAATATCCTATTTTCTAAAAATGTAGGTAACAATGTTTTAATTATATGTATATAGCTACTATTATCATAAAAGTAGATAGCTTTAGTTTTTATTAGAGCATCTACACTAGTGAAAAACCCATTAAGTTTTTTATTTATATAATAATATTATTTTTAATTTAGTTTAATTTGAGAATCTCATCTTAATTTTATATGTTCAAGAAACCCACTAAATTTAGGGAATTGTTAAAAGTAGATCCCAAATTGATTTTAAACACAAAAGTAGATCCCAAATTGAAAGTTAAGCAGAACTAGACCCCTGGGGTAGGGAAATTACGTTTGGCGCTCTTATGTGTAAAAAAAAACAGAACCCGCAATTACGTTTTCAACCCTCGCGTCCGGAGACTTCAGATGTTAAGTCTCAGACTTCAATATGAAGTCTACGGCAATCCTGAGATTTCACTGTGAAGTCTCAGTAGTATTTAAATTTTAAATTTAAATATTTTTAAAAATACAAAATAATTAGGTTGTATTTTGATATACAGAAATTATATCTAATCAAATATGAAGTTTTAAAAATAAAATTTCAATCAATTTCATAATATTTAAGCATGTAAGGTTGATTATTCTCTACCCTCAAATATAGTTTAGGGTATAAAGACTTCACATATGAAGTCTCATTATTAATTAAATCAAATATTTCATTTATTAAAATAAAATAAAAAAAATTGTAAAATTTCAAATGACAGAAAACCCGTTTGATCGAATATAAGGTATAAAAATGACAGTTTCATAAACATTCATAAAATTAATTCAATTTAGCTTAGTTATATTTTAAATCCGCAAAACTCTATGAGACTTCATGGTGAAATCTCAAAGTGTAATTTATTTTAAAATTTAAATTAAAAATTAATTAATAAATTATTAGATTAAATGTTTTGATAGAGAATTATTTACATAACATATTTAATGATTTAAAAATATAATTACATCAAATTTCATAAAACTAAACTAAGTGATCTCAAACTTAGTTGAATTAGAGTAAGAGATTTAGGGTTTCAGAAAGAGTTAGAATACATGTATATGTCTTTAGGGTTGGATTAAGGGGTTATATTTGTTTTTTCTAAAATCCTAAATGTTGATGTATTTCTTATGTTTTGTGTGAGATTAGAGTATTTTCAAACCAAATGTAAGTAATTAGCAGGACTTATTAACGAATTTTGTCAAATAACTTATATTTGTGTTTAGGGTTTCGGTGAGACTTCAAAATGAAGCCTCATTGAGCGGGAACTTTTAACCTAACTAGAGTTTTAGTACCCATATATAAACCATATTTTCTTTATTTTTGTCAAATCTCTCTCTCTCTAAAACTGCAACACCAATCTCTCTCTCCAAAACCTTTGTAAACAATTTACTGACTTCTCCCGTTCAACACCGCCACACCAAACCGGCAAGGCAAGACATGAACCTTATTGCTTCCTTCCCCGTTTTCGTTGCTGTCAATCTCTCCTCATAAGTGTCATTCGCTTTGGTCTCAAATTTGTTTGACAGCTCGATGAATCGTGTTGAAGTTTATGTCGCAGCCGTCTTCATCTCAGCGGCCATGCCCACCACCACCTAATTAAACCGGGAACGATCGCAGCTCTGTGGTTTTTTCTCAGCGGCCATGCCCATCACCAACAATGTTAAGTTTAGATATGTAGCTTCAACGTGTTGTTCGTTTTTGGGTGCTTTTTTATTTTATTTTATTGTGAGACATCCTAACGAAGTCTCTTCCTATGACTTTAACATTGTTGTAGTTTCTAATTAATCGATTGCAATGAATGTAAGTTTTGGCTGCGTTTTTGGATCCAATGAATGTAATTTGTAATTTATTTGCAACAAAACTGGTCGTATTACATCTGTGTATCTCAATTAACATCGTCGAGATTATGGAAGGTTCTTGAATGAATAAAATTTGTACAAGGAGACTTCACAATGAAATCTAACAGTTTTCCTTTATTGAGACTTCATTTTGAAGTCTCCCAATATTTTATGTTTGGAGACTGTAGCATGAAGTCTCAGTTCAAAATATAAAACAGCGCCAAAAAGTAAACATAAATTAATGGGTTGGCGCCTAAACCCGATAGACCCGATGACCCTATCGGTTATTTGTCTGCAAAATGGCTATAATGTCTGCCGATATTTTTCAATTAAAATTGAATCTGAGACTTCATTATGAAGTCTCACGAATATTTTCTCACTGAAACTTCATATTGAAGTCTCAAATTCAAAATTATTCGAAATATTTTGAATATTTTTAGCAGTTTCTAGCGGTTACAAAATTTACTTTGAGATAAAACTGAAATTAATACTTATTTGCTGTAAAAAAAAAAAAACCCTAAAGTTCTTTCGATACTCTCGAGGCGATCTACCCACCGTCTGCCGAATTCGCCGGAAACCATCGACACCAATGTCGCCGTTCAAGGTAATCGCCACTCCTTCCTTGCGACTATGACAGATACCCTATTATTGTCTCTGTCTTACTCGATTGTCGTTTCTCTTTGTTCTCGGTTTCGCAGATCTGGGTTTCGCAACCGCTCCACTTGGTCCTCCGCTACTTTATCCACCACTGCTCTGTAATTACCGGTTAGTGCTTCGTCCTCTTCGTCTTCGTCGACGCTTTCTTTATGGTTCTTCCCTCATTCTCCGATTTCCTCCACTGTGATTTACGATTTAGGAAACACTGTTCATAGGGTATACATGGAGTCATCGTATAACGTTTAGTGAATGGGGTCTACGGATACATATAAACTTCATAGACTGCACCTTGAAGTCTCTTATTGGGAGTTCATTTTGAAGTCCCAAGCGGAGACTACAAAATGAAGTCTCAGAATGAGACTTCACTGTGAAGTCTCAGATTTTAAAAAACTGCTTTCATATAACTAACGATGTGTTTATGTATGTTTTTGCTGTCGTTTGAAGCTTCTGTAATGGCGAAAGATAAGGAGAATACAAAGAAGCTCCCTGATTTCCCTTTAAGGCTTTTCACCAAAGACGATGAGCCTATACCTGATCAAAGCATAAACTACTTCAGCAAACCCAAACCATTGTTTGGCGCTTTGAAGAATGTACTTCAAGAAGACGAGTGGGAGGAGATTCATGCCTCCAAACTGGGTGTCTTCATTGACTTCTACGAGTAGGAGATCTCATGGGTATCTAGGCTTGTCCATTTCATTCTAAGTTTCTAACTCGTCTGCAACAAGAAGCATGAGATATAGACTCTTGTCGGCACAGATCCAATCAGTTTCTCTATTCACGAGTTTGCACATATTACCGGGCTCAACTGTGATTATGTAGAAAATCTGATGAAACCGGAGGTTGAGGTAATATAGGAGATGAAAGAGTTTTGTGATCAGATGGGGGTGGTTGTAGAGACAGGACCTACGTACGATGAGTTGGTTCAGGCATGTGACTTTTGCGGTGGCTGGTATCGGGAGGATCGATTGAGGTTGGGCTATCTTTCAATATTTGCTGCGTGCATTGATGCCAAGTCACACACCTCAGCTGTTGACGTGCACCTTTCTAGACTTGTTATGGATCTGGAAACGTTTGTTAACTATCCTTGGGGTAGAGTGGCTTTCAAAACCCTGATGAAATCGGTGAAGGAAACTGATATCACCAAGACTTATCACATCAATGGGTTTGTCCAAGCGTTGCAGTCTTGGGTCTTCTTTGCGTTACCCAAATTTGCAACAGAGTTTGGTGAACCTAACCGTCATGCTCAGACTCCACCTCTGCTTGCTTATGGAGGAGCTAAAGGCAGGAAGAACTTCATAAACGGCATGCTGAAACAGGTACATTATTGTCAACATTTGATAGTCTGATCTTGAGATTTCACCGTGAAGTCTTCTACTGTTTTGTGAAGGAGACTTCATCGTGAAGTCTCATGTCAAACTTCAGTTCCTAACTTTCATTTATCATTAACCTCTAACATGCTGATATTTTTATGTCATCTTTTTCAGCATATGGATGGTGGGATCTATATACTTAGAAAGCGGTACCATGAGCATCCAGAGTGGTTTAGGAGTGATAGACTCTGTTTTTTGGATTCTATTTTCACAAAGTTGTGGCTGGCGAAGTACGACTTGTTCAAAACGACGGTGAATCCTGATGGTTTAGGCAGGGTGGTACCACCAAATGCGATGGATCTCTACATGGGAGAACATCCTGAGTTTTGCCCAAGTAAGAAGATGTAGGAAATCCGTGTAGGTCGACCGAAGGGGTCTCGTGTCGATCGACAATACCCTCGCAGATTTTTTCTTTCTCCTGACTCACCTGTCGATCGACACAGTCACTGGACTCGGGTTTTCCAGCTCAGAATCAGCATTAGAACCCTGATTCTTCAAGTCTTTGAACACTTTATCTTCCATAAAGACTACATTCCTGCTAACCACACATTTTGATTCATCCAGGAGTCATACCTTGTACCCTTTGACTCCTTCCGGATAGCTAGTGAAAATTCCCTTCACCGCTCTTGGTCTTAACTTCCCTTGATCTGCATGGACATAAACCAATGATCCAAATCTTCGCATGTGCTCATAACCATGCTTTCTTCCCAGCCATAGTTCTTAAGGAATCCTGCCATCTAATGCAGATGAGGGGCTTCTATTTATTTGGTACACAGCTGTGCTCACCGCCTCAGCCCAGAATTCTTCACCCAAGCCACAAGTATACAACGCACTTTCTCCATTATTGTTATATTCATGCGCTCAGCCACTCCATTCTGCTATGGAGTGTATGGACACATCTTGTGCCTCTCAATCCCATGCTGCTTGCAAAACCCATTGAAGTCTTTGTTCACAAACTCCAACCCATTGTCTGTTCTCAGACACTTCACTTTCTTGTTGATTCTATTCTCAACTAGCTTCTTCCATTCACAAAACTTTGTGAAAGCTTCACTCTTAACAGACAAGAAGAACACCCACACTTTCCTAGTGTAATCATCAATGATAGACAAAAAATACTGCTTACCAGAGATGCTTGGAGTAACAGATGGAGATCCCCAAAGATTTGAATGTATATACTTCAGTGCTTCACCTGAATTGTGCTTTCCAATGTTGAAGCTCAATTTCTTCGTCTTCCCCATAACACAACTCTCACAGAATTCTATCTCTCCAATCTTCCTCTTATCAAGGATGCCCCTTTTTGCTAGGATCATCAAATTCTTCATACTCATGTGTCCTAATCTTCTATGCCACAAGACTGTCTCATCATTGCGAGGTTTACCAGAAACACATACATTTGACTGTCCTTTCACAGTCTCTCCATCAAGCAAGTAAAAAGAACCACACAAAGAGCCTTGTAATCCCATCTTCCCATTCATATAGAACCTTGTTTTTCATTTGCCTCCAGCATGACTGGACCCAAGCCTATCTAAAGTAGTGGCAGATATCAAATTTCTCTTCAGCTTGGGAACATACCTGACATTAGTCGATGTCTTTACCGTACCACCTTTAGCATTGATGTTGATTGAACTAATTCCTTTAACAGCAACACCTCCATCGTCTGCTAGTAGCACTTTTCCAGAGTTGACATTCTCAAATGTGTTAAATCAGTATCTTCTTGAGGTCATGTGATAAGAAGCTCTCGAATCAATCACCCATCTCTCAAGATGCCAATTTTCAGAGACTAGTAATGCATCAACTCCTGTTGATTGGTCGATGACAACTGCTGCAGTAGCATCTTCCACATCGCCGCCGTTTCTTTTCTTCCAGGCAAAACAATCAACCTTCCTATGTCCATCCTTTTTGCAATACCAGTAGCTGAGCTTTCCTCCACTCGATTTTGGCCTGCTCCTGCCTCTATTCTCATAACTTCGCTGATCCCTGTTTTGTTGTCTACCTCGAGCCACATGTGCTTCACCATAACTTTGTGAAGTTGATATACCTTTAGCTTTAAGCTCTACTTCTTTTACCCTTGCAGCATTCACCACATCATCAATTGTAATTGACTCTTTACCATACTTCAATGACTGCTTCATAGAATCATATTGTGGTGGCAAGGAGGCGAGCAATAGTATGGCTTGCATTTCATCTTGAACTTTAGCTCCAACACTAGATAATTCTGACATGTTCTTTAACCAGTCATCGACATTCTGATCAATGGACTTAGAACCATCACACTTGAATGTATAGAAAGTATACATCAAGTGGATCCGACTTGGTAGAGTCTTAGTGTTATACAATCTCTCTAAAGCATTCCACATATCACGTGCAGTCTTTTAATCTTCCGTTTTCCTTGCAACCTTGTCCCCTATGTGCAGGTCCAATATATCCTTAGCATGCCTTGCTCGCTTCTTCCTCTTGAGTTCATATGTTTTGACTCTTGCTGCAAAATCTTCTGATGGTTCATCTTTCTTGACTTTCAGCTTTTCCGGCTCACTGGTTGGGGGTAACACCTCTTCCTCTAAGTCATTAAGACTCAAGTGGGCTAACATCCTCCTTTTCCACATACAAAAATCTTCAGTACCTTCAAAGATGGCTACCTTCACCTTTGGTTTCTTGTATTCTTCTTCAGACATCTTGATCAATCGAAGTTAATACCGTTCTACAGTTAGCGTGTCGATCGACAGGGGAATCAAACGACAATTCCCGATAAAAACCTAACTGCGTGTGTCGATCGACATGGATGGTGTGTCGATCGACAGTGAAACCCGGATCACGATTCTTCTTCTTCTTCGCGACGCCTGCTGATTTCCTTTTTCCCAGAAATCAACTCAAAACCCTAATAACTGTCAATAGCCTTTTCCCCAGCTATTAACCTTGATCTAAAACTTAGATCTCAGCAGAATTCTCTAACCCTTACTCCGGAAACCTCAAACCTGGCTCTGATACCACTTGTAGGGAATTTGATACTCTCCCTATAATCACGAAATTGGTTGTTTGAGCAAGTAATTAAAGAACATAGAGAATTTAATGAGTTCAGATCACGGTGTGTGATCCTACGTCTCGGTCTGGAGCTTTTCCAGTAATCCACTGTATCAGAGATTACAATAATTTAGGGTTTCTCACAATCTCTCTAAGAACAAGAAAGATCTCTCAAAAGCTCTCAACTTTCTGATAACCTAAATCCTACACATGCTTAGCTTTATATAGCTTAAGACAATTGCAAAAGATAAGAAAGTTTAACATAAACCTAAACCCAATAGGAAACTAAACGCATTCCCTATTTGACTAATACCTAAATCGCGGGCCTTGTTAACACTCAATGATTTTCATTCCCAAAGCAAGAGGGCCCAAGCCCAACATGTAGTCTTTCTTATATTTTTCTTATTTAATGTCTTGAATGTTAGATAATATTAGGAAAACACAACCTTATTGTGTATTTCGACTTTACGATGCTATTGTTTTGGCTCGAGAATTGCTCCACGGTGGATTACCTCGTTCTCATGACTACTCCAACACAAATCAGATCCATCATGAAACTCTCGTACTCTCGAAGACTTAAATCTCCAAGTGCCTAAAATTCATCCTGCAATGAAAACATAAGAGCAACTCCATCGGAGCTTCTTCAAAATGGGTTTCTTATTAATATTTTAATATTTTTTTGTGGACCCCATAGTTTGTAATGGAGAAAAAAAATAAAGATCGAACCAATCAGAGGCTCACACATCGCATGAACAGTGAGAATACCATCTCTTAATTAAGAGATTTTTAGGTGAGATCCATCACTGTTATTTTGGGTCCCTTAATTTTTAATTAATTTTTTTTTAAAGACTTGCGTTAAAAAACACTGATGGAGGTCGTCTAAACTGTTCTCTAAACCCATATATCAAATGACTCATTGACCCCTACCGTTTTTAACCCGAAAAGTGAAATCCACATTTTGCGGAAAAATAAGATAAATTGATGAATTGATGGTGTAAGTAATTTATCTTTGGACTATTGTTAAATTCATTTGGGCTTCGGTTAAGATAAAATTCAGTTTGGTGTACAAGTCGGCGATCTCATGATTCTCTCTCGAGTTCTCAGACTCCCTATTGAAAGGAGTCACAGAAAAAAAAAAAAAAATGAACAAAGAAAAAAATGAGAGGGAAAATTGCTTAGAGTAGCATATCTTCCATAGGCGTCCTCGGAGCCGTTGATGCTCAGAAATCTCCAGAATTGCCTCTAGTTCAGTAGCTTTAGTAAAACCCTCGGTAATTCCGCTTGTTTTTTTGACCTAGTCTCGGGGGAGATCGTCGTCGGTGATCGACTGGGAAAAAACCATTTGTAGCAGAGGCTGCGAAGGAGCTCTTCCGTGTAAATCCTTTTGCTTGTGTGGGTCAATTCTCTCTTCACAATGAGTCCAATTCAGAATTTCGAGCAACACTCCCGTCGTCTCGTGGATCCTGACCTACGTAAATCTCTCCCTCGCTTGATTTCTATTTCTATTTGACAAAAAGCATTCTCCATTGATTTTGGATTCTGAAATATCGGGATTCTTTCATGATTTTTTGTTGTTTTGTCTGACTTCGAGTCAGTTCTTGTTTCATTTTCAAGTACGAGTGTAAATTTTTTAGTTTCTTTAACTAAATTTCTTATTAATTCTGTTTGTTCTGGGTAAAATTGGTTTGTGTAGCTATCCAGACAAGGCTTGAGATGGTGGTGGAGGTCAGGGACAGTCTAGAGATAGCACATACGGCTGAGTACTTGAATTTTTTAAAATGCTACTTTCCAGCATTCTCAGTTATTCTTCTACAGATTACAAAACCACAGTTCATTGATAATCCGGAGCACAAACTGCGAAACATTGTGGTTGAGATCCTCAATCGTCTTCCCCACAGTGAGGTTCTTCGTCCCTTTGTTCAGGACCTCTTGAAAGTTGCAATGCAAGTGCTCACAACTGATAATGAAGAAAACGGGTTGATCTGCATTCGTATAATCTTTGACCTTCTTAGGAATTTTAGGCCCACACTAGAAAATGAAGTTCAACCATTCTTAGACTTCGTCTGCAAGATCTATCAGATTTTTAGATTCACTGTCAGCCATTTTTTCGACAATGTTAAAATGGAAGAGGTGAAGCCTGTGGAGACACCTACGTCTTCTGATCAGTCCCTTACCCCTACTCCACCTGTCGGGAATGGGCAGCTTAACCCGAGTACTCGCTCATTTAAGATAATTACAGAGAGCCCCCTTGTTGTTATGTTCCTTTTCCAGTTGTATAGCCGACTCGTTCAGACCAACATTCCTAATTTGCTTCCCTTGATGGTTGCTGCTATATCTGTCCCTGGACCTGAGAATGTCCCTTCACATTTGAAACCTCAGTTCATTGAGTTGAAGGGTGCACAGGTTAAGGTGAGACACTCAAACCTTTCCGCGACATTGAAATATGATTATATTAAGACTCATTGTTTCATCTGATGAATCATATGTTAGATGGCATTGTAAATTGATTTCTGTAATTTTTTCTTTGCAGACGGTTTCTTTTTTGACTTATTTGTTAAAAAGTTGCGCTGAATATATCCGGCCACATGAAGAAAGCATATGCAAAAGCATTGTAAATTTGCTTGTGACCTGTTCAGATTCCGCATCTATCAGAAAGGTGGGAAAAACTTTATTTTCTTTTCTTCGGTATGTTTTCTCTGGCTGACACAGTCAATGGAGATCTTCATTACATGAAATGCAGGAACTCTTAGTCTCGTTAAAGCATGTACTTGGGACGGATTTCAAGAGAGGCTTATTTCCTCTTATTGACACTCTTTTAGATGAGAGGTATGGGGCTTATGAAGCACATCTTATATTTGAGAAGTTCATATCTTTCAAGGAGCTGCTCTGTTTAACTGAGCACCCCTTTTTGTTCGCCGAGATAATCTGTCAAGCTGAAGAATCTATAAACAAATTATGACTTGTGTCTTTTGTCTTCTGTGTCAGGGTTCTAGTTGGAACTGGGCGAGCTTGTTTTGAGTCTTTGAGGCCTTTAGCTTACAGCTTACTTGCGGAAATCGTTCACCACGTTCGCGGAGATCTTTCTCTTTCTCAGGTTATTACTATGAAGAGCTTAAAACTAAATTTAGTGCTGATCTTGATTCCATTACAATGAAACTACACCGTTACAACAAACAGTTATTGCACTATGTGGAAAATCTTAACATATTGATCTATCTTTCTTTCCACCATCAAGCTTTCCTTTTACAGCATCTCTTTTTGTCGTGCCTAGTGAGTGTGTTCTCCTTTTACATTCTTCTGAATCGACTATAAAAAATGTGGCAGTTATCCCGGATTATCTACTTATTTTCAAGAAACATGCACGATTCTAGTCTCTCTCTTAGCATCCATACGACATGTGCCCGGCTGATGCTAAATCTGGTAATTTTATATACTCCACCGTGTTTGTAAATTTGATAAATTACTTAAAATATGCGTACTAGTTTATTTACTTTCTGAAATTAAGCTTAAGTTAACTTAACACTTGCGTTATTCAGGTAGAACCAATATTTGAGAAAGGTGTTGATCAGCAGTCAATGGATGAAGCGCGGATTTTACTGGTAAATATTCACCAGAGAGCTCATTTTAGAATTAGTTGGCTTCTCTATCTATTAAGTTAACTCATGCAACACCTGTATATAGGGACGTATCCTGGACGCCTTTGTTGGGAAATTCAGTACTTTCAAGCGTACTATTCCTCAGGTAATCCTGGTTGCTTTTCAAAATCTAGTTTTGTGCTCAGGAGTTCTGATGTAGTCGGAAAACAGAGAACTCTTGGTTCCGATTAAGGAAAATAAGATGTGTTTCTAAGATACATCATAAAGGTGGTTAGATAGTGAGACGAAAGCCAAAGGCGAAAATAAACCAAAAAGGGAATAATCTAATGCAAAAATAATAGAAAAGAAAAGTAAAGCAGAAATTGCCAAAATTATTAAAATGCTGGTTTAGGCCAGTCTTCCTACATCAAGTTCAGCTTTTCTTGGCTTGGTTTTTTACTGTATATTGATGATTTATTGTTATATAAGTTTCAATACCATGCTTTGCTGCTTTTGTTTTGGGTTTTTTCCCTTATAGTGTTTGAGATTCGGAAAATGTGTAGTTATTATCGAGTTAATCACATGATCTTCAGCGGGAAATTGCTTGATGCAATTGCTTTCTCTTTTTTCTCTTTGCATTTTCAGCTGATTTTGGAAAGTAGTTGTAAAAAGTATTCTTGCTTGATATGCCATTTCTTATTATTTTACCTTTAAATGAGGTGTCATAAGTTAAAAAAGAGATATCTTGAAAATTTAGCTAGTTCTTATCTCAACTCCTTTAATTTATTGCATGTTTTTCCTATTCTTGCTTTGTGGTTCATAGCTTTTGGAAGAGGGTGAGGTGGGAAAGGATCGGGTCACTCTGAGGTCGAAGCTTGAACTCCCTGTCCAGGTAATTCGTCTCATCTTTATCAATGATGATTTTATTTTATTTTAGTGAGTAACCCGAATTACCAGCCAATGTGAGGTCGTCTTGCTCATGTTTGCATTCATACTCAATTGCTAATTTAATGTTCTCATATTTTCTTACATGGATTGCCCACTTTCGTTTTCAAATTGTATTATAGGTGGTATTATAATCTTCTGATTATTATATGATTTTTAGATTTTATGCTAAGCTTTTTGTCTCTCTGTGAAGCACTATGCATTCTTATGGAAGCTGATAATTTGTTTGAATCAGTAAATGGACTATAGAAGTTTTTATTAATTGCTCGACCATGCTGTTGCAGGCAGTTTTGAATTTGCAGGTTCCTGTCGAACATTCCAAAGAAGTGAATGATTGCAAGAATCTGATCAAGACACTGGTCATGGGTACTGAATCTTGGCAGAATTATCTTCTTACATTGATTGTGATTCAATATTTGAGGATCAATATGTGTATATTGATGCATTTTTCTGATGTGTTTAGGAATGAAAACGATAATATGGAGTATAACCCATGCCCATTTGCCTCGACCTCAGGTTTCATAGTCTCGTGTCCAGTTGTCCTTTGTATCAGTTTCCTGTATTTTTGCCATGCAAGTATGTTAACTGTAAAGGTTTCTCTTGCTGCACAGGGTATGAACCCTCAAGCTCTTGCTTCACAACCATCTGCTCCTCAGGGTTTTAAAGGAATGAGAGAAGATGAGGTACTGCTTGTGAGCTTGTTACTTTAGTCACTAATAGTGTATGGCTGATAAAACCTCTTGTAATCTCTGCCTTTTTCGCAGGTGTGGAAAGCCTCTGGTGTCTTAAGGAGTGGTGTCCACTGCTTAGCTCTCTTCAAAGAAAAGGACGAGGAGAAGGAAATGCTTAATCTTTTCTCCCAGATTCTTGCTATTATGGAACCTCGAGATCTAATGGATATGTTCTCTTTATGCATGCCAGAGCTTTTTGAGAGCATGATTAACAACAACCAACTAGTCCAGATATTTGCACAACTTCTGCAAGCTCCGAAAGTTTACAAGCCATTTGCAGATGTTTTGATTAATTTACTAGTAAGCAGCAAACTAGATGTTCTGAAGAATCCAGATTCAGCTGCCACTAAACTAGTTTTGCATCTGTTTAGATGCATCTTTGGGGCTGTTACCAAAACACCATCTGATTTTGAAAGAATACTACAGCACCACGTGCCTGTTATTATGGAAGTCTGCATGAAGAATGCTACCGAAGTTGAAAAACCTCTTGGTTATATGCAATTGCTCCGCACGGTGTTCAGAGGTCTCTCTGGATGTAAATATGAGCTGCTTCTGAGAGATTTAATCCCAATGCTGCTACCTTGTCTTAATATTCTTCTGACTATGCTCGAGGGTCCAGCTGGGGAGGACATGAAAGATCTTTTGTTAGAGCTTTGTTTGACGCTTCCTGCACGCTTAAGCTCCTTGTTGCCATACCTTCCCCGTCTCATGAAGCCTCTTGTGTTCTGTTTAAGAGGAAGCGATGAACTTGTGAGCTTGGGGTTACGCACCCTTGAATTCTGGGTGGATAGTCTGAATCCTGATTTTTTGGAACCTAGCATGGCGAATGTGATGTCAGAAGTGATTTTAGCATTATGGTCCCATTTGAGGCCCGTGCCATATCCTTGGGGTGGAAAAGCTTTACAAATCCTTGGAAAGTTGGGTGGCCGCAACCGAAGATTTCTGAAAGAGCCACTTACACTTGAATGCAAAGATAACCCAGAGCATGGACTTCGCTTAGTTCTGACATTTGAGCCATCAACACCTTTTCTGGTGCCTTTAGACAAATTCATCAATCTTGCTGTAACAGCGGTTACTCAGAAAAACCATGGCATGGACATCTACTACAGAAAGCAAGCTCTAAAATTCCTTCGTGTATGCCTTTTGTCTCAGCTTAACTTGCCTGGCTGTGTCACTGATGTGGGTCAAACGCCCAGGCAATTATCAACTTTGTTACGTTCCTCTGTTGATTCATCTTGGCAAAGGAGTGAAGCAGTGGAAATAAAGGTTAGTTTTGAGTATCATCCTTATAATGTTATCTGTCATAGTTAGACTCTGTACTTTATTGGCAGAGGTTACAGGTTATCGTAGTTGTTTACTGTTTGGAAACTGTTAGTATTAGATAAAGGTTATTTGATTGACCCACACTTAATCTGGTGCATGATTAAGATTCTGTATTAGTCTCCATTTACTAATTATCTTGTATCTTTTCGTGTCCTCTAAATGGTCTCGTTTTTCATTATAATACCTGTTTCACTTGGCTTAATATGCTGAAGAAGGATGCGTTTGATTAAGTTGGTTGTCTTCTTGCTGTCACAGGCTGACTTAGGAGTAAAAACAAAGACTCAGTTAATGGCTGAGAAGTCTATCTTCAAGACACTATTGATCACTATACTTGCTGCCAGTTCTGATTCGGATCTCAGTGAAACAGATGATGACTTCGTTGTAAACATTTGCCGGCATTTTGCGATTATTTTGCATGTTGACTATACTTCCTCAAATGCATCAACTAGTACTGGCTCACTTGGGGGTTCTGTGATTTCGGCGAGTTCGAGGTCCAAGAGTAATCGATCATCTAACCTAAAGCAGTTAGATCCTTTGATATTTTTAGATGCGCTGGTTGATGTGCTTGCAGATGAAAACAGGCTCCACGCCAAAGCTGCTCTAAATGCGTTAAACGTGTTTGCTGAAACACTTTTGTTCCTTGCTCGTGTCAAACATGCTGATGTGCTGATGGCTAGGGGTGGCCACAATGCTTCCATGATTGTCTCGAGCCCTTCTACAAATCCAGTATATTCACCCCATCCAAGCGTGCGGATACCAGTGTTTGAACAACTTTTGCCTCGGCTTTTGCATGGCTGTTATGGGAGCACATGGCAAGCGCAGATGGGAGGGGTTATGGGGTTAGGTGCATTGGTGGGGAAAGTGAATGTTGAAACATTATGTCATTTTCAAGTCAAGATTGTGCGTGGTCTGGTTTACGTTCTAAAGAGGCTTCCTGTTTATGCTAGCAAAGAGCAAGAAGAGACAAGTCAAGTTCTTATGCAGATTCTAAGAGTGGTTAATAATGTTGACGAAGCCAACAGCGAAGCACGTAGAAAAAGCTTTCAAGATGTTGTAGAATATCTTGCTACAGAGTTGTTCAATCCTAACGCATCCATCCCCGTAAGGAAAAATGTACAGAACTGCCTTGCACTTTTGGCTAGCCGAACTGGAAGTGAGGTCACTGAGTTGCTTGAGCCATTGTACCAACAATTGCTACAGCCACTTATAATGCGTCCACTACGATCAAAGACAGTTGATCAACAGGTTCCTCACACTGCTACTTTTCTTTTGTTTATTCTTTTTGGTCCTGTCTTCCTCTTTGTCTTTCATTGTTACCTTATTTAATTTACGTTACAGGTTGGAACAGTTGCAGCTCTGAATTTTTGCTTGGCACTGAGACCTCCCCTTCTAAAAGTGACTCCAGAGTTGGTTAATTTTCTGCAAGAAGCGTTACAAATAGCTGAGGCTGATGAAACTGTATGGGCTGTAAAGTTGATGAATCCTAAGGTGCTTACATCATTGAACAGACTTCGAACAGCTTGTATTGAGCTTCTATGCACAACTATGGCATGGACTGATTTCCGAACGCAAACTCACAATGAACTACGTGCCAAGATAATCTCCATGTTTTTCAAGTCTCTAACATGTAGAGCACCAGAAATCGTGGCGGTTGCTAAGGAGGGTTTAAGACAGGTTCATATTTGTCTTTTATCTTAATCAATTCTTGCATGCACAGTCAATTTGGAGTTTTAGCATAGTTGGTGAGGGAAAATAGGTATTTAGCTAGCTGCATCAGTACTTGCCTCGTTGAATATGAGGAAGTTGCTGAGCGGAGTTATCATAGGAGTCTATTTCTTGATATCGATCTACATAGATTTGTTATTTCCAATTTCATAAAGTTATTTGTTTTTTTTCTTTTTCTGAAACTCTATTTTATCATTTAGGTTATCAATCAACAACGAATGCCCAAGGAACTTCTTCAGAGTAGCCTCAGGCCGATACTAGTTAATCTGGCACACACAAAGAATCTCAGTATGCCTTTACTGCAAGGTCTGGCACGGCTTCTTGAACTTCTGTCAAATTGGTTTAATGTGACATTAGGAGGAAAGCTGCTGGAGCACCTTAAAAAATGGTTGGAGCCGGAGAAACTTGCCCAGTCCCAGAAATCATGGAAAGCTGGAGAAGAGCCAAAAATAGCAGCTGGTAATTTGGTTTTAACAAAGATATTAATTGATGTACGTACGGTTATATGATTATTCACTTGAACACAATTCTTCTTTTGTTTCCTTCGCAGCTATTATCGAGCTCTTCCACTTACTTCCACATGCTGCATCAAAATTTCTAGATGAACTTGTAACCTTAACCATTGACTTAGAAGCAGCTCTTCCACCTGGGCAAGTGTACAGTGAGATTAATAGCCCATACCGTCTTCCGCTCACCAAGTTTTTGAATCGATATGCGGCCCTCGCTGTTGATTATTTTCTATCTAGATTAAGTGAACCGAAGTATTTCCGAAGGTGAGGACAATGTCTTATGAAAGTGTTCGTTCACCACATCATATAGGTTGAGTGTGAGCTTGGAGTAGATTTTTCGCAGATATGCTAACTATACCTGCTTGTTTCTTTGCAAAAATCGACAGGTTTATGTATATAATCCGATCAGATGCTGGCCAACCGTTAAGAGAAGAACTAGCAAAGTCTCCACAAAAGATACTTTCATGTGCCTTTCCTGAAATTTTGCCAAAACCTGATGCTACAATGAGCACGGCAACTCCTCCAGCTCCATCAAGTGGAGATGAAAATTATGTCTCTGTTAAATCAGAGAGTTCTAACGCAGCATCAACAAAGGCTAATGGAGCATCGGATGCGTATTTTCAGGGGCTCTATCTCATCAAAACAATGGTGAAATTGATACCCAGCTGGCTGCAGAGTAACCGCAGTGTTTTTAATACCTTGGTTCTCATTTGGAAATCACCTGCAAGGATATCTCGTTTGCAAAATGAGCAAGAGCTGAATTTAGTTCAGGTAGTTTCTTCTATCTAGTCAATTTAGTTTTGACTTTGCGTTATGTTTCATGTTGAAGCTGTTTAGTTTGTTAGGGTTCCTGGAAATAGCCAGGGTTTGGAAAGTTCAACTTATTTCTGAAATTAGAAACCATTGCAGCATTAGGAAGTATAAAGATTGCTGATTTGTAGTCTAAGTTGCTGCTACAGATTTGGCTTCACTGTGGAATTTGTTTCACTGAGTTAGTTTTTCTAATGAATTCTTGAGTTTACTGGGTTAAGATTCGCACATTTTTTTTGGTATTGCTTGTTGGAGGCCTCTTGAAATTGTTTCAAAACCATCTTGTATTTCTTTCTTGAGCTTCCAACGTTCTGAAATTGAATTAGATATTATGTTCTTAAGTATGTATATTGAACATACCTGTGAGTTTTGAAGATCTGAATAATCTTCCTGTTGAGTGGTAATAGTATATTTGAAAAGTTGGAATCTGAAGTCTCTTGTGTTCTCAAACTCGTAGGTGAAAGAGAGCAAATGGCTTGTCAAGTGCTTCTTGAATTACCTACGTCATGAGAAATCTGAAGTGAATGTTCTCTTCGATATTCTCTCAATTTTCTTGTTCCATAGCCGCATAGACTACACCTTTTTGAAGGAATTCTACATTATTGAGGTATCTGAGATTTTGAATTTTAGTTACAATTTCTTACTCTCTCCATTTTAGTTCTCACGCTTTTCAGCTCTAGTATAATAACTGGGATCTATTTATCAGGTTGCCGAAGGATATCCGCCCAATATGAAAAGAGCACTTCTCCTGCATTTTCTTAACCTTTTCCATTCCAAACAACTCGGTCATGATCATTTAGTTCAGGCAATGCAAATGCTTATTCTTCCAATGCTTTCCCATGCTTTCCAAAACGGCCAAACTTGGGAGGTTATTGACCCTGATATAGTCAAAACTATTGTTGAGAGACTTCTTGATCCACCCGAAGAGGTTAGTTCCTTTTCTCTCCTAAACAATGTGATTTTCTAGGAAGATACCAAGAAAGTTGTGGGGAAGACTGCTGTATGATTGTCATGGATATGATTGTATCTGTACAGTTCTGTCCTAATTTTTTATCTGCTTGTTCAGAATTACTAAGATATTACTGTAGTTTTATTGTTAAATCTCCCCTTGATTTATTGTAGGTTTCGGCTGAATATGATGAACCTTTGAGGATCGAACTTTTACAATTAGCAACTTTGCTTCTAAAATATCTTCAGAGTGACTTGGTTCATCATAGAAAAGAGCTCATTAAGTTTGGATGGAATCATCTCAAACGGGAAGATAGTGCCAGTAAACAGTGGGCATTTGTCAATGTTTGTCACTTCTTGGATGCTTACCAGGCTCCTGAGAAAATCATCCTTCAGGTAACGTTTAAATTTGTTGTGCCATAATATATCAGTGATGTCTATTGATTTTCTTGAAGAGAAAAAACCGAATCTCCATGAACTTCTGATATCAGCATATTTCATATTTACCTCTCTTTCCATTGGTAAAACCCTGCAGACTATGTCATAACATTTGTATATGACTGAGACGCTCAATTTTTAGCTTAACCGGATACTACATAAAATCTAGATCCAAATGCATATTTCACTTAATAATGCATGTTTGTTAGACTTCATATAACTATGACATGCAGCTCGGTAGGTTTTTTCTATGGGGATACTCTCTTCCCTGAATTTGAGTAAGCTGAAGAGATACTTGAAGAGAAACATTTGCCTACAAAACAACTTCTATCTTTTTAGTAACACAAATGTAATTTGCCGATTGGATGTAGGTTTTTGTTGCGCTTCTTAGGACCTGCCAGCCGGAGAATAAGATGCTAGTTAAGCAAGCCCTGGATATTCTAATGCCAGCTTTACCTAAAAGGCTACCTCTTGGAGATTCACGCATGCCAATTTGGATAAGATATACCAAAAAAATCTTGGTGGAGGAAGGTCATTCAATTCCAAATTTGATCCACATTTTCCTACTTGTTGTTCGGCATTCAGATCTCTTTTACAGCTGCAGAGCACAATTTGTCCCTCAGATGGTGAATTCTTTAAGTCGTCTAGGTTTGCCATATAATACTACTGCAGAAAATAGGCGGCTCGCAATTGAACTTGCTGGATTGGTTGTTAGCTGGGAAAGGCAAAGACAGAATGAAACGAAAATGATGACTGATACTGATGGAACCAGCCAGGCTACTGATGAATTGCATTTATCTGGTGTTGATCCTAAACGTTCAACAGATGGATCTGCCACATCAGAAGATCCGAGTAAACGAGTTAAAATTGAACCTGGTCTCCAATCAATCTGTGTCATGTCACCTGGTGGTGCATCATCAATCCCCAATGTGGAAACTCCTGGATCTGCTACCCAGCCGGACGAGGAATTCAAGCCAAATGCTGCCATGGAAGAAATGATCATTAATTTTCTCATAAGAGTAAGGCTTTATGCTCGAACATTCTGGACCATGTTAGTCGAGTTGTATTTAGCAGACATGACCTTAGTTCTAGTTTCACTTCACTGATTTTAAAATATTTCGGTTTCTTGAACAGGTAGCATTGGTAATTGAGCCTAAGGACAGGGAAACCAACACTATGTACAAACAAGCGTTAGATTTGCTTTCACAAGCTTTGGAGGTTTGGCCAAATGCTAACGTCAAGTTCAACTATTTAGAAAAACTGCTGAGCAGCATGCCACCGTCTCAGTCAGATCCGTCCACAGCACTTGCTCAGGGATTGGATGTCATGAACAAAGTTCTGGAGAAGCAGCCACATCTTTTCATTAGGAACAATATCAACCAAATTTCGCAGGTATACTTTCTGTCGTAAGCTTTTATTGTAATATTTGAAACACAACAATGCTGTTTGCGTGCTGCCAGCTTGATTAACTGTTTCCTCATCAGATTCTTGAACCGTGTTTCAAACACAAAATGCTCGATGCTGGTAAATCGTTATGCTCCTTGTTGAAGATGGTCTTCACCGCATTCCCACTGGATGCAGCTAGTACACCTCCTGACATAAAGCTATTGTACCAGAAAGTCAGTGAGCTGATAAACAAACATGTGAATGCTGTTACTGCTCCACAAGCTTCAGGAGATGATAACTCTTTTGGTTCAATTAGCTTTGTACTTCTTGTCATCAAAACCTTGGCCAAGGTACATAAAAACTTTGTTGATTCATATGTGCTGGTGCGTATTCTTCAACGCCTTGCACGGGACCTGGGATCAGCAGTGGGTTCTCATCCTAAACAAGTACGTTATTCTTACTTAATAATTGCTTTTGTGCTTGGAGATCAATAGTGCTTGTTTTCCTTTGGGAAATCCAAATGGAATTTAACACACTTAGAACTACACGTCAATGAGAGTTGGAAACTTTTCAGTTTTGTACTAATGACTTCCAATACTGTCATGTACGATCTTAGGATTCAGACTGATTCCTCTCTTTCATTACCTTGCTGTTTGGCCTCATTTACTTTATGTTATATACTGACCACTTTCTGGTCTTTTCATATATACTATCAACTGCAAGTTATCATTTGTATCCTTTTTTACTAGTTCCTGTAGTTTACCTTTGTTTTCTGTCTAGCTAATGGAAAGTGACTAGATAACTTAATCGTTTGCCATTCATGGCTTACTCTGGGACTTTTTCTTTCTATTTACAGGGCCAGTCAGATTCTGCAGTAACTTCTATTCGTCAAACTGCTGATGTTGGAGCAGTCATATGTAATATAAAGTCAGTCTTGGAACTGGTTGATGAAACGGTCATGCTTATTGCAGAATGCAAAAGATCTGTGACTCAAATACTGAACACTTTGCTTTCCGAAAAGGGTACCGATGCTAGTGTGCTTCTCTGCATATTAGACATGATAAAAAGGTGGGTTGAGGAAGATTTCAACAAGACAGGTGCATCTGGTTTGTCCGGTTCTTTCCTTACCCAAAAGGATGTAGTTGCCTTTCTCAATAAGCTTTCATGCATTGATAAGCAACACTTCTCATCTGATGCTTTGGAAGAGTGGGATCAGAAGTATCTTCAGCTCTTATATGGACTATGTGCCGATTCAACGAAGTATGCTTTTGCTTTTTAATCTCTTCTTTCCTCAAGTCACATCATTGCTTTTGTGGGAGGGATAATATTATGTTCATATTTTTTATGAATAGGTACCCTCTGGGCCTACGACAAGAAGTCTCTCTGAAAGTTGAAAGACATTTTATGCTTGGTTTACGGGCAAGGGATCCTGAGATGAGAAGGAAGTTCTTCTTGTTATATCACGAGTCTCTTGGAAAAAATTTGTTTGCGCGGTTGCAGTACATTATTCAAATCCAGGATTGGGAAGCCTTAAGTGATGTTTTTTGGCTCAAACAAGGTCTTGATCTCCTTCTAGCTATCTTAGTCGAGGACAAGTCAATTAGCCTGGCGCCAAATTCTGCCAGGGTACTACCAGTTTTGCCTTCAGATAATCCTGGAATACAACACCAACCTCCTGCTACCTTAGAGGGTCCTGAAGAAGTTGCTTCAATGTTTGACAACATTGTTATGAAGCACGCACAATTTCTGAGTGCGACAAGCAAACTTCAGGTGTTTACGAATCATTTAAAACTTCCTTTATGTTATCATGGTGCTTTTTTGTTATGCTTGATCGAAAATGTTTACTTATTTATCATAAACGCCTTGACTTATTCAATTTAGAATTATCTGAGTAATATTACTCATATTCTGAAATCTAAAAAACTCTGTATTTCCACTATAGGTGGCTGATGTTGTCATACCTTTAAGGGAGCTGGCACACACGGATGCCAATGTTGCATATCATCTATGGGTTTTGGTATTTCCAATTGTATGGGTAACCCTACTCAAAGAAGAACAGGTAGCTTTGGCTAAACCTATGATTTCTCTCCTGTCAAAGGACTACCATAAGAAGCAGCAAGGACACCGGCCAAATGTTGTGCAAGCACTTCTGGAAGGGCTTCAGTTGAGCCACCCTCAGCCTAGGATGCCTAGTGAGCTTATCAAATATATTGGAAAAACGTACAATGCATGGCACCTAGCATTGGCGTTGCTAGAGAGCCACGTGATGTTGTTCAATAATGACTCAAAATGTGCTGAGTCTCTTGCTGAGCTCTATCGTTTGTTAAATGAAGAAGATATGCGATTTGGGTTGTGGAAGAAGAGGTCCATCACTGCTGAGACGAGAGCAGGACTTTCGTTAGTTCAGCATGGTTTTTGGCAGCGTGGTCAGAGCCTCTTTTATCAGGCAATGGTTAAGGCAACCCAAGGAACTTATAATAACACAGTTCCTAAGGCTGAAATGTGTCTGTGGGAAGAGCAGTGGCTCAACTGTGCCACTCAGCTTGGTCAATGGGATGCCCTGGTAGATTTTGGAAAAAGCATTGAGAATTATGAAATACTGCTTGATAGTCTTTGGAAACTACCCGATTGGGCATATTTGAAGGATCATGTGATACCAAAGGCACAAGTGGAAGAGACTCCAAAGCTTCGCTTGGTTCAAGCTTATTTTGCCCTTCATGACAGAAATTCAAGTGGTGTTGGAGATGCTGAAAACATTGTGACGAAAGGCGTTGATCTTGCCTTGGAGCAGTGGTGGCAGTTGCCTGAAATGTCTGTTCATGCTAGAGTTCCTTTACTGCAGCAATTCCAACAACTAGTTGAGGTTCAAGAGTCTGCTAGGATTCATATTGACATTGCTAATGGGAACAAAGTTCCAGCAAATGCTGCTGTTGGTGGAGTTGGAAATCGTTATGCAGATCTGAAGGATATTCTTGAGACTTGGAGGCTGAGAACTCCAAATGAATGGGACAATATGACAGTCTGGTATGATATGCTGCAGTGGAGGAATGAAATGTACAATGTTGTTATTGATGCATTTAAGGACTTTGCTACTTCAAATTCTCCACTTCATCACCTTGGATTCCGTGACAAAGCGTGGAATGTCAATAAGCTTGCCAGGATAGCTCGGAAACAAGGGCTTTATGATGTTTGTGTTCAGATACTTGAAAAAATGTATGGACACTCAACAATGGAAGTACAGGTAAATTTCTCCAGCATCTTTAATCTCCCAAAATTTGGGCATATTTTGCCAAGTTTGTTATATCAGTCTTATTTCTGTTGGTGTTTTAGCTTGAAATATTGTCATTTATGAAGTTATCTTCCTCATCTTCTTTTTTGGGTGTGTGAATGCAGGAAGCCTTTGTTAAAATTAGAGAGCAGGCAAAAGCTTATCTGGAAATGAAGGGAGAGCGTGCTAGTGGTCTTAATCTGATCAATAGCACAAATTTGGAGTACTTTCCAGATAAGATCAAAGCAGAGATCTTTCGTCTGAAGGGGGATTTTCATTTGAAATTAAACGACACCGAAGGTGCTAATATCGCATATTCCAATGCGATCACCCTGTTCAAGAACTTGCCCAAAGGATGGATTAGCTGGGGAAACTATTGTGACATGGTAATTTTAATAATTGTATTCTGTTTCTTATTTGGTCTTTAACAGTCCCCACTTTCGTGTCCCATGTACTTATGTTTTACATTCATTTGTAGGCCTACCAAGAAACACAAGATGAAATCTGGCTTGAATATGCTGTCAGTTGCTTTCTTCAGGGTATAAGATTTGGAGTTTCCAATTCCAGAAGTCATATAGCTCGTGTTCTTTATCTTCTTAGCTTCGACACAGTGAATGAGCCTGTTGGCAGGGTGTTTGATAAACACTTAGACCAAGTTCCTCACTGGGTGTGGCTTTCTTGGATCCCACAGCTGTTACTTTCCCTACAAAGAACTGAAGCACCCCATAGCAAATTGGTTTTACTGAAAATTGCTACAATCTTTCCACAGGTAAATTTACCTTTTTAGCGTTTATGACTAAGTCAGTGCATTTTTTTTATTATTTCATCTGATTATGGGGTGATTTACTGTTTCAGGCTCTCTATTACTGGTTACGCACATACTTACTGGAACGACGTGATGCGGTAAATAAATCTGAACATGGGAGATTGGTATTGGCTCAAAGAATGCAGCAAAATGCTTCTGGTGCTAGTGTTGGTCATGGTGGAAGCAATTCACAATCCGAACCTCAAATTCATCAAGGCGCTCAACTTAGTGGGGCCCATGACAGTGGTAACCCACATGGGCAAGAAAGTGAACGCTCCACTGCTGAGAATAATAATGTCCATCCCGGGAATGATCAACCTATGCACCAAAGCAACTCTGAAAACAATGAAAACACTGTGAGACGTAATGGTGCGTCCCTGGCAATCTCAGCTAGAGGTGCTTTTGACGCCGCCAAGGATATTATGGAAGCTCTTAGGAGTAAACATAACAACTTAGCCAGTGAACTCGAGGTGATATTTTTGATCCTGACTTAACTCTGCAATGTCCTGCTTCTTTGGTTAGGTGATCTAAGCAAGTAATCTTCCTTTTTGCAGGTTCTTCTCACGGAAATAGGTTCGAGATTTGTTACATTACCAGAAGAAAGATTGCTCGCAGTTGTGAATGCTCTGTTGCATCGATGTTACAAGTATCCAACTGCTACTACTGCTGAAGTTCCCCAACCGCTAAAAAAAGAACTGTCTGGTGTCTGCAGAGCTTGTTTCTCGGCAGATGCTGTGACGAAGCATGTCGAATTTGTGAAAGAATACAAACAGGATTTTGAGCGTCACCTTGATCCAGAAAGTACAAGTACATTCCCGGTAACACTCGCCGAGCTGACAGCACGACTGAAAAAGTGGAAAAATATTCTTCAGAGCAATGTTGAAGACAGGTTTCCTGCTGTGTTGAGATTGGAAGATGAGAGCAGAGTATTGCGTGACTTCAATGTCGTTGATGTGGAGATACCAGGACAGTACTTTGTTGACCAGGAAGTAGCACCTGATCATACAGTAAAATTGGATAGAGTTGGAGCTGATGTGCCTATTGTTCGAAGACATGGGAGTAGCTTCAGGCGGTTGACTCTTATTGGCTCAGACGGGTCTCAAAAGCATTTTATAGTCCAGACATCATTGACACCTAATGCTAGAAGTGATGAACGCATCTTACAGCTTTTCCGTGTGATGAACCAAATGTTTGATAAGCATAAGGAATCGAGAAGACGACACATCGGAATCCACACTCCGATCATTATTCCCGTGTGGTCTCAGGTGAGAATGGTTGAGGATGATCTCATGTTCAACACTTTCCTCGAGGTTTACGAAAATCACTGCGCGCGGAATGACCGAGAGGCGGATCTTCCGATTACACATTTCAAGGAGCAGCTTAATCAAGCTATATCAGGGCAAATCTCAGCAGAAGCTATAGGAGATCTTCGTCTTCAAGCTTATACCGACATCACGAAAACTTTGGTCAACGACAGTATATTCTCTCAGTACATGTACAAGACATTGATGAGTGGAAGTCATATGTGGGCTTTCAAGAAGCAGTTTGCAGTCCAGCTAGCTGTTTCTAGTTTCATGTCCTTTATGCTACAAATTGGTGGGCGGTCCCCGAACAAGGTCTTGTTTGCGAAAAACACCGGAAAAATGTTTCAGACAGATTTTCATCCTGCCTATGACGCTAATGGGATGATTGAGTTTAACGAACCAGTGCCTTTCCGTCTCACGAGGAACATGCTAGCATTCTTCTCTCAGTTTGGTGTCGAAGGTCTTCTCATGTCTTCCATGTGTTCTGCAGCTCAAGCAGTAATCTCCTCTAAGGTAAAATTGATAAACCTGAATTAACCGGATTTACCCGAAATTAACCGAATTCACCTGAAATTAACCGTTCTTTTTTTTCCAAAACACCGGAAATTTCGGTTAAATTTGGTAAAAAATAAAAAATAACCGAAAAACCGATAACCAAACCTCACCGAACTGAAAAAATTTTTGGCTATTTTTGGTAAAACATTTGAAAACCGATAAACCGAACTGAATTAACTCGAAATAACCGAATTCCCAGCCCTTTATTGGAAGCCATTGGTTAATCTCTGATTCTCTAATCTTATTTGCAAATCTTTCAGCAAAACGATCATCTGAGGTATCAACTGGCAATGTTCTTCCGTGATGAATTGCTGTCTTGGTTTGGAAGAAGACCGCTTGGCGTGCCGATTCCTCCTGTTGGTGGAATTGCTACATTGAACTCAGCCGAGCTGAAGCACAAAGTTAACGCCAATGTTGAAGATGTGATTGGAAGGATCAGAGGAATAGCCCCACAGTACTTCTCCGAAGAGGTACTTGCTACAATACATCATCTTTCATCATTTATATAAAGATTAAACATTTTCTCGATTGGTTTGGTTTTGTTAGGATGAGAATACGGTGGAGCCCCCGCAGTCAGTGCAAAGAGGAGTGACCGAGTTGGTGGAAGCAGCCTTGTCTCCACGCAACTTATGTATGATGGATCCAACATGGCATCCTTGGTTCTAACTTTCAAAAGTACTTTAGAAGTTTAAGTTTCTTTGTTTTTTAATCTAATGGCAGCTAACAATTATACGTTACGTTTGTAAATATATAACTTTGTGTATCTATTTCTCATTCCTTTCGTTGGAAATGACTTGCGACCAAGAGAGGGGATAAATAGATTGGTACTTCGATAAATAAATAACTGTTTCATTCAGTTGAGATAGTCATTACTTCGATTTTACTGATTTGAAACATTGGAACATGTTAAACACGAGTGGACACCATGTTAAAAAAAGGGTGGCACCATCCAATGAATGTAATAATTTGCATAATCGAATTCATGAATCGTAACGACGTCGAATAATGTTTGTTTTGACTTAGTGGATCAACGGTATGATGGCTAGAATAAGGATTTGTTTTTTCTTGATATTAATATTATTTATAATGTGATTACATTCACTTGCTATTTTATGTCATGCATAGAAGTTTCTTGATGCGATTGGAGATTTACACCAATCGTGCTAAGATGTGTGGAATGAGATTTGCAGTACTTCAAAAACATGATGGTAAATATTACTGGTTAAATACACATCCACCAAGACCTCCAAGATCGTTACTAGTTGAACCAGATTGTATTAAGGTAAGCGATTTGATTAATGACACCAAATCGAAGTGGAATGAGGCAAAGATCAGATCAGTTGTTGTGGATGAAGACGGCCCTCTTGTGTTAAGTCAGAAACTTTGTAGTTTTGATACACCAGACATGCTAGGCTGGCATTATAATGATGATGGGATTTATACAGTTAAATCTGCATATTGCCTAGCCACACATTCATCAGAGGAAAGGGTCCTTCCACCAGATGGAGATCTAGATTTGAAAACCAAGATTTGGAAAATAAAAACATCCCCAAAGATAAAAAAAAGTTTCTATGGAGATTGCTATCGAATATTTTGGCTTTGGGTCAAGTCCTGCGGAGGCGTCATATTTCTCGAAATTCCTTTTGCAGGAGATGTTGCCTAGAGGAAGAGAGTCAAAAACATCTATTTTGTTTATTGTATTTACTCACAGGCATTGTGGAGAGCTTTGGGTCTCCCTCATATTCGTCTTCTTGATCCTCTGGTTTCTTTTGAAGAAAAAATGAATATTTGTTTGGATTATAGCTTGGATGAAAGATCAATCTTACATAGACAATTACCACTTTGGATCCTTTGGAGGATATGGAGAAGCATAAATTTATTGTGTTTTCAGAGGAAAGATCTTTCATAGGAGACAAGTATAAAACTTGCAAGAGCAGATGCAAAAGAATGGAAAGCTGTAGAAGATTTTGGGGAAGTCACTACAACACGAAGAAGTGCAGGAACAAGTTTAAGAGCCAAATCGTGGCCAAGACCAGCCCCATCGTGGATTAAATGCAATTTCGATGGATCTTTTATCTCCAGAGATTTGGTTGCTAAGGCAGGATGGGTGTATCGCAATACAGATGGTGTTTACTTAGGTTCTGCACAAGCGATGGGTAAGCAATAACTCGGTTGTATAAGCTGAATTACAAAGCCTTCTTATGGCATTACAACATGATTGGTGTAGAGGATACAAGAAGATTATCTTTGAAAGAGATAATAGATCCTTAGTGGATTTGATGAACGGAAGAAAGATCAATTTTGGTCTTTACAATTGGATAAGAGAGATAAAACATTGGAGAAGCAAGTTTGAAAATTCTCAAGTGTTGTAGGTGAATAGAGAATCAAATAAGCCGGCTGATCAATTAGCTAAAAATATCAATGTTAATTATGCTTTATTTCTTAACTACTTCTATGTACCACATTGTATAACTAATTCACTTCATGTGGATTATGTAAACTCCAACCCGATTTAATATAATATTTAGTCAGTGGAAAAAAAAAAATATTACGGGTGATTAAGTATTTTATCATCTAATGTAGCATAGATTCTAATTTTCCAACGTTAAAACAAGTGGTAATTCTACATCTTTATGTAGATCCACTGAATACACAAATTTTCAAACTTAGAGACGAGCAAAGAATCACCTTCATATCATTTTTAGCATTCTTGTTGTTATTTTCGTTTTGTTAATTTGGTTGGTTAAACTTTTGAATTGGATACTTTGTTTTGGTTACTATTTTAGAACTTAAACATGATATATATTAATCTAAATGAAATTTTATAAGTATTTAACTGTATATACACAATACAACATATGAAACATGAATATATACTTAATATATATATATATATATAATATATATATCTACATTACTAATAATTGATGAAACTAATTTTACATCACTTATAGAAGCGACTTTAGAAATAGTGATGCAAATATTTTATATCAATAATAATAGTTGATATAAATATTTTCATCAGTTGTAGTTATTGATGTCAATTTGTATCAATTGCAAAAAATGATATTAAGTTTTTCATCGATTTATATAAATGAGTTTTTAAATATTTGTATCAATTTTAAACTGATATTATATTGAATTAGTTGTTATTAATTAATAAGAAAGTGAATATTATTTAAACTAACTTTATTTAAACAAAATTTTTAAAAAATATAATAAGAAGCAATGGTGTGAATTTTAACTCCAAAATACTTTGGCCGGATCAGACTGATAGCCCTAAAATTTATAGTATTAAATAAACGAGGTAGTATATATAGATGATGATTTTTTAGATAAGTTGATAACTATCAATGATTAATTAATTTTTAATTAATGTACCAATTTTGAACTTTACAATTTTTAGTTTTGCTTATACTTTATGTATATTTTGCTTATAATATGCATTTGTTTTACTCATTTTTTTGCTTCTTTTTTAATGTTAATTTTTTATCTCAAATATTATCATAATTAAAGATAGAACAACAGTAAAAACTAAACTATCAATAATATGATTTATTATTAATATTAGAGTACCACCTAATCTATTGATATTTTAAATTTTGACACATCACTTGAATCAAAAAATTTATTTGATATTATCTTTCATGAGTTACACTTTAAATTTTATGAAAACTATCATACACATCACCAAAATTATATTTACGATATAAATACCAAATAAGAGCTTTTATAAAGAGATTTCTCGAGTCATTCTTGAAAAAAATGGCCATAATGTGTTAAAAATTAATGCATGCTTCACATTTCTAAGAAACTAACCAAATTATTTAGGAAGCTTTTAGATACATTTAGGATGGCCATCCTAAAACAATACTCGATCTTTCTAAACATGAATACTTTTGATTTTTATCGTGGTTTTGAGTTTTCTACTACTAGATACAATGTTGGATTTCGAACCCTAGACAATCGGATTAAAGACAATCGAGTAGATACAATGTTGAGAATGAAGTTGATGATGAACATTCTCCACCTATGTATATACGAAATGATCACCTAGTAACAGCTTTCATAACGAGATTTCTCTAGTTATTGCTAAAAAAAAAGGTCATTATTGTCTGTTACAAAATAAATGCATGCTTTAACCTTCTTATGTCTCTTAAAGGTTTATAAAGCTAACCAAAATATTTGAGAAATTTTTACATAGGTCTGATGGCCATCATATTTTTTGGTACGAATTAGTTTCATGTAATTTGAGAGTAAGATGATGAATGGTGGAGTAAAAATTTGAAATTAAAAAAAAAAATTAAAAATTTTCAAAAATCAAAACCGAAACATTTGATTTTTATCCACATAAATAATGAATGAAATATTTTAAAAAATCAAAACCGGAACATTTGGATTTTATCCATAAAAACAATTTTAAATTGAGATAGTGCCAAAGGTTATAAATCCACCTAGTGGAATCACCGTTAGTAAGTCGATGAGTCAAAACAATACTCCTGGAAAGAGTTTTTTAGGGTACAAATAAGTCGGAATATGAGTCTTTGTGTAGCTTCGAAAAAGTAAGATAAGTTTGGGCACTTGAAAATAAATTCATCTCTATCCCCGTTTTTATCTTAATAAAATATTTTTCAACAGTAACATATAAACGCATGAACAACTTTCTTTATTCGATGGTCGTAGAATCATGAACATGATCAACACTGAATAAAGTCAAAGAGTGCACATTACGTTTGCTTTGCTGACAAGCCCACACTTGAATGGACAACTTCGAAGAATAGAGAGATCAAAGGTTCCAATGTCAAGTTTATGTTACCAAATATCCTCGTCAAAAGCACCATCGAAGATCCAATTTCACAGAAAATCTTTCGATTACACAATCATAATCATAAAATGTACAATGAAATACGCGACAGTTACACATCTCGTCAAAGAAATCAGAGTTTAAAGGATCAAATAGAAGAGAGAGGAATACGCATGTCTTTGAATTGGACAAGACTGAGATCTCCAAGGTAAGAGACGGTAAGGTGAGCCGATTCCATGGGAACAATGATTTGAACTCAATTTAATCATATATAATTAGAGTTCGCTCTCCATTAAGTTTTTTTTTTAACGTTTAGAACCTTTTTGACATTTAAGGTTATTTGAAATGTTCATTAATTCCTATATATTTTTATTTTATTGTTGCTTAACATTAATAAAATAAAAACTAAATAAAAACACAAAAATCAAACTAAATGAATAAAAATAATATAATGCTATTCAATGTTTGGTATAGATGTTATAATTCGATTTAACCAACATATATTTTAAAAATTTATCCTATTTAAAATTCTAAAACATATTTGTGAGTTTTTGAATCGACATTTTGGAAAATTGAAAGAGTTGTTTTCTTAAAAGATGTTCCATTTAAATAAATAAAAACTGCACTAAGATTAATATAAAATTTTACATTAATCTCTCTTCAATATTTTATTAAGATACAAAAAAAAAAGCATAACTGTTCAAAAAAAAAAACATATTCAAGATTTGATGAATAAATAAAATTGAAAATACAACAACACAATTTAAAAATGACAGAATAACGCAACAAGAAATTAGTCTGAAGAAAGACTCTTTAAAAGTTAACTAAATAGAATAATAATAGTTAAATGTTATGACTCAAAAATAATAGTTAACTAGATTATAACCCGAGCCCGGTTCGGATATTATGTATTCATAAAATCATTCTATAATATATTTAAATTAAATTAGTTTGCATAAAATTAATAGTTAATTTATGGTATAATATTTTAAAAATATTTATATAATTTCTTAATACATGTTATTGCATAGTTGTAATTTTTTGTTTCTTTGAAAATTAACAAAAAAAAATATATACAATATAAATATAGATATGTATCAATTAGAATCTCATTATGTCAAAATAAATTTAATAACTATATGACATGATATATTTTATAAATTTTAAGAAGGAAATCATGAATACGAAATTTCGAAACTTGTTATAAAAGTATATCCCGTTTGATGAAGATATTTGTGTGATAAGCGGAAATCATTTTTGGTATGCAAAAGGAGATGGGAGAAAATGTGCTATCAATTCTGAATTGGATGCAATATTACATATTTTATCTATTAATGGACTATTAACTTTTAATGAGTTTAATCATTTTTAATGACATTTTTGAATAGAATGATTTCATTGATTAATTTTCTTTAAATTGATCTCAGTGAAACACGTGGAGTAGTGTCTTCTCAATTAATATATAGGATTATTATGGATTCTACTGTAGTATATGTCAAGTAGAAGTAAGTTCTATGTTAGAGTCAAAGAGCATGTTTGAAAATTTACCACTTGAATAAAAAAGTTTAGCCTAAAAGATCCAAACTAAATATTCTTTGAAAACTTTAAGGCAATTCTTTTTTAAGATTATATGCATTAACATTTATATTTTTCTAAATAATTTATGAAAAATATAAAGTATAATAAAACGATGAAGTGAAATAAGATCCGAAGAAAAAGACAATTATCGGTTGTGAAATAAAAGAATGTGACAATCAACAAATTAAAAATAATACAATTGCCGCCTAAGAAAAAAAAGACGGCAAGTATAATGGTTTTTCCTAATTGTTTGACAATTTTATATATCATTGACTATTCTTGAGATTTTAAACCATTATGGGAATATATTGGGTTAAAAAAATTTACTTGACAAAATTTCCAATTACATTCGATCTTTTTATCCCATTTGAGTTTCACGCATCCTTAATAGATATCCTTGGTAACCACACATAGTATGGTATGAAATTTAATTTAGGACTTTTGAAGAGTTTGGTGGTTCCAAACATTAGAAATGACAAGATATAATTAATATTTGGTCATCTAAGTTCTTTCAAATGGGGGGGGGTGTTAGGGGTAAAGAGGTTAGATTTAATTGGTTTCTTTAATATTATCAATTTATGTGATGTCTTGCTTTCGACTTCCAAAGACGATTACATCTAAAACTTATGAGTATTATTGCAAAATTTTGGTGGCTTTGGAGGGGGGGGGGGGGAATAGAAGAGGTTTATATTGGTTAGCATGTAAGAAAATGTGATCACCAAAATCCTTCACAGATATGAGAATTGATGAATTTTTATCGGAAATATTGGCTAAGCAACTCTAACTTCTAATTCAAAAAATGGAATTGTTGTTGGCAAAAGTTCTAAAGAGTAGATTTTATCAAAATTCTTATCTCATGGCATAAATTTGGATATACTCACCATTGTATGGTTGGAAAAGTATTATGTTGGCTAAATTAGTAGGCTTGGGAACGTCTATATCAGTTTGGAAGGATCATTGTATTCCAGATGTGTCGTCTAGCAAGCCGAAATGAGAATAATTACCCTCCTAGTTTAATAGGTAACTATATTATAAACTCACGAAAAAATGAATGAAATATGGATATGCTGCATGAGCAATCTGGTCCCAAGGATACTACGATTATTCAAGGTATCCCGATCAGTAAGGTATATATGCTAACTAGAATTGGTTAGACTTTTACGAACTCGAGATATTATTCGGTGAAATCTGGATATTGAGTGGCTCGTAATGGATACCAGGCTTCCCATGCTTATTGGACTAGAAGTCACTTCTTTGAAAACCCAAGCATGGAAGATAAGAGGATCACCCAAGTTGAAACAATTTTATTAAAAGGTAACATATGTTTATCTAGCGGTCAAAACTTGAGAAATAGAAGTATTAATTTTGATATGGTAGATCCAAGATGTGGCAAGGAGAGTTAAACGATCAATCATTCTCTTTTTGAGTGTCCGCATTCAAATATGGATCTTATCTCAGTTTCCATATTTCCTAATGAGTTTGGTCTTTGTGAATTTAAACTATTTGTTCTGGGGAGTGCTAATCAAGAAATGGTAGGTAATTCATTCCCATTGGTATTATGGTTTTGATGGAATGCCTGAAATGATAAGGTATTTAAAGGATTAGATAGAAAATCACTAGGTATTTTGAAACATGCCGTAGGTGAGGTAATAGCTTGAGACAACACACAAGATAAAGAGGAGGTGGTACCGGTATCGAACAATTCGAATCAAGTTTATACATATTCGAATAGGGGACTGATTTTCCATGTGGATGTGTCTTGGAAAAGAGATAGTAAATTCGTTGATCTAGGATGGTGTCTCTGTATTGTGAATGGTTCAACTATTTTCATAGGTGCCAAAGAATATCGACGAAGTTTGTCTTCTCGTCATGCTGAGTTTGAGGCTCTTTTGTGGGCGAACGGAGTGTATGGCGGCTCACCATAAAATTAATGTATCGTTCCAACCAAATTGTTTCGAGTTTGTGAAGATGGTGTATGAAGTTGAAGTTTGGCCAACTTTTACCGTGTACATTGCAACTTTCATCAATGTATGGGATAAATTCAAATATTGTTCTCTTTCATTTATTTCTTACAATATGAATGTTAAGGCTAAGGCCGGTTAGAATATTAATTTCTAAGATCCACCACCGTCCCGTCCGGACTTAAAAAACCTTTTGCGGTGGGAATTGAATTCAAAGTTACCGTTTGTTCTACAAACTCATCCCAAGTATTCGACAAGGCCATGGAAGCTGCAGGAATGGCCGATATACACAAATTTCTCCAAGATCGCTGTTTAACCGTTTTCAATCTCCCAGGAAAAGGCCGCTCTCTATTCACTGCCAGAGATTTCTGTCCAGGTTCATCTCTCTTCCGAAAATTAGGGTTTCGTTTGATAAATTGCGTTTGCTCGTGTGACTGACTGATTTCCTGTGGTTTTTAGGAGAAGTGATTCTCAGCCAAGAGCCCTATATCTGTGTCCCGAACAATACCTCCTCCGAATCAAGATGTGACGGATGTTTCAAAACCAATAACCTTAAGAAATGTTCTGCTTGCCAAGTCGTTTGGTACTGTGGGAGCTCATGCCAGGTATAATGAATGAGTCCTGTCTCGAGAAACTGGGTTAATTCGTATTGTGACAAGTTGATGTTTGTTTTATCTTCTTCTCAGAAATCGGAGTGGAATTTGCATCGCCAAGAATGCAAAGCTCTCTCTAGGCTTGAGAAGGTGAAACGGAAGTTAGTCACTCCTACAATTCGTCTGATGGTGAAACTTTACCTCAAGAGGAACTTACAAAATGAAAAGGTTTATCAATCACTCGCAATTCCTCTCTCGCGATGAGTGATGTTGCTACTATCTTGCATTCACCTTTCGCAGCCTTCATCGTTTTAAAGTGTTTGATGCTTTGCTTCATTATGTTGAATTTGTGGAGATGATGAATGTCGATGTATCTTAAATTCTTGATGTATTCATTTGATTCAGGTCATGCCAATTACGATAACAGACAATTACAGTTTGGTGGAGGCTTTGGTGTCCCGTATCCTTTTGGCTTTAGTTTTTCACTATCCATGTGTACTTTTGTTTGTGTTCTTTAACCTTCATTTGTTAGACATGTCTGAGATTGATGAAAAGCAGTTGATGTTGTATGCACAGATGGCTAATCTTGTGAACTTGATTCTTCAAATTCCTAGTATTGACCTAAAAGAGATCGCTGAGAACTTTTCAAAGGTAGTTCACCAGCGCTTTTGTCTCTTCTTCTGGTGTTACACTTAGAGAACTTATTTTATTAGTCTTCAACCTAGAATGTTGTTTAGTGATGATTATTTAAGCGACTTTCATTTCTACTAAACGCAGTTTTCATGCAATGCTCATACCATTTGTGATAGCGAATTGAGACCTCAGGGGATAGGATTGTTTCCCTTGGTTTCCATCATTAATCACAGGTAATTGCTTCATTAATCTGATTTTGTTTCTTTTCTTTAATCACTTTGTTGCTTGCCTAACTTCTTTTTGCTCTGTAGCTGCTCTCCCAATGCGATTTTAGTGTTTGAAGAGCAGAAAGCTGTTGTTCGAGCTTTGGAGAACATACCTAAGGATTCAGAGGTAGTTTCTGGTTTGTTTAATCTTGAGTCTATTGTATATATGCTAATAGCACACTGACATATAGCTGTAGGTCCTTTGTCTTTTGATCAGGTAACTATCAGCTATATTGAAACTGCTGGAAGCACTCTGACTCGGCAGAAAACTCTGAAAGAACAATACCTCTTCAACTGTGAGTGCTCCCGTTGCCGTAACATTGTAAGTAGTCATTCATTCTTCCACTTATCAAAGAACGGAGCTTGCACTTGCTTACAACCTGTACCAACAATTTTCATACCGAAGGGCACACCTCATGATATTGAAGAAATTGCAATAATGGAAGGCTATCGGTGTGTCAATGAGAAGTGCACTGGTTTCTTACTCCGTGATCCTGGTAATGTAAAGATTTTGACTACATAGTTTATTTGCCCAAGAACATTTGTGAACCTTCAAATCCCTTTTGTTTTGGCTTTTACAGATGAAAAAGGCTTTGTTTGCCAGAAATGCAACCTTCTTAGGAGCAAGGAAGAGGTTAAAAAGTTAGCGGGTGATGTCAAAACAGCTTCAGAGAAGGCTTCTGCATCTCCTTCCACAGAAAGTATATCTCTGAACAAAGCTCGACTCATCATGGTTACATTTGAGCTTTGTTGCAAGTTTTCATAGAGAATCTTTTACCATTTTTCAGATAAACAAGGCGCTATTGCACTAAATAAGACAGTGGAGAAACTACAAGTTAGGCTTTACCATTCTTTCTCCATCAATCTAATGAGAACCCGTGAAAAACTTCTCAAGGTACGTTTCTGTTGGAGATAATGTTTTGGAATTTGTGCAGAGTTTTGAAAACAATGATACAAATGTGGTGTCTCAAAGCTTACCATTGTGTTAATGCCTTTGCAGATGCTAATGGAAGTAGAAAACTGGGGAGAAGCTTTGGATTACTGCATAGTAATAATCCCTGTTTACCAACGTATGCCTTCTACATCTTGAATATTGTTTTGCTCCTTGACGCTAGGAAGTTTGATTAGTATTTTCTACTTAAGGACACCTTGAAAGCCAGTAAGCAGATTTATAGCAGTAGTGTTTATATTCAAATGCTTTTGGTTGTTCATATGATTGCAGGAGTATATCCAGCGACTCATCCTTTGCTTGGACTGCAATTCTATACCCAGGGAAAACTCGAATGGTATAGAAACTTCTTTTATCTTTGCTCTAATTGACTGTGTTACGTGGATTAGATTTTGAGCTTTGAGAAGTACCATAAAGTTTGAAGTGTGTTTAAAACACCGGTTGAATTTGAGTCCGATTGCAATAACTTGGCGTTGGTTTCTATCATATATTTTGTTGGTGAAAAGTCATAATTGTTATGTTGCAGGTTGCTTGGGGAAACCGAAGAGGCAGTGAGTTCACTGATCAAGGCATTTGACATATTGCGAATCAGCCACGGAACAAGCACAGCTTTCATGAAAGAGCTCTCAGCAAAGTTGGACGAAGCTCGTGCAGAAGCTTCTTATAAACTCCTAGCTTTAAACGACTCTTAACAAGTTCGATCGATCTTAACTCTTCTTCTCTTTACTCTTGTGCAAGGTATGGGTTCCTCGTTCTTGGCCTATTATGTTTAGTCTCAGTTTCTTCACAACATAATCATGAGATTGCTTCTGGTTGCCTTCATGCTTTTAATTTTAAGCATGAGACCAAAATTTAGTTTTACAATCTGTGTGACTTGAGAAAAATATTTACGTTATAAAAAATAAAATAAAAACAAGAAAAGACATTCACTATTATTGTTTATAAAATGGTTAACAACTCTATATAGTATTACTACTATCACATCTCACATTATATCTGATGAATCATTAATGGAATCTTTATCTCAGTAATTAGATTCATTAGGAGACATTCTTAATGCAAAGACGACAAGAGTTTGATGAACGACCAGAACTACAACAGTCAGTGATTCTATGACCGCACATACATTCCCCGTTGTTACAGATTTCAGGTGCGCCTAATCTGCAGGCACGAAAATGTGGAGCACAGTCATCATCTGTCTTACATCGACGTCCTTCACTTCTGATGATCATACCTGTATGTAATTTATGTAAACCAGAACCAAATTAAAGTCAAACCTAACCGAACTAGATACTTGACCATTTTTTAGTTTTTTGGTTCGGTTTGAATTTTTCAACGTTTCATATTTTTTTAGGTTTGTTTAAAAATTGGTACACACTACACACTGTTGACAAAAGAAAAAAAAAAGGGTACACGTTAGAACCAAATTTTATTTCAGTTCTATTTTTAAGAGAATTAATTTGGTTTGAACCGAGTTTAGGTTTGGTTTTGGGTTGAATTTGGATAAAAACATAATATACATACATATAAAGTCGGGAGATTTGGTTTAATATTATAAAAATTTTAGAAAATTTGAAAAATGTTCAACTTCTTTAAAAAGTTGGAAAATTATTCTTTTTTTTAAATAAATAGACATAACTACCATTAATTGAGGTTTATATCATTTTTTTAATAAAAAATATATAGTGTTTATTTTATTTAAGTTAAAAAAAATATTTATATTGTTTTTGTTTTTAAATACTAAAAATAAGGAAACTAAAAATCTAATCTTGTTAACATATCACCATATTTTTCTGATATTTTAGATTCTTTTACCAAATAAAAAAAAAATCCTAACTAACGTACAAATACAGTTTTTTGTGATTTTTTTCATTTAACTAGTGGATAATTTTTTTTAACTAACGTTAATAATTATTTTTAAATAAATCTTTATTCCGAAATAGTAGATAATGTTTTAATTAATTTTATTTTTTAAATCTAGATTCTTATGTTTAATTATTTAAGGTTATTTGGTAATTTTAATTATAGAAAAAAATAGTTTTCAAAATTTTTAAAATGTTGGATATTTCTTAAATTAAAAAAGATTTTTATAATATTTTTTCTAATTTCCTCTAAAAATTCAGTATTATATATTTTGTATATTCAAAGTAATGTATTTTTATATTTTTTGTTAAAATTGTTATTTTTAATGAATTTTGGTAATTAGGTTGAGACGTAAACTCATACTCAATTCACATTTTTGAAATTTGAAAGTTTAAAAACTACATGTCGCACTGTTTATTTTTAAAATTTGTCTTGAATTTGAATTGATGGATATTGGTAGGATAGCTTATGACTAACAATAGCCAAAATGTGTGTTTTCTATCGATCAAGGACAAAAAAAAAATGAATTTTTTTGGAAAACTTACATGAAAATAGAAGAAGAACGACGACAATGATTGTTATTTTCTTCATAATTTTTTTTATGTTCTTCAAAAGAGAAATTTCGTTATTTTTGTGATTGCAGACTTGTTTATTATATAGAGATTTTTCAGTCTTTTTGGATTTGTGTCTATATTTTTCAATTAATTTATAATAATAAATAATAGTTAAATCAAAACTTTGCTTTTTAAAAAGATGAAACTTAATTAGTCGAGGTCAAATAAAAAAAAAAAAATCTTAATGTGAGATTCAACCCTATTAAGTAAATATCTCTTAAGAGATTGTTGGTGTTATAGAATCAGCCCTATTAAGTTAATATCTCTTAAGAGATTGTTGGTGTTATAGAATCAGCCCTATTAAGATAATATCTCTTAAGAGGTTGTTGGTGTTATAGAATCAGCTCTATTAAGTAAATATCTCTTAAGAAATTGTTGATGTTATAGACTAAGCCATAAATATCTCTTAAGCGATGATGTTATAGAATCTGCAATGGTAAATGGTAAGAGGATGTCCAATCCAAACACCAAATTTGGTGTTTCACTTTATTTTTCATTTCCGACCACTAAATCAAATCTCACACCAAAATATATATTATCTATTATTATATTATTAAGTTTAAGAATTTTATTACTTTTAATAATTTTAATTAATACGAATTGTTCTTATAAATGGTTAATTACAAATAATATATAAGATTACAATCTTTTAATTCAAAAAAAAAGTTAATGCATAAAATTAAAGAAACATAAATTAAACTATATTTTTAATAGTTTTGATAACTTATAATTAAAATATAAGATTACAATCCATAGAAAAAATTATAATGCATAAAATATAAATAATCAAAAATAACTTACACCATACTAATTCTCATAATTCTCATAATTAGCATATTCTAACCACAAATGTTCAGTTAAAGCATTACAAAGTTCAATATGTGCTTCTCGGTCCTTGATTTTCCTGTATCGAACTAAGAATTCTTGAAATCGAACATCATTATTACCCACCATCTCAACTTCTCGAGTTGGGACTTCTGTTCGTTCTTCAATTGTTGCATCAACATCACGTTCATTCTCTATGATCATATTATGCATTATGATACAAGTTGTCATTATATCACGTAACACTTTCTTACTCCAAAAGTGTCTGGTCCGGCCACAATTGCAAATCTCGACTGCAATACTCCAAATGCACGTTCCACGTCTTTTCTACAAACTTCTTGCCTCTTTGCAAAATATTGTTTTTTAGGATCGCGTGGATCGTGAATTGTTTGAACAAGAGTAGACCACTTTGGATATATATCATCAGTTAAATAATAACCCATATTATAACTTTTTCCGTTAATAACATAACCAGAGGGTGGAGCGGTTCCTTCAGCTAGATTAGTGAAAATATGAGATGCCTCTAACACATTAATATCATTGTTAGATACTGGTAGATAAAAATATGCAAGCTAAATCCAAAGATCATACTCGGCTAAAGCCTCTAGAAGATCTACTACAGTCAGCATATTGCCCTCCCAAAGCTGTTGGACAATTTTTCCTTTTCCATTTCCATTACATATAATCTAAACTACCCAACATACATGAAAATCCTCAGTTCACCAATGTGGAGTAGCCGTACAACATCGTTAGCGTCATGTGATCGAAGGGAGCAGCTGCCAAACACCTCGACAATAGCACGGAAAAATTGCTTCATACTTTCTATAGCAGTGGACTCTCCTATTTTAATATACTCATCGCCGGAATCCGCTGGTACATCGCACGCCAACATTCGAAATACAACAGTTATTTTTTGCAAACCAAACAACCCAATTTTTTCGGCACCATCTCTTTGCTGGACAAAGTAATTTTCATGTCTTTGTATAGCATCATCAGAAAAATAGGACGTCTCATCCGGAATCTTCGTCAAAACATCATCTCCGAAAAAAAAAGATTATCTGAAAAATAATCGTTGAAAAGATTGCGAGATCATTTTCCTGGTCGCGGTTGATAACTCTATGACCCGGAATAGATCCACCATGGGAACACTCCGAGTTTTAATTAAGTTACGAATGATGAGAAAATTGTTGTTTGCAGTAATTTGAGCTACCACTTGCTTTTCTATATCCTCATAGTAATCATCATCTAAAGAAGAAGAATGAGGTGGTATATAAGATGAACTTTCGTAGTTGAAATCCATCTTTATAAGAATTAATAGAAGATGATGGTGGTATTCATCTTATTATCCATACATGATACCCATTTTATAATGTAAGCAAATCGATCTGACCCGTTGAATTTTTTCGACCTAGAACTAACCGTTGCTTTTATTGGTCACATCATGTCCATATCAATTATCACTATCTCAGAAAAATATAAGAATCGATGTTACCTGTTGAATTTTGTCGACCAAGATCTAACCGTTACTTTGATTGGTCACATCATGTATATATCAATTATCACTATCTCTGAAAAATACGAATCGGTCTTACCCGTTGATTGTCGACCAAGATCTAATCGTTGCATTGATTAGTCATCACGTCTATATCAGTTATTACTATCTTAGAAAAATATGAATCGATCTTACCCGTTGAAATTTATCGGCCAATATCTAGCGGTTGCATTGATTAATCACATCACGTCTATATCAATTATCACTATCTCATAAAAATATGAATCGATCTTAACCGTTGAGATTTTTGTGGCCAAGATTTAACCATTTCTTCCGCCTTTACTTCTCTATAAAATGTATACTTCTTGTTGAATGATCACATATCTCCACATCGTTTTCTTACCACAAATATTCCTTCTAAAATGGCCACAATTCACTCTAAGCCATTTTCTGTTGAAGAAGATCAACACTTATGCCATATTTATCTTGGCGTTTCATAAAATCCAATCATAGGGATAAACCAATCAAGAGATCAGTTTTGGACAAGAGTTCATACTCAATATGAAAAATCTGAGATTTCTCAAACTCAACCAAGATCGATAAGATCTTTGCGATCTCGAATGACAAATATTCTTTCCACACTCTCAAAGCTAAGAGGATGCGTTAACCAGATCGAAAATAAGAATCCTAGCGGTGTTTCAGAGCAAAACATTGTAAGTATATATATATATATATATATATAGATTTTTTTGTAGTTGCTCTATTTTTTTTTTCTTTTTGTGTTTGCTAACTTATTTTACATTTTCCTCTTTGTCAATATTAAATCAATTAAATCAAGTGAAGATGTTAACACAATACCTCAAATACGAGAAATGATTCAAATTCGATCACGTCTGGCCTATCCTTAAAGATATCGATAAATTTTCAAATAACCACAGTAATAAAGTCGTTGCATTCCCACAAGAAAGTTGTAATGTTATGTCATCTTCGTCAATCCAATATGAGTCATCGACATCCCCTGGTATAAATTTATTCGGTCTAAATATGTATAGTAAAGAATCCATTGATAACTTATTAAACATACATATGGGTATGAAAAAAGCAAAGAAAGAACAACATCGTGATGAGAAATTTTAAAAAAATATGGAGCAAAATGATAAGCTTCTCAAAACTCTGGTTAAAGGTAATTCTGAAAGAAACGAAATAAAAAGACAAAAAATGGAGGTGGATAGAAAGAAACATGAGCGTGAGATATTACTCGTGGATTTAAGTTCTATAATTGATCCAGCAAACCATGTGTATATTGAAAATAAAAAAAGAGGAGATTCTTGGCACAAGAGCACCGACATACCAAGAACAAGGGGAACGTTCTCGAAACCAATATCATAAATCTTAATATCGAGTATTTCGTTATCAGGGAGATCAAATTCAAGAAAATTAAGTTCAAGGATCCAAGATCACCAAGTGGGCAACAAGACTTTTTCTTAGCGGAGACTGAAATGGTTTTCCTGGTTGTCCGGGTATAATTAAATTTTTATTTAAGTTTCTATTATATGTCTTTAATTTTAGCTTCTTGCATTTTCTTTTTATGTTTGTTTGGTTTTAATTATATAATTTTTATGTGTCTGGTTTTAATTATGTAATTTTATGTTTTAAGTATTTTAAATGATCTTTAATATGTTATTTATTATTTTATACTTAATTTGCTTATTGATATATTTTCAAATTAATATTCTTCAAAATTAAAATTAAATTTTACATTTTTAAAATAAAACGTTATCATTTGAAAAGCATATGTATTTGGTACAATATCATTTGAAAAGCACATGTATTTGATTAGACACATTTTTTTTTATATTCGATCCCCAACACTGCATTCTTTATCCTGTTGATAACCGTTCAAATGAGCTAGCCATACAATGAAAGAGAGTTTCAGAGTGGCATGGCTAAACCAAAACCCACGAGCCCATGACATTATTGGTCTAGCGATTCTCAAGTTTAAACAAGTTTCTTTAGAACTGAAACTCGAGTTAAACACATCCTTTTTACCATGCTAGAGAGTAATGTCATCCTCATTTACCACTCTGTTGCGTTTCTCTAAAGTTATCTCTTCAATCTAGAAGGTTCAAGAAGACCCGTCTATGTCTTCTTAACTCTTCTTCTCTTTACTATAGTGCAAATCTTGAGGTGTCTGAATTGTCTTTGGAGATTCTAGAGATGGTAAAGAAACTGTTAAAAGAAATAGTATAAAAATTCTTTTGATTTGGTCGAAGTCAGGAATGACTTGCGCATCATTCTCTGCACTGGTCGATGCTCACTCACGTGCTATTTGATTTTTCAATGTTTTTTTTATTTTCTGCACTGGTCAGAAGTGATGCCTCCAATATATATTTTGCTTTTGGTATGGGCAAAAGTGAAAACAAAGCAAATTTCTTAAGTCTATCTTGGTTTTTAAAGATATGTTTCGTCAAATTCCGTGTATAGCATGATTCTATATTCTTTACTTTTATAAAGGTAAAAATTCAACAAATGGTAATTATTGTCGAATTCTGAAAAGTTTTTATTTTAATAGAGAGACTGGTTTAAGTGGTAACAAAAGAGTTTTGTGGAATTTAGCAAATTGATAGTGTAATGAAAATAATAAGTCTGATTGGTGAATAAAAGCGGAGTGGAATTATTAGCGGTTAGTGGAAGTGGTGAACGGTTGGAAAATAATGTAAAACTGTGAGAGAAAGCTGTTGATGAAAACGGTAATAAGAAGCTGAGGGAAAACATTAGTAGCTTTTGAAAACCGCTTTGTTTTTGTTTTATCAATCAAAGCCAATAAAAAATTTGTTTGGTTGACAAACCACAAATAGTATTAGCAGAAAAAAGATATTATAAAAAATATTTATTTATTTTTCCACAAATATTTATTTGCGCGACCAAAAAATTAGATTTATAAACTATAATATAAATTTTTTGAAACGATTTTTTTAAAAAACGATGTGCAAGAATGAATGCAAGCAAATGGTTCTCTTGATCATTAACAAGCCGGAACATCTACATTATTTAATGTCAAAAGTGACGCAAAAAGCTGGAGACGACCATCGGAAGGAATTTAATAATTTAATCATGATGCATCTTTTGATCTGAATACAATACAAGTTTCTGCAGCTTGGATTTTCGGTAATTTTTCAATTTGTTAAGCGTAAATTCTTTTTATAAAATTCTGGTATACTGATGAAAATGGAATTTTACTTCTTACTTTTATTTGATTATTACAGTCTCGATCATTTCATCAAATATTACAATAATTTTCAAAATTTGTAAAATGAAAAATTAAATAAAAAAAGTTCCCCGGAAAATCTATTTATTTACCAACGCGTCGAAGCTTCTACTTCTTCCCTTGTCTCTCTCTCTCTCTTTTTCTACATTTCGCACAATTTCTGTCTGGCAATGCTGTTTCGATGGCAATCTCGTTTTCCATTCATTAATACCAAACCAATCCCCCGAAACATCCTCGCGTAGGGTCCAGAAACCGATACCTCAAAATTATGGGTCTCTGTTTCTCCTCCGCCAAAGTCGCCGGCCATAACCGCAACGGCGGCCGCAATCCCACCTCTCATCCTCCCCCCACCGTCGCCAAACACAGACCGCCGCAAAGTCCGTGCTCCTTCTTTCCCGTGACGATCCAAAAGGAACACAGAACCCAACCGCGACGTCCAGCCGCTAAAAAATCGTCGCCGCAGACGCAAGCGCGGCAAACGCCACCGCACGGGAAAGCGAGAGATAAGGCTAGCAATAACCATAACGGAAGGAGACATGGTGAAACGATCCCTTACGGCAAGCGCGTCGATTTTGGCTACGCCAAAGATTTCGATAACCGTTACACCATCGGAAAATTGCTCGGACATGGTCAATTCGGTTACACATATGTCGCCACCGATAAAAAAACCGCAGATCGTGTCGCTGTCAAGAAAATCGACAAGGCCAAGGTAAATCATTAAATCAATAATCATGAAAGATTCCCTCTTCCTAATAAGACTTTTTGGCTCTTTCTCGAATTTCTATTGTTTATAGGATTTAATCTACCATTTTCTTCTCACTCAAAAACAGAGTTTTTTTTTTTTTTTTAATTGAAGATTCCAAAACTGTTCGTATATTATTGAATTAAAGATCGGAATTTTACGTGGTGTGTAGATGACGATTCCGATAGCTGTGGAAGATGTAAAGAGAGAGGTGAAGATACTACAAGCTTTAACCGGTCATGAAAACGTGGTTCGGTTTTATAATGCCTTCGAGGACAAGAACTCTGTTTATATAGTCATGGAGTAAGCAAAAACCCTATTTTTTATTAATCTTGCGATGCAAGAAAGACAAAAAGGGCAAAATATAGTCTCTTTCTGTTGCCAACTAGTTTCTCCATATGATGATGATGTTCTTCTTCAGGTTATGTGAAGGTGGTGAATTGTTGGATCGGATATTAGCCAGAAAAGATAGCCGTTATAGCGAGAGAGACGCGGCCGTGGTAGTGAGACAAATGCTGAAAGTTGCAGCTGAGTGTCATCTACGTGGTTTGGTTCACCGCGATATGAAACCAGAGGTATAGTTTAGTTACTTCATCGTCAAGTTATTGAATCTGTAGTTAGTTTATACTTATACCAATCATTATCCTCCAACAGAATTTCTTGTTCAAATCAACCGAAGAAGATTCGCCTCTTAAAGCCACAGATTTCGGATTATCAGACTTTATAAAACCAGGGAAAAAGTTTCATGATATAGTAGGGAGTGCATATTACGTAGCACCTGAAGTATTGAAACGAAGGTCAGGACCGGAGTCAGATGTGTGGAGTATCGGTGTAATCAGTTACATTCTTCTCTGTGGAAGACGACCTTTTTGGGATAAGACTGAAGATGGTATCTTCAAGGAGGTATTAAAGAACAAACCTGATTTTAGAAGAAAACCTTGGCCAGCTATCAGCAACAGTGCTAAAGATTTCGTTAAGAAGTTGTTAGTTAAAGACCCGAGAACGAGATTAACAGCTGCGCAGGCTCTATGTAAGCATTTTCTTGATTTCGTAATCATTTTTGTTCTTATGATCTTTCTCATCTTATTTTCTGTTTGGTTTTCAAGCACACCCATGGGTTAGAGAAGGAGGAGATGCATCTGAGATTCCCATAGACATCTCTGTTCTCAATAACATGCGTCAGTTTGTCAAGTTTAGCCGTCTCAAGCAATTCGCTTTAAGGGTAATAAAAAAAAGGAATTGATTTTTTGTATATTTATTTTTTATTAGGAGGTTCTGAGCCGAGGCCAGTAGATCCGCCCTGGACCCAAGCATGTTATATGGTGTTTCCTTTGAGGTTTTGATGTGTTATTTTATTTTATTTGGGACTAGGCACTTGCAACGACGCTTGATGAAGAAGAGTCGGCTGATCTAAGAGACCAATTCGATGCGATTGATGTTGATAAGAATGGAGCCATTAGCCTTGAAGAGATGAGGCAGGTAAACAAAAATTACAAAAACTTGTGAATCTCTAGCAAAATGTGGTAACATGATTCATTTGATATGATTCATTCATTCATGTTTGTATAGGCTCTTGCGAAAGATCATCCTTGGAAGCTAAAGGATGCGCGAGTCGCAGAGATTCTTCAAGCGGTAAGTTAGTATTATTATTATTAATGAAGATGATGAGATTCTTCTTCAATCTAAAATTTGTGTTTTGCCTTTGATCATTATGTACAGATTGATAGCAACACAGATGGATTTGTGGATTTCGGTGAGTTTGTGGCTGCTGCGTTACACGTAAACCAGTTAGAGGAACATGATTCTGAGAAGTGGCAACAAAGATCAAGAGCAGCTTTTGAAAAATTCGACTTAGATGGAGATGGATATATAACAGCTGAAGAACTTCGAATGGTTCGCATTTTTATTATACATACTTTTTTTAATTAATTAATGTCACATGATTAAAAAAAGAATTATATATTTGTTTTTGCAGCATACTGGCTTGAAAGGCTCGATTGAGCCGCTTCTTGAAGAAGCAGACATTGATAATGATGGTAAAATCAGTCTCCAAGAGTTTCGTAGACTTTTGAGAACTGCAAGTATCAAATCAAGAAATGTTAGAAGCCCTCCTGGTTATATTATTACTCGCAAAGCCTAAAGAAGTTTTTTATCAAAAAAAAAAGTCTAAAGAAGTTTGTTGGAGAAAGAGAGAGGAACTGAGAGAATCAAATGATAAAAAAAAGTGAGGAATATTTTTGATCCCTTTATACAGAAACAAAAAAAAAGATTGGGGTTACAGTGTTTTCATCTGTTGTTGTAACATATTTGCATAAGTTTATACATCAGTGGCAAAGAGATCAATGTTCACTCTAGGTTTGAGCATTCTGTTTTACTCTTTCAAGTTTTTAATTTTGGAGTTTGGGGGAAGTGGAACGAAATTCAAATTACATTTGAATGGTTTCTGCTTTGGTTTGGTTTGAAAAATTATAAATCGCTTTCGGTTTAATTGTTTTAAGTTTGGTTTTGTGTAAAAATATTTAGTAAAAAATATATGAATGCATAAATAAATTACTTTTTTTTTAGTATATATAAATATATGTTTTGAGTTCTCTTCAGATCTGGTTTGGTTTATTCAATACAAAAACAGACAAGCTTGTGAGTTATGTTCAATTTATTTAGTGGGCCACAAGAGTGGGTGATACTTGTTCTTATGTGTTTTATTATGATTTTGGAAATGGAAGATTAACTCATAAGCGACATGATGAACTCATTTATCATCAAAATAGCGATGGATCATGAGCAGTAACAATAGAAAAATCCATTGCTATTTGGCCACTTTTGTATAGTTTGAAAGAGATAGCATGCGCGAAGGCCAAATAGCAATGATCAGTTTAGTGTATATTTGTTTTGTATTCGTTTGTATATTTTATTTTGGTGTTTAGTTATGATCAGTTTAGGTTGAATTGGACTATCAATATTCATAAGCAAAGATGTTGGGCTAGTCCAAACGCGAGTATTGGATTATTTTTTTCAGGTTTTTACTTAAAAAATTATAATCTTTAATCAATCATTCCACCAAAAAAATTTATAATCTTCATTCATCAATTATTTTGGAAAAAATATTTAAAACAAACCAAAATGAAATGTTTAACTTGGAAATTGTACCCTTCATACGAAACTAGAATTAAAATCAAATTTAAAACTATAACTAAAAATTTAAGTTAAAGGTATATCACCAAAAAGATAAAAAAGATGTGACATGTACATGTTACAAATATGCGTACTCGAATAAGAATTTGTGAAGTTGGCATAGTTGGTAAATTTTCTCGCGATTCACATCACATTGACATAGTTAACACATTCCACATCAAATTAGTTACGCGTAGTATACCATAACCTACTTGTAAAGAAGGATATTATGAATTTTCAGTTTCTTTCTCAACTTAACTATGAATGATAAACAAAAAAAAATCATGCAATTGAGTTCTAGTATTTTTCATTAAACTATTTAGAAAATATTAAAAAATAAAAAATATATTTAATAATAAACAGATAAAATGAGGATAAATCTGTGTGATTTCTTCTAAAAACATCGAGAAAACTGATGTAATCGAAGTTGACAGTCATTAAGAACCACCCTAAACTTTATACTAATCACCGTAGACTACACCTTTCATGTGCTAAGAATGAAAGCTCTTATGAAATTTAAGCTAGGAATTTCATCGATTTATCTATGATTATTAGGATATTAGTTACAATAATAATAAAATATTGTAGAGATGGAAGTATTTTGGTAACAAACTACAAAAGATAGTAGCAGATGTGCTATATTTAATTTTCGTAGTATAATTGCAATAACTTTTTCTCAGAAATGCTAATTTTCTTATCGCTTGACTGGCTTTGGAAGAAACTATTGGGAATTTCATGATTTACTGAAAAGAAATCAATGAGACAAGATAAGAAATTTTCTTTGATGACAGTAACTTCACTGCCAGTTAAGTTTTGCCACTATGCTCAAAAGTTCGTTCGTTCGTTCTTATCGCTATTGCAATAATTTCCAACTGGATAAGCCCTTTTTGGTCTGACTCAGCCCCCAGGATCCGACAGAAGCAGACCTGACCCGAATCGACCCATTTCCATTTTGCTTAACCCGACCGAAATTTGTCATCGCACTCAAAGAATCGCAATATTTTAATTAATTAAAGTTAACTAAACAGTAAACGATTAATTAATCACTTCTTCGCCTATAAATAAACTGTTTACTTTCTTTAAGTCCTCTATCACACTGAAATCGAAACTGAAAAAAATACCAAAACGCCGCCATTTCACGATGATGTCTTCTTCCCCAACCTTCTTCGCTCCTCCATTCATGTCCTCTTCTTCTCCGCCGCTCTCACCTGTATCACCATCGTCTCGTTCTTCCCGGATCTCGCCGTCTCTTTCTGCGACCACCGCCTCCTACACCTGCGCCGAGGATCCGCCGAGACTGCACCAGATCCCGCAGCGATTGTCGGCGACCGCGTCGCTCTACGAGATCCTTGAAATTCCCGTCGGCTCGACGAGCCATGAGATCAAATCGGCTTACCGGCGGCTTGCCAGGATCTGCCATCCCGACGTGACTGGAACCGATCAGAATCGCTCGTCTGCTGACGATTTTATGAAACTACACGCGGCGTATTGCACACTGTCGGATCCCGAAAAACGCGCCGTTTACGATCGCTTGATCCTTTTTCGTGGCCAGCCGTCGACCGCTGTTGTCTCCGGTTTCGGAAGTTACGGCGGACGGAATTGGGAAACTGATCAGTGCTGGTAGTGAGTTGACTCGGTGGCCGAGCCCGAACCATGCAATTATATATTTTTTTTTTTGTATTTAGTGCAAATTGAGGTATTAATCGATTGTAAATGATAAGTGTGGGTGATTAGCTTAACGTAGTATTTTATTTTTAATTATTATTCCTGTGATTAGTCTGCTAATAATATTCGGCGCCCGTTTTTTTTTATAAAAAAAAAATATATATATATTCGCCGCCCGTGGGCGATCAGTCCGTTTTTCCCCTTCTGAATCCTAATTTGCTATTACTATCAGTTTAAAAAGAGTTTTGGGTTTTGAAAAAACTTATTGAATCACCCAATTAAATTTTTAGAAACTGAATGTTTTAAAATTTTAGAAAATTCTTCCAAGTTAATTGTCCATTCAAGTATTTTGATTTTGTATTTTCTTAATTAGGAAAAGGAAAACTTGAAATTAAAACCCATCTTGAAAACTATAAACAATCAAAACTATAACATCATGATGTACTATATGGTGGCTCAGCTCAGTGAGAGGAACATGAGAAATGAGAGGAAACGTTGCTAATCGGATTCAATGGCGAAGTGGACGCAGATAATAGGGGAAGTTACATTACATGTATATATGCTGAAGGAATAAATCGACCAACAATTTTTTTGATATTACAATGTTATTACGTGACGTCATTGGATCATGATATGGGAGTAGTGTCATCACTCTTCACCAAACTATAAAGTTCCCCTACTTCATGGGCGCTAAAAAAGATCAAAGGTGAACAAGAGATTTCAAGTTCTTGTTGTCAAACCGTGTTGAAGGAGAAAGGTCAGATGTCATATCAATTACAAAGTGATCTCGGTTTTATTTTGGAACTAGGTGATGAATTTTAAGCTCAAATTACAATTTATACCTATCTTTTATTGTGTCAAGAATCATATCAAATGGAGATTCTTTATTTATAGTATAATTTTAGATAGAACTTTAGAGAGGTTAGATAGAGGTGATTATGGTTCAAGATTATGGAAATGATATACAAAATATAAAAAAAAGGATTTTATCTAGCTACTTAACATGATAAAAAAAAAAAAGCATAAAGATAATTAAAAGCAAACTAAATAGAGAATGTAAAAAAGCAAAAAGATAGAAACTTTGAGATGTTTATTAACATAATATGGATGCAAGTATCATATTGGTAGAAAAAGAAGTTAAAGGTTGTAACTTTATGATCATTAAATGTCAAGTTAGTATAAATCTATTAATTTATAGTTCTTAGGACTAAGATAAGCCATTTTCATGGTCATATCTCTTCTCTTTTAATCCAAACATCTAGAGTTCTCATAGGAGTGGATATCTCTTCTCTTTTAATCCAAACATCTAGAGTTCTCATAGGAGTGGATTGGCTAAAAGACCTTATAATCTTGCTCCAAACTTGCATCTATGACCTTAGACTCATCTTTCAATGGTTAAAACCTATAGACTCGTATACATGCTATCATAAGCATTCCATCAAACACCTTTTGGACATTAATGGTTAAAATACTAAGTCTGAATTGATCACTCTCTCACAAAGCAATAAAATCCATGTAAACATAGAAACTTTGAATGAAAACTCAAGAAAACCAAGTTACAAACCTAAAGGTTTTACCTTTCCAAACCGTACTCACACCACACTTGAGAATATACTCACTCATAGCCATGGAAGAGACATAATGATGTAGAAATCAAGTGGAATGACTACAAATGCAAAGAGAAAGAATAAATCAAAAGAAAAAAGATTGGATCTTTGTTATTCCATTAGAAGATAGGTTAATTACAAGAATGATATAATCTTAATTTCTAAGAAAGAATTCACTAATTTTTCAAGAAATCATGAAAATACCCAACCTTTGAGAAGAAAAATGGAGGTTAATTTTTCACTCTCTCTAAAAGCTTTCTCTTATCTCACTGTAAATTCAAATACACAATTCAAATATACACCTTAAACTTTAAATTTGATGGATGAGAGTTTCTGAATACATTAGGAAGCCATGTATATATAGGCCCATAGGATTTACCTATGATAAGTTCTGAATTAATTACATTTAACCAAAATTGGTGAAAAGCTCGAAAATTCCAGACTACTTTTGACGTCTCCAACTTCTTCGTCGACATATGACTTATGGGTTTAAATGTCGTCGACGTCGGGGTTGTTTGTTCGTGATTCCATGTCTTTGATGGGCGTAGTCAATGTCTGGCTTCCACGTCCTTGGTCTTCGTCGACATCTAAGTTATGAATTTATGGATTGAGAAGTCTTCAACGAAGATTGAGTGTTATGTGCCCCCTCGAAGATGTCTTGGATGATGTTCACTTTCTGAGTTTGATTTTCATCATTTCTTTGGCTTCAATGTCTTCTTTAAATCTTCATAGCATTGTGCCTTTACCTCCTATGCATTATTGGGTTCCATTGGCTCCTTTACCTCCTATGCATTATTGGGTTCCATTGGCTCCTTGATTACCTAAGATATAGAAATAAAAGCAAGGGATGCGATGCTAACATTTATTAATTTTATATCATGGTATATACATCAAACATAGTGTTTTAGGTTTGAAAATGGATAGAAAAGGATGGATCATGCACTCAAATCCTATCCTATCACAATGCCCGTCGTCGCTTCTACATAGCAAAGAAATGGAATTGGAACAACTCAACGATACCTCTAATACGTGTAACAGGTGCATACAAGCTGCAAGGTATGGAAGGAAATAACCAACCTATCAGCGAAAACTTTATCCACCTAAAAACCTAATATTTTTAGGGTCTTCCAATTCTTTATGCTATATTCTTTACATTTTTCGACAACCCAGAAATTGTTGATGCTTTCATTTATCTTTTAGTTTTTTTGTGTGTCTATGGAAAGGAGTAATAAAAAGATTTTTAATCATATGAATCTTTAAAGGTTTCAAAAATGCATGGATCAAAAGGAGTTGTGCAACATACAAAAGTTATTCTTAATGTGAGCAAAGATAATCAAGATGATAGTTGAATTACGTTCATGAGCGTAATTAATATAAACAGCACGCTCGAGGAACGAAATATCCCAAAGCAAAGGCCATAACACATAACTAATATGATCAACGCCAACGAAATAAAATGCAATGCTTCTTGAAAGTACAACCAACAGTGGGGATGGCTAGTGTTGTTGGTGCATGTGGTGATTGTGACTGTTATTACTAAGGACACGACCTCAATGAAAACACAATATAGTAATTGCAGCTTCTCAAATTTAAAAGTAGCAGTGACATCAATGATCACTGTGAAACAAATGGCACAACTCCAAAACAAAATGCATAGTAAATGGACAATGACAAATATCATACATATCAACATATGCATAATAAATTTCTAGGATCTTGTTTGTAAACCGCTGACTCTCTTTGCTGGAAAAACAAACATATATGTTATGTCGGTCTTGTTGTTTTCAATCTATTTTGTTTAAGATATTGTTTTTTTTTAACAATAAAATCTTCATTTTTGTTTTGGGTAGTGAAAAAAGATTTACTATGTGAGTTACATTTTTTCTATTTACATTTGTTCAGTTCCTGTTTTAAGAAAACTAATTATGATTTTACCGGTCACGCCAGATCTGCACATTTTATAATCTTTGTTAATAGTTTATTGGTTAGTTAGATAATTACGGCTCAAGTGATGAAGCTATGGTCTCCGCCAAAAGTTCGTAGAAGATTGGTGCTATGTGACAGTGACACCCATCATTATTTATGATCTTAAAATAAGAAAATAAACGATTTGGCCAAAACGATAGATCCAACTTCGACAAAAAAAAAAATTGAAGATATATCCAACAGTTTCTTATATATAAAGAAATCTAGATGCCTTTTTCCTGCCTTCTAGAAGAAATTTCGACCAAATCATCATTTTTGACATATAAGAATGTGATATTGTAGTCATTTGCTTGATACTGGGGTATATCCTTTCGCCTTTTCGTCCCTTTTTGCTCTTTGATTTTTCTGGCTTATATTCCACAAGATATAGTTTTTTTTCGTGTCCCATATTTGCCGAATTTTAAATCTTACTAAAAGATGATTAATTGTTTTCACGATATATAGATCTAATCAACAGTATGATATCATAGACAAAAGTATGATAACAAGTATTTTCTGGAAATTAATATATATGTATATGTAAATTATTCAAACCGAAGTTTTATAGCTTTTGTAAGTCTTGACAAAAATTATAAATATTTATCATTGTAATATTTGGTTTTCAAAATCAATTTAATTACATGTATCAATGTTGTTTTGATGAAACTCATATTAATCTAGATTTTGGTTAAAAATTTCCAGTCGCAAAATTTTGTTTACCATCCTCATAAATTCATGCAGATTGTGGATGTTGCTTCTGCAAGAAAAAAAAAGTTTATCCTTTAGAGAGGTTGAAATGACAACCACTAAAAACTAATCAATGGATAATTATATAAGGATCTTATTCACCTCAACATAAATATAATTTTTTTCCAATCTGAGAGATAATAATTATACTTTCATTTCATCGGTCTAAGTAAATAACCATTACCGCAACCAAGTAAATTGTGTGGGAACATAAGTGATGAGTTACTTCATTCCTTACTCGGTTACGGGTTTGATTGGTAACCCCTTATAGGTGCATAACATTTTAATAGTTACCAATTACAAAGTAGTATCAAAAGTGATACCAAAAATAATATTCTTAGTTTTTTTAAACTACTTTCTATTTCACTTTTTATTATACCTTTACACTATTCTATAACCGCTTACTACTTCCGTTTACCACTAAAAACTTAGGCATTATCTTTTTTATGTCCAAAGTTCCAAAAAAATATTGCAAAAGAAGGATATAAAGGTTGGAAATATTCACGATAGTGTTAAACACTTAGATATTTTGATATTTTGGAAACCCTAAACTATCTTCTTTAAATCATATTCAAAGATCACATCTATATACCTTAGACTAACTTCATCCTTTTTCTCAGCAACCTTCAGTTTAACCACCTCTTGAGATTTTTTAAAAACTTGTAAAATGAACTGTGCTCATTATTCCTTTCTTTCAGTCTCGTGTTTGCCAAACAAACAATTTTCAAATGTCCCCAATTCTCATATGTTGAATACCTAGGAGGCAGACATTGATGTGTAGATTCAACCAACGTTTCTTTCCTTTGTAAAGAAGTGAATTTCATTGATTTTAGAAGCTCTTTCGAAAGATACGCCTTAACAAAAACTTTTTTTAACCTAAAATCCACACATTAAATCAAAATGTGATAGGATGCCACCTAACTGGTTCCCCCACATTGCTAATCACAAAACTCAGCTCTAGCTCTATCAGTATATAAAGAATAATGTTAATTATTTCTTTTCTTTTTTGTATAGTCTAGAATACTCCTTATTCTTGTATTTTATAATTCTTTGCATATGTATATAAATAGGACTGTAATCTCTCATTAATCAATATGATAACATACTTTTTATATGATATCAGAGCAGGTTTCGAACCTGACCCAAATTTAACTCTAGTCCGGTCCACCGCTATCTAACTTAAATCGAACGCGTAGGTGATCTAAAACCAGATCCATAGGTGGTCAAAACCCGATCCGTAGGTGGTCAAAACCGGAACCATAGTTTGTCAAAAATCTGACATGTATAGGTGGTTAAATGCGATTGGATAGCGTAGATCGAGGCATGACTCGATTGGACGTACTAAGGGATATTCATAGACAATTGTCTCGCATCGAAAATATAATGAGATATTAAGTAATATATAAAGTATGACACTCTTCTCTCTTGAGCTTGTTTTTGGGAATGAGTTAGGCTCATACTTCTATTTGGTATTAGAAGCTGAACACACGCTACATGTTTCTAACTAACTATCTATCGACCTGATTCGATTAGTCTGATCTTTCTACCTAATCTGGCCCGATCCAAAATTTAGTCCGGTCAACCTAATCTATAAATCTTAAATTGAGATTGTTTCGAGATTAATGGCTATTACTTATATGAGCCATGATATCAAATGGACGTGTGAGAATATCTACATCGAGAATTTAAATGAGACATAGCCAGTATATAAGGGATATAGACCAATCCACTCATTGTCAATTAGTTTTGAGTTGGAAACCCATGAAACTTAACACTTTTCAATGAAAACATATTTCTCACAACATTCTTGAGATAAATCCAGAGAGAAGTCGATTTCACCTTCGACAAAGTCTCTTCTGTAAATGGAGAACATTTCGATATAACAACTAAAATTTCTGTAAAATTCCACACACACTTTTTCTTGATACATGATTCCAAGTGACTAGGATTACAAATCCTACAATGTTGGTCAGTTAATACCATAGACATCGATCATCTGCACCGAGTGTCTAAATTTTGTTCACAATGGCATGCACTCTCCTCACATGAGGAGCCATAGTAAAGAATGGGGTCTATCTATGGTCTTGTAGCATTCATGATATCATCGTTTTTCTAAAACACCGCGATAATACTTGGGGTCTATCTTATAAAGTCAAAACCTCACATCTAAATAGAAAGACCCAATTTGAAAATTGAATCATGGGCCAGCTCATATATTAGAAAAGATCGGGCCTGATTCAATATACGGTGACGTGGTAACTGCCGCCGATAGAGATGGGAGGTGACGTGGCGAATTGTGGGTCAAATTGAAATTAGGGATTAATAGATCTCGCAATTTAGGGTTATCTTTTTCCCCTTTTGGTTCTATCTTCTCTGCACGAAAGTCTTCGAGTTTTAACCCTCTTTTTCTCTCTCCCAGTTTGTGATTTAATGGCGCAGGAGGATCAATTGGTGGCGAGATCTACCGGAAAGGTTAATTGGTTTAGCGATGGTAAAGGCTACGGTTTCATTACTCCCGATGATGGAGGCGAGGAGCTTTTCGTTCATCAGACTTCAGTCGTCTCTGATGGTTTCCGGAGCTTGACGGTTGGGGAATCGGTTGAGTATGCGATAACTATCGGAAACGACGGCAAGACTAAGGCTGTCGATGTCACTGCTCCGGGCGGCGGTTCTCTCGATAAGAAGGAGATTAGCTCCCGCGGATACGACGGTGGGTGTTTCATTTGCGGCGAAGTTGGTCATTTCGCTAAGGAATGCGTTGGTGCTGCCGGTGGAAAAAGCTTCGGAGGCGGTGGTCGCAGATCCGGCGGTGAGGGAAGCTGCTACATATGTGGCGGTGTGGGGCACTTCGCTAGGGATTGCAGAAAGGCCGCCGGTGCAAACAGTAGAGGCGGCGGTGGCGCGTGCTACAGTTGCGGAGAGGTTGGTCATTTGGCTAAAGAATGCGATGGTGGTTTAGGTGGAAACAGTTACGGAGGCGGTGAGCGTGGATCCGGCGGTGAGGGATGCTACACGTGTGGCAATGTTGGACACTTCGCTAGAGATTGCAGACTAACCGCCGGTGCAAACCGTAGAGGTGGCGGCGGCGGCGATGAAAACATTTGCTATACATGTGGTGGAGTTGGCCACATGGCTAGAGTTTGCACTAGCAAGAGACCATCCGGTGGTGGTGGTTCAGGTGCTTGTTACGAATGTGGCGGAATTGGCCATTTGGCTCGTGACTGTAATCATAGAGGAAACAGCGGAGGCGGCAATGGAAAGTGTTTCAACTGCGGCAAGGAAGGTCACTTTGCAAGGGAGTGCTCTTTGGTTGCTTAACCAAAAAAGAAGATGAAAAGAAGAGTAATGTTGATATACCTCTTCGTTTTCATTGACTCTGTCTTGTGATCTATTTGGTCTTTGTTTTTTGAGGTTTTGCTATGCAGAAGTAGCTGTGACGATAATGTGATAGCTATAGAATGTTTCTTGGGAGTTTCTTTTTGACCTCGTTATTGGCGTTTATGACTGTTTCTACTGCTTAAAGTTTGAGACTTGAATGATAATGTTTGGTGTGATATGATATGATGACTTGAAAGATCCAATCTAATCTGTTTTGCTCACTATCCTAAGCCAAGATTGAGACTTGCTACTGTCTGGTAATAACCTCTCAAGAGATTTTCCTTAGTCGTCATTTTTGGAGAATCTTCTGTACAGAGGTTAGCTCTTGTAGCTCTTATAGTTCTTGAACAGGCGTTTTATCCAATTACTCCGGTTAGTTCTAACCGAATTACACTTGTGGTTAACTCATTTCAAGAAAACTGTGTTTTGGATATTTCCGATATATACACTGAGCTTATCACAATGTTTAATCTCTTAAACCCGAGATTATACCTCAAATAAATGTGAAGATTAATTTCGTATTCAGGACGTTATTGAAGACAATCAAGTTGGAATTTGTTAATAAATATGAATAACTTGTAACGAAGAACAAACCAGGCAACTGAATTGTTGATCTATCCTTTAACATCTAAGATTCTAATGTCGTTGACCCAACCCCAACGCCTCCTTTATTTCCTTTTATACCCAATCCTACAATTTCCTTTACTATTAGACCTATCCAAATCCCAAACAAGATGCAAAAAACCAAACCTTTTCCTTCTCTAATTTTCAATTGTGAGATAAGATCATCGACTAGTAACATATAAACTAAATTAATATTAAAAAAAGGAAAGTGCATATAATAACTTGATTCGTAATCTCCATTTTAGAAGTTTAAAAATGTGAATATTGAAATAAAGGAAAAGGATCAATGAAACATCAAACATGTATGGGGTTCTGCAATGGCCGACTCATATAGTACAATTGAATTAATGAAACTTTCCATGCACGAATCCATCTAATAATGCCCACTTCCCTTATATATAACTAAATATAATCATAATCTAACTTCTCCTTAATCACACAACTATCATCTCATCGGAATAGTCGTCAATTTTCCGGTCAAAAAAAGATGGATATAGCTAAAGTCTCTTCCTTTCTTGTTGTGTTTCTATATCTCATTAATGGCGGTTCCTCCACCACTTTCACCGTTGTTAATCACTGCAGCTACACCGTCTGGCCTGGACTTCTCTCCGGCGCCGGCACCGCTCCGTTACCCACAACCGGTTTCTCCCTCAATCCTTCCGAGTCACGTCTCATTTCCATACCCGCTTCCTGGTCCGGCCGTATATGGGGTCGCACGCTCTGCAACCAAAACGCTACCACAGGAAAGTTCACTTGCGTTACCGGCGACTGTGGCTCATCTCAAATCGAATGCTCCGGCGCCGGAGCCAACCCGCCAGCTACACTAGCCGAGTTCACGCTCAACGGAGCCGGGAATCTCGATTTCTACGATGTCAGCCTCGTCGACGGTTACAACATCCCAATGACAATCGTCCCTAACGGCGGACAAGTCGGAGTCGGCAACTGCACCGCCGTGGGTTGTGCGGAGGATCTCAATAGCGTGTGTCCGGAGCAGCTGAAAGTAACGGTCGAAGCGGCTGGAGGAGTGGCTGTGGCGTGCAAGAGCGCGTGCGAGGCTTTTGGAACGCCCGAGTATTGCTGCAGCGGCGCGTTTGGAACGCCGAACACGTGTAAACCGAGTGAGTTCTCTGTGTTCTTCAAAAAGGCTTGCCCGACGGCTTATAGTTACGCGTACGACGACGGCACAAGCACCTTCACTTGCTCCGGCGCTGACTATCTCATCAATTTCTGTCCCCCAACTTCTCAAAGGTATATTTCTATGGGAGAATAACAAAAATAATTTTATTCGTTTTCTAATCACTTTTTTGATTATATATATTTTAAGAAAAATTCCAATTATTTTTAGTGTCGATATTAAGAAAATCGGTGCTCGGGTGATTGAGAAGTTTGTTCCGATTCGTAATAGAAATAGAAAGAGTTTGATAAACATTCAATTCAAAAGTCAGATTCTTTGGATCTTTTTCTGATTAGTTTTCGTAGATTTTGTAACGGTTTTTTATAAGAGACCTCACTCACTTAATGTTTTTTTCTGAATAATTTTTGTTATTAAATTGTTTTGTTTCAGTATGGAGAATGCATCTAGAAGTCCTAAACCGGAAGCGATTAGCGTGCCCGCAGCTTCTCTGGCCGTGACGCCTCAATTCTTGGTTGCGTTCTCATTGGGCGTTTTGGCTGTTGCGGTGTCTTGGGTGGAGAGTGGACTTTGGTGATATCAATACGGCACCGACTTTTTCATTCTAGTTTTTGTATTTTATTATTTCGGTTGCGACTCTTTTTTCTTTTAACGTCTGTTTCTGTTGCGACTCACGATTTTATAGCTTTAGAAGAAAACAAAAAAGAAGCATGAAAGCTAATTTTCTCATAAAATAGTTGAATTAAATTTCATAATTATTTGAAATTGTAGTTATATATGTTACAAAATAAGTAATTTTAATTACACATAAAAAAAAAAGTAATTTTAACTATTAAATTGCTTTTGTTCATTTCTTTCTCGCAACACTCTCGGTCTTACTTAGATAGATTACTTTTGACTATCTAATGTTTGTCAACTGTTTTCTACTATCCACTAGTAGGTGATCCGTCCTTCTTGCGGGGTTTTATTTATTAGTCATTTTAAAGAAAATGTTTTGTTTGAGAATTTATCATTTTTTTCTTCATTGTTTAGAAAGTTTGGCACTAAACTCGGCTTTGATAACCGAAATCGATTCCAATTTACAAAACCATGTTCTATCCTATACAATTTTTTTCGTTTTTGTTTATTATCCTAGACGTGCATCCATAGTTCTATACTCTGAGTAAGCCGGTAACCACACAGTGAACCGATATTCCGGTCTTTAATTACGCTTTCTCAGAGAGGTTCTGATTGGTAGTCTTTGTTTTGTATCGTCACCGCTAGATTTAAGGATTCAATAGAATTATACCTCTACAAAGGTAAGGAACTTCATTTTAAGCTACTTCTTTCATGTCTTTTTGCTCGTTTGTTTCTCGGTTGGTGGTGGTGGATCAGTTGATGCACGATCACATACACTTGCCTTTTCCATTGGGGCAGCGGTTTTCGCGAGAACACTCTCGGTATCCTAAATGGGTGATCCTTTGCTTATGATATCTATAGATAGACTCTATCATAGATACAAACAACCAATGGTACGTTGGAAGCGCAATTACCATTCTTCTATGTCAAGCAAACCTTTTTCAGACATATGTGATGCACAATATATGATGCTTACTTTTTCAACTATCAAATTCAAGTTACATAAGAGAAAAGAACCGTACAATAGATCATTTAATGTTTATAGCTAAGCATTATCCATGTCAACCACGTAGGGTCGTAGGAGCTCAGATATAGACTTCAAGAAAATATGAGTGAGTTAGTTGACTCCTACAACCCCCTCCTCTCAATTTTCATAAAAGGGGGATATAGCTTTCAAGAGATTGAAATCCTACGTTAGAGAAATACTCATACCAACACTTTTCTTTTATGAAATTTAAGTTAGATGTCTATTCAACTAACATGGATCTCTTAATGGAAGCGTCCAATCTTCTTTTATCTATTTCCATATTTCCCAACACGACATGTGAGAACCATATACACCACTTTTGGCATTAGTTAAACCTAATATTTATTCTCTTTTCCATGTTTTTTTAGCTAGTACTATATATGGTATTCTTTATGACTTCCCGCATGTGCTCACGAGGATTGTTCTACACATGTTATCGTTTAAGAATATCTTAGTATGCATCCAATTAGAGGTATTTTCATATACCCCATGAAAGCTTTTAGGTCATTATATGAGTTTTCAAAAACTCCCATAAGCATCCGGTTGTCAAATTAATTAATTCTCATCAAACATGCTAGAACATGCTAGAATGTAACTTTTTACCATATAAATTAGTATTTTTGTTTTCCTCCAAATGTTTAACCGCGCATCTCCCAATTTGTAGAAATCCACGAAATTTAACGTCCTTAAATGAACATAACCAATTTAGATCAACTGTTTCACAAGTCCCAAAAATTTATCCTAAATAACGACCAATCAATAGTTTTTAACAACTTTAATTAAAAGGATTTAAAACTAAAAGTCAAACCAAACTAAAATTAATCTTTATGTTAATGCATATTAATAAGAGCTCATCTAATGAATAGTAATTCTTAGAGAGTTTTTTCAACTTGTGACAAAAAAAAAAAGAAAAAAAAACAGAGTTTTTCAACTTATGATTCGAGTTTATTATTTTACATATATATAGTTTTTTTAAAATATGGATTTAAGTATTTGTGGTTAAAGTTAGTTTTTAACCAGCAATATTTTTGTTTACCTTCAAATGTATAATCTCCTTAGATCAATTAGATCCATTTATATTAATTAATTTTGAATGGATTGGATCAAGAATCTATATTAATATGCCTAATTGATTTAAGGAGATAAAATGGGTTTGATGAGGTGTCATAATTTGAGGAGTTTAATTGATGATGTGGTACTCTAAGAAGAGAGAACCAATAACTTTATATATATAGACTAGGTTTTAAACCCGGGCTATGCCCGGGTGTTTTAATATTGTTTGTTTCGTTTATTTTGATATTTAATAATATATTTTTATTGAACAATATGGTGACATTTAATATTTTCAATTTTTTTATTATTACTACTTTATTTGTCATTGTATTTGTTTTCCAATTTAAAATTGTTTTGTTTTGATTTTTTGTAATATATTTAGAAAATAAACTATATTATTTTTTAATTTTTAGTATTTTTTTAATATTTTATAATAAGTTTGTTTTTTTTGTCATTAATATCATGATATTTGAATTTTCTATGTGGTGGGGTTATTTTTTTTCTTTTAATTCGATATGAGATTATTATTGTTACTCTTTATTTTTTGTGCTATGAAGTAAAAGATAGAGTTGAAAGTGGCTTTATTATAACATTGTATATCATTACAGATTCTCATATTGTAGATGTGTTTACAAAAGCGTTATTGTCTGGTCAATTTCATGTATTGATAGGCAAGATGTCATAACAGTCTATTTACATGCCATTTTGAAGGGCATAATAAAATAATGAAAAGAACCGCTATTTGTTAAATATAAACCGTTGTAAACCGGTCATATATGATCATGATGTAAAAAAATTATTATGTTTAATGAAAAGCTATAAAATTACACTGATCTAAACCCATGTTAGCTCATTTTTATTACATTGCTTCTCGAATATGGTATTCTTCTAAATCTAATCCTCTGTATATTTATGTATAAACAATATATTTGAGTTTACTCTCTGCATCACCATCGAATTTAGAATGGATAGTAGACCTTTAGGAGATGTTAGACGTGATAGTGTCAAGTACAGTTTGGTCATGGCTGAAAACGGATTAAGGCAAATATAGGAGAACCGATTCTAAGCTTTGTCCCTATATTTTATTAATCGTTATTGCATAGCATACTTTTGTTGGGAATTTTTGTTTTCGTAATGTGAAAGGATGCTTTGAGCCAATTGGGGATAAGATTATTCTTGGCATGATTTGTTCCCGTGATTATCTCACCCTCGATCACTCAATCGCCCAAACGTGTTACTATCAATCGTGTACCATTGCATAGTCCTTCTTTTTAATTAATGTTTCGGGGTAGCATTATTGGTACTCCCACTTTTAAAGATAGCTTATGTTTTGGTAGTCCTGCGAATTCTAAAGAGTTTAGATACTCAACCGTATATAGTATCTCATAGTTTGTTGATATTGTGTCACCTTTTTTTATATGTTCCGAGGTCAGATATTCCTCTTATTTTTCTGGCAGTTTTGATAACATGTATGCATTAATCTCATTAACTGTTATATTTCGAGGTGTTAGGATGTTGTTTTTGTAATGCTTGCATATGTATTTTTTGTTAGTCATTTATCTTCATTTGTGGCTTGAAATATTTTCTCCATATGATCTTCATTTGATTGCATTAGGAATTTTGAGTCAACTACAACCATATGACCATCAGCTCCGTCATCGTTTTTATTTTCCTTTGTGGATGAATTTTCATCTCCAACATTTAGTAGCCATGCTGCAAAACTTGTTCTTGATTCTTGGAGTCTCGTGTTATGTTTTAAAGTGAATACATTGCAAGATTCCCACAAGTATGATTCTTTGATTGATGTTAAAATTGTATTTGCTCTAGAACCATGTGGAACGGCCGGTAGTATTTGTCGGAAGTCACCACCTAGTAGTAAATTCTTGCCTCTGAAAGGCTTGTCCTTAGGTGCTTCATTTTTCATGGACATCAAATATATTAATGTTATGTCCAGTGCTTCGAATGCGTACTGATGTGTCATGGACGTCTCATTCCATATGATAAGATAGATTTTTTTGTTTAATTCAGCAAGCATTGTTCGAGACCTTATATGGCACATTGAATCTTCATCGATATTTATCGGTATCTTAAAATGTGAATGTGTTGTCCTACCTGCAGTAGAAGAAATGTTGTGATGCATGACGAAACTACTGGGAGCACTATTTTCTCTGCTAAGCGCATCTTAGAAATTATGGTTCTATAAATGTATGTTTTCTATGTTCCGCTAGGACCATATAGGAATAATAGTTTTCCCATATCATTTTCTACCGACTCCATAAATGCATCGTAAACTATTTTTGGTTGCACATTCAAACTCCTGAAATATTTTTTGTGCTTTTCTTGTTCCTCTTTTACATTGTATTGTAATTCAAAATCTCTCCTTAAATTTGTCGCTTTCTCACTAACATCAGAACCTCAGTTAGCTTAACTAAACATTTCTCCACTCAAATCACCAACAGTGAAAGAAAAATCTCAAATTTGATTTTGTTGTTGTCTTCGTCGGCGAGAGATAGACAATTCATAGATTCGATTGAAAAAGAAGTGGATCGATATGAGAAACTGTAATGTGCAAATCGAATCAGTTCCAACAACAAAAGGAAAATCCGAGCTTCCATTTTGTTGTTATCTTCGCCGGCGAGAGATAGGCGATTCACATATTTGATTGAAGAAGAAATGGATCGATATGAGAAGTGAGAAGTTTTAATGTGCAAGATTCGATTGAGTTTCGTGATGATATTTTGATCAAAGGTGAATAATCAACACAAGAAGAAAACCTTTTTGGGATAAATCTAATTTTGAGTATGGTTTGGTTTGATGGGTGATTAGGTTGGGTTGGATCGGTGATTTTAAAACACCAACCACTGAAATATGTGTTTAATTATAAATTGTAAATTTTCGTTTTTAAACACAAAAAAGGTATTCGTTTAAAAAATGTATATACGTTTAAATTTAGATAATGATTCAAAATTCATAATGATTTAAAATCTGTTTTTAAACAATAAAAAATTTAAACTTAGGTTATGATATATATTTAAAAATTTATTTAGATTTAAATTCATTTTAAAACAATAAGAAAGGAAAATATGAAATTAGTATGGAACATGATGAGGCTTGATTTTGAAGATATATTTGATATTAAAGTTTAAATTCTATTCTATTTTTGAAAGCTGATTTGGAATAATATTTTGGTCGTTTAAAATCATATGTGAACTACCATAAAATTTTTTTTAAGAAACTATGATATAAATTCCTTATTTCTGAAACTCTAATTTCTTTTTTTAATTAGTTTTCTATTTTATATTTAATTGGTGATATGGAATAATATTACTGGTTGAAACTATATACCATTTCTTTATTTTATAAACTCTAATTTTTTTTTTATAATTAATTTTCTATTTTATTTTAAAACGTTGATGTAGAACAATATTACTGGTTGTTTTAAATCCTATGTGGACGGTCTAACAATACTATACCTTTAATTTTTATTAGTAATAGATTAGCTGAGAAGGTTAGACTGGAAATTAGAAATTGGTCAACTCGATTCTAAGCATTCACACATCACTAGATAAGCAGTTATGCTATGTAATACATGTTTTTTAGTGTTTGGCGTTTAGACCACCTCGTATAATTCTAACCTTAAAACATGTTACCCTAAAGTGACTTGGAATATGTATGTTTCTCAAACGAAGAGGGTCATAGGGTGGTTAAGGATTGATGCCTTCTACATATATAATCAAACACGCTTATGCTCTAATTAGCTTAATCTGGAAAATTCTTCCTTTAGATTATACTCTTTGGATCTCATTCGTGAAGGTTATTTGTAAATTACATCAAAAGTACTGGATCTTGGATATATAAAACAAGTTTTTTTGTACTTTGCGATCTAAGTTCTAACCGTTAGATGTTAAAAGAAAAACAATTGAGTCTATCCCTTAACCGTATTCTATATATAGTGTTTAAACCTTCTAGATTTTAAAAATGGCTCATTGTTCTTACTTCTTTAAAGTAGCTCGGATCTCATCTCACATACATGTTTAATGGTAGAGTAGTGATCTAAACTTTTACAGTAACCTTCTCAAAGCACACCTTCGTTTCCATGTTGTATTTTTATTTTTTTATTGTATAATCTAATAATATTGGATTCTGACCCCCAAAAAAATCTAATTATATTGGCTTTTGTCTGTGTTTTAGATCTTAATGGAGAATGAAATCACCTAAGTTTTTAGTATTTTTTATTTTACCACATGTTCGCATTTGTCCACGTACACCTTGGAAGTCCATCTTTTTTTAATGGCAGTTTCAGCGATTATTTCTTGTTAAAATAGTAATTGTTTTCTTTTGTTGTGTGGGGTATATGTTTATAGATGCGCTTCTGTCAAAGTGAACGTGAGATTGCAAATTAAAAAGCAGACGTGGCGAATTTTGTTCATGTGTCAAAATTCAAGTGGTTCTTTAAGTTGTGAACTATAAGATAAATGATATAACTTCGAAACCCTAACTCTTCTAAATCTTTATACGGCAGGCGAATTCGACTAGTTCTTCCATCTGCGTTCGGAGGTCGAGAAAACGTTTAGCACCCACAAATGCGTGAATCATAAGGATTCAACAGCAACGCACAATATTATCCAATTCAAGCTTAACGAATGGATCGATGGTTAGTTTCATTGTACATTTTAGAAATCATTATTTTAGTCTCAAAAACTCGAAAATAATCTCTGTGTATTTTGGCAGCAAAAGAGATGGCGATGAGAGAATGAATAATGGAGGTGTTTTGAATGAAGACAGAATCAGTGAGTTGCCTCAGGCTTTGATTCTGCATATATTGTCTCTGCTTCCTACCGAAGAGGCTATAGCCACGAGTGTTTTGTCTAAACAATGGCAGTGTCTTTGGAAGATGCTGCCTAAACTCAAGTTTGAATCTTGCCAACTCGGAACATTTTCAGAGAGCGTTTGCAAGGCTTTGCTTTCACATAAGGCTCTGGTTCTACAGAGTTTTCATCTCATAATTCGTTCAAATAGAAGTAATGCAAAGGATACTACTAGAATATTGATTAGAGCTGCGTTGGCTCGCAATGTGCGTAAGCTGGTACTCCAAGTTGAGTCCGGGATATGGTTGAGATTTCCTAAGAACTTGTATAACTGTGTAACACTGGAGACTTTGAAACTCAGGTGTATTGGTTTTATGGAGGTCCCTTTTTCATCAGTTTGTTTGAAGTCCCTTAGAACTCTACATCTTGTCAAAGTGAACTTCAAAGACGAGGAATCCGTTGTTAACCTTTTATCTGGCTGCCCTAATCTTGAAAATTTGATGGTGCATAAAAATCCATCAATCACTGTGAAGACTTTCAATATTGCGGTGCTATCCTTACAGAGACTAACAATTCATCATGACAGTTTTGAATTGGATGCCGGATATGTGATAAATGCTCCTTCTCTAAAATACTTGAAGATGGATGTTGCTGATAAATATTTTGGGTTTTGTAGGATTGAGAATGTGACTAAGCTAGTGGAGGCAAATCTCATTGGGTTTTGTGTGATTGAGAAGGTGACTAAGCTAGTGGAGCCAAATATTACTTCTGTCTCTGAGATCATCAACGAAAAACTTTTTGGATGTCTAATTTCAGCCAAACGTCTTTACTTGGACGTACCACCCTTGACGGTAGATTTTTAGATTTTCATGTAATTTATTTATATGTATATATAAAGATGTATGATATTATTGTTTATGTACGTACTAGTACTAATACGGCTCACGCATATAGATTTACTACTTTCCCACCGGTACCATCTTCTATCAACTAGTATATTTGGAGCTATATACACATGAAGCAGATTGGTGGAATGTACTTTCTCACATGCTTGATAGTTCTCCTAAATTGCAAGTTCTCAAACTCATTGATGTAAGCTAATAGTGTTAATTTGTTAGCAAATTTTTTGATAATCTAAAGTTGACATACATCGCATGTGTTTCCTTCTCATTGATCTCCGCAGTTGGGTTTGAGAAAAAAACTTTCGACTAATTGTGGGAAATGGAATCAACCAGAGACTGTTCCTGAATGTTTGTTGTTTCACCTCGAGATATTCATGTGGAAGGGCTACCAATGGAAACAAGATGAAATAGAAGTAGCAAGATACATCCTAAGTAATGCAAATCGTCTGAAGAGAGCTACTTTATTCTCCAAACACATCAATGTTAAAGAGAGAGTTGAGATGGTCGAGGATCTCAATAGTGTGGTAAGAGCTTCAACTTCATGCCACCTTCTGTTCGAATGAAATATATATACTATGAGTCTTTGTTCACACAGATAACGTTACATTTTACTATGCTTTCTATTACTAAGTTTTGGATCCCAATTATTATAAATGTTTTTGATGATTCTATATTTTTTTGGTATCTATGTTTATATGATTTCTAATGCCTTACCTTTATGTAGTGATGCTCCCAATAATACTCATGTTTATTTTCCTTTTTTTTCTTTTTCTTTTGATATATGTTCATGAACCTAATGAATATTGTCGTTTCTGCATCGACTTCACTCTTATCGTCTTTTTCGGTCCGAACTTCTCCTTTGATGTATAAGTAATCAAGTATTCAAGCTATATATATGTTAAGTTAAAAGATTCTCCAGGTATTGCTCACTATTTGTTGCACCCATACCCAAAAGTAGCAAAGCACATAAGTTTTTCTTCGTAAGAAACCTTTGGCCTTTTCCATATGTTCCGAAATAATTTTACCTTTAACTGGAACAATGCTAGGTAAAATCCTAAGTGATGCCTCAATGCATGTTCCAGTTATTAGGTATAATACATGTTTTTGGTGTTTGGCGTTTAGACCACCTTGGTGATGCCTCAACGACATGAAAAACTTTATTCTGTATTTATTTGGTATAATCCTAAGCATATATAATGCATGTTACCGAAAAGTGTCATTGGGAATATGTATGCTTCCCAAACGAAGAGGGTGGTTAATGACTAATTCCTTTTCAATAACCAAACACTACTTATGGTCTCAACTTAATCTGAAAATTTCTTTCTTTAGATTTTACTCTTTGGATTAACTGGATAATGCATCATTTCATTTGTGAAGGTTCTTTTTAAACCACATGAAAAAGTACTGGATCTTGGATATGGAACAAAAAAAATGTGGCTTCCCGATCTAACCACCCTAATTTCGAGTCGACATCTATAGTGATTTTGTTGCTTCTTTTTGGTAAGACGTATGGTTGAAAATGGGATAGCTAATAGATATAATGAGAACTCAAAGAGCTAGAGACTTTGGAATTCTACTTCTAGCTTCATTTTTCGCTATTGTTATGTAACATATACGACATAGCAAACACATATACAATGGTAGGAATCTTATAGATATTGTCTTGCAATCGAGTACCATCACAATTTTGTGAGATTAAGCTGACGTGTTTTTATAGTGTTATGGTCCCATTTCATAAATTCTCTTCCAAGTGTAATTAAGAGAAAACTCTAAAAAGCAAAAAACCATTAATAGAATAACTGTCTATAGCTTAAATATGCTAATCTTAAGTATGTTATTTTATTCTGGATTTGCTTCAAAGGATTGGTTATCGACTATGCCCTGTATAGCTGTTTGGATCATGGTATATCATTGGAATGCATCTTCTACCACGACCCACAAAATATCTAAGACTCAAATTTTGAAAATATTGATTTTCGGGTTTGGATTCACAACTCATGGGGACTCTCTTCTCGCATACTAATAATCACGAATTATGAGTGGGAATCTTTGATTGTGCTTAGATTTGCTTCCAAAGTACTCTCTATCACATTTGGACCAAAAAAAAAAATCAAAGACACGATCACTAGTCGAACTTTGAAGAATCATCGATATGATTGTTTATTCATTCACTGGTTTGGTAAGTATTGATTACACACGTACCATCTGTTTTCTTGCTTATTTATCTATTTATTTTCTACTTTGTTTATGATTTAATTTTTAGTTTCAATGTTCAAAATCATGCAATTAATTTGAACAAAGTTTGCATTAATTTTTTTATTTATTTAATCAAACAGAAAAAACTGAATTAAATATTAAAGGGACTCTTAAGTAAGATTATATTGGAGAAGCTTATTTGTAAAATTATATGATGAATTTCTTATGCATAAGTTTCTAATGCCTCTAATGCATGTGGTTCATGGAAGAGATAGCTGAGTTACAATAAAACATGTCACGGTAAATCAGTAGGTGATTCTGATTCAATAAGACGTTTCTAAACGCCAAATCAGATACTGACAGTTTTTCATGCAATCGAAATCTTAATCCCACTTCATACGATATATAAATGATATTTATGGATTTTACTATTTTATATACATGTTTTCATCATTGGTGGTTTGATTTTCTATTTGCAACATTAGGATCTATTTAAGTTTTTGTTGTATTGGTTGTATATTTGCAACATTTAGAATCTGTTTAAATTTAGATGCACATTCCAGATGTCTTAAGTTTTTACTATTTGATATTGGTTTATACCTGATAGGAAAAAGATCTTTTGACAAATATCTTCAATCAATCTAATTTTTGTGTGTGTTTGCTTTAATAGTTAAAAAAATTGAATTAAAATGTTAGTTATTTTGTTTTGACATCAAAAATGGGTAAAAAAGATATAAATATATTTTAGTTCCTAGTTGTGAAAACGAATTTCCTCTAACTGACGGAAATGCAAAAATACAACAGGTAGTGAATCCAACGGCGGATATACCACGCCTACACACTCCTGCCGCCAAAAAGAAAACAGAGTACTCAAATCCAACGGCCGACAGTCAACGGATTCACCACGACCAAATTTAGGGTAGTAATATAAAATTTTAAACTGATTCTTGTTTCTCTGCAAAATTTGATTCAACAATCAAATGGATTTTTCCCACGTTATAAGATCCTTTCTTCTTCTTTTCATTGTCACTCTTCATCTTCCTTGCACGAGTTCGTCAAGCTCAGAACCAGGAGATGATATTACTATCGATGTGAGCCAAGCCAAGAAACTTCTTGATTCTGGTCACACTTTTCTAGATGTTAGGTAATGTTTAAAAACATTTCAGAACCGGACATTTTTTTTACTGTAATTCTCTTTTGTCGGTGATTTCTGAAGTTTGAGAGATTTTAAAACAGAACTGTTGAGGAATTCGAGAAAGGCCATATTGATTCAGAGAGAGTCTTCAACGTTCCCTACTGGTTTTATACTCCACAAGGTCCAGAAAATAACCAAAATTTCTTGAAACATGTTTCATCTCTCTGTAACCAAACCGATCATCTCGTCGTGGTAATACCATAGTCTTGTCTTTACCATGTGGAAATACACTTTTACTCAATTCACTGGATCTGAATTAATAATTTTTTGTTTTGTCTTTTTAGGGCTGTAAGTCTGGAGTTCGATCTTTATATGCAACCAGAGATCTTCTTTCTTCTGTAAGTACTCAAAAGATTCAAGATCTCATAAAATTAACCTCTGTTTTGAATTAAAAACAGAGGATTTAGGCTCTGTAAATGTCTTTTCTTTGAATCTATTGAATTTTTTTATATATGAGATTTAATGGGATTAGTTTGAATCTGTGATAGGGCTTCAAGAGTGTAAGAAACATGGACGGTGGTTATATTGCTTGGATCGACAAGAGATTTCCAGTTAAAGTGGAAAAGAAGGAACTTAAGTACGATGAGCTCTGATCAGATGATCCAAACATAATACAAAAACCATGTTCAGATGATTTGTTTAAGTAAATTTAAAATCGTTCACTTTTTTAAAAAGTTAAAATATTAAATGCTCTTTTTCCGTGTCAATGCAACTTCCAAGACGAAAATGGACCGACAAGAGAAAATATGCCGGATAGTACTAAATTTAATTAAAAAATCAAAAATAAATTAACCGCGTCACAGCGCGGGAAGTAAGTATCTCGTGATGGTTAAGTTTTAACCGAACTGGTTTAGACTGGTACACGCGTTACTTACGCGCAATCTCCACGTCTTAACAGATACTTAACTCGGTCACTTTCTTCTTCAAATAAATATCTTTGTCACATCCAATTATTCGTCATTACTCATTCTTCATCCTTCTTCTGCTTTGTGTATCTTCTCCGATTCGAATCTCCGGCGATAATGGAATCCTATGGAAACCCTAACGACAAGCAAGAATCGTCGCTTTACCCTACTGTCGACATGTCGAATCCCGAAGCTCCTCTTAACCCTAGTTCTTCCTCTTCTACTAACAACCTTTATCCATCTCTCGATATGAATGATCTCGCCCGTGATCTCTTCCCTGACCAACCGGAGTCGACTTCCGTCCCGATTTCGGCTCCTCCCGCAGCGACGGAGGAGGTGATTTTGACAATCTCCGGCGCGATTCTTCACTTAATCGACAAATCATACAGCGTCGAGCTCGCTTGCGGCGATCTCGTCATCATCCGTATTGTTCAAGGCGGGAATGTCGTCGCTGTTCTCGCTCGTGTCGCTGACGAGATTCAATGGCCGTTGACTAAGGACGAGAACTCCGTCAAGGTCGATGAGTCTCATTACTTTTTTACCCTTCGACCCACCAAGGAAATAGCAATTGATTCCAGCGATGAAGACGAGACTGAAAAGAACCCTAAGAAGAAGGAAGAAGAGAACGAGATGTTGAACTACGGACTTACAATTGCTTCAAAGGGACAAGAGAATTTACTGGAGCAGCTGGAGCAGATCTTGTCGGATTACAGCTGTTACACGGTGCAGCAAGTGTCGGAAGAGGCGAAGGAAACAGGGGAAAAGGTTTTAGATGTGACGGTGGCGAGGGAGACTTCTCCGGTGGAGCTTACTGGTGAGAGGAAAGAGATTGTTGAGAAGCAATGTGCTGCGTATTGGACAACTTTAGCCCCAAATGTTGAAGATTACAGTGGGAAGACGGCGCAGCTGATTGCGGCAGGTTCTGGGCATCTGATAAAAGGGATTCTCTGGTGTGGAGATGTAACCATGGATAGGCTCAAGTGGGGAAATGATTTTATGAAGCGGAGGTTGTCAAAGGCTGAGAAGGAGAGTGAAGTTAACCCTGACACCTTGAAAAGGATCCAGAGGTATGTATGAATTTGTGATTCCATTTAATGTGTTTTTTATATGTTTATTGAGAGATTTGCGATGCTTTTTGTTGTCTGTTTCTGGAAATAGGAATTAAGTTCATCTTCTAACTGTGTCATTGCGCTAAATAAGTGGAATGTGATTTCTATTTTAGGAAATGTCTGGACAAAATCAATCACATGTATTGGTTTTCTTGACTTCTATTGTTGGTTCAAATTTAGATTCTAGAATTTGGTATGCGTATTGATGCATTGTGTTGGTATCTAGAAATAGGAAGTGTTTGGGTTTGTGATATCTATTTTAGGAAAATGTTTGGACAAAATAATTGACTTCTATTATTGGTCCGTATCTAGATGCGCAAGTTACAAAAGGTTCAAATTTGGTATTGATGGCTTGGGGTTGTTTTTTGGCTATGCAGAGTGAAGAAAATGACGAAAATGACAGAGAGTGTGGCAAACAGCATGCTATCTGGAGTGGTAAGAGTGTCTGGATTCTTCACAAGTTCAGTGGCGAACTCAAAAGTAGGAAAGAAATTCTTTAACCTTCTTCCCGGAGAAATCGTCCTCGCAACTCTTGATGGATTCAGTAAGTCTCCTTCTTTCTACTTATCTGAACTTTATCCGGTTATCTTTCTTCATGATCACATTGAACTTTTGATTCTGGTTTGATAGACAAGGTATGTGATGCTGTTGAAGTAGCTGGAAGAAACGTAATGTCAACCTCATCCACTGTTACAACCGAACTCGTTGATCACAAGTAAGTATATTCGATTCTTCACTCTCGGTAATGAAGAGAAAGAAGGTAGTGATTTTGCTGCTGGTGAATGTTAGGTATGGTGGTAAAGCAGCTGAAGCGACGAACGAAGGGTTGGAAGCAGCAGGACATGCAATTGGAACAGCTTGGGTTGCTTTTAAAATTAGAAAGGCGATTAATCCTAAGAGTGTTCTTAAGCCTTCCACGCTTGCTAAAACCGCTATTAGAAGTGCAGCTGGAGAAAGGAAAACTCAGTAATGAAAACAAAGCAGGTCTTTGTGATCCTCTATGTCTGTATTTTTTCTTTGTCTTTTGATTAAGTAAAACTGAAAACACGTTTGGATTAGTAGTATAACTAGTTGTTGTTAAGTGTTCATGTTTTTATGAGAATCGTTGAGGATTTCTGTGAAATTCATAGCCCAATGGGCTTTTAGGATCAAAAGCTCGAGTTTGAGCCGCAACTCGTTAATTTTCTTGTGCCCTTTACATTTTTAGTTTCTGTGTTCAAAGTTTCAAACACACACAAGTGAGTTGAAGAGAGATAGTCAGTGATATATAAAGTTGCTATAGTCCCTACCTAAATACTTTTATCTCCAAAGCTTCACATTCCCATGCCAGAGGCTTGAGAAGAGCAATGCGTATATGTGATAACATTTATATTTGGTTTTTGTTTGAAAACTTATATTTGAATGTAAATTAGAAATTGACTTGGAATGTGTAGCTTACTGCCTAATAGTTGGTGTTATTTGAAGATATATTACTTCCTTTTCGAGATTTACTAAATCCGTGACATGCTAAAATGTAAAGAATGTTCACCAACTTATATCTTTCTCAAGATCTTAGTAGGGAGCGTTCTTTTACAACGTTCTTTACATTTAGCACTCATCTTCTACATATAAATTATAGAGAAGGAGAGATAGAAAGAGTTAAGCCGTTTCTAACACAATTTTCATCTTTCTTATTTCAAAGTCGCACAAGATTATAAAGTTCAAATATGTTTTTTACATTGTACCGTAAAACCTCTATAAGTTAATATTCGATTGATTAATATCTCGATAAAATAATACATTTTTTAGGTTTTAAATTAATTTTTTGATCAATTAATATATCGATAAATTAATAACTCTATAAATTAATAAAATATTTTTAATATAGTATAGTTCCAACATTATTACTTTTTAGAGGTTTTAATGTAATTCTGTATAAATTAACATGTATGACCGTCCCTTTTGTTCAACATTTTCCAAAGGAATAACTGGTTACGCCATATAATGGTTGAGAGAAACCACTTTGAAATATGTGAGGTGATATAAAGTGTCAAAATAACTAAATTAGAAACTCTTTCTGTTTATTGTTAAAACTTGAACAAGTAAGCTAGGGTTTGAAAATTAATTTGATTTATGTTTTGAAATAGAAAACTAGGTGTTATGTTACATAATATTACACAAACCCTGAAATAAACCAACTATATTGATCCAAAGAACAGTTTATATTTGCATTATGTCAACATTCTAGTTCTATATGTGCTCATAGAGTTTCAATGGTTGGTAAATGAATATAATATATTAGTTTGAAGAATATATTATTTCTTTAAATTCTGTATGTGCAGAAACATATATAGAAAATCAATATCAACGAATATTGAAGACAAAATATTGTTGTTTTCGTTAAAGCTCAGTTGACCTAGAAAATCTAATAAAGGCCAATTTGTTAATTTGAGGACTGAGGAGTTTAAAAACCATAAAGGCCAGTTTTTAAAAACATTATATGATTCTGTCCATTATATAACATGAATGTGCAAAGTCAATCGTTTGACATATCCATGGTCGATGTCGTCATAATCAACGTGGCGAGGAGTTCAAGTTATTTAAATTAGCTATAATTCTCTATATCGTAAAATTTGAGTGAAAACGAATACAAATTTAAGTATAAATACACCATCTTAATCTCATTACAATGGGTGTCCAAATATAACCAAAAGAAAGATAATTGTATTAAAGCAAGAAAATGGCAAAGATCCTAAACTCACTCTGCTTCACCGCTATCTTGTTCATCCTCTTATTGGTCGTAATCGGTAATTTAGCTTATCTTTTATAGATCACATATGCATTATTAATTTATCTCTCTTATGCTTATATGTCAATAATATTGATGCTTTTGTTGTTATAGAGATACCAAAGATTGAGGGAAAAACATGCAAGCATTTCCAGGGGGAATGTCCCGTGGAACCATGTGATCCCGCAAAATGCGACGCGTGTTGCAAAGCCACTTTCGGGAAGCAAAAATGTGGAAAATGTGAACAAGAGGGAGATGCATTACATTGTCATTGTCGCCGCTGAGAATTCAGCGAAGACAAAGTAAAGATGAATAATGATGTGTGAGGATGCGAGTTTCGCATTTTGTTTGATTTCCTAAAGCTGTTTGGTTTTCTTATTGTGGAATGAAGAGACACGCGATGCTCTTGGCTCGTCATCCATGTATAATGTATTCTTATTATTATCTGCTTTGTAATTTGTTTTTGCCTTATACATCATTGAGACTTATTTGATGCAAGTGCCAAACAACCAACCAATTGTTTAGGTTTCTACATGCTAATACCATCTCAATTATGACAAGAAAATGGAAATGTAGCTGGACGTAAAAAGGAAATGAATAGAAAAATATATTACCTTTTTGTGGGTTTTGATCACATCTGAGTCAAACCCATGGGTCTATGGGTTAGAAGAAGCTGGAGAAGAAGTGAAAGCTGGGTCCGGGATTTTCACGTTAAGAAAAATGGGTTCTGGATTTTGATGATAACATGCCTCGGAATAATGATTAAATATGTTAAAACAACGGTATAAAAAAAATGAAAATAAAGTTAGAAAATGGTGAAATTTAGACTAGAATTGAGTGGTGAAATTTAGACTAGAACAAAAACATTTAAGTTTAAACTATTTTTAAATAAAACTTTCTACTTGCATGCAGTTCATCATTTTGAATATGTTTAACTATTTATAAAAAAATTTCATGTCTTTCTCTTCTTTTTGTAGTCGTTCTTTTTGTAGTCGTAAGATAAAATAATTGTGTTGCAAATTAGGTTTTTAAATAATGGGATAAACTAAGTTTTAAATGGATTAATATTAAGTTAATATGAATTGGGTTTATATTTAATATTATCTGAAAGGCCCGCGATGATTCATTTAAGAAAATAGATGTGTCAAAATATTTTGATTGGTTAATTTTAATGACATTTTCAGTATAATATCTCTTTCTCTTACAAGTACCTAAATCGTGACATCTAAAGAAGGATATGAGAAGAGAGAGTTGTAGAGGACCCGAGACTTGAAGATCAGGAGAGTACTGCTCCGGCAAAGATGGAGCCCATTGACAACACCAACCACATCCTTTCATGGTAATCATCGAGAGGCCTAGCTATCCAGAGAGAGACCAGTCTCCAGGCTGAAAATGAGGCATGTGTTTCTTTCAATATACCTGGTGAAAGAAGAGGAAGGAAGGTACCACTCCATTGGATGCTAGAAGAGGAGGTAGGCACATCTACGGGAGTGAGGAGAGGAAGACCACATCAAAACTCTCTGAGGACCACTTGACAGAACACTCAACTCAATACGAGCAACAAACACATATATGAGAGAGAGAGAGAGAGAGAGAGACCATCGCCATATTTGATCTTAGAGATTCATAGTCAACATTTTTTGGTTTTGGATAGAAGAGTCTTTAAAGTTTGATAGATCAATATCTACCATAGTCCATGTTTATCTTCTAAAGAACTTCTTGGCGATCTATTGATGAGGTAGACCGCCATGTTTACTGTCTCTGCTCATAACCGCTTTGAAATTCATACATTCAATCTTAAACACCTCATCTTTTATGCAATTTAACAGTTCATCATTTCACTAACACCGTTCTATTATGGTGTTTTCCGCATTGTGAAGTGCCTCTGAATACCATGCTCCTCACAAAACTTTTGTAACTTTCCATTAGTATACTTCGTGCCATTATATATATAATTTAATATACTAAACCTTCCTCCTTGTTTAGTTCTCAATTTCAACTTTCCAAATCTTGAATTTTCAGAACACTTCAGATTTCTGCTTCATGAAGTACACCTTAACCTTCATGGAAAGTCATCAATGAATATAACAAAGTATATAGATCCTCACACCACCATTACACATAACTTACTGAAGACCTCTCTTTTGGATTTAATTCAAACCGTTTTCACTAATATGGCCCATACACATATGATATAGAGATGTACTCTCGGATTCAGACACTGCACGTGAAGCTCCATCTTCAACCACACTCCCTATCAAATCGATATACACTTCCAGCTGTCATATGGCCCTTCATCACAACCTTGGCTGATGGCTCCTTTGCATACCTTCAAGCGTCCTCATCATATGCTTTTACTTGAATATGTTTTTGTTACGCGTACCTAAGGATATTGGGTTCTTCTTCATAACTCGAACATGCCTTACATAACTCAAGTCTTGATGATGCCATCATGCATACGAAACTTGACTTGTCCAGTCCCAACAAGATTGCAAACCTGGTATCATCTGGAATCCCATCCTTATACCCACTCGAGAAAAACTATTATACCAGTACACTTATATTTTAAGTCACTTAAAAATAACACCTACAATTTACGATTTAAATGAATGCACCTGAGTTACGTATCTCTTTGCTTTTAAAACTTCTCTCTTTTTAAAGTGTTTTTGACCTAAGGCAAAAACTTTTACAATATAGTATATGAAGTTTATGTTAGATGTATATACAGTTTAGATTTACAAACCAGTTTGTTTAGACATTTTATATTTTAGACGCAAAAATACCGTCGAGTAAATGCCTAACATTTGTTTTTGAACATTGATTTTTTTTGATATTTAACAAAAGAAAACATTGATAATTTGACGGGTTCCTAATTTGATATACAACTGTCCAAAATGGAAATAACGAAATCTAAAACGTCAAATATATTTTAAAATCAAACCATTTATATTTTAAAATCTCTAGGACATTCGTATCTGATTCAAAAAATTCGAAAGATTGAAACGTCGTCCATTTCTATAGTTTGTTTTGAACTTTAAATTTTAAAAATATAGAATAATGATTAATACACTCATACAGATATATAGGTCCACATTAGTTATGAAGTAGACCTGTAGAACCAAAAGGGTAATGAAAGATTGAGAGAAGATCGAATCAAATACCCTATAAGTGTCAAAACCACCAATGGTTACTAAGTGCTTTGTACCACTTAATCTTATCATCTTATTATTTTATTGTTTTAAATTTACATCTTAAAACTATTTATATAAGAGAAATATATATGCTTACAGCATCGTCACTTTATTTTTCTTGTCCGATTCCATCGTGGGAATTTTTATAACAAGTCGTAATCGAGCTATGCTTTAAGATGTTTACCAATTCTTTGTTATTCTTTTTTCTTAAAATATAGTTTCGTTCACACGGATCATGTACGATTATATATTACTGGTCTCGTAATATACAACTAGCAAAGGCATTGCCGAAAAATATATACAATTAAAAGTTTGTTTCCTTCACAACCAAATTCTTTTATAGCTTAGATTGCAATATCTATAATGGTAAATTCGTGATTTTTTTTTTATTGGTCACGAATTAATTCGTGACTATGTTTGATATTCTTCAAACATGTTTTCTTACTAAATCATTGTCCTAGTCTATAGTTGTTAATTTAGTTTGATACCCTAGATTGAGTTAATTCATTTGTCCATTTATAAATATACTAGATTTTTATTGTTTAAATTCAATGACTCATAGAAATATGTTATATAGCTTACTGATTTAAATCTGTGGTTATTTTTAATAGTCATAATTCAACATTAAAACTGAATTGTAGTTATTCTTGTGTATTTAACCACATATATAACTGCTGTCGGGACAATTAGTAACGAGCTGCCATAACTCTCGTGGAAAGTTAGTCACGAAATTGTAATTGATATTTATTTGTAGTATGTTCTGTGTGCGCACCGGGTCGCGCACTTGGTCATTAAAGGGTTACTGTTACTGCTCGGGAAAGAGTTCGAGGGTCGGTTTTATGAATTGGATTGAGACGTAACTTTTATTACTCGTGGCGTGCTAAGATAGTAAACTTTTGTGAGTCGGAACTCTCGTAAATGAATCTTAACTCGGAATGAAACAGACAAAAGAAAATGGTAGCGAACATATTGTATTGCTCGGGAATGAACTAACGATTACAACAGAACGAGAAGTTGGTGTTTAGAAAAGTAGTAATGCGAAGAGCGAAGTCTAACAACAATCGACTAGGTCGCTTATGTTGTTAAGCTCGATCTAAGTTTACCGAGCTATTCTACCTATTCTCTAGTTCTCTCTCGATTTCAATGTGTCGTTTGTAATAAATGAGGTGCGTATATATAGCGATCAGAGATCCGGCTAAGGTTGACTTGTAACCCGTCCTAGCCCTGACACGAGCCAGCATGCGTTGGTGTTGTCCTTGAAGGTTGCTTTTCGCTTCCCTCTGATGGCCAAAAAGGTGTGATGTGACCGGCCTGTCACATCTCGTTTTGTCGGTAAAGTCAACTCTTCGGCACACCTGGTCATGTCGCGAGCGTCCTCAGCGAGTTCCGAATCTTCAGCGAGCTTCATCTTGTACGATCCGACTTGATGGGCTTTGGCCTTGCTTATCTTTTGGGCCTGTTTCTGCGATCCGGATAGGGGGTGCTAAGCCCACCTCCAACAGTCTGTATCTAAACACAGTTATGAATAACCACCAAACCATTTTGAAATCTTGTAGATGCACACGATTTTTTCCAAAAAAAACCCCTTAAATTGTAGTCATTGTTAGAATAAATTTCACTTCTTTAATATTTATGATTTATGCAACAAACACATAGAAAACAGTTTAATCCAATCTCTTAATGTCACTTATAATTTAGTTAGACAGATCACTTTAGTGTCATTTATAACTTAGTTTAGTCGAATCACTTTGGTATGCTACATCAGTATTCATGGGATACCCGAGTCTAATTACGTGAGGACTCGTGTATTCCTGTATGTGGAGTCACCATAACCCTTGCGCTCCAATACCAGTAGTGTGGCTACACTAACCATTTGGGAGTGCTAGGGATAGAGTGACCAATGAAGTATTTTGCTCATGCATGACTCATCAATGACATGAGTGCAGAGCATATGGGTCGTTTCTCTAGCACCCTCCCAGACGGAGTCTACTTGCAATCTCCCCCGGCTTAGAGACGCACTAAGGGTGAGGCGGTCCAACCTAAGGAGTCCAGACAGGAGGACAACACAACTCAGGTTGAGTATCACAACCCGGGCCAGATACGACATATTGTTTGAATTATTTCTTAGTCAGTAAGCAAAACCCCGCCAGTAGCTATCAGTTCAAAAACTTGTTGATAACGTTTAGTATATATCCATGTGTCAGGTACCCATAAGTGAAGGAGATCGCTTGAACTACACACGCTTCTCGATAACAAGGAAAAGCACGCCGAAGAACTATGCCATCATGCGAAAAACCGTACAAATTGACTCCCATATCCGTCTATTACAGAGCATATGCGCCTCAAGAATGCACAACGTGCCAGTTGGCCAAAACGACATAAGCGGTATAAAAAAAGCATGCGGGTTTAAAGACGATCTGATTCACAACTAAACCGAAGCGGTCCGAACCAAAACGAGACCAGTCATACTGGATAACTCCACCACCCGCTCTACTAACCGGAATCAGGTTTTATCTATAAATTTAACTCTAACTCACTACGAGAATGGGTTGGTTAACCATTCTCTCAAGGCTTACGATAAGATTGCTCTGCTTCGCTCTGTTTTCTCAGAGAGAGATATCTTCCTAAGTCTCACTCATTTTTCACTCGTTGAATCGTTAGTAATTCACTGGAGGAATATCGCCGGCTCTCGTAGAGTACTTCGCGAGAGCAAGTCGAATTTTCTCATAATCTGGGACACGTTGAGTGGTTAAGGCTCTAACATTTTGGTGTTAATCTAGCGAATCCCTCTTTTAAAAATCCTAAGTCCCGATCTTTCCATATAAGGTTGTGAGTTGAAGGAGATCCAGGTCTGAAGACTGTCATTTTCAAACCTTTCTGCTCTAGAGGATAGCTATTCCTACGCGATAGGCACTTTTCTGGTCATCTTTGACCTCATTATGTTCAAACACTCTTCCTTTGTTCTTGTTACCTTAAAAAGCTTCCTAAACAACATATAACTCCCAAACTACTCTCTTCCGCACAGGAGTTGAAACAACCATATTTCCTGGTTTCCCGATATTCTTTCAGTTTTTTGACATCAGTCTTGTGGTCAAATAACTGGCTTAAGCGTCGGAGAATCTAGGGGAAACACAAACTCATTGTGTCTTTCCTAGAGACTTCACGTCTTCCCTTGCTGTTTTTGGAGGTTTTCTGCCATTCGAGACAAACCTCGTACCACATCATGTTCCAGCAACCCCCGGAGAGCTTAGGACTACCCTAAGTTCCCGGAGTCAACACACGCCATCATCTCAACTACAGCCTCGCAGCCTCAAATACCATAGAGCCCAAATTTCGCCTCGCGGTGAACTAAATAGCTGGTTGGTAAACCCCCCCCCCTTTAAACATCAGGCCAGCTCGCTCTTAAGGACTCAAAAAATTTAGGCCTACTCGCTCTTAAGGACTCGAAAAATTTAGGCCTACTCGCTTAAAGGCCCATGAATTCCCGGGATCCGGAGGATGTGGCATATGACATTTTTTACTTGAAACAGTTTGACGCTAGAAAGAGGGGATCATCACTCATACAACATTAAAACCTTGTCCCATCGAACATCTTCACAAGGTGAGCATAAATTGTTAAAGGGTAGGATCCCCAAAGAGGAAACAATGTACAAGAAAGTTTTGCAGGCCAAACTGTGGCGGCACACACAGGATCAGAAGCCCATCACACCCCGCCGCAGATTCGTCGGCGGGGAGAGGGATCGAAGACATGTAGGAAGGAAACCGTGCCTCTCCGTACTTGCTTACATGAATTCGTCGAGCGCATTCACGGAAAGACTCTCCTAAAGTGCAATGATACATTCAAGGAGGAGAAGTAGAATCGCCACGGGGGAAAGGCCCAAGACGGAGTATAAACCCAATAAAGTACGTAGGAGGCCGAAGTCAGCAACCGTGGCAAGTTAAAGGGAGCCGTCTTTTGTACCACATGCAGGAAGAGGTGAAAGGGCCAAAGAGGAGGCGGTGCGACACCCAAGAAGGGGAGTGGCGACAATTCAAGAAGCCTGGCGTGCAACTAATCTCACCTCAAATGGACTCTCCCTTCAGATGAATGAGGCGAAATATGAATTTCGGCTGCCATGAACCCCCGAACTCGAGTGTGAGCTGGTAGGGGTGTCGTGACCAGAAAAGCTCCATACCCGCTCGTCACCATGTTGGCATGGAAAACTAGAGCAGCACCAGTTCGAATGAGGGGGCCTCATGTGCGTCCCCAAGAGGGAGAAAATCCTCATGGAGGCGAAGAAGAGAAGACAACGGTGACCCTGCGCTTTTTCTCGAAGAAATAATGCCGTAAAAGCAAGAATGCTTTCTTCTCTAAATGATTTAAAACATCAATTCTAGAACATCCAAACCATCCCCAAGATCATAATCTTCTAGTATAAGTGCTAAATGGAGAACTCTCGGTGGCTTAAACTCTCTACTTTAGGATCTAGTTATGGGTTTAAGATGCCAACTATGTAGAGAGAAATGTGAATCCCTAAGCCACACTTTCTTCACATGTCATTTCTCTAAAAAGGTATGGGTTCTTTCTGAAACTCCAAGGCCTCAATATGATATCCTAGAAGTTTCGATGTATTTATACTTCTTCCATATTTTCTGCACTTTGAATAATAAGGTAATTCTAGAGGAAATAAGAAACAAAAAACTTCATGGATGCTATGGTATATTCAGAAGCACATGAATAGTTTGATTTTTGAAGGTAAGACTCCTACAGCTAACCAGACACTACAAAAAAAACCTTAGAAGATTCATCTCGGTGGTTTTTCGGCTCAACAACTTGAGGTAAAGTAAAACCAAATACAAACTCTTTTGGCCAAATGCAGTCCTGAATTAATGGTCAAAACATCCCCGTATGGCTCAAATGTAATGTTAGTGGTAGCTGGTTAGATGGATTAAACTTAGAAGGAGGAACTTGGATTGTAAAGGATTGAAAAGGAAGAGTGTTTCTTCATAGTAGAAGGACCCTTTTTAATGTGGACTCGAGGATGGAGTCAAATTTGAAGTCTTTGTTATGGGAATTTTTGCAGGAGTAATAAACAAGCCCAAAACGGGGAGCTCTTTTCAAGAAATGGCTTTGGAGATTACGTGCATGCTTATGAATATAATTAAATGAGAATTAGAGTTTGAAGTTAAACGAGCGAAGAAAGGAACATCTCTTATATTACTAAATGTTATTATCTTTGATATATGAAAATCCTATGTTGCCATTGAGGAACCGGATTGGCTTCACGCAATCTTAGAAGATGATAGACTCGCCTCTTTCTGTCATCAAGTTTGCGGTTTTGTCAACCATGCTAACCAAATTTTTTTTTCGCACAAAAATAAAGGTATTGTTTCTAACTGGCTATCTTTTGCTTAGACCATTTTTAGGATTGATATAAACCAAAAATGCTTCTTTTTTCTTGGGCATGAACTCTTCTTGGGCTAGGGCCCTCAAGTCCACTTTAATTTAATTTGATACTATAATTTATTAGTGCTATCAAAATAAGCATATAGTTTTTAGAATGTTACATAATACTTCCTCTGTTTTTGAATAAGTGTTATTCTATAAATTTTTACACAAATTAAAAAAAATATTAAAAAATCTATTTTAACCCTTATTAATACACTAAATAGTTTTCTTTTTCCAATTAATACATTAAAAAAACCAAAATTAAAATTCAATTTTTATTCAAAGTTTTGCATTGAAATCCTAGAATGATACATCTTTCAAAAAAAAAAAAATTAGAATGACAGTTATTCAAAAATAGAGAAAATATATTAATATATAATATTCGATAAATATTTTGTATTCTAGTTTGATGCTTGTGCACTAAATATGATCGCAGTTATTAGTCTAATCCTTTTTACCATAAAAATAACTTTTAAATCTCCACTAAAGTCTAAAACCATGGAGAATGAGGTAGAATTGGAAAAAAAAATCTCAGACAAGAAAGATACAAGGCAAAAATTTCATGTCGAAACTATTTAAACAACCCCCAATTATATAAAATAATATTTTAGAGAAAATTCTATAACATATGTTACAAGTTACAAAATAAAATCTAGAGTTTTGAAATATAAAACAAAATGGTCGTATTTTGAGCAGATATTATCGTTATGAATAATGGCTAATAACTCATATATCCTTTATCATTCTGATACCTAAATTAACATGCGTATTACTATTCAATAGCTATATATCCCCACAAGTTAGTTATTTATGATCAACTTGCCCTTATATATTATCTCCACAATCACAAATTAAATGAGCTATCATTAAAGAGCACACAATGTTGATTTAAAGTCTATATATAATTCTGTCTATACATATCCATAAGTATTTAGTGGAATGCTTGTGAGACTTTGAGGATTTAAAGGCTTGCAAGTTTCACAAACCATGCATGCACATTTCCTTTTTAAGCAGATATCATTACCATTCACCTTAGTCTTCTAAATAATCCCTTTTGAGATTTTCTCTAGATTTTCAGATCTTTTTCTTTGGATTGTGATCTCATTTGTTGTTGATTTTATGCTAAAGCTAGCTAGATTTAAATCTTGCTTTATACACAAACAACACACAAATTCTTATGTCAGATTTATCTAAAAACTATATCAATTTTGTCATCTAAGTGAAATCAATTTTTTTGAACGAGAAATCCTTGAATACCCTGGAGAACTGAATTCGAGATATAGAGAAGAGTGATTCTTAACTCAAGTTAACAAAATTTAGATTAATTAATCTGTTTTTCATACTGTTACATGTACAGAGAAAAATCCCATATTTCAAATGAAAATACACTAAATATCTTAAAATAAATTACGCAATTAACGGTCTTTATTTATCTTTTTTACCAAATTAAGGGTCTTTATTTCACCGACTAAAGCTTTAAAGATTTGTTACTTGATCGTGAAGCTCCAAAAAAATTTACTAAACTTTGGTCAAAATTAATTATCACCGTTATGATGACAGTTCTTTCTTTCAACAATACTTTAACCCTTTTTGTCAACCAATGACAATTTAGCCTTTAAAGGAAAAGAGAGTAAACAATTATGATTTTCCAATAAATACAGTGTATTGTTACAAAGAAATATAAAAAGGGTTGTTGGAAGGTAAACTTGTGTAGAGTTTATAGATTTTAAAAGTTAAGAAAAAAACAATTTATAATTTTAGGTGAATATAATAACAATATATATCAATATCTAGATTTTTATTAAAGATTTTTTATAAAACACTAAGCTTAAAATCTCTTCACCAATCTAATCTAATCCAGATCGGACTAGTGATCCGCTACCATCTCTCTTTAGCTTTAATTTTATGGGTGTAGTTAAAATTTTTATGGTTTCTCAATGTTGTGGAGGTCTTCACCGATTTGGCTGAGATGGCTCGTCATTGCGCGGAGGAGGGGGAGGGGGAGGGGGGTTTCGCTGCTAGAGGAGAAAGTGTTGTCCTAGTCTAGGTTTTCTTGTTACTAGATTCCTCATATCTAAAGATTTAATTTGTGTAGCGATGGTTTTTTGATATGTTGTGGTGGTGTGATTCTAGAAGGCAAGGATCCCTACTCGGTGCGGTTCCATATCTTGCTGCTACTCAAGTGTCTCTCAGAGAAGCATGACTTCGATTGTGAACATGTAGCAGTGTGGCGAACGGCTTCGTGTAACTTCTCCGTGCATTTGGACACCGGCGTGGTTCTGTCAAGAGCTGATGGCTAGGTCTTGGTTTAGTTACTCTCTTCTGGTTTGTTTGATGCAAGAAGAAGTCTCGTCGGCCTAGTTGTATCTTCGCTCGGTTGATTTAACCTTTTTCAGGTTCAATTCCGACAATATGGCGGTTGTATAGTGACGAGAGAGCTGCAATTGTGTGTTTAGGGAGAGGCTGACGTTCATGTCTTATTGGAGACAACTTTTGCGATCAAGTTTGGGACGGCCTGATTTATCCCGTACTCACATGTTATGGCTAGTCATGCTTCAACGGATTAGTAGTGGTCTCAACAGTATTATGTGCTCCTTTTAGTCAAGGTGTCTAAGCTCGTTACCGAGGTTTTTTTTTTGTGGGAACGGTGATCTCGAAGTGGCTTGTGAAATTGTGTTTCAGTAAAGGATCGATATGGACATAGCTAAACTTTTACATGCCCATTTCCTCTTGTGAAATCCTGAAATAAGCTCTAGTGTGGTATCCTCTAGTCATTTAACGGCCTTTTTGATCTGTGAAGATTGTAATGTAATCCTTTTGCGTATGGTAATCCCTCAATTCACCTCGGGTATGTGAAGGATTTTGGTGCGTTGATGGATCTTGGGGCTCCCAGGTTCTGGTGTTGATGTTGTTCTTGTGGGGTGTCTTGAGGCGGCTGCACGACAATTTCGCTTGGGTGGTATCGTTTGCTAGCACGGCTTCTTCTTGGTGTTTCAGTTCCACTTCACTCATGGTTGATCCTTGATGATTCTTCGTTAGGCTTACTCGAAGCGCTTCCTTCACTCTTCCAATTTTGGATTGGTGAATCGATTAGGCAGCTCTTAATTAGTAACTTTATCTTCTAAAAGTAATTTTCAGACTTGACCGTGGTCGGATATATTGGTAGTTCTCTCTGGATGGTTATCGACGGTTTCATGATCTCCTTTAAAGGTTTTCCCGGTCTTCTCGAGGAACGCACCGCATGTGTTAATTTGATAAGTCTAATTTCATCTCAGAGGACATTAAGTTCATTGATCCGGTTCGATTAATTCGGTTCTGGGCATGGGTATCGGTCGTTTATATTCCTTGAAGTTTTGATGAGGAGTACACGAAAGGTGTGGTCCAAAACTACCATGCTAAATAAAGATCGTGTTTAGGAGTTTGCGGGTTTACCACCTCTTGTTTGTATCAATGGCTAGATGATTAGTTTTGGTTCTTGTACTGAGCCCACAATGTATTCTATCTGGTTGAGGGATTTAATTAGGTCTGGGTGGCCCATTATTCGTTTGGGTTATTAAGCCTCCACTGTCTTCGTCTTTTTCTTCTTCTTCATATTTTGATTTTTTTGGTTCCCTCTAACCATGTCAAGTGGGTCGAACCCGCGACCCACCCCACGACGGAGACACTTATTTTCGACCCGCCATAACCCACCCCGCCAAACCCGCAAAACAAAAATAGTCGACCCGCACCCGCCCAACAAAATTTGCGGGTTATCTGCTGGTACTATTTTTACATAGTCTTCAAAAAATCAGCATCAATTTGTTCACATGTAGTATAGCAATCCACATCAAAATATTTGGTGTGTTCGTGAAACACTGAATTATTTGTAATAGGCATAGCTGCAGTGTTATCACAATACATGCATGTGGCTTGAAAAGAATCTTCAAACAATCTCCGTATTCTGGAGATCCAAATGAACTCATTACTTTCCAAAACCATCGCTTACTAGAGATTGAATCATGTTCCTTTGCCTCTCATGAAATCAGTGAATGAGGAAAGAACATACAACCCACCTTTAACCTATCTTTGTTTCAAACCAACGAATCACAAATTGAATCTATTAAATATGGAGAGCCATATTTTATTATTTGTTCTAAATGGTAGCCAAACCTTAAAACGCCAAACCACAAAGCACACACCTTCGGAAACTTCTGAGAACGAGAACATCTGGTCCTTGAAATTCTTTTTATTTCTCTTTAAACTACTTATTATTAGTCAATTATTATTCTCGTCGTTTACCAAAAATTCTCTTTTTGCTATCGGGTATGTAGAAGACATATATTAATTACACCAAAGCACACATCTTTATAAATAAAAAAATCAAAACTAGCTTCTGAGTGAGAGATAATGACAAAGTTAGGTCATTTAATTTCTTTAAATTATTTAAAGATTCAAAAAAATTATTAAAACTTAGGAAAATTCTTAAGAGTCCGTACAGTGTATGTATTTTCTGTGGTCCTGAAGCCAAATATCCTCGATTGGCCATCTTACCTTCTACACATTCCCACTGGCCAAATTCTAAGAGAGCAATCGCAAACCACTTTCCCCAGATCTTACTTTTTGAGCTTATTTGATTTTCTCTAAAAAGAAAAAAGATTTCAATCTTTCCAAATTTGATATTTTGTTCTCTCTTTCTGTTTATTCCCTATATAAACTGCAACATCTTTTCCTTCTCTATATTCTCCAGTCCGTCTTCTTTATAAATTCTTTAAGCTTTGAAATTCTTCCTTTCATGGAGTTTCTACTAAAATAATATTTTTTAATTTTTGATATTTAATTTTTTTAAAAAGTGGAGAGTGACACAAGAAGCAGTATAGTCATTAGCTTCCACCAAGCAAAGCACCCAAAAATCTCCACCAACAACAACAAAGACCCAACATGTGTCTTGCTTTGTGAATCCGATCATCTGTAAGAATAAAAAAAACATGCGAGGAGGAAATTGCTTTTCAGTAAGTGTTGAGAGTGTTTCTGAATCTTCTCCAATGAGTTCGCGGAGGAAGATGAACAAGGTGTTCGATAAAATGACTGAATGGATTACCCCTTGGAGAAGTTACTCAGAGATGCCAAGAGAAAGAAGGATTCTCCGTGGAGATGTCGAACAAGACGAGTTTCAATACGCAAGCAGTCACTGTTTATCATCTTACTACAGTGTCTTCGTTGTTCGTCTCGCTATAATGGTTAAGATTCGAATCATCTCCTTCTCGATTTTGTTCTGATTTCTGATTTGATACTGAATTCTGATTCTCTTTGTAGGTGATGCTAGGGATTCTGATTGGACTATTAACGATACTAACATGGCATTTCACAAGGATTTACACAAAGCAATCTCTTCAAACTTTAGCTTATGGTCTTCGATACGAGCTTCTTCAGCGTCCAATCTTACGTATGTGGAGCGTTTTAAACACCACTTCCGAATTAACAACAGCTCAAGTCAAGCTCTCTGAATACGTCATCAAAAAATACGACAAGCCTACTACTCAAGAAGAACTCGTCGAGGTTTTTCATCTTTCTCTACTCTGTGGTCTCTTATGTTTTGATTTAGAAATGCTTTTAAGTTTGTTCTGTTTTGTTATTAGATGTATCAAGCAATGAAGGATGTGACATGGGCTCTGTTTGCGAGTGCCAAAGCTTTGAATGCGATTACTATAAACTACAGAAATGGATTTGTGCAAGCTTTTCACAGAGATCCAGCGAGTAGCAACACATACTACATCTTCTCTGATCTTAAAAACTATTCCATTAGTGGAACAGGTCCTGAAGATGTAAGTAAATGGAACAACCAATCAATACACGGGAACTTGACTGCGATTTGGTATCAGCAACAGCTTGATCCAATCACAGGTGCAAAACTAGGAAAGCCACTTCAAATCCCACCGGATGATCTCATCGACATAGCTGGAATCTCACAAGTACCTGATGGTGAAGCTTCTTGGCATGTGACAGTAAGCAAATACATGGACTCTCCGCTTCTCTCAGCGGCTTTGCCAGTCTTTGATGCTTCAAACAAGAGTATTGTTGCTGTTGTTGGGGTTACAACTGCGCTTTATAGCGTTGGACAGTTGATGAGAGAGCTTGTGGAAGTTCATGGTGGACATATTTATCTCACGTCTCAAGAAGGGTACTTGCTTGCTACTTCTACAAATGGTCCTCTTTTGAGGAATACGTCAACGGGGCCTAAGTTAATGAAAGCTATTGATTCTAAGGAGTGGGCTATAAAGACAGGAGCTCAATGGTTAGATAAAACTTATGGAAGTAACCTCCCTGATGTTGTTCATGCTGAGAATGCAAAGCTTGGTGACCAACAATATTATCTTGATTCATTCTATCTTAATCTCAAGAGACTTCCAATTGTAAGTTTTTTTCTCCTATATATCAAGATATGGATTCAGATTCATGTTGTTGAATCTTACGGTTTACGACATTTGCAGATAGGTGTTGTTATCATTCCCAGGAAATTCATAATGGGAAAAGTGGATGAAAGAGCATTCAAGACTTTGGTTATACTGATATCTGCATCTATATGTATCTTCTTTATTGGATGTGTCTGCATTTTAATCCTTACAAATGGAGTTTCAAAGGAGATGAAACTAAGAGCAGAACTGATAAGGCAACTGGATGCAAGAAGAAGAGCTGAAGCTTCAAGCAACTACAAAAGCCAGTTTTTGGCAAATATGAGGTTGGTCATCAAATGCATCATTATTAATTCGATTGATTCAACTTTATTAATCCAATTTTTTGCATTGTAGCCATGAATTGAGGACACCTATGGCTGCTGTGATTGGGTTGCTAGATATTCTAATATCAGATGACTGTCTTTCAAATGAGCAATATGCAACGGTCACTCAGATCAGAAAATGCTCTACAGCTCTCCTCCGGCTTCTTAACAACATACTGGACTTGAGCAAGGTGAGGATTATTAGAAGACAAAATCCTTTTTCTTTAACTTAGGCACTGAGTAAATATTTTAGCTGTTTCAGAGCTATGCTTTTTCCTGAAACTCTCATGTCACTATCAGCTACAAGCTAAATTTCTTCTTTTTCGGCCACTTAGGTAGAGTCAGGAAAGCTTGTCCTAGAAGAAGCTGAGTTTGATTTAGGACGAGAACTCGAAGGGCTTGTTGATATGTTCTCTGTGCAGTGTATAAACCACAATGTTGAGACAGTTCTAGACCTCTCCGGTAAGACCTAGTTTTATATCAATGATGAATATTCTTTATAATGAAATTTTGAGTTATGAACTGTTATATACTTTCATTGCAGACAATATGCCAACATTAGTCAGAGGGGACTCGGCAAGACTTGTTCAAATCTTTGCAAATCTCATAAGCAATTCTATAAAGTTTACCACAAGTAAGTTTTGTCACCATCTTCTCTTCTTTTTCATCACAGAGATGCATTTCTAATCTTAAAAAGATGGTTTCTTTGTAGCGGGTCACATTATTCTTCGTGGCTGGTGCGAGAACATGAATTCTCTACATGATGAGATGAGTTTAACTGTAGAAAGAAAAAAACCATGGGTTCCAATGAAGACAAAACTAGTGCATCACAGAAACCATTCGCAGAAGTCTTGTAAGAACGAGAACAAAATGGTTCTTTGGTTTGAGGTTGATGACACTGGATGTGGTATGACTGTTATTATATATTCTTTTGCTATCCACTTCATTTAATCTCCCGGATTCTGAAAATCACTCTATTGTATAAATCTTTTTCTGCAGGAATAGATCCAAGCAAATGGGACTCTGTGTTTGAGAGCTTTGAGCAAGCTGATCCTTCTACCACTAGGACGTAAGTGCACACAGTGAATGTATGAGCAAAAAAATGTTGTTAGTGGAATCTTATACCTCTCACTGGTCTTATATATGTTCAGGCACGGAGGAACTGGTCTTGGACTGTGTATCGTGCGGAGCTTGGTGAACAAGATGGGTGGTGAAATCAGAGTAGTGCAAAAGAATGGCTCAGGGACTCTAATGAGACTATACTTGATTCTGAATACTCCTGACACTGCAGATCAAAACCTCCAGCCAGATTTCTCCAAGTATGGTCTCGTGGTAAGTAAATCTGACAAACGCGTGGATCATGGATTTAAAACTCTTGTGTTTGTTTAACAATGGTTTTGAAAATGCAACAGGTTGTGCTTTCAATGTATGGAAGAACAGCGAGAATGATCCAATCAAAATGGTTACGTAAACACGGCATTGCGACTGTTGAAGCATCTGACTGGAACGAGCTTACTCAAATCATTAGAGACCTCTTCGAGACAGAAAGCCGTGAAAACACCTTTGATTCACAGCACAACATCGCTGAATCACTGAGAGCAGAGTTTTCGAATATAGAAGAAATCAAGAACCCTGTATATGTTATAGTGGTGGATATCGGAGTTCTTGATCTCACAACAGATATATGGAAAGAACAGCTTAACTACCTCGACAGGTTCTCAAGCAAAGCGAAATTTGTTTGGTTGCTGAAACATGACACTTCCAATACAGTTAAAACAGAGCTCAGAAGAAAAGGACATGTCTTGATGGTTAACAAACCGTTATACAAGGCTAAAATGATTCAGATTCTTGAAGCTGTGATCAAAAACCGGAAGAGAAGCTTATGTAATCCCACAAGAAACAGAGGAAACAACGGAAGTGATGATGAATCGCCCGATTGTTCAGAGATCGATCCAACGCAATTCGATACTTGCAGTTCCGATGATTCCTCTGAGACATCTGTAAAATCAAGCAGTCCAGTGGTTAAGAGCTGCCTCGTTGACACCAATCAAGATTCTTCAGCATCTGGAAGTAAGACTTTAGAAGAGGAAGAAGATTCGAAAGATCGAAGTCACCGATTGTACTCAGGAATTGCTTTAGATGGAAAGAATCAGAAAGCTCTTGAAGGTATAAGGATTTTGTTAGCAGAAGATACACCGGTTCTTCAACGAGTCGCCACGATAATGCTTGAGAAAATGGGAGCAACCGTAACCGCAGTTTGGGATGGACAACAAGCAGTTGATTCCCTCAACTATAGGAATGCACAAGATCCAACTCAAGAAGAAACCATTAATCGGAATTCTTCTCCTTATGACTTGATCCTCATGGACTGTCAGGTACAAAGATACATTCATATCTCAATAAGAACACTTTTGCTTTCAATTCTGACATTTTTTTGTGATGGAAGATGCCAAAAATGGATGGATATGAGGCAACAAAGGCTATAAGGAGAGCAGAGATTGGGACGGAGATGCATTTGCCGATAGTGGCATTGACAGCTCATGCGATGTCTTCTGATGAAGCAAAGTGCTTGGAGGTAGGAATGGATGCTTATCTTACTAAGCCTATTGACAGGAAGCTTATGGTTTCTACCATTTTGTCACTCACTAAACCAACATCAACATGCCTAACTTCACTTTCCTCTTGAACATGGGTAAACTCTAGAAAAAAGGATCTAACAAGAGAACTTTCTTAGGTTCAGGATCTTGGGTTTTTGTATATTTGTGAATTTGGGAGAGGTCTTTTTGGGGGGAAAGAATCCAGTTTTTTTTGTTTATCTTTTTGCTTACAACGCTTGTACTTACATAAAATATTCATACCTGTTTTGAATGTGTATTTAAACGATTAAAGAGACCAAATTTACCTTGCCGATTCTTACTACAAGCCAAAAACGAAAAAGAACTAAAAAACTAAGTAAATTGGCCCATGCAGGTTTCGAACCTGCGACCTTCGCGTTATTAGCACGACGCTCTAACCAACTGAGCTAATGGGCCATTTGTTCTTTTCATTTAAACATTAATTATATTTCTTCTATGAATGATATTATTATGCGACATTTTACAATAATGACTACCGAATCTCGTTGTTGTCGTCACAATTAAAGAGTGTTATAGTATGATGGAGCCTAGTTCTCTGTTTTCAATAATATCAAGATTCGAATCATCTCCTATCAGAAAAAAGATTCTTGAATATCGCAACCATGTGGAAAAAGATTTGATTTGATGCTTAACGTGAAGAGCATGAGCTCCCTCATGTAACTAGCATTATACAATATGAACACAATATTGCTGATGTTGACCATCTTTGCATATCTAAAAGAAGGTGCATAACGGCATCGTTTAAGAGTTTTGTTCCTTAGTGAAAGTGGGAAAAGAATCGAGAGAGAAAGAGTAGTAGTAGTAGTGCAATATTAGCTCTCAGCTAAAGCTGGAAAGTATTTATCAGTAAAACAGAGGTAATCGTTTTTTTAAGGATTAAAAGAGCTTATCACAACGAACTCTGAACCATTTTTTTAAGCTCAATGTGTTTCTTCTTAAGCCTTCAACTAGAGTGGAAGAGACAGAGACAGAGAGACAAACGTAGAGAGAAAGAGAGAAATTACAATATGGAGCAAGCTTTTTGTGCTTTGCTCTTCTTTTTCTTCTGTTTTGGAGGTTGAAGAACCACTCTGATCGCTGCATCAAACACCGCCTTCACGTTCTGAAATTTTCATTAACCAAAAACAAAAACAGTTTCAAGCGATGTAAATACTAAAATAATGAGCTATAGTATTCATCACAAAGGAAGATTTTTGATTCTTGCCTCCTGTGACTTTGAACTGCACTCGATGTATGCAGGAGATCCAATTAGCTTCCTTAGTTCCTCTCCCTTTTGATGACCAAAGTGGAGAATGGTTAAGAGGGTTTCGTTTCTATACCAAGCAGATTAGATTGAACTCATCTGAAAGAAATTTCTGTTTACCTGAGCAGTGGTAATAGGTACAGCACCAGGGTGGTCAATGAAGAACTGTTTGTCATCTCGAAGATCTGGAACATATCAAGACCATAAGCAGCAAGACCAATAAAAAACAAATGAAGCCTAGTTATTATTAGTAAGAAACAGTGTCTTCTACACCAATTTTGACAGATGATATTCGTTTGAGTCTTTTCTCTATGTTTATAATTGCTATATTTAGACATGGAATGGATGCTTACAAGCATATGGTTGCCTATTATAATGTAACTATCGGGAAAACGTGTGAGACACAAGAAACCATTTGAATCTATGACATATCCCAAAATTCATTAAAAAGAGACATCACAGACGAGCTCGTAAACTTATACTATTGCAGCATCCACACCAGAATATCCATTGGATCAAAATAACTAAAATGTACCAAATGTAAATTGAAACAGAACCAATGTCCACTAGTGTCATAAATATCCAGAAAAGCTTAAGCAAAGAAATGTAAAAAACGGAAATTACCTAGTTTGGTTCCAACAAGAACTATTGGGACACCAGGGGCATAGTGCTTCAGCTCTGGGATCCACTGCAAACAGCAGATAAAGCAGCCAAATCAACAAACAAGAGACTTTATAAGTTTCTCATTTCGAAAACTGGAATGGAACTCACCTTCTTGGAGACATTCTCATAACTAGCTTTACTGATGAGAGAAAACGCTAAGATGAAAACATCAGCACCACGGTAACTCAATGGTCTTAATCTGTTATAATCCTCTTGCCCTATTACATCAAAACAAAGTTTCAGAACCCATGAAGAAGATAAGCCAAATAGTTTCTCCTACTAAGTAAGATTTTCAGTACCTGCGGTATCCCACAATCCTAGGTTCACAGTGGCTCCATTCACCACCACATTTGCGCTAAAGTTATCGAAAACTGTTGGAACATAATCCTATTCCATAGAAAGACACATGATTGAATAAGATACAAGCTCCACAAATCCTCATATACACCACCCAAAAACTAATGGATCCATTCATACATGGACACAAGCCAGAAATTTATTAACAGAGAAACATAAACAGATCAAATCATATTTAGATAGAGAAGACATTTGGCCGCTTTATCCTTAACATAACTCAGCATTTGAACGAAGCAAATTTTACCGTAGGAAAAGTGTTGCTGGTGTAAGAAATCAGCAAACAGGTTTTACCGACGGCTCCGTCACCAACGGTAACGCACTTTATGAAACTCGAAGCGCTCATTTCCTCCAGCTTCTCTTTTTTTTTTTTACCCGATTCTTCACCAGACTGGAGATACGTGATCAACAACAAAATGACAAAGCAAAAGTCCCCCGAAGAATTCAAAAAACCAACCTCAGATCTACACCTGAGGAGACAACAACAACAAGTCCTCAAGAGAAACACAATTCCACCGCCTTCCCCTTCAATTCGACATCTCCGGTACAAAACAAACAAGAAAACCCCTAGAGCTGTTAAAACAGGAAAGAAATCTCCTAAATGTAATCGGAAATGCGAGAGATGAGAAGAGAGGATCAAAGAAGAAGAATGAACGTGAACATGATGAACCGTATCGAAAACTAGGGAGAGAGAGAGAAAGAGCAAGAGGAAGTAGAAATGTGATGGCCGGAATTTTATGCAATTGAAGCGTTCGCAAAAGGAACAATCTCTGCCATGAACTTCCCGATTGTTTTGCGTTACTCTTTTTTTTTCTTTTTTTTTTTCTCATTTCATTTCTGTTAATTTGTTTTTCTCCTAAGTTTTTAGCCTACAAATTATTTTAATTTTTTTACCAAATTTTAGTTTCTTTTTGTTTTTACACCAAATTTTAGTTTCTATTAAAAATTAAGTTACAGTTATAAAAAAAAAAAAAAATTAAAATTCAGTTATAAAACTAATAGTAAAATACATTAGTTAAATAGTTTAATTTAAACGAATTTGTAGCAGCAATCATAATTAGTTTTTAGTTTAAGTTTATGTGAGAAGGTTATTGTTTAATTGTTTAATCTAAAAATAATTATATGAGTTAGTGTTGTAATTATCTATCTATGTCTTCTTATATTTTTAGGTGAAACCAATAAAATTTTCTAAAATGTTGATATTTGTTTGTCTCCTCACAAAACATATATGTATCTTTTTATTTAAACATCAATTCACAAAAATATAAATATATAATGATTATTTTTAATTATATTAAATTAAAAATATATATCATCCTAACAAATAAATATTATAAATAAGGATTTTTTCTTATAATTATAATATATGATGTGAGAAAGATATGTTTAAAACTAAATCATGTTTAGTTTTTTTTTGATGGAATGTTTATAAAATAAATAAAAAATTGAACCAATATTAAGTGTCGTAAAATCATTGTGTATAATATTTTAACATTCAACATCTATGTACAAATATGTAAATAAACATTCTAAATTTATTTATTTTTAACTGTTATTACAATTGAATTTGTTGTTGTTAGGATATCTAATGTTGTATTTTTATATCATATGTTTTAAAAAATATATCTAATTATTTGAAAAATAAATATCAAAAATTATTATTTTTTATATTTCATATAATTATAATATATGACGTGAGAAAAATATGTATAAAACTGAATCATGTTTATTTTCTTAAAAAAAGTGAAATGTTTATAAAATAAATACAAAATTGAAACAACATTTAGTGTATAATGTTCCAACATTCAACATCTATATGCACAAATATATAAATAAACATTACAAATGTATTACAATTGAATCTTATGTTGTCTTTTTCTACTATATGTTTAAAAAAAAAAGCGTTTAACTATACTTGACATGTATCTTTTTCTTTAGAGTATCTCTATTGGTGAGACTCTCTTAGAGGTTTTTAGAAATTTTTTATTAATTTTTTTATTTTGTGAATAGTGAAGAACTCTAAGGTATTTGGCATGTCCAATCGTGTTCTCCATATTGGGTTTTTTTTTTTTAGAAAAAAAAATGATTTATACATTGAAATTGAAATTATAAATTATTGAAATATTAATTTTAAACGTACAATATTTAAAAATCTAGATTACCAAATTTTTGCCAAATATGCTCAATTAAATCAGTCTTCAATTGTTCATGTCTCAGTCTATCACGAACTTGATTCCGAATGCCAAGCATATTACCGAGATTTGTAGGCATGTATGTAGAATACGAGAAATTCACCTGTGAACTTTTGGTTACTTCTCCTTCTTCGAATTCAGATGTATCAAACTAAGTGAATCCATCTCGTTCGTCTTCTATTATCATATTGTGTAGTATGATACATGTTCTCATAATATTTCCTATATTTTCTTTGTCCCAGAAAAGAGCCGGGTTTTTAACAATTGCAAATCGAGCTTGCAATACTCCGAAAGCACGCTCGACATCTTTTCGGGCCGATTCTTAACGTACAGCAAATAACTCTGTTTTAGAACCTTGAGGAAGTGAGATAGATTGGATAAAGGTTGACTATTTTTGATAAATACCGTCTGTGAGGTAGTGCGCTAAATGATAGTTGTGTCCGTTGACCATGTACTCTACTCTTGGAGCTCGACCTTGTAATATGTCATCAAAAACAGGTGACCGATCAAGAACATTAATATCGCTTAAGGTACCTGGATGACCAAAAATGCGTGCCATATCCAAATATCGCTTGTAAATACCGTGCTACAACCTCTAAGACAATTTTCGGCTTTCTTGAACCACGCGTGTACTGCCCTTTCCAAGCGTTTGGGCAATTTTTCCACTCCCAATGCATACAGTCAATGCTCATATCATCGCAGGAAACCCGCATATCTCTCTAATATCGAGTAGCCGTTGAAGATTCTCTGATGTGGGTCTACGTAGATACTCATCTCCATATAACTGTATTATTCATTTAGTGAATTTTTCCAAACATGAAAGTGTTGTGCTTTCACCAAGTCGGATATATTCGTCAACGCTGTCACCCGCACAATCATCTATTTCCCTTAATGTTTAATTCACTCAAACATCTATTTTTATATACTAATATTTTAAGGTTTCTTCTAATGAAATTCTCTACGAAGTTGATTTGGGTATCTTCACAAAATGTCATGTGTCTTTTTTTTTAAACATCAATTCACCATATATAAATACATAATGATCATTTTTCTTAATATTAAATTATGTTAAAAAATTTTAAAATATGTCTAACTACTTCACAAATAAACATCATAAATAAATAAAAAATTTAATATTTCATATAATTAGAATATATGATGTGAGAAAAACATGTATAAAATTGAATCATGTTTATTTAAAAATAAAATAGAATGAAGTATTTGTAAAATAAATACAAAATTGAAACAACATTTAGTGTTGCAAAACCATTGTGTATAATGCATGAAAAATTGTATACTCAACATCTATATGCCAAATATGTAAATGGGTACTATAAATTATTCTTTTTTATTGCTATTACAATTGAATTTGTTGTTGTTAAGACATCTAATCTAATGTTGTCTTTTTCTACTATATGTTTTAAGAAATATATCCATTAACTAACAATTTGGTACTGGTTTATATTATAAAAATCTACAAATTTAATTCTCATGATAAATCAAGTCCTATAATGCAATCTTAAAATAAAATGCATTTAAAATATGTTGATTGTTTTGCATTTCTCTTTTTTTTTTCTTTCTTTTTTTCTGGTTTCATTTCTGTTAATTTGTTTTTCTCCCAAGTTTTTAGCCTATAAATTATTTTAATTAAATTTTTGACCAAATTTTAGTTTCTATTAAAATTCAGTTACAGTCGTAAAAAAAAAAAAAAAATCAGTTACAAAACTAATAGCAATACATTAGTTAAATAGTTTAGATTAAACGAATTTGTAGCAGCAATCATAATTAGTTTTTAGTTTAAGTTTATGTGAGAAGGTTATTGTTTAATTGTTTAATCTAAAAATAATCATATGAGTCAGTCTTGTAATTATCTTTCTAGTTCTTCTTATACTTTTAGGTTTCTTCTAATGAAATTTTCTAAAATGTTGATATGTGTTTGTCTCCTCACAAAAAAATACATGTATCTTTTCATTTAAACATCAATTCACACAAATATAATATATAATGATCATTTTTAATTATATTAAATTAAAAATATATATCTTCCTAACAAAGAAATATCATAAATAAGGATTTTTTCTTATAATTATAATATATGATGTGAGAAAAATATGTCTAAAATTAAATCATGTTTAGTTTTATTTTTTTGGATGGAGTGTTTATAAAATAAATAAAAAATTGAAACAACATTCAGTATCGTAAAATCATTGTGTATAATGTTTCAATATTCAACATTTATATGCACAAATATGTAAATAAATATTCTAAATTTATTTGTTTTTAACTATTATTACAATTGAATTTGTTGTTGTATTTTTATACCTTATGTTTTAAGAAATATGTCTAACTATTTGAAAAATAAATATCATAAATTATGATTTTTTTATATTTCATATAATTATAATATATGATGTGAGAAAAACATGTATAAAACTGAATCATGTTTATTTTCTTTAAAAAAGTGAAGTTTTTGTAAAATAAATACAAAATTAAAACAACATTCATAGTGTATAGTGTTCCAACATTCAACATCTATATGCACAAATATGTAAATAAACATTACAAATGTATTACAATTGATTCTTATATTGTTTATTTTTACTATATGTTTAGGAAAAAAATACGTTTAACTATACTTGACATGTATCTTTTTCTTTTGAGCATCTCGAATGGTGAGATTCCCTTGGAGATCCTTAGTAATTTTTTATTAATTTTTTTCTTTTTTTAATAGTGAAGAACTCTAACATCTTTATTGAGATGTTCTCATTTAGTATTCTCACCATTAATAAATTAAAAAGTAATAAAAATATAATTTCTAAATAAACTTTGATGAGAACATGTTCTCTTTTGAGAACTCTTTAGAATATGTTGAGAACTCCAAATAACACTTGTTTTCATATTATTTATTCAATTTTTTAATTAAACTAAAATTTAATTTTATAATATTATATTAGATACTAATATAATATTAGATAAGAACACCAAAACATGTTCTTACCGATGCAGATGCCCTAAGGAATTTGGCATGTCCAATGGTGTTCTCTATGTTGAGGTTCTTAAAAAAAATATTAAATTTTATACATTGAAATTGAAATTCTAATTTATTGAATATTAATTTTAAACTTACAATATTTAAAAATCTAGATTACTAAATTTGTGCCAAATATTCTCAATTAAATCAGTCTTCAATTGTTCATGTATCCGTGTATTACGAACTTGATTCTGAATGCCAAGTATATTACCGAGATTTGTAGGCATGTTTGTAGAATACGAGAAATCCACCTGTGAACTTTTGGTTACTTCTCCTTCTTTGAATTCAGATGTATCAAACTGAGTGAATCCATCTTCTTCGTCTTCTACTATCATATTGTGTAGTATGATACATGTTCTCATAATATTTCCTATCTTTTCTTTGTCCCAGAAAAGAGCCGGGTTTTTAACAATTGCAAATCGAGTGCAATACTCCGAAAGCATGCTTGACATCTTTTCGGGCCGATTCTTGACGTGCAGCAAATAACTCTGCTTTAGGACTTTGAGGAAGTGAGATAGATTGGATAAAGGTTGACCATTTTGGATAAATACCGTCTGTGAGGTAGTGCGCTAAATGATAGTTGTGTCCGTTGACCATGTACTCTACTCTTGGAGCTCGACCTTGTAATATGTCATCAAAAACAGGTGACCGATCAAGAACATTAATATCGTTTAAGGTACCTGGAGGACCAAAAAATGCGTGTCATATCCAAAGATCTTGTGAAGCTACAGCCTCTAAGACAATTGTTGGCTTTCCTGAACCACGCGTGTACTGCCCTTTCCAAACGGTTGGGCAATTTTTCTACTCCCAATGCATACATTCAATGCTCATATCATCCCAAGAAACCCGCGTATCTCTCTAATATCGAGTAGCCGTTAAAGATTCTCTGGTGTTGGGTCTACGTAGATACTCATCTCCATATAACTGTATTATTCCTTTAGTGAATATTTCCAAACACGAAAGTGCTGTGCTTTCACCAAGTCGGATATATTCGTCAACGCTGTCACCCGCACAACCATCTATTTCCCTTAACGTTTAATTCACTCAAACATCTATTTTTATATATGACTTGGGTTTCCTCACAAAATGTCATGTGTCTTTTTCTTTAGACATCAATTCACCTAGATATAAATACATAATGATCATTTTTCTAAGTATTAAATTATGTTAAATTTTTTAAAAAATATGTTCAACTACTTCACAAATAAACTTCATAAATAAATAAAAAAATTAATATTTCATATAATTATAATATATGATGTGAGAAAAACATGTATTAAATTGAATCATGTTTATTTAAAAATAAAATAAAATAGAGTATTTGTAATACAAATACAAAATTGAAACAACATTTATTGTTGCAAAACTATTGTGTATAATGCATGAAAAATTGTATACAATTTTTCAACATTCAACATCTATATGCCAAATATGTAAATGGATACTACAAATTATTCTTTTTTATTGTTATTACAATTGAATTTGTTGTTGTTAAGACATTTAATGTTGTCTTTTTTACAATATGTTTTAAGAAATATGTCTGTTGAATAACAATTTGGTATTGGTTTATACTATAAAAATTTACAAATTTAATTCTCATGATAAATCAAGTCCTATAATACAATCATAAAATAAAATGTCTTTAAAATCTGTTGATTTTTTTTCTTTTTTTTCGAATCGGTAGATTTGAAATTATTAAAGATAGTATGCATATCATAATTTTTGTTCTAAGATTATTACCAAAATCATAAACGAAAAATGAAAAGCAATTTGGTAGGTTTATTTTATATCAATCCACAAATTTAGTGCACATGCAAAATCAAGTACTATAACGCAATCAAAAAAGTTGTTGATTCTTTTTCTTTTTCAAATCGATTAGCTTGAAACTTCTAAAGGAACGCATGCATATCATCTACGCACGCATGTCATAATTTGTGATCTAAGATTATTACCAAAAATGAATAGCAATTTGGTACTCATTTAGACTATAACAATCCAAAAATTTTATGCACTTGCAAAATCAAGTAATATAATGCAATCATAAAAGAAAATGAATTTAAAATATATTTATTCTTTTTTTTTTTTCTAAATCGATTGGTTATAAAATATTAAAGAACGCATGTTTGTCAACCAAGCACGCATGTCATAATTTGTGATATAAGATCATTACTAAAACCATAAGTCAAAAATGAATAACAATTTGGTACTAGTTTATACTATAACAATCCACAAATTTAATGCACAATCAAGTATTATAACGCAATCATAAAAGAAAATGAATTTAAAATCTGTTGAATTTTTTCTTTTTTTTCGAGTCGTTTGATTAGAAACTATTAAATAACGCATGCATATCATCCATGCACGCATGTCATAATTTTTTATCTAAGATTAATAAAAAAAACCATAAACAAAAAATGAATATAATTTGATACTAGTTTATACTATAACAATCCAAAAATTTAATGCACATGTCTCAACCACAATTATAATCGGATTCGCAATTATAATGTGATCGGATCATAGAGTGGCAATCGGATTCGATGTCCAATACTCAACTCAACTCCTTCCACACAACCATCATCACTCAACACAAGTCGTTAAATATCAATATTACAAAACAGCGTGTAAGAAGATTCGTGTCGAGGAGCCTCATAATTATAATAATAAATTTTTGAATAATAATAATAACATTATTGAGCCGCATGCTGAGGTTTTTGGAGCATCCGCATTTCAAAATTTTGATTTCCTGGATGATGTAGTTGAGTTTGATGAGTCACAGTTTGAGATTCTTCGTATTTGCTTCCCAAAGATTATGATAGATCAAGTTCATGATCATAACAATAATGGACAGATACATGATGACACAACACAACATGTTTTGCTTCAATAAGAGTTTCAAGATCCTCATCACTTTCAATAAGAAGAGATTTATCACGATGCTATTCGATTCTCTGAATTGGATCCACATCCAAAAATCAAGGACGGTATTATCAATTGTATTCTAAAAAAAGAATTATATGAGATTCCATATAACTGTGATTTCAATCCGCATCTACACAATCCTATAGCTCAAAACTCGATTAATCCTTCAATAATATCAGTATCATCATTGAGGAAGCATATGAAACCACCTCTACCTCCAACCAGAATATCACCATCATCATTACATGCGAAAGGTCATAAGACTATCCACACTTATGATTATGGAAATTCCGTTGTTGCAACACAAGAAAGTTTGAATGATAGCTTTAGTATTGAGAAATCGACATCTAACATTACAACTTCAACACAACATTCTCCAGAGATCGAGATATGTCAATAGATATCGAGTGTAGAGATTGATATGAAAAAACCTTCCTCGTCTGAACAAAAATACAATAATAATGAAATTGAGAGTCATGAAAATTTATCTTCCTTTTCGGATGTTGAAGCTATGGTATTTTGTAAACCCTTACAAGTCCTTTTAAATTTTATAATCATTTTTCTTGTTTGTTTTGTTTTGAAGTGTCTTTTTTATTAGATTCTTGACATGGATCTTGAACCGGTTGGTTGAAACCAGTTCGCGTTGGAAGGTAAACAATTTGCACTATTATCACATTTACCATCACATCACTTCTCTATTCCACTTTTTTTTTTGCCTCTTCATTATTTTTGTGAAAAATAAATTAAAAAAACACAAGAAACCACATTTAAAAATGTTGAATTATCGAATATGATAAACATATAAAATTTTGTGTATTAAAATTAAAAATTAAAAATATTTATTTATGTAACTTAAGGAATACTAAAGATAATTAAGCACAAAAATTTGAAAAGTTGTAAGTAGGGATGTTAACAATGGGTCAAAATCCAATGGGTACCCCATACCCAGAGGTTATGGTAACTCTATGGTTTTATTTGTAATGTCAAACAAAACTTGGGTTTAACTCGTATGGGTTTTTCTTATTTATGAGCTCAGATGGGTATATTTGTTTGGGTATGGGTACCCACTGAGTTTTTTTCTTTTTAAAATCTCATATGATGAAACGACGTAGTTTAGCCTTTATCTTGTAAAAACTAAAAACATGATTTGAATTTAGCTTCCATAGAGAGAAGTTCTAAGAGAACAAACCCAGCTTCTTCCATCCCTAATTCAATCCAAGCTTCTTCGATCCCAAATTTGAGCGAAAAGTCTTTGGATTAGCTTCCATAGAGAGAACGAACCCAGCTCTCCCTCAGGTTTCTCTCTCCCTCTCTCTCCCTCTCTCTCTCCCTCTCTCTCTCTCTCTCTGGTTCGATTTCATATGATAGGAAGGTGTTCGATGAATTGCCCAAGAGAAACATCAGTTTATGTTTTGTTTGATTTTGGTTGATTTTGTTTGATGGGTTTGTTTTCATGTAATCCATCTTTTCTTTTTTGGTGTAGATTCCCCAAAACAAAAATAATCAGAAGCTATAGATATTCTCTGACTTTTCCTTCTAACTCGAATGGAACAAGCTAAAAACATGGGTGTTCTTATTAGCTTACCTGATAAATTGGTGTTTAAATGAAGTAGTAAAGTTGAGATAAGATCTTGTTTGCGTCCTTTCATAATCATCATTGTATTGTAACACAAACACATAAACGTTTCACATGTTGAAACAAAAGAACAAGGATTTAGATGTTCACAGAAAACAAATTAAGGGAGCAATAAGCACCTTTAAATATATGCTTCCACAGAGTAACGTAGCTTCGTTGGCCCTAGCTAAATGATTATTTTCTTATTGTATTGTGTTTTGTGTTCAATTTTCAGAGACTCAGTATGGATTCAAAAACTCAACAAAAATTGGCAAGGCTTCAAGCTCAGCATGAAAATAACTTGGCAATGGATGATTACTACAATGAGGAAGGAGACACATAAATGCAAGGAGCAGCAGAGAGTGAGACTCAATCTATTCATCGAACTCAGACGGTAATTGAATCTAATAAAGACTAAAATATTATGTTTGGAAAGAGTTTATAGTTGTTGAAACAGTAGAGGAAGATGGAAAAAGTAGGGTGTTGATGGTGGGATTAGCACCCCTTTATCAACATCTTGGCAATAATTAAGGTTTAGTTCTAATCTCTTAGAGAGAAATAGACCTAAAAATTAGGTTTTAGAGAGAGAAATAGAGGTTTTATACAACCAGAGAGACCCGAAGATAGAGAGAAATAGAGAGAATGCTCAACAACACATAACTCGGCCTTAGAGACCGAATTAAAGACAATTCAACCTTAGATCACGAGTTAACAATAGCTCGGTCTAAGAGTCTCAATTAACAACTCGGCTTAAGAGTCCGAGCTAATCACAAGATTCCCGAGCCTATGCTCGGATTATCATCTGAAGACGGAACTACGTGTGGCTTGATCCCTTCCGAGGGTACGTAGGCAGCCTCTCACGGGGTTCAGCTACAACAAGAAGACCCTTTTAGGAGCTGGCCTTTCCGTTATTGCCGAGCGGTTGCACATCAAGACGGACCTAACTATTTAATCCCCCAATTAAATAAGATGTATTTGCAAAGAGGTTTCTTTGATTAGAAATAATCAAAAGCCGAACCCCTGAATCAACATAGGGGAAGGTGTGTACATTGTAACAAGAATATCATTGTTGAAGTTAGCTTCAGCTTGTAATCGCCATTTACAACACTATCCAAAAAGGCATGAAACTCAAGGGAATGATAAGAGAGGTTATGATCAGAAAGTAGACAGACAAATGATTAGCGATATCATCATTTATTATGATTTGCCATTCAAGTATCCAGAATATGAGAAAGTTAGGGCTAGGGATAAGTTTCTGAACCCATATGTTAAGCATATATGTCGTCAAACAGTTGGTGCTGATGTTTAGAGGAGATTTTTAGTTGAAAAATCAGAATTGAAAGAGGTTTTGAGAAAACACAAAGGTAGTTAAACACTATGATGGGTTATGTGTGTTTAACAACACATTACATTGATGATCAATGGAAGTTAAACAACAAGATCTTGGCGTTTTGTGAGTTTAAGCCTCCACACACCTGAGAAGAGATTTGTAAGAAAATTTTGGATAGCTTGAAAGAATGGGGTTTGGAAAAGAAGGTCTTCTCTATCACGTTGGATAATGCTACAAGTAATGACAGTATGCAGAAGATACTCAATCATCGTCTTCAAATGGTTATGGGAAATAGATTGCCTTGTGATGGGAAGCACTTACATGTGAGATGTTGTGCGCACATACTGAATCTCATCGTCAAAGAAAGGGCTAGAGCTAGCTGGTGATCTTTTGGAGAATATCCGAAACAGTGTTAAGTTTGTGAAAACTTCAACATCAAGAAAAGATGCATTTGTTGCTTGTGTTGAGAGTGTAGGTATAAAGGGTGGATTTGGTTTATCCTTAGACGTTTTAACACGGTGGAACTCAACTTATGAAATGCTTGCAAGGCTTTTACCAGCTTAGAACTATGTGACCGAAGTTACAAGTGGTTGCCTTCAGAAGCGGAATGGGATCGAGGAGAAAATATCTGTGATTTTTTGAAGCCATTTAGAACAATCAAACTTATATCTCAGGAGTTAAATATCCTACACCCAATGTATACTTCACACAAGTATAGAAAATTCAGTGTCTTTTGAAGAAATTTTCTACTTGTGATGATATTGCGGTAAAGGAAATGGCTAAGAGTATGCATTCGGTGTTTAAAAAGTATTGGAATGAGTTCAACACTGCTTTGGCTATTGGAGCGGTTTTAGATCCTAGGATCAAGTTACAGATACTTAAAGTGGCATTTGATAAATTGGATCCAAGTACTTCTGAGGAGAAAGTTGAATTTGTTAAGAGAAACTTGTATGCACTCTATGAAGAATAAAAGACCACTAAGTCTTGGAATTCTAGTTCTTTTGCTTCTAACTCTTCAGCAACACCAACTGTAGATGAGATTCTTAATGAATCTCCACTTGAAGATGACTTAAATTATGTAAGTCTTTCTATATCTTAATTTCCTCTTTTTCTAACATTCTTATCTGATCTTAAGAGAAATTAGTATCAGTGAATTTTCAAAGTTTGTGTGTATGTGCTCGTTACAGTTGTTAGTTATCACAATTCAAAAGTAGCAAAGCACATCACATTCTCGTATGTCTCATATGACATTCTTGTCTGATCTTAGTTGATCATTGAAATCGTTTTTGGTTTACAAGAAAGTAAAAAAAAAATGTTAAAGCTTTTTACTTTGTGTATCTGTTTAACAGATTATGTTACTACATCCGAATCTTTGATTATGATTATGGTTTGTCTATTATAGATTGTTAATTTATTTATGCTTCTTGAGTCTTGAGTCTCTTTACTAATATTAAAACTTTTGACTATATTATAGGATCTTTTTGAGCTGGAAAAGAGCATCCAACCTTGCTTAAATAATGCAAAATCGGATTTAGATAACTATTTGGATGAACCAAGGCTTGATGTGAAGTCTTTTACTGATATGGAAGTCTTCGATTATTGGAAAAGTTTTAACTCCATATAGGAACCGTCTTCTCCCCAAAAATGTTCAAGCATTGATTTATACACGCAACTGGCTACGTGGATTTGATGAGTTCGAAGGTAAAAGGAAGAGAAGCTACTCACTTTGTATCTCATTGTAGTTTTGTTCATGTCTTAAACTCATGCGAGTCATGTTTGTTCTTAAGAGTCTGGTTTTCATGCTATTTTGTAGGTGATATTGCAGAGAACTTTGATGATGGAGATGATGTTAGTAGTTCAATGACTTGAGACGAGGTTAGTGTTAGATTCTGCAATGAATTCATGTTTTGTCAAATGAGCAAAGACATAAACTTGGTCTATGGAAATCATGTGATCTGTTATGATCATCTTTTGTTTCAGATTCATGTTTAAAAAATCATCTGATGTGTTATGTTGTGATCTTTGTTATATGATTCTGATTTTACAGATTGATCGGATAAAATTGAATTCATATTCATGTTTAAAAGATCATGTGATGTGTATGTTGTGATCTTTGTTATATGATTCTGATTTCACAGATTGATTGGATAAAAATTGAATTCAGATTTATGTTTGAAAAATCATGTGATGCGTTATGTTGTGATCTTTGTTATATGATTCTGATTTTATAGATTGATTGGATAAAAATTGAATTCAGATTCATGTGTAAAAAATCATGTGATGTATTATGTTATGATCTTTGTTATATGATTCTGATTTTACAGATTGATTGGATAAAAATTGAATTATTTGTATTGTCTGATACAGATTAGAGAAAGAAGATGATAAAGAAGAAAAAACTTTTTTATTTTGTCAAACGCTTTTGTTTATTACATGATACAAATTTTAAATACTTTTGTTATCTTTGTGTATGACACTCATGGGTACCCATGGGTAACCCAAAATCCCATCAGAACAATACATGGGTATTATCCATCAATAATAAAACTTATGGGTTTTATGTTGGTTGGGTTGTTTACATATGGGTTTTATGTGGGTTGGGTGCAGGCTGGATTATTTCACTCAACTTAACATCCCTAGTTGTAAGTTGGATAAATGTCACTCTTTTAGATGCTTAGGTGTCAATTCCATGGAGAGAGTTGGTCATCTTTTACACATATAGTATGCAGTGTTCATTTACATATTTGTGCATATAAATGTTGAATGTTGAAACATTATACACAATTTTTCATGCATTATATAAAATGGTTTTTCGACATTGAATATTGTTTCAATTTTGTACAAACACTCTATTTTATTTTTGAAAATAAACATGATACAATTTAATACATGTTTTTTTCATATCATATATTATAATTATATGATATAAAAAAAACTTTATTTATGATATTTATTTGTCAAGTAGCTAGACATATTTTTTTTAATTTAATATAATTAAACATTTAAAAAAATGATCATTATGTATTTATATTTGGATGAATTAATGTTTTAAAAAAAATAAATATGTCATTTCGTGAAGTGATTCATGTCAACTTCTTAGAAAATTTTATTAGAAGAAACCTTAAAATCTTATGATGGATATAAAGTCAAATACACAAAAACTAATAAAATCTTTGAAGTTCAGACAAAAAAATGGTATTTTTATAACTTCTAAACAAAGTAGATTAACAAAAAAGAAACCAAGTTCATTAAAATATTAGACTTATCGAGTATTCGCAAAAGTTTAAGAACACATAAACATGTTAGTTGATGTACTGTTATTTTTACTGGTTTTCACGATAATATTTTATGCTGTTTTGGAGTCTTTTCTGCATTTTATACAGGTTAAATGGAAGATTCCACATGCTGAGGTGTTTTGCAAGAATCTAGAAGATTTGGAGCTAAAATGAAGAATAATGATCTGAAGCCTGAGTCGACCGACTGGAAGGAGGAGTCGACCGACTCACGGGCCGCTTTAGTAAAAAGGAAATTCTTGTTGGGCCTTCTTTTCGAAACCCTAACTTCTAGAACTTCTTTGCCGACTTAGCATGACCTAGAGGAGCTATATAATCGACTTTAAGTAGAGAAGAAAGGGAGAGACGAATTCCATCAAGCTTTTGAAGCATTCAAGCATCTCTTTACCAAAAATCACCAAAAAGTTACTTAGATCTTGTTTTCAGGGAGCACCCTTGTGTGAAGGTTTTCTTGTGCCCCTGTTCTCTTGGTTTTACAGAGAGAGAGCCACGTTTTGCTCTGATCTCTTTTAATATCACTTTCATATTGCAAACTGTTGATATTAATGATTATGATTGGTTTGTTTGCTATGTGTGAGTAGCTCCCTAGTTAGATCTAGGTTGTCAAAGGTTTTATGGGTCATTAGGTGCACGAATTGTTGCTGAATTCGTGACTACTCTCTGCTTTAATATTAATTCATACAATATTTTGACTTGATCACTTAGAATATTGAATTTTAGGGTTTGTTGTATCATACACCCATTTTACACTAAACCCGGAGCCTTGTTTTTAGCAGGTGATCTCGTCCTTGTACAAACGAGAGTTTGGCTTGGAAGATCATGAACAATCAAATCTATTCTCAATGCATGCATTAGCTATTTAGGTTGAAAAGCATCCTTTCTGATATGTTGGTTGATTCATAGTGCAATACGCAAAGAGATTTGGTATTGTATACACTTGCCTTTTGTGTTTAAGAGTAGAGCAACATTCAATCTCGTGCATGGCCCATATTACCCGTGATTTACCTAAGTCTAGCGTTTTTAATCCATAAGTTACACAACTAGTTGCCAGATAGATTGCATTCTAATAGAATCGAAACTCGACATAATCTCTGTGGGATCGATAACCTAAATACTATAATTGTACATTGTACATTTGCAGTTAATTTTGGGTGAATAACTTCACGCATCATTAGTGATCATCAATGTATTACGTCAAGAATATATTACACATTGTTCTAGAACTCAAATCATTAGTAGATTAATCTTATCCCAAAATTATAACCACTATGTTTAAATCTCTAAGATTATAATACTCATGTTTAAATCAAGACAACTAAACAAGTGTTCATAATAGATTTGAAAAAAAAAAAAAACAAGTGTTCATAATAGGTTTGATAACTTCACAAAATACCATAACATTAATTGGCTAAGTATTCTTTGTCCACTGATGTATTGGGTTTTTATCGTTTTCCTACCATAAATTCTTAATGAGTATCTAGTTCTTTGTCAGCTATAAGTCTATTCTTAAAGTCTTTTGGTATTTTATTGAGTATTTAAAAGTTTTTATTTATCGGGTGCAAGTCTGTTTTTGGAGTCTTTTGGTTTTCTATAGAATGTTTATAAGTTTTGAGACACTTTGGAAATATTGGTTCATTTAGCCTTAAGTTAGGCGATTCTTAGTGAAATACATTTTCGAAGTAACAAAAATATGAGGATCGTTTAACCAGGATATCTCATTGGTTGGATACATTGGACAATGACTATTGGTACGAAGTAATGAACATGACTGGTGGGAATACCCAATTTCTATATTTGGGACAATTTTTGGTCCACTTTCGACCTATGACATATATTTACCCTCTAAAACCCCTATTTTCTTAACTTTTTAGACACTATTTACGACACAACATATTTTCTAAGCTTTAGGACTCCATCGCTATTGATTTTTTGAGTAATTGTAAGAAGAACTTCATCTTAATCACAAAACTTGGATAAAATATATTTTTCTCTTACTTCTTTATTTAGTCAAAACATGTTGTCATCATCCATGATTTGTGTTTCATATTATTTGATGTATGAGTGGTTCTTTTAATGTGTTTGAGGTGTCTAAATGAAATTCATGAATTTGATAATTATAGATTCTAGATTTGGTATTAATTCAAAGGATATTCATCCATGGTTGTATTCAATGATGAATTTAGCATGAACACCGAGATTAAGAAACTTAGAAATTTTGACACCTTAGGAGTTATTGTTGAAGTTCCAGAAAGAACATAGAATGAACCAATTTTCTTTAGTCAATGGAGGTTGATGATAGCATACTTTGTGAACATATTAAACTTGCTATAATCGCATAATTACTTGTCTAATATCGAATAACAGTTTAGAAGGCTAAGTAATTAAGTATAAGAACTAAGGCTTTTGAGAGAAGCTTAGTTTAAATTTGTGACTTGAGTTAAATGTGGTTCAAAAATGTTTTTATGCCTAATCATTTTGATTAATCATTCATGATTCTTTGATGATTCGTGATATCCAAATTCTTTTATCCAGCAATATTAAAACATCATTGTTTATATGCTTATTTGAACTTCTTTTTATTAACTTAGCTAAAATTAAAATCTCATATTTTCATCTTAGCATAATTACGCTCTTGTATAATCGTAACTCATTTTCTTTGTAGATTTGATCTCATCTATATTATTACGATTTTAATGTCTACTTGTAGTTATTAAATTGAGTTTAAAACTATGTGTACCATTTACTCTAAGGTTATTTCCGGCAGTTTAACAAATGCTTTTTGGTGCGTTGACTTCCCTAAGATAATTTAGCTAATCAATCAACTCTAAGCATTGGTTTCAACCTAGATGAAAGAACAATATGAATCAAATCCTAAATCATCAACAAACATTCAACAACCCATGAATTCTTTTTAAATTCCAAACACCTTATTAGATAACTATTCATCAGAAAATATGAATCAATGAAAGACATGTTAAAATCAAAAAACTAATAAGAATGTTTGGAATTCTTTTCCAAATTTCCAAATAGATTTCATAGATCTTCTCTCAATAAATTTCAGTAATACAGTTTTTTTTAGAATTGATTAGAGTGAAGCATAGATAAAAAAAGAAAAAGAAAAAAGATTTTAGGGTATTAAAACATGTGGAAATTGAGTATGGATTGGATTTTACGAGTTATATAGAGTTTGAGCTGCAAAATGATGTATGAGGCTATGAGTTAGGTGGAGTTTAAGCTGCAAATCATGTATGAGGATAGACAGATCATTCTTGTTAAAATCATATCCACCAAACTCCATGTATCTATCATGACTATAGAAAATTTGCAGTTTGTGCCTATCTAAGTTGACCAATAAGGACATGTCATGATCGCCTTGAAACCCTACTCCGTCTTCTTCGAAGAAAACTATGTATTTTTTGCATAAGCACAGAATCAGGTTTGACCTGTTGAATTTATCCTGCCATTGACACCTCTGAATCGAGGTTGATTATTTCTCCATAGAGTCTCGAATCACCTATGATGACATTGATTTTGTTCTTCCTTATTGCCCGCACAAGCTATAAACTTGGCCTTAATTCAATCTTTCTTTAAACTTGTTGCACCTAGTGGTTGTCTGGTCAAGGATCTTGTGGAATATGTAGACCGTGTCTATATCTGGACCCAACATCTTTGGATTTTATTTGTCATTTATCCACAAGCCCCCTATCCTTTCCTTTGAGGAGAGGCTTTATGGAAAATGTATGTATGGAACCCCCCCCCCCTCAAAGTAGGTTTTTGCCTCCTTCGGTATCCTTTTCCCGTGGTCGGTCGATGTTGCGGCACTTCCTCTTCCTTGCTTTGTGCTCTTGTATCGCTCTACAAGTTGTACCTTATCTTCTTTGGTGGTTGCCTAATTCAGTCATGAGATGTAATAAGTCCTGAATGGCGGATGACGCTTTGATGATCATATCCTTCTAGAACCGAGACTTATGCCATAATACGTTCTCGAGTACAGCTAAAGTGCTGAGATTGTTGACTGATGAAATTTTTGCCATTGTTTCTGTGAAGCTACTTAGGTAAGTATGAAGCGGATCTTTCGGGCTTTGGTTCAACGCTCAATGATATGCGTCTCAGGTCACCTTATACATGAATATGGAGTATTTCTGCAGGAATGACTTTGACATTTATTTGAAGCTACCCATTTATCGTTCTTATAACTTGGAGAACCAATCTAGGACATGTCCCTCAGTGTGCTTTGAAAAGAGCTTACAAAAATATGCGTCTTACTCTTACTCCTAAAATGCTGGCAACAGAGATCCTTAAGAATATTGTTAAGTGAGATCTAGGAACTTTCATCACTTCATGCACGGAGAGTCGTAACTTCGTTATCTCCCGAACAAGAGTATTTTAAATTCTTCTTTCATCCCTTCATTTTTAGTTAGTTTTTCCACCACCCGTTTGATTTCAAGGATGCCCCTTGTTACCTCCTTGATGGACTCTTCTTCCCATCGCTCTTAACTCAACATTTTTCTTTCTTAATGGATCTTTGTAGATATTCTAAATGTATATCTTAAGTTTAATTCTCCACATTGGTTTTCGTTTGGTCATTTAAACATACTTGAGTCTCAATCATATTTTACCCCCCCCCCATATCCTTGTAGGGCTCTCAGCCTCTATTTTGTTGAAGGTATGCGCATTTTTCGGAAAACGAGTAGGCAGTGGGACTGCAACCGAGATAAACCGGTTATCTCACCTATTGGGCAGTGTCCTCTGAGCGACACTGCTTGTTTCCCCCACATAGAATGGGTTATGATTAGTTTTTGGTTTTTTCTGACCGTAGCGTAGATTCCAGAAGCAAGAATCACTGGTGTGGATGGAGCTTGACCCTTCGAGGTCACCGCTACAGATGGAATTGTTCCCCTTGAAAAGTATACGAGACATTATTGATTCGAGATTTGCAACGGTTTTGGCCATAACACAATTTTCAAAAATTACATTGTCATCTTTTCTAAAATCTGATCAAGTCAATTCACGACTATTTTCATGTTTTAATTAGTTTGCTACGACCAGCCAAGGATTTCCTAGATGCGTCATCGTCTCCCTGGCTTTGGCATGTTTTCGATTTTGCCATCTCGATCGTTTTTAGTGAGAGTTGCAGTCGCCTTTATCCACAGACAGTGCTAAGCTATTGATGCTAGCATCCAACTATCAGAAATATGAAACTGGTTTAGTGGTTTAGGGATAGGTCTATTTTTGTTTAACAAAGAATTGAGTGCTAGACCAGAGTTGAATCGACTAGAACAAGGAGTGAGATCTAGAATGACTACAAACAGGTGGCAATGCGGGTGAATGTCAGGTATAATCAAATGTTTATTGAGTGAGCGTTCGAGTAACTAGAATAAAAGTTATGTTTCAGTATGGAAACAATAATGAAAGAAACGTGAGTGTGTGTATGAATGTCGAAATGGAATTTCCTTAGCCCTTGTTTTCATCTCCTTTTATAGATTGCTTCATGTGTTTAATTCACCTTAACTCGAAATACTTTGTTACTAATTCGCTGGTTCAACCATTATAGAATATTTTTGACTACTTGTTACTAGCCACTGTGGTCGGGAGAGTTCATTGAGTTCGGAACCATCCTTATATTTTGGCCTTCGATCTGTTGGGATTGTTCTTGGGTTCTTCTCTTCTTTTATGGGTTGAGGTTTTTGCACCAACATGCGCATACTATTCAACCCTCGTGTGTCTTAGAATTAACTTGTCCGATAACCATCAAGTCAAATAAAGGAAGTATGTAAAAAATATTCGATTGCTTCGTATTTAGCTGACTAGATGAATCATCTCTTATTCGGTATATATACTAGTTTAAGAAAATTGTCTATATGAATACAGATTTCTCTTCACAATTGAGGATCAACTTGGTGATCCATCATATACTTCCTATGAGAGCTCGAGTTCCACTCTATCACTAGACAATAGAGCCTTCGTAGCTCAATCACTCACTTTTATGACATTCTTATGGTCATTCTCTTCGTAAAAGACATTTTTTTTTACTCTTTTACCGAAAATGCTTACAAATTTTTTTTTTTCTAAAAATAACTAACTATAAATGATCTCGTCTTTCCGATCCAATGTGACCTACTATCCTACGCGTTTTCCGATTCTTTATGGTTTCCGCCAAGTTTCGTAGTCAGTTTAGTGATTTGACTGTTAAAAACATTTTCAAGTGACCTAATCATATACACTCATATTTATTGAAAATATATATTTATATTCCCATATTATTAATTGTATACAATAGTCAAAGTTCCTTAAAATGTGAGGCATTCCCGCGAGTATTATATGATTGATATATTAAATTAGTTTTAAACCACATGACTCGCACTATCTGGAAAAACCCTAATTTATAGATACACCTCCTCTAACCAAAAGAGAAACTATGACGATGGTGTCCGATCTTCCAGAGGATTTGGTGGAGGAAATACTCTCTAGGGTTCCGGCTACATCTCTAAAACGATTGAGATCTACTTGCAAACGATGGAACGTTGTATTCAATGATCAGAGATTCATCGAGAAGCATTCTGATAAAGCAGCAAAAGAGTTTCTCGTTGTCATATTTGACCATGTTTGTGGTTATTTAACCAATATCAATCTCAGCGGAATTCACAACAACATTGATCCAACTATACAGGTTACGTGTCGACAGGTATGTCGCTTATTTGGCTGTGATTACCTTGATAAATTCTACTGCAATGGATTATGGTTATTCAACACGGAAACGGAGGACGGTGGCTATAGTCTTGTTGTCATATCTGACCATGTTTGTGGTTATTTAAGAACTCTTGCCTCATTATTAATACAATCATTCAGATAAAAAAAGGAAACCGACAACTTAATTATATGGAAAACATACATTTTTAATCCAAAATTGTATAGGAATAGGCCCAAACTATCTCTCTATATAAAAGAAGTTTTCGGCCACAAATCATCGAGAAAACAAATTATGGAGAAATCAAGAAAAAATCGAAGAGGCAGAGATTCGGCTTCGATCCCTCTTGATATCATGATAGAGATATTCACAAGATTACCTGCGAAATCTCTCATGAGGTTTAAGTATTTATCAAAACAGTATGCATCTATCATCGAAAGCCAACACTTTTTATTGGCTTATTCCTCGAAGCAACGACCACGTATATTACTTGGAGTCAAGACTGACGAAGAGCTTGTCTTCTACTCAGCAACGACTCATTCTAATGAAGAACCGTCAACATCGACGACAACAACAATCCCTCGCCATGTTATGACTATCCCAGGGAAATATTTATGGGTTAACCGTACGATACGTGGCATAATCTGCTATTCAACTGGAGTTAATCAACATGTTTTATGTAACCTTGCCACGAGACAGCTCTTTCACTTACCTCAAAACGAAAATTGGAAAGAAGAAGACTTTAGTGATCAGTTTCTATTTTTCGGATACGAACCCATCTATAATCGGTTCAAAGTAATTTCCATATCAATTATGAAGAATCGGCCTGAGCTGCAATGCTGGATCATAACGGTGGGAGATGGAGCACTAAACTCATGGAGGAAGATCGAAGATCTACCTTATCTTCCGGGTATTTTTTTGGAACCTGTGCCACTTGGTACGTGCATTAATGGTGTTTTGTACTACAACGTACGGAGCAATAACGTTGATGATACTAGAGTAGTGCGCCTGGTGAGTTTTGATCTCAAAACTGAAAAATTCAATCTAATTAAGCTCCCTCCTGGAACTAATGAGGCTCCCGGGCTGATAGATTTACAAGGGAATATAGCTTTTATTGAACGCTTTCGAGGTATCCGTATTTGGGTACTCGAGAATGCGGAGAAACACAAATGGTCGTCAAAGAGCTATAAAGTACCTTTGACTTCTTTGGAGCTTAAGAAACTCCAACTGCTCGGAATTTGCGAGGGAGAGATTGTTTTGATACAACCCGAAGCTGATGATCCAACATTTACTTTCTATTTTCACTTAGAGAAGAAAACTATCAGAAAAGTTAAACTCGAACTGCCCCCGAATACTTCTTGGGCTTACTACTCGGTGAATCTCATTGATAATCCTGTTTTATTGTAATTTGGTTACTTTTCTTGCATTCAACTAAATATTTTGAATGATTTGTTTTTTCACAAAGATTATGATTTACGTTGGTACTATATAGATCAAGTTCAATGAATAGATAAAAAATACCATTTATTTTATTGTTCCAAGTCTTTACCATTTATATATTAGGTACACTTAATAGTATATGTCTGTATTTTGATGTATTTGAAAAGCTTTTGTAACATTTTGAGGACTGGACGCAAACAAAAACAAATACAGATAAAGAGACACATTAACCAAGTTACAACAAAACAAGATCTGCGGATTTTCTTGTATCGCTTTATAACCCTTGTAACACCACCATAACAACTTTTAAGAGCATCTCAATCGTTCGTCTTTATAAATTCGTACATACCATAAATCGGAAGAAACAAATGGATTCCCCCCCCCCACCGTATCTAATTCGTCTAGGATTTTCAGCCTAACCAGATCTCGATTGCTACGCACATCCATATTCAACACCGAGGGGAAGCAAGAAAAGGTGAATCAACAAAGATTCATCTTGTAAGGGATTTTTCGTACGCAAATGTGTGAATGAGTTTTACATCAATATGAAGAAAAGTTTCTGAGGTATACGAGTTGGCACATAATGTGGCACAGAGCAAAGATTGATATAAGAAAATATATGATTGTTTTCTTTTTGTGAATATCCTTTATTTTAGAAGGTTCGACGTAATATCTAGTGCAACTAGAGTTATGAGGTCGTAGCTTTTGATATATAAAGAGCAGAAAAGCATTGTAAGCCATCACGTCTCAAGATATTAAAAAGATCATAGAATTTTTGTGTGTGTGAGCGTCATTGAGTTGGTTGTGTTTGTTGGTCGTTTTGGGACGATACTTTGGTGAAGTTTTAGTTGATTGAGTTCGTGAGCAGATTGGTGTAAACGCTGCTGTGTTTCAGTTACGGATTGTGGAGTAACACAAGGTTTAAGTATAAGTTCGGGTAGAGTTTAGCTCAGGGTTAGTTTATCCTGAAGAGTTCACGAGATAGAACGGAACGGTAAGTCAAGAGGGTTGGGCTTGATTTATGCGTTTGCAAATAGGTTGTATTTGCTTTCTTGTTCTAGTGGATTTGAATCTGGACGTGGTCCCGGAAAGTAGGAAAAATTGAACCTCGTTAACAAATCTTGTGTCTTATTTATTTTATGTACTTTTATATTGCGTCACTGCACTTACAAAACCTGCTCATACCATTGTGGTGTTGGAGCAAGAAAATAGCATAAACAGTTCAATCGGGTATTTGGGAAAATGAGGGAGTAAAATCCGCCTCATTGTCTTCTATGAAGTGGATCCTCAGTTTTTAAGTTAAATGAAATTATACTATAAAATCCGCCTCAATATTATAAATATATAAAAAACATTTTCATTTATAAAAAACATTTTATACTCCATGCGCTTTTGAAAAATATTTATGATATAAAGTTAAATTTTCATGATACATCCAAAAACATTTTTATAAAATAGTTTTCTAATATATATTTTTAAACCCAACATTATAGTGTATATATTTATACGGCTTCATGTGTTTAATTCACCTTAACTCGACATATTTTGTTACTAATTCGCTGGTTCAACCATTACAGAATATTGTTGACTACTTGTTACTAGCCACTGTGGTTGGGAGAGTTCTTTGAGTTCAGAACCATCCTTATATTTTGGCCTTCGATCTGTTGGGATTGTTCTTGGGTTTTTCTTTTCTTTTATGGATTGAGGTTTTGGCATCAACATATGCATATTATGTAACCCTCGTATGTCTTAGAATTAACTTGTCCGATAACCATAAAATAAAATAAAGGTAGTATGTAAAAAATATTTGATTGCTTCGTATTTAGCCGACTAGATGAATCATCCCTTATTCGGTATATATACTAGTTTAAGAAAATTGTCTATATGAATACAGATTTCTCTTCACAATTGAGGATCAGCTTGGTGATCCATCATATATTTCCTATGAGAACTCGAATTCCAATCTATCTCTAGACAATAGAGCCTTTTTCTTTTTTTGTTTTAAATGTTAAGATATATTTCCAACTCTGGTAACAAAGTATTCGTTACAGTGATCAACCTGATCAGAAGACAACAAAATAGATGACCCAAAATCAAGGAGGGTGCGTGACATAACCTAAGTACAATTCAAGGAGAGAAGGAGTGTTGATGTTCTTGGCAGGAAAGGAGAGCAATCTTGAGCGAATGGTAGTGTTGATGAGATCCTTTAAGACCGTTGCTGATGGCTGTTGGTCCCCGAAGATGCGCGAATTCCTGGCACGCCATATAAAGTAGATGGTCGCTTGTAGAAGGAGCTTGATGATGGGAAGGCTGCGCCGATGAGACTGGGACATGGAACCAAGAATCCAGGATGAAACCTGAGCTGATGATAATGGCGGGTTGACGGAGAAGAGTGCTGCGAAGTGACTCCACACGGCTGAAGAGAAAGGGCAGTTAAAGAATAGATGATCGTGACTTTCCGGAGCTGAGTTACAGAGAACGCAAAGGGCGGGAACATTAAGACCCAAGGATCTTAACCTGTCTCGAGTAGGTAACCTGCAAAGATAAACCAACCAAGCAATAAAAGAGAAGCGCGGGACAGCCTCTTTGAACCAAACTGTTTTAGCCCAAGGAACATGTGCACCGTGATGTCCAATCTGCTCCCAAGTTTCACTTGAAGAGAAGAGGGTGGTGAATCTCCCGGCATTGTTCCGCCATAGAAAAATGTCATCTCCTGAGTCGGGGTCAGGCGGAGGGATGAGGGTAAGGGCTACTTGGAGCCTCTGAATTTGCGGAGATCTCGCCGGAGGCATTCTCCACTGACCGAGTCTTGTAGCATCAACAACTGCAGCGTCTTTCCTGATACGTAGAGTGGCAGGGCCAGCGTTCCCCAGGTAAGACAGCAAATCTCCAAACTCGGTCCAAGAATCATACCAAAATAGCGCGTTGACGCCATTTCTCAACTCACAGCGGAGAAATTCCTTCAACAGAGGTTTAAGTTGTAACATAAAGCGAACATGCCGAGATAATCTCTGACCATAGAGCGAATATGCCGAGATAATCTGTGGCCCAGAAACTCTTCTTACGGAAGGTGTTTAATATAAGCCACGAAGCCCAGAGGGAGGAAGAGTTTGAGAAGTAGTTCCAAGCCTTCTTGAGTCTGAAAACGATCTCAAACTCCTCCAAGTGTCTAATACCCAACCCACCCTCTTCTTTGGGGCGACAAATATCTGCCCATGAAACACGCGCTCCCACTGCAGAGTCTGTCTTGTTCTTCCAAAGGAAAGCTGAACACAGAGAAACAACTTTGGCGTAGAATCGCTTTGGCAAGACAAAGACCTGACTCCAAAAAAGAACCATTCCATATATGACTGAGGAAATCAACTTCACTTTACCCGCAAAAGAGAGAAACTTTGCAGCCCAATTATGCATCTTAGCTATTATGCGATCAAGGAAAGGTTGTAGGCCTGCATAAGAAATGCGATCCGGAGAAAGAGGCAGACCAAGATACCGAGTAGGAAACGAACCTTGCTTGATACCCACAAACTCGCAAATGCCAGCCATTTCATCAACAGTATAGACAATAGAGCCTTCATAGCTCAATCACTTACTTTATGACATTTTTATGGTCATTCTTTTCGTAAAAGACTTTTTTTACTCTTTTACCGAAAATGCTTACAAATTTTTTTTTTTTTTAATTAACTAACTGTAAATGATCTCGTCTTTCCGATGACCTACCATCCTACACGTTTTCCGATTCTTTATGGTTTCCGCCAAGTTTCGTAGTCAGTTTAGTGATTTGAGTGTTACAAATCTTGGGAAAACATTTCCAAGTGACCTAATCATATAAACTCATATTTTATTGACAATATATACTTATATTCCCATATTATTAATTGTATACATTATACAATAGTCAAAGTTCCTTAAAATGTGAGGCATTCCCGCGAGTATTATATGATTGATATATTAAATTAGTTTTAAACCACATGACTCGCACTATCTGGAAAAACCCTAATTTATAGATACACCTCTAACCAAAAGAGAAACTATGACGATGGTGTCCGATCTTCCAGAGGATTTGGTGGAGGAAATACTCTCTAGGGTTCCGGCTACATCTCTAAAACGATTGAGATCTACTTGCAAACGATGGAACGTTGTATTCAATGATCAGAGATTCATCGAGAAGCATTCTGATAAAGCAGCAAAAGAGTTTCTCGTTGTCATATTTGACCATGTTTGTGGTTATTTAACCAATATCAATCTCAGCGGAATTCACAACAACATTGATCCAACTATACAGGTTACGTGTCGACAGGTATGTCGCTTATTTGGCTGTGATTACCTTGATAAATTCTACTGCAATGGATTATGGTTATTCAACACGGAAACGGAGGACGGTGGCTATAGTCTTGTTGTCATATCTGACCATGTTTGTGGTTATTTAAGAACTCTTGCCTCATTATTAATACAATCATTCAGATAAAAAAAGGAAACCGACAACTTAATTATATGGAAAACATACATTTTTAATCCAAAATTGTATAGGAATAGGCCCAAACTATCTCTCTATATAAAAGAAGTTTTCGGCCACAAATCATCGAGAAAACAAATTATGGAGAAATCAAGAAAAAATCGAAGAGGCAGAGATTCGGCTTCGATCCCTCTTGATATCATGATAGAGATATTCACAAGATTACCTGCGAAATCTCTCATGAGGTTTAAGTATTTATCAAAACAGTATGCATCTATCATCGAAAGCCAACACTTTTTATTGGCTTATTCCTCGAAGCAACGACCACGTATATTACTTGGAGTCAAGACTGACGAAGAGCTTGTCTTCTACTCAGCAACGACTCATTCTAATGAAGAACCGTCAACATCGACGACAACAACAATCCCTCGCCATGTTATGACTATCCCAAGGAAATATTTATGGGTTAACCGTACGATACGTGGCATAATCTGCTATTCAACTGGAGTTAATCAACATGTTTTATGTAACCTTGCCACGAGACAGCTCTTTCACTTACCTCAAAACGAAAATTGGAAAGAAGAAGACTTTAGTGATCAGTTTCTATTTTTCGGATACGAACCCATCTATAATCGGTTCAAAGTAATTTCCATATCAATTATGAAGAATCGGCCTGAGCTGCAATGCTGGATCATAACGGTGGGAGATGGAGCACTAAACTCATGGAGGAAGATCGAAGATCTACCTTATCTTCCGGGTATTTTTTTGGAACCTGTGCCACTTGGTACGTGCATTAATGGTGTTTTGTACTACAACGTACGGAGCAATAACGTTGATGATACTAGAGTAGTGCGCCTGGTGAGTTTTGATCTCAAAACTGAAAAATTCAATCTAATTAAGCTCCCTCCTGGAACTAATGAGGCTCCCGGGCTGATAGATTTACAAGGGAATATAGCTTTTATTGAACGCTTTCGAGGTATCCGTATTTGGGTACTCGAGAATGCGGAGAAACACAAATGGTCGTCAAAGAGCTATAAAGTACCTTTGACTTCTTTGGAGCTTAAGAAACTCCAACTGCTCGGAATTTGCGAGGGAGAGATTGTTTTGATACAACCCGAAGCTGATGATCCAACATTTACTTTCTATTTTCACTTAGAGAAGAAAACTATCAGAAAAGTTAAACTCGAACTGCCCCCGAATACTTCTTGGGCTTACTACTCGGTGAATCTCATTGATAATCCTGTTTTATTGTAATTTGGTTACTTTTCTTGCATTCAACTAAATATTTTGAATGATTTGTTTTTTCACAAAGATTATGATTTACGTTGGTACTATATAGATCAAGTTCAATGAATAGATAAAAAATACCATTTATTTTATTGTTCCAAGTCTTTACCATTTATATATTAGGTACACTTAATAGTATATGTCTGTATTTTGATGTATTTGAAAAGCTTTTGTAACATTTTGAGGACTGGACGCAAACAAAAACAAATACAGATAAAGAGACACATTAACCAAGTTACAACAAAACAAGATCTGCGGATTTTCTTGTATCGCTTTATAACCCTTGTAACACCACCATAACAACTTTTAAGAGCATCTCAATCGTTCGTCTTTATAAATTCGTACATACCATAAATCGGAAGAAACAAATGGATTCCCCCCCCCACCGTATCTAATTCGTCTAGGATTTTCAGCCTAACCAGATCTCGATTGCTACGCACATCCATATTCAACACCGAGGGGAAGCAAGAAAAGGTGAATCAACAAAGATTCATCTTGTAAGGGATTTTTCGTACGCAAATGTGTGAATGAGTTTTACATCAATATGAAGAAAAGTTTCTGAGGTATACGAGTTGGCACATAATGTGGCACAGAGCAAAGATTGATATAAGAAAATATATGATTGTTTTCTTTTTGTGAATATCCTTTATTTTAGAAGGTTCGACGTAATATCTAGTGCAACTAGAGTTATGAGGTCGTAGCTTTTGATATATAAAGAGCAGAAAAGCATTGTAAGCCATCACGTCTCAAGATATTAAAAAGATCATAGAATTTTTGTGTGTGTGAGCGTCATTGAGTTGGTTGTGTTTGTTGGTCGTTTTGGGACGATACTTTGGTGAAGTTTTAGTTGATTGAGTTCGTGAGCAGATTGGTGTAAACGCTGCTGTGTTTCAGTTACGGATTGTGGAGTAACACAAGGTTTAAGTATAAGTTCGGGTAGAGTTTAGCTCAGGGTTAGTTTATCCTGAAGAGTTCACGAGATAGAACGGAACGGTAAGTCAAGAGGGTTGGGCTTGATTTATGCGTTTGCGAATAGGTTGTATTTGCTTTCTTGTTCTAGTGGATTTGAATCTGGACGTGGTCCCGGAAAGTAGGAAAAATTGAACCTCGTTAACAAATCTTGTGTCTTATTTATTTTATGTACTTTTATATTGCGTCACTGCACTTACAAAACCTGCTCATACCATTGTGGTGTTGGAGCAAGAAAATAGCATAAACAGTTCAATCGGGTATTTGGGAAAATGAGGGAGTAAAATCCGCCTCATTGTCTTCTATGAAGTGGATCCTCAGTTTTTAAGTTAAATGAAATTATACTATAAAATCCGCCTCAATATTATAAATATATAAAAAACATTTTCATTTATAAAAAACATTTTATACTCCATGCGCTTTTGAAAAATATTTATGATATAAAGTTAAATTTTCATGATACATCCAAAAACATTTTTATAAAATAGTTTTCTAATATATATTTTTAAACCCAACATTATAGTGTATATATTTATACGGCTTCATGTGTTTAATTCACCTTAACTCGACATATTTTGTTACTAATTCGCTGGTTCAACCATTACAGAATATTGTTGACTACTTGTTACTAGCCACTGTGGTTGGGAGAGTTCTTTGAGTTCAGAACCATCCTTATATTTTGGCCTTCGATCTGTTGGGATTGTTCTTGGGTTTTTCTTTTCTTTTATGGATTGAGGTTTTGGCATCAACATATGCATATTATGTAACCCTCGTATGTCTTAGAATTAACTTGTCCGATAACCATAAAATAAAATAAAGGTAGTATGTAAAAAATATTTGATTGCTTCGTATTTAGCCGACTAGATGAATCATCCCTTATTCGGTATATATACTAGTTTAAGAAAATTGTCTATATGAATACAGATTTCTCTTCACAATTGAGGATCAGCTTGGTGATCCATCATATATTTCCTATGAGAACTCGAATTCCAATCTATCTCTAGACAATAGAGCCTTTTTCTTTTTTTGTTTTAAATGTTAAGATATATTTCCAACTCTGGTAACAAAGTATTCGTTACAGTGATCAACCTGATCAGAAGACAACAAAATAGATGACCCAAAATCAAGGAGGGTGCGTGACATAACCTAAGTACAATTCAAGGAGAGAAGGAGTGTTGATGTTCTTGGCAGGAAAGGAGAGCAATCTTGAGCGAATGGTAGTGTTGATGAGATCCTTTAAGACCGTTGCTGATGGCTGTTGGTCCCCGAAGATGCGCGAATTCCTGGCACGCCATATAAAGTAGATGGTCGCTTGTAGAAGGAGCTTGATGATGGGAAGGCTGCGCCGATGAGACTGGGACATGGAACCAAGAATCCAGGATGAAACCTGAGCTGATGATAATGGCGGGTTGACGGAGAAGAGTGCTGCGAAGTGACTCCACACGGCTGAAGAGAAAGGGCAGTTAAAGAATAGATGATCGTGACTTTCCGGAGCTGAGTTACAGAGAACGCAAAGGGCGGGAACATTAAGACCCAAGGATCTTAACCTGTCTCGAGTAGGTAACCTGCAAAGATAAACCAACCAAGCAATAAAAGAGAAGCGCGGGACAGCCTCTTTGAACCAAACTGTTTTAGCCCAAGGAACATGTGCACCGTGATGTCCAATCTGCTCCCAAGTTTCACTTGAAGAGAAGAGGGTGGTGAATCTCCCGGCATTGTTCCGCCATAGAAAAATGTCATCTCCTGAGTCGGGGTCAGGCGGAGGGATGAGGGTAAGGGCTACTTGGAGCCTCTGAATTTGCGGAGATCTCGCCGGAGGCATTCTCCACTGACCGAGTCTTGTAGCATCAACAACTGCAGCGTCTTTCCTGATACGTAGAGTGGCAGGGCCAGCGTTCCCCAGGTAAGACAGCAAATCTCCAAACTCGGTCCAAGAATCATACCAAAATAGCGCGTTGACGCCATTTCTCAACTCACAGCGGAGAAATTCCTTCAACAGAGGTTTAAGTTGTAACATAAAGCGAACATGCCGAGATAATCTCTGACCATAGAGCGAATATGCCGAGATAATCTGTGGCCCAGAAACTCTTCTTACGGAAGGTGTTTAATATAAGCCACGAAGCCCAGAGGGAGGAAGAGTTTGAGAAGTAGTTCCAAGCCTTCTTGAGTCTGAAAACGATCTCAAACTCCTCCAAGTGTCTAATACCCAACCCACCCTCTTCTTTGGGGCGACAAATATCTGCCCATGAAACACGCGCTCCCACTGCAGAGTCTGTCTTGTTCTTCCAAAGGAAAGCTGAACACAGAGAAACAACTTTGGCGTAGAATCGCTTTGGCAAGACAAAGACCTGACTCCAAAAAAGAACCATTCCATATATGACTGAGGAAATCAACTTCACTTTACCCGCAAAAGAGAGAAACTTTGCAGCCCAATTATGCATCTTAGCTATTATGCGATCAAGGAAAGGTTGTAGGCCTGCATAAGAAATGCGATCCGGAGAAAGAGGCAGACCAAGATACCGAGTAGGAAACGAACCTTGCTTGATACCCACAAACTCGCAAATGCCAGCCATTTCATCAACAGTATAGACAATAGAGCCTTCATAGCTCAATCACTTACTTTATGACATTTTTATGGTCATTCTTTTCGTAAAAGACTTTTTTACTCTTTTACCGAAAATGCTTACAAATTTTTTTTTTTTTTAATTAACTAACTGTAAATGATCTCGTCTTTCCGATGACCTACCATCCTACACGTTTTCCGATTCTTTATGGTTTCCGCCAAGTTTCGTAGTCAGTTTAGTGATTTGAGTGTTACAAATCTTGGGAAAACATTTCCAAGTGACCTAATCATATAAACTCATATTTTATTGACAATATATACTTATATTCCCATATTATTAATTGTATACATTATACAATAGTCAAAGTTCCTTAAAATGTGAGGCATTCCCGCGAGTATTATATGATTGATATATTAAATTAGTTTTAAACCACATGACTCGCACTATCTGGAAAAACCCTAATTTATAGATACACCTCTAACCAAAAGAGAAACTATGACGATGGTGTCCGATCTTCCAGAGGATTTGGTGGAGGAAATACTCTCTAGGGTTCCGGCTACATCTCTAAAACGATTGAGATCTACTTGCAAACGATGGAACGTTGTATTCAATGATCAGAGATTCATCGAGAAGCATTCTGATAAAGCAGCAAAAGAGTTTCTCGTTGTCATATTTGACCATGTTTGTGGTTATTTAACCAATATCAATCTCAGCGGAATTCACAACAACATTGATCCAACTATACAGGTTACGTGTCGACAGGTATGTCGCTTATTTGGCTGTGATTACCTTGATAAATTCTACTGCAATGGATTATGGTTATTCAACACGGAAACGGAGGACGGTGGCTATAGTCTTGTTGTCATATCTGACCATGTTTGTGGTTATTTAAGAACTCTTGCCTCATTATTAATACAATCATTCAGATAAAAAAAGGAAACCGACAACTTAATTATATGGAAAACATACATTTTTAATCCAAAATTGTATAGGAATAGGCCCAAACTATCTCTCTATATAAAAGAAGTTTTCGGCCACAAATCATCGAGAAAACAAATTATGGAGAAATCAAGAAAAAATCGAAGAGGCAGAGATTCGGCTTCGATCCCTCTTGATATCATGATAGAGATATTCACAAGATTACCTGCGAAATCTCTCATGAGGTTTAAGTATTTATCAAAACAGTATGCATCTATCATCGAAAGCCAACACTTTTTATTGGCTTATTCCTCGAAGCAACGACCACGTATATTACTTGGAGTCAAGACTGACGAAGAGCTTGTCTTCTACTCAGCAACGACTCATTCTAATGAAGAACCGTCAACATCGACGACAACAACAATCCCTCGCCATGTTATGACTATCCCAAGGAAATATTTATGGGTTAACCGTACGATACGTGGCATAATCTGCTATTCAACTGGAGTTAATCAACATGTTTATGTAACCTTGCCACGAGACAGCTCTTTCACTTACCTCAAAACGAAAATTGGAAAGAAGAAGACTTTAGTGATCAGTTTCTATTTTTCGGATACGAACCCATCTATAATCGGTTCAAAGTAATTTCCATATCAATTATGAAGAATCGGCCTGAGCTGCAATGCTGGATCATAACGGTGGGAGATGGAGCACTAAACTCATGGAGGAAGATCGAAGATCTACCTTATCTTCCGGGTATTTTTTTGGAACCTGTGCCACTTGGTACGTGCATTAATGGTGTTTTGTACTACAACGTACGGAGCAATAACGTTGATGATACTAGAGTAGTGCGCCTGGTGAGTTTTGATCTCAAAACTGAAAAATTCAATCTAATTAAGCTCCCTCCTGGAACTAATGAGGCTCCCGGGCTGATAGATTTACAAGGGAATATAGCTTTTATTGAACGCTTTCGAGGTATCCGTATTTGGGTACTCGAGAATGCGGAGAAACACAAATGGTCGTCAAAGAGCTATAAAGTACCTTTGACTTCTTTGGAGCTTAAGAAACTCCAACTGCTCGGAATTTGCGAGGGAGAGATTGTTTTGATACAACCCGAAGCTGATGATCCAACATTTACTTTCTATTTTCACTTAGAGAAGAAAACTATCAGAAAAGTTAAACTCGAACTGCCCCCGAATACTTCTTGGGCTTACTACTCGGTGAATCTCATTGATAATCCTGTTTTATTGTAATTTGGTTACTTTTCTTGCATTCAACTAAATATTTTGAATGATTTGTTTTTTCACAAAGATTATGATTTACGTTGGTACTATATAGATCAAGTTCAATGAATAGATAAAAAATACCATTTATTTTATTGTTCCAAGTCTTTACCATTTATATATTAGGTACACTTAATAGTATATGTCTGTATTTTGATGTATTTGAAAAGCTTTTGTAACATTTTGAGGACTGGACGCAAACAAAAACAAATACAGATAAAGAGACACATTAACCAAGTTACAACAAAACAAGATCTGCGGATTTTCTTGTATCGCTTTATAACCCTTGTAACACCACCATAACAACTTTTAAGAGCATCTCAATCGTTCGTCTTTATAAATTCGTACATACCATAAATCGGAAGAAACAAATGGATTCCCCCCCCCACCGTATCTAATTCGTCTAGGATTTTCAGCCTAACCAGATCTCGATTGCTACGCACATCCATATTCAACACCGAGGGGAAGCAAGAAAAGGTGAATCAACAAAGATTCATCTTGTAAGGGATTTTTCGTACGCAAATGTGTGAATGAGTTTTACATCAATATGAAGAAAAGTTTCTGAGGTATACGAGTTGGCACATAATGTGGCACAGAGCAAAGATTGATATAAGAAAATATATGATTGTTTTCTTTTTGTGAATATCCTTTATTTTAGAAGGTTCGACGTAATATCTAGTGCAACTAGAGTTATGAGGTCGTAGCTTTTGATATATAAAGAGCAGAAAAGCATTGTAAGCCATCACGTCTCAAGATATTAAAAAGATCATAGAATTTTTGTGTGTGTGAGCGTCATTGAGTTGGTTGTGTTTGTTGGTCGTTTTGGGACGATACTTTGGTGAAGTTTTAGTTGATTGAGTTCGTGAGCAGATTGGTGTAAACGCTGCTGTGTTTCAGTTACGGATTGTGGAGTAACACAAGGTTTAAGTATAAGTTCGGGTAGAGTTTAGCTCAGGGTTAGTTTATCCTGAAGAGTTCACGAGATAGAACGGAACGGTAAGTCAAGAGGGTTGGGCTTGATTTATGCGTTTGCGAATAGGTTGTATTTGCTTTCTTGTTCTAGTGGATTTGAATCTGGACGTGGTCCCGGAAAGTAGGAAAAATTGAACCTCGTTAACAAATCTTGTGTCTTATTTATTTTATGTACTTTTATATTGCGTCACTGCACTTACAAAACCTGCTCATACCATTGTGGTGTTGGAGCAAGAAAATAGCATAAACAGTTCAATCGGGTATTTGGGAAAATGAGGGAGTAAAATCCGCCTCATTGTCTTCTATGAAGTGGATCCTCAGTTTTTAAGTTAAATGAAATTATACTATAAAATCCGCCTCAATATTATAAATATATAAAAAACATTTTCATTTATAAAAAACATTTTATACTCCATGCGCTTTTGAAAAATATTTATGATATAAAGTTAAATTTTCATGATACATCCAAAAACATTTTTATAAAATAGTTTTCTAATATATATTTTTAAACCCAACATTATAGTGTATATATTTATACGGCTTCATGTGTTTAATTCACCTTAACTCGACATATTTTGTTACTAATTCGCTGGTTCAACCATTACAGAATATTGTTGACTACTTGTTACTAGCCACTGTGGTTGGGAGAGTTCTTTGAGTTCAGAACCATCCTTATATTTTGGCCTTCGATCTGTTGGGATTGTTCTTGGGTTTTTCTTTTCTTTTATGGATTGAGGTTTTGGCATCAACATATGCATATTATGTAACCCTCGTATGTCTTAGAATTAACTTGTCCGATAACCATAAAATAAAATAAAGGTAGTATGTAAAAAATATTTGATTGCTTCGTATTTAGCCGACTAGATGAATCATCCCTTATTCGGTATATATACTAGTTTAAGAAAATTGTCTATATGAATACAGATTTCTCTTCACAATTGAGGATCAGCTTGGTGATCCATCATATATTTCCTATGAGAACTCGAATTCCAATCTATCTCTAGACAATAGAGCCTTTTTCTTTTTTTGTTTTAAATGTTAAGATATATTTCCAACTCTGGTAACAAAGTATTCGTTACAGTGATCAACCTGATCAGAAGACAACAAAATAGATGACTCAAAATCAAGGAGGGTGCGTGACATAACCTAAGTACAATTCAAGGAGAGAAGGAGTGTTGACGTTCTTGGCAGGAAAGGAGAGCAATCTTGAGCGAATGGTAGTGTTGATGAGATCCTTTAAGACCGTTGCTGATGGCTGTTGGTCCCCGAAGATGCGCGAATTCCTGGCACGCCATATAAAGTAGATGGTCGCTTGTAGAAGGAGCTTGATGATGGGAAGGCTGCGCCGATGAGACTGGGACATGGAACCAAGAATCCAGGATGAAACCTGAGCTGATGATAATGGCGGGTTGACGGAGAAGAGTGCTGCGAAGTGACTCCACACGGCTGAAGAGAAAGGGCAGTTAAAGAATAGATGATCGTGACTTTCCGGAGCTGAGTTACAGAGAACGCAAAGGGCGGGAACATTAAGACCCAAGGATCTTAACCTGTCTCGAGTAGGTAACCTGCAAAGATAAACCAACCAAGCAATAAAAGAGAAGCGCGGGACAGCCTCTTTGAACCAAACTGTTTTAGCCCAAGGAACATGTGCACCGTGATGTCCAATCTGCTCCCAAGTTTCACTTGAAGAGAAGAGGGTGGTGAATCTCCCGGCATTGTTCCGCCATAGAAAAATGTCATCTCCTGAGTCGGGGTCAGGCGGAGGGATGAGGGTAAGGGCTACTTGGAGCCTCTGAATTTGCGGAGATCTCGCCGGAGGCATTCTCCACTGACCGAGTCTTGTAGCATCAACAACTGCAGCGTCTTTCCTGATACGTAGAGTGGCAGGGCCAGCGTTCCCCAGGTAAGACAGCAAATCTCCAAACTCGGTCCAAGAATCATACCAAAATAGCGCGTTGACGCCATTTCTCAACTCACAGCGGAGAAATTCCTTCAACAGAGGTTTAAGTTGTAACATAAAGCGAACATGCCGAGATAATCTCTGACCATAGAGCGAATATGCCGAGATAATCTGTGGCCCAGAAACTCTTCTTACGGAAGGTGTTTAATATAAGCCACGAAGCCCAGAGGGAGGAAGAGTTTGAGAAGTAGTTCCAAGCCTTCTTGAGTCTGAAAACGATCTCAAACTCCTCCAAGTGTCTAATACCCAACCCACCCTCTTCTTTGGGGCGACAAATATCTGCCCATGAAACACGCGCTCCCACTGCAGAGTCTGTCTTGTTCTTCCAAAGGAAAGCTGAACACAGAGAAACAACTTTGGCGTAGAATCGCTTTGGCAAGACAAAGACCTGACTCCAAAAAAGAACCATTCCATATATGACTGAGGAAATCAACTTCACTTTACCCGCAAAAGAGAGAAACTTTGCAGCCCAATTATGCATCTTAGCTATTATGCGATCAAGGAAAGGTTGTAGGCCTGCATAAGAAATGCGATCCGGAGAAAGAGGCAGACCAAGATACCGAGTAGGAAACGAACCTTGCTTGATACCCACAAACTCGCAAATGCCAGCCATTTCATCAACAGTATAGACAATAGAGCCTTCATAGCTCAATCACTTACTTTATGACATTTTTATGGTCATTCTTTTCGTAAAAGACTTTTTTTACTCTTTTACCGAAAATGCTTACAAATTTTTTTTTTTTTTAATTAACTAACTGTAAATGATCTCGTCTTTCCGATGACCTACCATCCTACACGTTTTCCGATTCTTTATGGTTTCCGCCAAGTTTCGTAGTCAGTTTAGTGATTTGAGTGTTACAAATCTTGGGAAAACATTTCCAAGTGACCTAATCATATAAACTCATATTTTATTGACAATATATACTTATATTCCCATATTATTAATTGTATACATTATACAATAGTCAACGTTCCTTAAATATGAGGCATTCCCGTGAGTATTATATGATTGATACATTAAATTAGTTTTAAACCACATGACTCGCATTATCTGGAAAAACCCTAATTTATAGATACACCTCCTCTAACCAAAAGAGAAACTATGACGATGGTGTCCGATCTTCCAGAGGATTTGGTGGAGGAAATACTCTCTAGGGTTCCGGCTACATCTCTAAAACGATTGAGATCTACTTGCAAACGATGGAACGTTTTATTCAATGATCAGAGATTCATCGAGAAGCATTCTGATAAAGCAGCAAAAGAGTTTCTCGTTGTCATATTTGACCATGTTTGTGGTTATTCAACCAATATCAATCTCAGCGGAATTCACAACAACATTGATCCAACTATACAGGTTACGCGTCGACAGGTATGTCGCTTATTTGGCTGTGATTACCTTGATAAATTCTACTGCAATGGATTATGGTTATTCAACACGGAAACGGAGGACGGTGGCTATAGTCTTGTTGTTAACAACCCGTGAACCGAGCAAACCAGGTGGATCGAATTCAGAACTGATTACGACGATAACTACTTTGATAAGTTAGCTCTTGGTTACAAAAACAACAACTCATCGTGTTTTAACAACTACAAAATATTAAGATTTGAGGATAGTATTCTTCTTTTTGAGATCTATGAGTTTAATTCTAATTCATGGAAGGTTCTTGATGACGTCAGTTGTGACTGTTACTTATCACCTTATGATCGTGGAGTGTCTTTGAAGGGAAACACCTATTGGGTTGCTTCAGATAGCCAGGTACCACGAGTGGTCGATGACTTTTTGCTAAAGTTCGATTTTACAAAAGAGAGATTTCAACGTTTGCGTCTGCCGTTTAAGTCTAAGTGTCACCAAGATACCGTGGTGCTATCTACTGTAAGAGAAGAACAACTTGCTGTGTTTTTTCAGAGAAGTAATAAACCGACGACGGTGGAGATATGGTTAACCAAAAGTATAACTGACTGTGATAATATGGCTAAGAACGTGTCGTGGACCATGTTTTTTACAGTGGATTTGGATAAGGAATATATGTTTCCATCTTCGATGAGTTTTATAGTGGATGAGGAGAATAAAGTGGCAGTGTGTTGTGACACGTCACCCTTGAGACAAGATTATGAGATTACCAGAATTCACATTGTTGGAGAGGGTCTATTCAGAGAAGTGGATCTTGGAGATTTTGCATTCGACGAACCATATAATTTGGAGCTCAAGGAAATGCCTTTTCTCTTTAGTCATGCTCCAAGCTTGGTCCAAGTCTAGGTGTTTTTAGTCTCTTTATATTACAATATTTGATTGGTAACAACACAACACAGTGCCACTATTTTGGGGATATAGTTTTCTTCTCGGTAAAAGACATTCATATATCACGCACGCCTTGTTAACGATGTCTTATGAGTTGCACTTTTTGGTTATTAAAATTTCGGTCATGAAGGTTGTTAATCATGCATTACAAATTTACAACTGATTGGTAAAATACCAATGTTTTGAAACCCGACCTGGTTCCGTGGTCGGACCGGCAAACCCGGCGAACCGATAGAAAATACGGTTTGGTTAATATATAAAAGCCATTGAGTTAAAACCCAGCAAAAACCCGAAAAATCCCGTGATTTATTTGCGATCCCGGTGGACCTGTCGAATCGATCGATCCGGATAATAAATATTTTGAATCTTTTAAAGCAAAGAGAAAATTTGATTATGATAAAATATAGGTTTTTAGTATTTGCAACATTAAGTTTTTCTAAAAAATATTTCATCTTTCAACCTTACAAACTTTCGTTTTTTTTTTTTCTTTTTCGAAATCGTTGTGGTATTAATTTTCTTAGTCATAGTTTTTATTTAAATTGTTGATTACTTTTAAAATTTCTATATTTATATTTCACTAATAATTTAGATCATAGTTAAAAAAATTCAAATGGTATATATATTTCAATGAATTTTATTAAAAGAATAAATAGTCTCATGAATACATATATCTATATATACACCTCATTTGTTTGTGATTCGTAGTTGATCCAGTATCCCGCTGAACTGAAAGGCATTCTGTTTCGATGATCAGATCGGGTTAAAAACATTGTAAAATACCATAATCAACTTAACCAGTAGTCACTTGTCAATTAATAGACCATCGAAAATATTTTTTGATTAAATCATTAATGAAAAATCTCTTTCAGCAGAAATTTTATAAAAATTTATTTTTTTTTAAGTGGAGCATCATCTAATATCATCCAATGTTAAACTTAGATTGCTTAGCCAATACGAAATTCGTATAGTCACTGTAAATTCCACAAGTTACAAACCACGAACCGCATTGAAAATCCAAAGGAATAAACCAGACCTAAACCGGGTATACATTTCAAGCAGCCATCAACACACACACAAGTCCCCAACCAAAGCTTTTTAACAAACTGTGACCTCTTGTTTTTACCAATTGAGAGATTCTATACTTTGATCTCCTCATATCTGTCACCAATGGCACCACCTTTCTGCTTTTGGAACTCCATGAACCGAAGCGTACTTGCAAAGAACGATTCAGCAGATGGGTCCGACGCCATTGTTTCTTCGTTCTTGATCAGTTGGATCAAGCTCTCAACAGATTCAACTGTTATCTGTGGAATCCCTTTCTCATAGAAATAGAGATACCTGCACATTCAACTCTCACATTCAAGCTTCTACATACACTATTGATGAGAAAACTGAGTTTTTTGAAGAAAAATGTTTTACTTGTTTAGTATCTCGATGAAAAGTGTAACAGATCCTGTACTTCCCCTAGCTGTGCTGCTCATTTGTTGAGCCGAGTTTGCAATTTTAAGCGCTCGTTTGAGACAAAGCATAACCCTGATTTCAAGATTTTTAAAAAATTATATATATATATGATGATGATCTGGTGAGTTAAAAACACGAATTGTCACAAAATATATATATACCTTTCTCCATCTTGTATCGTCTCATGATCTTCGAGCCAGAAGAGATGAGAACATGCATACACAGCTCGACATTGATCAGGTTTCTTGAGAAGTTTTGCTGAGTACTGAAAAAAGAAAAGATAAAGTTAACAATTGAATCTAAAAAGAGACAAGTTGACATTATCATGAGGAAATAAATACCCCTGTAGCTTTGTGTGTTAAGGTATCTCTATTCTCAACACCAAAAACGTGCATCCTTTGCAGAGTTCCGATTATAAGTTGTAAAGCGGTCACTTGGGCTTTCGAGTCCTGTTAATAACGAAAAGCATAAGAAAGACTAAACTCACACATCCATTTTATTCAAAACTGTATCACATTGTTATCCAAGAAAATATCACTAACCGAAATTTCTTCTTCGTATAAGATATATGCCTGGGTGAAAAACTCATAAGCAATTGGTTCTTCGTCACACTTATTCGCAGCCTGGTAAAATACGAAAAATTCAGTGATCGTTTTTTTCACTGATGTGAGTGTGTACTAATGCGTACAAAGGGTAATTTTATCTACCTCAGCACATTGCAAGTATAAACGGAATGCTAAGTCAGGTGATGGAATATTAGGTAACGCTTCGATAATCTGCAACAGGCAAAAAAACTCCTACGGGTGAAGACATGAACTGGGAACTGAATTGGGGAAATAGCAATACCAAAACTTGCCTGATTTAGAAATTGGAAGATCTTAGTAGCAGTAACTGGAGCCTCTCCAAAAGGATTGTCTCCTTCCTCTGGCAATCGCCTGATTAGCTACAATTCATAAAACAAAAATTATTTACTTTAGAGAAGAAAAAGTTCACAAACTATATCAAATACACTTAACTCTATGCATTTTGGAATAACTTGGTTTAAGAAATCAAACCTTTAAGGCAGAAACAACAAGGGGAGGAATGGTGAACTTTAACCGCTTTGGCCCTCCTGTCAGGAAATGCTTCTTCAGGATGCTGATTATCTGAAATTCAACAGAACAATTTCAGAGACTGAAAGACAAAACCTTAATGAATGTAATAGAACTGAGGGTCCAAAACACAAAAACCCTAAACGCAGGCCAACAACAAGAAAGCCTAATGTCAACATAAAGAGACACGCGTGAATTAATCTGAATGTGAAAGAGCTCCATGTACCTTAAACATCTCTTCTGGGTCATCATTATACAACATGTGAATGAGACGCGCAACAGAATTCTGCTCCTCCTCATAATCATCTTCATCAACCTGAAAGCGTAGGAAGATATGCACACAAGTCAAAATTCAAATTTCTTCTGTAATTCACAACTAATTGAGAAGGGATAATTCATGAAGCACAAGATAGGAAGTGTCACTAAATGCTTATAACAACCTCGAGACTTTCCGGCTCATCCAAATCGTTTATAAGTCCTTTAATCAGTTCAAGCAAAGCTTCCACCTACCAAAGTAAAACAAGACAAAAGAAATTTAATTTTACCAGACCAACGGTTCAACCCATAAGGAAAAGGGCACAAAAGGTTTCCTACCTTCTCCGCCGTAGCAATAACAGTATTGTTTTTCATGATGCTTCGAATTATAACAGTAGCCATTACTCTCTTTGTCCCGTAATCAAGGTACTCCATTATAAGGGGATAGTTTGTTAGTTTAAGGGCTGTGACAACATCATTATACTTTTCTAGGGGAGCACTTAAAAGTGAGACAATCTCCTTTGTTGCACGGGTGTCATCAATCTTTCCTTTTCCGGACAGTTGCTTAATACATGATCCCTGAGCAGAGAAAGTGGAGAACATCAAAATTCACACTCTTTCATCCAATGTACCTTATTCCACCAAAACACTAGTGATACATCGTATGAAGCATACATAAATAATACAAAAATTACTGAACCAACATGCCATAGCAAAATAAATAATCAAAGATTAATCTTAATCCAGCTTTTTTATATTAAAAATATTGGCATCTTCTGACACAGCTATCACGAATTAATTAATGTCCCAGCAATATGAATACGAGGACAAGTTTATCCAGATAATGAGATTCAGAGAGCCATTAAGTGCCATAGACAGAATAAGTATTTAAACTTGGCTTAAGAAGAGAACAATAGGTAAATGCTATAAGTAAACTGACCAACACTTGGTCCGCATAATCAAGCCGATCAGGGTGAACATGAAGAGTAAACTTGAGAAGGGAAGAATATAGGGTTACTGCACTCAGAATAGGCATGTCTTCTTGCGCTTCTATCACCTGCAACATCATTGTAATTCCACTAAGAATCTTTTTCCATCAAATAAAAAGGTGGAGCTATGTCAAGAACCAACTCATAACGAACACTGTTTTCTATACGCTGATGGAAGCGACAAACGTGAAGAGTTTCACTTAAAGAAAGAGATGTCAAGCAACAAAATAGTTGTGCCTTTTTCATGTCTTTTGTGACATTAACAATTCAAGTCAAGAGGATTTCCTATCATTACTTTCCTCCCCTTTTACAGAAACCAAACTACAACTGCACATACTCAGCAAGATAATTACGCCTACACGGAAAGGTTACCTTTCCAATCGCATTATTCAACTTTGAGAAAGCTTCCACTTGCAGGAAATAAGGTAATACTTCAGCATTTAAGGCGGCATAATTTGACAGCCTCTCCATTAAACGTGAAAGCACTGTCATGATGTCAACTGATGGCTGAGAAGAAAACCAGAGGAAAAGTGAGAAAAACAGAAGCAGTTGATACTTGTCCTACAAACACCGAAAGTGCAGTTGATACTTATCCTAGTTAAGGACCATGCACAACTACAGCCAAATTAGATCAATGAGACCAGAACACAATGCTAACTAAGAGAGGGCAACACAGACTACCTGAAGTTGTGGACAAGCCCCAAGAAGTACATCAAGCGTCTGCAAGTGATACTCGTCTGGAAAAACTTGAATGATGCAGTCCATTAGATAATACTGTGCAATCTCATCTCTGCAGTTCACTATCTGAGAAATCATCAGACAAAAGTCAGTTTGGTTAGGGAATCAGTTACGTTTGCATGTGTACAGGATATGATATTTTACCTGCTCTAAGACTCTAGGAAGAACTGTATCTCTGTACATATCAAGGTCCACACCTTCTAACTGACTCAGTACATGAAGGTTCTTTCCAACCTGATACGTGAGGAAAAACGCATGCTTCCATCAGCACAAAACGATTGGTAGGCACTTTCAGTACACTTGTTACCAGCTGAAAGAAAGTCATATTACAAGGTCACGAAGCTCGCTCCTTTCTTTCTCCCGTCTCTCCTTTTCTCGAACAGGTCCCTGCAGACCAGAAAGCCCGACAGCAAGCCTCAACTCAGGATCATCAAAGGGTAATGATTCACAAGCAATACAACACCTGCGTGATCAGAATCATGCCCTCATAGTATAACTATATTTCCATGGCGTGCAAAGATTCTGGCAAGCTTGTTTCAAAATGAGTAGAAGGGTGTATCACAATCTCGAATCATAACTCACCTGATGTTGCATTCTGACCCATAGTTTATTCATCTCGGTAAAGTTCAGTAGTACGAACTCCACAGCATCCGTGACTGTATCAGCATCTCTGTAGAGAATAGGAAACGTTAGGTGAATCTAGATTTCAGTATGTTAGTAACAAAATTTACTTGACCCTACTCGAAATGGATAATGATACTAATAAATATCTGTCTAATTGATCCAGCAGAGAGCCAACAACCTAAATGACGTAAAAATAAACTAGGGATCTTCATCTCAGAAGATAAACAACCACAAGCAAGAATCCAGCTGCTAGGAAGATATAAAAGCTAGCGATAGTGTCTAAGTGCTTACCCTTCATACTCAGAACCAATGTCAGGTAATTTGTCTCGACTAATTTGCGCAAGGTAACTTCTCAAGAAGAGACCCCGTAGAGGATGCTGAATCCCACGGCACATCTCAACGAGATCTTTAAGAATTTCCTTAGCAGGAGCTTCCTTGGTTTTGATATACACGGATCCTGCGGTACATAGGAGATATCTAGAAAAGGGAGAAAGAAAAAGAATAATTTATAGTACTTCATCTAGGAAAGGGACAACAATTGACACACGAAGAAAACCAGCAAAATTAAGTAGTGTGATCAAATAAAGCATCTCTGAGATTAACTGAATCCGCTCTAAGAATGAGCAAAATGATCTTAAAAACGATTGCCAAAACATAGGAACACACAAGAAAAAGGATTCGTTACTTACAAACGTGGTAGTATGTTACCAGCATGCTGAACCAGCTCATAGAGTTCAATGACTGAACAGCCACGACGAGTTTCTTCCATGAAGAAAATTTCAAGTTTCCTCAACTCATCAAAAGCTCGCATATCTACAACCATTAAATCAGATCATAAAACCCTTTAAGCTACAATTTAGGGATTGCGCGAAACATATGATCAAATTTTTGAAAATCATGCCAGATCAGAACAGGGGAACAACTCACAGAGTTCATAGTACTTGTGAGGTGAAAGCTTCGAAGTCCGCAACTCGCTAAGCATCTGAGCCGAATACTTCAGAGCATCTTTCAGATTATTCGAGTCCTAATTAACGAAAATAGCACAAGTTTACCGGAAACAAAATTAGGGCTTCCATCCAATTCCCCACAAGTATTTCATGATATTACAAGTGCCAATCGAATTCAGAAATTTCTAAAATTCCCACAAAAGAAATAGTCACCGAGAAACGAAGAGAAGTAAAGGGAAGAAAGTAGAGAGCAGAATTACAATAGCGCGTTGCATGTAGAATGCGTTTTGTTTGAAAGCTGCAGCCCCGGCTGCGAGCCATTTCTCTTCATCTTCTGCTCCGTCTGCGATCATCTTCTTCCTTTCGCTTTCTCTAAATCTCGATCTCTGGGTTTCAGGTTTTCAATTTGTCAAAAAACTACCTTATGAAGTCTTTGGATGGGAAATTATGTCCTGCTTCACACGTGTACACACTTTCCATTCTATCCACCGTCCGATGTTTACTTAACTTTAAATCTAACGGCCAGCGCTCTATTTTGGAAACTACAATGGTGGCCGAGACTAGAAAACCAAACCGAACTAAAAACGATTAAACCGAAATATCTTTATAAAATGATTGATTTTATTTAATTGAGATTAAGAAAATAAAATTTTATACTAAAGTTATCTCGAAATAAATTTATAGAATGATTGATTTTATTTAATTGAGATTAAGAAAATTAAATTTAATAGTAAAGTTACCTCTTGATTAATAAACAACTTTCCTAACTTATGTTTCAACCCTTTTTAGTTCTTATTAAAAAGTTCAACTCCCACATCAACACTTTTCGTTGTTTACTTGATTCCAGACTTCAAATTATCCAAACAAATATTAGATATATTTTGGATCATTTGATATAGCTGGCAATAACAAGGTTATATATCACTTTTGCAGTGAACAAACTATGTTAGTATTCTTCGACTCGTCGATCTTTCCATCTCACTTAGTTTATAAATATAAAGGTGTTGCAATATATTAAAGAAATAGTTGAATAAGGACCTTTTTATTATGCATAGCATGATCTTTAAAAGGAATTGAAGATACATATTGGACATCATGTCCAAATAGTAGAAGAGGAGATCCACAACTGGTTTTATTATGTTTTTGGGATCTTCTCTTATCTTATTGCATTCTAAGAAACAATTCACAGTCTCTAGATCGTCTGCATAAGTAGAATATAGCATTTGGCCTCAGTTTCATAGGAAATGATGTGGTTAATTGTTATGCTTTCTTATTTACACATTATGTTTGTTTCAGTGCATGTTCTCTTCCTCGAAAATGTTGTTGCAATTTCAATACCACCAATCTAGTTTTTCATGAGAGAAAAACACATATGAAGGTGGATTTTTATACGGTTAGTGAAAAGATTGATAAACGTTTCATCTAGATGCTTTATGTGGAAACCGATGATCAAGTGGTTGATGACATACTTAGTACAACTTTGTTCTTTCATTAATTTTTCCATCTTCAATCCAAAATGAGTTTTCAAAACATGTTTTCTCTTCTTGAAAGACATTGTCTTATTAGTTTAGTTGATTGGTTCCTCAAATTCTCTCTACTCATGAGATTATAATAGAACAATATGTGTAAATGGACAAATGGATGCTTGGACTTGGATGATTCACAAATTATGGGAAAAAAAAAATTTATAAGAAAAATATGATAAACGATTAAGAGAGAGAGGAAGATATGATTATGTCGAATAGTTTAGTTAAAATAGAAGAGAAAAAAAAAAGTAAAATTGATTTTCATTGTGACAACATAAAAGACAGATTCCAGTAACAAACAACATCCACACTCCATAACGAGAATTTCCATTTGTGAACAAAAAAATACAATGACTTGATATGTCAATTTGTATATAGATATGCCTCCTATCAAAAAAATTGAAAAACATTTTCATAATTGCAGTCTAAACACAATGATTCAACCTCTTTCTTTTGCATTTATGATTTAGTTTGAAACTAATTTTATATCAGAATTATATTTTTGGGAAGAGGGCAACAATCAAGCAATATAATTTGCTACAATACGATTGAGAAACATCAAACTGAAAAGAGTTCACACAGATCAAATAAAATAAACACCTCTCAAGATTTTGAATGTTATCATCCTTTATAACATCTTGTAAGATTTAAAAACAGTTTTAGACGATGGAAAAAGTTTTCTTCTTAATAGACTTCAATAGAAGTCTGAAAGAGTGAAAATGTTAAAATCGTAAATGTGCAATCCGTTTTCTTTTTTGTCATAAGACGGTAATTGTAATTGTACTACCCTAAAAGATTAGCATTGCATTTGATTGAATTTAAGATTTAGTTTTGCGTTTAAAATCAATTTTGAAGTTAATTTTAGCACTATTCTTTTATTCATAATCATTCAATTTCGTTCTTCAATTCCACTCTTCACTTTCCACTGCACAAGAATTGTTCAATAGTATTGTTATACTATTCAAACCGTGATTTTTTGAGATTTTTTTTTACTGTTTTTTGGATCAAGGTGTTACTTTGGAAATTATTCAAATTTATTATATGTATGTCAATTTCAATTTTTTAGCTGTTTAATTTGAAAAATTTATATGAAAGTGATTGCTAAATTTCAATCATAAATTTCTTTCATTTGATTTTAAGCAACATGTTCAGTTATGGTGGTTTAGTCTTTTATTAACTCATCATAAATATTCGAGAGTTAGTATATATCAAATCTTTTTATTTTTGTTTTTTAAATCACACTAAAATATACAACCGGAATCCAATATACATTTTTTTTTGTTTTTTCTGTTTTTGTTTTGGTTTAAGCCAATATACATATTACTAAAAGCTTCCGGTTATTTTACAATAAAACACAGACCAATTGACCACAGGGAAAAAGAAATGTCGTCAAGCCTACGTTTCAAATCTTAAGTTATTTTACAACTTTAATAGTATTAAAAAAGTATGAATCTTGAATGGGATACATACCGATTGAAGTTAGTAATTGAGATTAAGAAAATTCAACCGATTGATTTTAGTAATTGTTATTAAGAAAATTCAATTTAAACTAAAAATTACATCTTGCCCACAAAAAACACACATCAAACGGATACATAGAAAAAAAATTAAGAACAGATGTCAAAATCCCTAACCGAAACCATTGGAAGATGAAATCTCTAATTAATACCTAACCCTATGTTAAGCCAACCTCTGAGTCTCGATTCCATATTCCCCCTCGTACGGAACTCTCCGACACAAAGGACACGAGTTTTTACGAGCAAGCCACTCAAAGAGACAATCTTCATGAAACATATGCAAACATTGAGGCATCTGAATAATGTAGTTTTGATCACTAGTCCCTTCCGAAGATAAATTCTCCATACATATGGAACAAGTCTCTCCTAAACCTTTCGATGAATCCACTCTTTGTTCTTTCACTAACCTCTGAAAAACTTCCAACGGAGCACCTTTCAGCAACGGAGCAGACGGCGGTAAAATAAAACGCAACTCTTTGGTGAGCTTGACATCGACGGTCACAAAAACAGGATCTTGAAGAGAAATATCGTTATTAGCGAACGAATGATAGACTCCGAGAGCGATACCTTGACCTATATCTTCAGAATGTGGAACCTGTTGATCACTGAGGAGTTGAGAGATACGACTTCCGTTGAAGCTGCCACGTAGATCCAAGAGAATGAGTGGAGATGAGACTCGGTGGTACGATCCTATATGTGTTACGATTCCACTTTCGTCTTCCGTCAACTCATGGATCACTTCGTGTAGATAGATTTTGATCACGTTCGTAAACCCTCGAAAATTCGACGCCACGGTGGTGACTTTGAGTTCCTTAGTTTCGATTTCCATGGTGTCAAAAGAAGAAGATGAGGAAAGAAATTCAAACAAAATTAAGCTGAAACCCTGATTTTGAATCTGATGTGAAGAAGAAAATTTGTTGCTTGCGTTAAGAGAGAAAGTGAGAAATTGATTTTCACACCTGAATGAGTGATTTATTTCATTTTATGCACTGGGTTTATTTCCTTTTCTCTCAAGCCTAGAAAATGGTTATTTCCTTTTCTTAAAACTCGAACGTTAGTTTATTTCCATTTTTCACATTTCGACTATTGTACCGGAATTGAATCTAAATGAAAACGTTTGGTAGTGGTTCGGTTTGATATGGTTTAGCGGATAAAATCTTTTAGTTGGCAAAAATAATCAAATACCAAAAACACCCTCAAAACTAAAGGGAGAAAGTTTATTTCTTACTTAGCGAATAATGGTCAAAATGGTCAAAGTTTATTTCAGCTAAGTGCACCGCTTCAACTTTCACGGCCTCTGGGAGATACGTGGTAGATTTGTCATAATGGAGAGTGACACATGGCTTATTCCTTATTCGCATACTCGTGACTGAAGCTTGGAAAAGCCTGTGAAAGAAACCATCTCCAAAACACTCACGAATTCTTTTCTTTCTTCTTCTGGATAATGTCTTTGAACCTATTCGAAGACGACGAAATCCTCCAGCGCTGCATTTTTCGTGGAGAATAATCTCTCTAAATCCCAGATTTCTGTGCGCCTCTTCTTCTTATCCTCCCTTCTCTTCACCGTCTTCAGTATTCTAGCTTCTTTTTTTCTTCAATGTGATTTAGGGTTTTGAGCTGTTTCGAATAAATCGATTCGAGGAGGAAGGAGAAAGAGGAAGAAATGGCTCACTCATGGGATCAATTAGGGGAAATTGCGTCGGTGGCGCAACTTACAGGCGTCGACGCCGTGAAATTGATAGGGATGATAGTAAGCGCCGCGAATACCGCTCGTATGCACAAGAAGAATTGCCGCCAATTCGCTCAGCATCTTAAGCTCATTGGGAATTTACTGGAACAGCTTAAAATCTCTGATATGAAGAATTGTCCCGGGATTCGAGAACCGCTCGAAGGACTTGAAGATGCTCTTAGAAGATCTTACGTTCTAGTCAACAGTTGTCAAGACCGGAGTTATCTCTACTTGTTAGCCATGGGTTGGAACATTGTTTACCAATTTCGTAAAGCTCAAAACGAGATCGATCGTTATCTCAAAATCATTCCGCTCATCACTTTGGTCGACAACGTTCGAATTCGGGTAAATTATCTGCAGAATCAAATTCAACCAATTTCTTCTTGTTGCTATTGCTGGGAATTGAAATTCACTGGTTGTAATTATGTAGGAGAGGCTTGAAGTTATAGACAGTGATCAGCGTGAGTATACACTTGATGAAGAAGATAGAAAAGTGCAAGATGTTATACTGAAACAAGAATCCACTAGAGGAGCTGCTGCAACTGTGCTTAAGAAAACGCTATCTCGTTCTTACCCGAACATGGGTTTCTCTGAAGCGCTTAAAACGGAGAATGAGAAACTGCAAGTCGAGTTACAACGTTCAAGGGCTCGTTACGATGAGGATCAATGCGAAGTCATACAGCGTTTGATTGATGTTACACGAACTGTTGCTTCTGTTGACCCTGAAACGGAGTTGACTAAGAAGAAACAAGATTTGTATAATGATGAATCTCCAAAGAATAGTAGTATTAAGGCAGCTTCAAGGTTAGAATCCTCATTCGATCATCTGTTATATATCGAGAAAAAGATTCATAAACACTAATGTGCTTTCTTTAAATGTAGATCAACGTCTTATGTTTCATCCGGACATAAAGAATGGCACATTGACTTGCTTGATTGTTGTGCAAAACCTTCTCTATGTAAGTCATCTCCTTCTGTTGTTAACAATCTTGAGTAACAATTCAAGATTCATACCTTTTTCTACTTTTGAAAGTTGTAAATTAACTGAAGCTTTGAAATGCAGGCTTGACGACATTCTTTTTCCCGTGTGGTACATTGGCAAAGATTTCCTCTGTCGCAGCTAACAGACACATCTGTAAGAAATTTCATATGAATGCAGATAAATTTGTGATCTTCAATATATAAGAATTCAGGATTATGATACAAAAAATTCGATTCTATGGCTCTCCAGCTTCAGCTGAAGCTTGTAATGATCTACTGGTGTATTCTTTAATACTCTCATGCTGCTGCTATACCTGCTGCATAAGGAAGAAGCTTCGAAAGACACTTAACATTACGGTACATCGATTAAACCTTTGATTCACCACCATATATACTTTGTTATTGTGATGCAAATTGATTAAATATGGATGTCTTTGTCTTGATTTTATGCAGGGAGGGTCCATTGACGACTTTTTGTCACATCTAATGTGTTGTTGTTGTGCTCTTGTCCAAGAACTGAGAGAAGTCGAAATTCGTGGAGCTTCTTACGGTAAATATATACTTTTACAGAGAGATTAACATTTCTGAACATCGATTTTGAAATCTTGGATCGAATATGTGAAGCAGGTGCAAGTGCAGAGAAAAGGGAGAGGAAGAAAATGAGTGCACCAACACCTCAATTCATGGAACAATGAGGCTTTCGTAACACGGAACACAAAATGCTTCTCTTGGATTCTTGAATGAGTTTAGTTGACATGGAAGATTTAATGTAAATTAGTTTGGGAGCACCGTTTCACCGAGATTTCAGAACGTTCCTGGTGCTTTTCTATGACATGCGACTATGTAATTACGTAGATGACAATACATTGTAAGCAATTACACATTTGATGGGTTTGTTTGTAAGTTTTAAGAATTTCAGGGCAATAATAGGGACTTGTAAATTTATTAGGGTTCGACTACAAATTCCTTAAAAGTTTGTCTTCCACTTGTATTTTAGTGTTAATTCAAAATGTCTCCATTTCTTATAAAAATTCGACGCATATGTTATGAAATCATGGCCCAACCGAAAGCTTCCATGGTCTTGTAGTATAAGAGAATTATAAGAGAAAATTACACAGAATAGGACCGGGAGGTGACGGAGGAAGACAAAGACGCCATCGGTAAAAGTTAACGGAGGAGGTGGAATGATGGGGCTAAAGAGAAATAAACCAAAGTGGTTTTCTTTCTCTGTGGGTCAAAGCTGGTTCAATGATTTCTTATATCTGCTATTTTGGGGCTTTTGACATAAGCCTTGTTAAAGAGTCGGTGTAAAACTGTTGTTTTCTATTTATCCCACATCGGTAAGATAAGGAGCTTTAGTCAAAAGGTTTTGGGTATAAAATAGAAGCTGAGCTCTACAGAAATTCCATACCATCTCAGCCTCTTGGCTAAGATCATGTGTAGTATCTGTTCTTATCAGTCTAATATCACTTTGCCGAGCTGGCTCAACCCACCAGCCAATTAGTTCTAAATTTCAAAAAAATAAAGCTAATTTGAGAAATTTTGTAGCAAAAACTTTGCGATGAACAATTTCCCACATCGAGTGCTTTACCAATCTACATGGATTTGGATGCGCCTCGAGCTTCAGTTTTGTGGGGTTTATTACTGCATAAACAATATACTATGCCTGTTTGTTAGTTAAAACTAAAGTATAGCTGACATTTGTGGCTAAAAATGATATTAAGGATCTGAAAAATAAAAAGCAATAAGAGTGCCTAATGGAGGCAATTCTTTGTGGAAGCACGAATTGATGAAAGAAGATATGTTTGATAGTTTCCGGAATCCATGGTCTTTTTTATATTCCATTGCTTGTTAATTTTGAAATTTTCGTGCGTAGGTTAGCTGAAACTAGATAGTTATGTGTCTGAAGGAAATTAGTGTCGCGGGTGACGAGGTAAACGACGTCGTTATGCAAAGCCAGGCCGCAGATTCCACAATAATTCCCAAGAGCCAGAGCTCGTGTAGTCTTGTGCCTCCAAGTCTTGAGCTGCTGGTTTGGTCTTTTGGTATTAGTATTCATATACATGAGAGACCCACATGAGATAGTGCAGGTGTCTTGGAGACCTTTCTTAAAGGAGCCCTTAGCCAAATGCTGAGGTAAATCTATGGCAATGACACGAGAAAGCTCAAGCTCGGTACTAGTATAGAAAGCTCAAGCTTTGATTCTGTGAATAATCCTCTTTGTTGCCTTCAAATGAGTTTTCGTTGGATGTTTCATGCATCAACTCACAATTGTGAACCTCAAATTTTTCCCTAAAGAAGTATATAATTGTGGAAAAAATCTGTTACATTATGTTCACTATTTTTAGATTATGATTTAGATTACTTCCATTAGAGAAGGGTCTTGGTTCATTTTACTATAGTATTTGTGATTTATATTGGGAAAAAAAAAACTAAAGATGATAACTTTGGATTAAAAACTGGTATTTTAGAACATTGCAAGAACATACACAGAAAGATGTCTACAACTTTAAAATCTTCTTGGACATCTTCATAAAAACGTATCTAATCTACCTTTTATATAATTATATCCTCCTATACCCATTAGGTATTAGGTAATTAATAGTGGACCAAAGTGATAAAAGCAACAACTCACGCAGAGTCACAGACAGCATAGTTTAGCAAGAAGTACAGTGCAGTAATGAATTATACAGTGAAAACAAGAACTGTGATCTCAATTAGATAGGGACTTGTCATTACAAAAATACAGGTTTGCTAGAAAATAGTACACAAGTCAAAAAAGGGTTTAAGAGTGAATGAAAGTTCGTTTCATTTAATTTACTAAAATGTACATACTTTTCCTGTTTTTTCTGTTCTTCACGTGAAACACTTCAGGTTCCCCAAAAAAGGAAAAGAAAGGACTTGTAGAGATATTATTTTCTCAAAATGGAGCTGTCAAAGACCGTTGAAGTGTTTTCTTTATTTGGTGTTGTGTTGCTTCCACCATTTTCAACTGCATTTTCCATAAACAGAAACAGAGAAGCAGAATCTTACTCTCACAAAAATGCAACTAGTAATGATTATAACTTTTAATATAAAGAAAAAGACTCTAAAATGGCAAGAACTCAGTGCTCTAGTTTTACCTGCTCTTGTTGTCTCATGAGTCTTGCATTCTCCTTCTGCAAGTGAGCAATTTCAAGCTCCAGCTCGTTTGTATATGCCTGAAAGTGGAAACAAAACAGAAAAAAAAAACAAAATATACCATTTTCAATACAAAGCAATTGTAGATTCAAAACTAGATTTTACTTCTTTTGATTCACATGAATTGGAAAAGAGACAGCACATTCCTGTTTCCTAGCTCTGGAACGAGAAGCGGATTCTCTGTTCTTGATCATTCGCTTATGCCTTCTCTCATCTCTACTTTCATTAGAATCTTGGCTTCTTTTCTTCCCAAAATTACAACCAAACCTTGTAGATTCCTCAAATCCTGTGTTAATGGAATGAGGGTTCAAGCTGAGAGTGGAGGAAGAAGGAGGTGGTGATGGTTCTTGATTCAAAGGCTTGCTGAGGAAATCTTGGAAGATGGAGTTATTAGGGTTTTGAATCCTCAATAGTGGCTCATGATCAATGTTTAGCTGGCGATGGTGGTGAAGAGAACCAAGGTTGATTTCTTTCCATACTTCTTCCATGGTTACTTGTGACCCGTTCTTGGCTTGTGAATGAAATAATGAAGAAGATGATGATGAGGAAACTGAAAGAGCACTATGGTTGATCTGATGCTTTGCTGATGACAACATTGAAGAACAAAACAGAAAGCTTTTTTGTCTTTTGGTTTTGGGTCTCAGATAAAGAGACTGTTTGCTCACAGGGCTTATTGTCTCTCGTTGCTCATTTCTTGAATTATGATGGATGGGTCCAGCAAGAAGAGACAGGTATGTAGTTGTTCTAGAAATAAAATAAAATAAACATGTTGATATAATGACTTTTTTCGCTTAATCCAAATTGTGATAATCATCAATCTATAATGACGTCAAACTTTTTCTTAAAGGAATCATTTGTAAGATTAGATAGGAACTATTTACCCAATCAGCATGATCCTTAAATCTGTAGTAGGTGTGTAACAGTGTAAGAGATTCTTTGGTTTTTAAAAAGACAGCCAATAAGCTATGGTTTTGGTCTCACTTTAATATCACAATTCAACACTCTTTATGTCGCTTTCAAGTGTGACCTTTTTCCCCTTTACTTTTTTACCAACTTTTCTGTTTATTTATACTACTTTTTAGTAACTCTATTTTTCAGCTTTCATAATACATCTGAAAAAGTGGAGCCTATCATCAAATTCGATTAAGTAGACAAAAATAATGCACTATAAACTAAATTCGATTAAGTTAAAAAAAGTGCAGTCACTAGCTTTTATTAGTACGTCTTTGTTTGTTACAAGTTTCAACTTAATAAACTCAAAACTTAATATTATATTTCGTTTTATTTATTTTTCATTTTTAGGTGTCTGATTTTTTCTAATAAATAAATTTTGGTAAAGAAAAACATAGTAAAACTAAAAAATAATGTTTTGCCAAGTTATTTTGTTTCAGGCGGCAAACATCTGTATTTTTTTGTTATCTTGACAATTTTGACACAATTTTTTGCTATCTTTTAATTTAATTAGATGCACACAATTATGGTAAGATGAAAATAATCATTTAACATGTAGTGTTCAAAGTTGAATGACAGAAATAACGTGATATGCTAATGGTCTTGTTAACAAGCTACATATGTAACATAAATAGTAGCAAAATAAAGATTTTTGTATAGTTTGGTAGACCAAAAAATCCAAAATCATAAGTTCCTAAATCAGAATTCCTAGTATAAGATTCAAAATTTTGTAGTATAAAAGGGTCAAACCTAAAAGAGACTTTGTAATTAAGAATCAATTCCGAAAAAAGAATTAGAACTACTAAATGCAATAAAATAAAATAAAGAAAGGGGGGGGAGAGGGGGTTGGTTTATGATGATTCTAACAACCTAAACAAAATGATCGAAACAAATAACAAAAAAATAGAGATGTTTACTCCTTCTAGCTTATACAACCGTCTTATGTTCATTCAAATCACTACTTTTCGATGCAATCATAGCATAAGCTAAACAATCATAGCTAAACAACTGTTGTGGAAGTTGTTTCAGTCTAGAAAGCCTTTTCCAGAGCACCTTCAACAAGCATACACCTAATCTTCTCTCCTATAGTGAGGTTTATTCTCTCTACCACTCTGTTTTGTTGAGGAGTATAGCCAAAAAATCATGTGTCGGAGAACTCATGACTTCTTGCATAAACCATCCAATTGCAAAACTCCATACCATTGTATGTGTTTAAAGTTTTCAGTATGTTACCTGATTGAGACTCCACCAAGCTTTTCCATTATGATAAATTCTACTTAAAGTTTTGTTCAACATTATACTTCGTTTTATGGAAATTTTCATAGCAATGAAAGATAAAACTTGGATATAATGAAACCAGTTTTTTGATATTCATATGAATCTTCACTATGATGTTCTTAACATTCAATCTATCTTATTAAATGACAATGCTAAATCTGGTGGTCAAGCCCATGCATGTTCATGCTCACGATTTCAGCCAATCACGTCGAGTTCCCTAATTATTTAAATTTTTAACAAAAAGAACCGCTAGATTAGGGTTTTGGTCTAAGAAGAAACAGTTAAAGCTCTCAGTATTCAGCAAAAAATACAGGGATTATTGTGATTTACTATTCTGTAATATCTCTATTATTAAATTATCTCTACGCAATTTATATCATAAAAATTATTTTTTCTCCCAAATATATATACCCCTCTCTATCGCACGTCATTTACCTAGCCCTATATCATTTGTTCCTTTGTTTTTTCCCATGTGACCATAAAAATTATTTAGTGGGCTATTTTGATGTTTTTAGCTTTGCTTTTCTCAGTTCTTTCTTTATTAGTGATGTTGTTTGATTGATTTTTTTCTTGTTTTTTTGAGGATATGGACGTATTCTCTTCTTCTGCTTTTGATTCTTTCGTCCAAACTATAATGTATGTGTGGAATTTTAATTTATTTTTTACTTATACTTTGTCTAATCATTTTATATAGGTTTGTTGCTTGTGCTTCGTCTAAATTTTTCCTTGAAGTAAAGTAATAAACTTGTAAGAATATCATCCAAAGATCCATCACATAAGTTTCATAACCCCTTGTACAAATAGCTCTTGGTTCCATATACATACTTCCAATTAACAAATAAACACTATCACATATAAATTATTCTGGTAAAATCGAAATTAAGTTCAAGTCAAAATTTCTCACTTACACGTAAAATTCTATGTTGCTCATTCATAATTTCATTACTCGCTATCAAATCTTATCTAAAAAACTATAATAAATTTCTCTTCAACGAGTAGATTGTAATTCAAGAAACCAATCGGTCTTAGAAATTCATATTATTTAATGCATGAAGTTAGATATTGGTTTTGTAAATGATCTAGGTAGAACAATATTTGTGGTTTCTTTTAGTTAAAATCTATTCCGTTGAAAACAAACTATTGTAATTTTTTGGATAAGAGCTCAAAGAGAGTAACAAAATAACGAATGAACAACTTAGAGTTTTAGGAATAAATGATACATTTAAATTGAGCTTATTTTTAATTTTATAAGAATTTTTTTATGTAATAATGGTTATTTGTTAATTAGAAGTGGATGGAACCAAAAGCTATTTGTGCAAGGGCTTATAAAAATGATGTGGTGGACCTTTGACTGATATTCCTCTAATTTGATCAAAATTTTATTACTTTCTTTTAGGAAACCTTGGGCATGTGATTTTCTCTCTCTATCTTATCCTCCTATTTTCTTTCTCTTTAAAACTAGATTTGGTTTGTTAAACATTTTACTTCATTTTTTTTGGAAATTTGCATATCAATACACCCACAAAATAAAACTTAGATATAATGAAGCCAATTTATGATCTTCACATGAAGCGTCAATGTAATGTTGTGAATACTCAATCTATATTATTAAATGACATTGCTAAATATGATGTGTCAAGCCCACATTCATCCTCTCATTTTCAACAAGTCACGTCTAATTCCCTTATTATTTAAATTTTTAACAAAAAGAACCGCTGGATTAGAGTTTTGGTCAAGAAGCGAAGGTTAAAACTCTCAATATTCAGCCAAAAATATTGGGATTATTATGTTATAATATTATGTCATTTATCTTTATGCGTTTTATATCATAAATTCTTTTTTCCCCAAGTACAATAGAAAATCTATAAATTAATACTTAATAAATTAATAAACACGATAAACTAATAAATTTCTCCGTTCTCGATTTTGGGCAATGTGAAATTTTACAAAAATCGATAAGACTATAAGATAATAATTTTAGAAACCCCTATGTAAATCTATGGTCCCTAAAATATTATAAAATAATAATTAGATATATAACTTTATCCATACATAGTTAAGGCATTTTGTTGAAATATGATGTAAGTGTTGTTTGTTTTTTCATAAAACTCAAATCTCGATGAAGTACATAATTAAGTCAATTTAGAGTGAAATATCACTCTCGTCTAGAACAATTTGGAATCAAACAAAAAATACTTTCTAAAACTATAAAATAGAAGAAAAGGATATATAAAACTATTGATTTTTCTCTTTAAATTAGATAAAAAAAATACTTAAATAACATAAAAAAGTTACATTCGAAAATAATAACACACAGAGTTTTGTAATTCCAAAAATATCATTAATGAATTTTTTTGTGGTATTTTTGGAATTCGGGAACCCCTTCCCGAATTAGTGTTTTTCCTTCCCAAATAGTGTTTTTTTCCTTCCCAAAATGTATTTTTGAAAATTCGGGAAGGAAAACATAGCTCGGGAAGGGTTTCTCGAATAGTGTGTTCCTTCCCGAATTGTATTCTTGGAAATTCGGGAAGAAAAACACAATTCGAGAAAGATTTCCCTAATCAGTGTATTTTTTCCTTAAAACATTTATGGTATTATATACTTTCACTAGGTTTTTCATGGTATCATAGTCAATTGCCCTTAGATAAATTAAGTACTACTCTTTTTCGATAAATTAATAACTCTATAAATTTATAAAATATTCTAGTCCCGACATTATTAATATATATATATATATACCTTTTTATATCGCATTTTATTAACTTAGCCCTAAATCGTTTGTTTCTTTGTTTTATCCATGTTGTTACCATAAAATTATATAGCCGTCTACTTTGATGTTTATAGTTCCGTTTTTTAGAGTTCTTTTTTAATTAGTGATGTTTTTTTATCGCTTCCTTTTTGTTTTTGTTTTATTTGCAGGATTTGGACATATTATATTCTTCTACTCATGAGTTATTCATCCAAACTATCAGGTATAAGTGAAAATTTTAATGTGTTTATTACTTCGTTTAATAGTTTTATATAAGTTTTTTGCTTGTGCTTCGTCTAAACTTTTCCTTGAGAGTAAGTAATAATTTTTTTGTCTAATTGTAAGAAGATCAACTAAAGATCCATCACATAAATTTGATAACCCCTCGTACAAATATATATTGGTTTCATATACTTCCAATTAACAAATAAAAAATATCATATAAATAAATATCATGGTAAAATCGAAATTCAGCTCAAGTCAAAATTCCTCACTTACGTCTAAAATTCTATGTGGTTAAATAAGAAATTTTTTCCAATAGTGCTACCATATTTTCTTGTACCATTCATTAAAAATAATTTAATTAAAGAATTACAGTGGGTCACGTGACAATCCTAAATTACTATTGGGTCTATCCCTAATTATTAGTTTGACTATTGAATAATAATAAATGAAACATATAGGTTACCTATTTTTAGTATGATTGATTTTATTAGGTTACACTTCTTTTTTTATATAGTCTTAGGTAACCTAATAAAATTCATATTACATAATTTTAAGTCAACATATATTACTTTAAAATCTTAGTCTTCTTGCAACTATAAATATATTTGTTTTGTATCAAATTCATCATAAACTAATAAAAAAAAAATTGAGAAAAAGTGTTCAACAATATCAAAACTTCTCACAGTAATATCCATATAATTTTTTTTTCACCTTTTTCCTTATTAGTGATGTTGTTTGACCACTTTGTTTTTTTTTAGGATTTAGACGTATTCTATTCCTTTGCTTATGAGTCATTCAGCCATACTATCACGTGTGTGAAAATATTAATGTGTTTATTTACTTATACTTTGTCTAATCATTTTGCATAAGTTTTTTGCTTGTGATTTATCTAAACTTTTCCTTGAGGGAAAGTAATAATCTTTTGATATAATTGTACGAAGATGAACCAAAAGTCCAGCACAAAACTTTCATAACTCTTCGTACAAATAGCTCTTGGTTTCATATAGTTTCAATTAACAAATAAACACTAATAAGAAGTGGGTAGAACCAAAAGCTATTTCTACAAGTGGTTATAAAGGTTATGTGATGAACCTTTGGTTGATCTTCCTAAAACTTGATCAAAAGTTTATTATTTCCCTCAGACAAACCTTTGGCATGTGTTTTTCTATCTTGGTCGTTTCTTCTCATTTTTTTCACTGTAAAACTATATTTTGTTTGTTAAACATTTCACTTCGTTTTATAGAAATTTTCATATCAATGCACCCGCATGAAACTTGAATATAATGAAGCCACTTTTTGATCTTCAAATGAAGCTCCAACATGGTGTTGTGAAAATTCAATCTCTATTATTAAATGACAGTGCTAAATCTGATGTGTCATGCCCATTTCCATCATCACCTTTTCAGCCAATCACGTCATGTTCTCTTATTATTTAAATTTTTAACAAAAGAATCGCTGGATTAGGGTTTTGGTTTAAGAAGTGGCTGTTAAAACTCTCAATACTCAGTCGGAAATATTGGGATTATTATGATTTAATATTATGTCATATCACTATTATGAATTTATCTCTACGCAATTTAAATCAAAACTAAAATAATTCCACCAAATATATATCCTCATCTCTATCTTGTTATAGATCTAACCCTAGATCATTTGTTTCTTTTTTTTTCTCCATGCATGAGCATGGAATTATTTAGCGGTCTATTTTGATGTATTTTAGTTTCGTTTTATCAGTTCTTTCTTTATTAGTTATTTTGTTTGATTGCTTTGTTTTCATTTGTTCTCTTCCTCTGCTTAAGATTTATTCATCCAAACTATCAAGTATATGTAATAATTTAATGTGTTCTAATCATTTTAAATAAGTTTGTTGCTTGTGCTTCATCTAAAATTTTCCTTGAGGGAAAGTAATAAATTTTTGATCTAATTTGTTAGAAGATCAATCGAAGATCCATCACATAACTTTCATAACTCCTCGTACAAATAGCTCTTTGTTCCATATGCTTTCAATTAACAAATAAACACTATCACAAAAAAAAAATATTATGGTAAACTCGAAATAAAGCTAAAATCAAAATTCCTCACTTACGCGTAATTATACTTCGTTTTATGGAAATTTTCATATCAATGAAAGATAAAACTTGGATATAATGAAGCCACTTTTTTGATATTCACATGAATATTCACTGTGATGTTCTGAACATTCAATCTATCTTATTAAATGACAATGCTAAATCTGATGGTCAAGCCCATGCATATTCATGCTCACGATTTTAGCCAATCACGTCGAGTTCCCTAATTATTTAAATTTTTAACAAAAAAACCCGCTAGATTAGGGTTTTGGTCTAAGAAGAAACGGTTAAAGCTCTCAGTATTCAGCAAAAAATACAGGGATTATTATGATTTACTATTCTGTAATATCTCTATTATTAAATATTCTCTACGCAATTTATATCATAAAAATTATTTTTTCTCCCCAATATATATACCCCTCTCTATCGCATGTCATATACCTAGCCCTATATCATTTGTTCCTTTGTTTTTTCCCCATGTGACCATAAAAATTATTTAGTGGGCTAATTTGATGTTTTTAGCTTTGCTTTTCTCAGTTCTTTCTTTATTAATGATGTTGTTTGATTGATTTTTTTCTTGTTTTTTTGAGGATATGGACGTATTCTCTTCTTCTGCTTTTGATTCTTTCGTCCAAACTATAATGTATGTGTGGAATTTTAATTTATTTTTTACTTATACTTTGTCTAATCATTTTATATAGGTTTGTTGCTTGTGCTTCGTCTAAATTTTTCCTTGAAGTAAAGTAATAAACTTGTAAAATATCATCCAAAGATCCATCACATAAGTTTCATAACCCCTTGTACAAATAGCTCTTGGTTCCATATACATACTTCCAATTAACAAATAAACACTATCACATATAAATTATTCTTGTAAAATCAAAATTAAGTTCAAGTCAAAATTTCTCATGTACACGTAGAATTCTATGTTGTTCATTCATAACTTCATTACTCGCTATCAACTCTTATCTAAAAAACTATAATAAACTTCTCTTCAACGAGTAGATTGTAATTCAAGAAACCAATCGGTCTTAGAAATTCATATTATTTAATGCATGAAGTTAGATATTGGTTTTGTAAATGATCTAGGTAGAACAATATTTGTGGTTTCTTTTAGTTAAAATCTATTCCGTTGAAAACAAACTATTGTAATTTTTTGGATAAGAGCTCATAGAGAGTAACAAAATAACGAATGAACAACTTAGAGTTTTAGGAATAAGTGATATATTTAAATTGAACTTATTTTTAATTTTATAAGAATTTTTTGTTGTAATAATGGTTATTTGTTAATTAGAAGTGGATGGAACCAAAAGCTATTTGTGCAAGGGCTTATAAAAATGATGTGGTGGACCTTTGACTGATATTCCTCTAATTTGATCAAAATTTTATTACTTTCTTTTAGGAAACCTTGGGCATGTGATTTTCTCTCTCTATCTTATCCTCCTATTTTCTTTCTCTTTAAAACTAGATTTGGTTTGTTATACATTTTACTTCATTTTTTTTGGAAATTTGCATATCAATGCACCCACAAGATAATACTTAGATATAATGAAGCCAATTTATGATCTTTACATGAAACGTCAATGTAATGTTGTGAACACTCAATCTATATTATTAAATGACATTACTAAATATGATGTGTCAAACCCACATTCATCCTCTTGTTTTCAACCAGTCACGTCTAATTCCCTTATTATTTAAATTTTTAACAAAAAGAACCGCTGGATTAGGGTTTTGGTCAAGAAGCGACGGTTAAAACTCTCAATATGCAGCCGAAAATATTGCGATTATTATGTTATAATATTATGTCATTTATCTTTATGCGTTTTATATCATAAATTCTTTTTTCCCCAAGTACAATAGAAAATCTAGAAATTAATACTTAATAAATTAATAAACACGATAAACTAATAAATTTCTCCGTTCTCGATTTTGGGCAATGTGAAATTTTACAAAAATCGATAAGAAAATAAGATAATAATTTTAGAAACCCCTATGTAAATCTATGGTCCCAAAAATATTATAAAATAATAATTATATGTATAACTTTATCCATACATAGTTAGGACATTTTGTTGAAATATGATGTAAGTGTTGTTTGTTTTTTCATAAAACTCAAATCTCGATGAAGTACATAATTAAGTCAATTTAGAGTGAAATATCACTCTCGTCTAAAACAATTTGGAATCCAACGAAAAATACTTTCTAAAACTATAAAATAGAAGAAAAGGATATATAAAACTATTGATTTTTTTCTTTAAATTAGATAAAGAAAAAAAAAAACATAAATAGCATAAAAAAGTTACTTTGGAAAATAATAACACACAGAGTTTTGTAATTACAAAATATCATTAATGAATTTTTTTTGTGGTATTTTTGGAATTTACAAAATATCATTAATGAATTTTTTTTGTGGTATTTTTGGAATTCGGGAACCCCTTCCCGAATTAGTGTTTTTCCTTCCCAAATAGTAGTTTTTTCCTTCCCAAAATGTATTTTTGGAAATTCGTGAAGGAAAACACAGCTCGGGAAGGGTTTCCCGAATAGTGTTTTCCTTCCCGAATTGTGTTTTTGGAAATTCGGGAAGAAAAACACAATTCGGGAAAGCCTTCCCTAATTAGTGTATTTCCTTCCATAAAATATTTGTGGTATTATAGTATTTCACTAGGTTTTTCATGGTATCATAGTCAATTGCCCTTAGATAAATTAAGTACTACTATTTTTCGATAAATTAATAACTCTATAAATTAATAAAATATTATAGTGCCGACATTATTAATTTTTAGAGTTTCTATTATATATATATATACATATATATACCTTTCTATATCGCATTTTATTAACTTTGCCCTAAATCGTTTGTTTCTTTGTTTTATCCATGTTGTTACCATAAAATTATTTAGCCGTCTACTTTGATGTTTTTAGTTCCGTTTTTTAGAGTTCTTTTTTAATTAGTGATGTTTTTTTATCGCTTCCTTTTTGTTTTTCGTTTATTTGCAGGATTTGGACATATTATATTCCTCTACTCATGAGTTATTCATCCAAACTATCAGGTATAAGTGAAAATTTTAATGTGTTTGTTACTTCTTTTAATAGTCTTATATAAGTTTGTTGCTTGTGCTTCGTCTAAACTTTTCCTTGAGAGTAAGTAATAATTTTTTTGTTTAATTGTAAGAAGATCAACCAAAGATCCATCACATAAATTTGATAACCCCTCGTACAAATATATATTGGTTTCATATACTTCCAATTAACAAATAAAAATATCATATAAATAAATATCATGGTAAAATCGAAATTCAGCTCAAGTCAAAATTCCTAACTTACGTCTAAAATTCTATGTGGGTCAATAAGAAATTTTTTCCAATAGTGCTACCATATTTTCTTGTACCATTCATTCAAAATAATTTAATTAAAGAATTACGGTGGGTCACGTGACAATCCTAAATTATTATTGGGTCTACCCCTAATTATTAGTTTGACTATTGACTAATAATAAATGAAACATATAGGTTACCTATTTTTAGTATGATTGATTTTATTAGGTTACACTTCTTTTTTTATATAGTCTTAGGTAACCTAATAAAATTCATATTACATAATTTTAAGTTAACATATATTACTTTAAAATGTTGGTCTTCTTGCAACTATAAATATATTTGTTTTTGTATCAAATTCATCATAAACTAATAAAAAAAAAATTGAGAAAAAGTGTTCAATAATATCAAAACTTCTCACAGTAATATCCATATAATTTTTTTTTTCACCTTTTTCCTTATTAGTGATGTTGTTTGATCACTTTGTTTTTTTTGTAGGATTTAGACGTCTATTCCTTTGCTTATGAGTCATTCAGCCATACTATCACCTGTGTGGAAATATTAATGTGTTTATTTACTTATACTTTGTCTAATCATTTTGCATAAGTTTTTTGCTTGTGCTTTATCTAAACTTTTCCATGAGGGAAAGTAATAATCTTTTGATCTAATTGTAAGAAGATGAACCAAAAGTCCAGCACAAAACTTTCATAACTCCTCGTACAAATAGCTCTTGGTTTCATATACTTTTAATTAACAAATAAACACTAATAAGAAGTGGGTAGAACCAAAAGCTATTTCTACAAGTGGTTATAAAGGTTATGTGATGAACCTTTGGTTGATCTTCCTGAAACTTGATCAAAAGTTTATTATTTCCCTCAGACAAATCTTTGGCATGTGTTTTTCTATCTTGGTCGTATCTTCTCATTTTTTTACTGTAAAACTATATTTTGGTTGTTAAACATTTCACTTGGTTTTATAGAAATTTTCATATCAATGCACCCGCATGAAGCTTGAATATAATGAAGCCACTTTTTGATCTTCAAATGAAGCTCCAACATGGTGTTGTGAAAGTTCAATCTCTATTATTAAATGACAGTGCTAAATCTGATGTGTCATGCCCATGTCCATCATCACCTTTTCAGCCAATCACGTCATGTTCTCTTATTATTTAAATTTTTAACAAAAAAACCGCTGGATTAGGGTTTTGGTTTAAGAAGTGGCTGTTAAAACTCTCAATACTCAGTCGGAAATATTGGGATTATTATGATTTAATATTATGTCATATCACTATTATGAATTTATCTCTACGCAATTTAAATCAAAACTAAAATAATTCCACCAAATATATATCCTCATCTCTATCTTGTTATAGATCTAACCCTAGATCATTTGTTTCTTTTTTTTTCATGCATGAGCATGAAATTTTTTAGCGGTCTATTTTGATGTATTTTAGTTTCGTTTTTTCAGTTCTTTCTTTATTAGTTATTTTGTTTGATTGCTTTGTTTTCATTTTTTCTCTTCCTCTGCTTAAGATTTATTCATCCAAACTATTAAGTATATGTAATAATTTAATGTGTTCTAATCATTTTATATAAGTTTGTTGCTTGTGCTTCATCTAAACTTTTCCTTGAGGGAAAGTAATAAATTTTTGATCTAATTTGTTAGAAGATCAATCGAAGATCCATCACATAACTTTCATAACTCCTCGTACAAATAGCTCTTTGTTCCATATGCTTTCAATTAACAAATAAACACTATCACAAAAAAAAATATTATGGTAAACTCGAAATAAAGCTAAAATCAAAATTCCTCACTTACGCATCAAATTATGTTGTTCATTCATATCTTCGTTACTCGCTTCAGCTCTTATCCAAAAACTATATAATAATCTTCTCTTAACGAGTAGATTGTAACTCAAGAAAACCATCGATCTTAGAAATTGCCTTTTATTTAATGCATGAAGTTAGAAATTGGTTTTGTAAAAGTTGCAGGTAAAACAATTTGTGGTTTTCTTGAGTTCAGATCTTTTCCTTTGCAAACAAACTATTTTCAATTGTTGGATAAGGGCTAATAGCGAGTAACAAATTTATGAATGAAAAACTTAGAGTTGTAGGAATAAGTTAGATATTTAAATTGAGTTTATTTTCAATTTTATAAGGATATTTTTATATAATAATAGTTATTTTTTAATTAGAAGGGGATGGAACCTAAAACTATTTGTCGAAGAGGTTATGTAATATTTCTACTAGACCTTTGGTTGATCTTCATGCAGTTTGAATAAAATTTATTACTTTCCTCAAAGAAACCTTGGGCATGTGACTTACTCTCTCGATCTTAGTCTCTGTTTTTTCTTCATCTGTAAAAATACATTTGATTTGTTAAACATTATACTTTGTTTTATGGAAATTCTCATATCAATGAAAGATTAAAACTTGGATATAATGAAGCCACTTTTTTGATATTCACATGAATCTTCACTGTGATATTCTGAACATTCAATCTATCTTATTAAATGACAATGTTAAATCTGATGGTCAAGCCCATGCATGTTCATGCTCACTATTTCAGCCAATCACGTCAAATTCCCTAATTATTTAATTTTTTAACAAAAAGAACCGGTAGATTAGGGTTTTGGTCTAAAAAGCAACGGTTAAAGCTCTCAATATTCAGCCAAAAATACAGGGACTATTATGATTTACTATTATGTCATTTCTATATTATTAAATTTTTTCTACGCATTTTACATCATAAAAATTATTTTTTCCCCCAAATATATATACCCCTCTCTATCGCATGTTATAGACCTAGCCCTATATCGTTTGTTCCTTTGTTTTTTCCCCGTGTAACCATGAAAGTTATTTAGCGGTCTATTTTGATGTTTTTAGCGTTGCTTTTCTCAATTCTTTCTTTATTAGTGATGTTGTTTGATTGATTGTTTTCGTTTGTTTTTTTTTGCAGGATTTGGACATACTCTCTTCTTCTGCTTTTGATTAATTCGTCCAAACTATAATTTATGTGTGGAATATTAATTTATTTTTTAGTTATACTTTGTCTAATCATTTTATATAGGTTTGTTGCTTGTGCTTCGTCTAAACTTTTCCTTGAAATAAAATAATAAACTTGTAAGAAGATCATCCAAAGATCCATCACATAAGTTTCATAACCCCTTGTACAAATAACTCTTGGTTCCATATACTTCCAATTAACAAATAAACACTATCACATACAAATTATTCGGGCAAAATCGAAATTAAGCTCAAGTAAAAATTTCTCACTTACGCGTAAAATTCTATATTTTTCATTCATAACTTCATTACTCGCTATCAAATCTTATCTAAAAAACTATAATAAACTTCTCCTCAACAAGTAGATTGTAACTCAAGAAAACCATTGGTCTTAGAAATTCATATTATTTAATGCATGAAGTTAGGAATTAGTTTTGTAAATGATCTAGGTAGAACAATATTTGTTGTTTCTTTTAGTTAAAATCTATTCTGTTGAAAACAAACTATTGTTAAATTTTTGGATAAGAGCTAATAGAGGGTAACAAAATAATGAATGAACAACTTATAGTTTTAGGAATAAGTGAGACATTTCAATTAAGCTTATATTTAATTTTATAAGAATATTTTTATGTAATAATGGTTATTATTTAATTAAGTGGATGGAACAGAAAGCTATTTTTGCAAGGGTTTATCAAAATTATGTGGTGGACCTTTGACTGATCTTTCTCTAATTTGATCAAAAGTTTATTATTTCCTTTAACGAAACCTTGGACATGTTATTTTCTCTCTCAATATTTCCTCCTTTTTTGTCTCTCTTTAAAACTAGATTTGGTTTGTTAAACATTTTACTTCATATTTGTTTTTTGCAATTTTCATATCAATGCACGTTCAAGATAAAACTTAGATATAATGAAGCCAGTTTATGATTTTCACATGAAGCGTCAATGTAATATTGTCAACATTCAATCTTTATTAGTAAATGACAGTGCAAAATATTATGTGTCAAGCCCACGTTCATCCTCTCGTTTTCAACCAATCACGTCGAATTCCCTTATTATTTAAGTTTTTAACAAAAAGAACCGTTGGATTAGGGTTTTAGTTAAAGAAACGACGGTTAAAAACTCTCAATATTCAGCCGAAAATATTGAGATTATTATGATTGAATACTATGTCATATTTCAATTATGAATTTATCTCTACGCGTTTTATATCATAATTTTTTTTTCCCCAAGTACACTAGAAACTCTATAAATTAATACTCGATAAATTAATAAACACGATAAATTAATAAATTTCTCCAGTCTCGAGTTGAGGCAATGTAAAATTTTACAAAAATCGCTAAGATAATTAGATAACAATTTTAGAAACCCCTATGTAAATATATGGGCCCAAAATTTTTATAAAATAATAATTAGATATATAAATTTATCCATACATAATTAAGACATTTTATTGAAATATGACTTAAATGTTGTTTGTTAACTCAAATCTCAATGAAGTACATAATTAAGTGAATTTAGAGTGAAATATCACTCTCGTCTAGAACAATTTGGAATCCAACGAAAAAAATTGCTATAACAAACTATAAAATAGAAGATAAAGATATATAAAACTATTGATTTTTCTCTTTAAATTGGATAAAGAAAAAAAAGACTTAAATAACATGAGAAATTTATATTGGACAATAATAACACACATATTTTTGTAATTCCAAAAATACCATTAGTGAAACTGTTTTTGTGGTATTTTTGGAATTCAGAAACCCCTTCCCGAGTTAGTGTTTTTCCTTCCCGAATAGTGTTTTTCCTTCTTGAATTGTATTTTTGGAAATTCGGGAAGGAAAACACAAATCGGGAAGGGTTTCTCGAATAGTGTTTTCCTTCCCGAATTGTATTCTTGGAAATTCGGGAAGGAAAAACACAATTCGCGAAAGCCTTCTCTAATAAGTGTATTTCCTTCTACAAAATTTATGGTATTATAGTCTTTCACTAGGTTTTTCATGGTATCATAGTCAATTGCCCTTAGATAAATTAATTACTACTCTATTTCGAATAATTAATAACTCTTCAAATTAATAAAATATCGTAGTCACGACATTATTAATTTATAGAGTGTCTACTGTATATATAATTCTTTATTTTACATTAAAGATTTGTCATTTTCACTTAAGAATTAAAATAAGAATGAAAGAATAAGATTTTTTTTAAAAAAATTATTTAACCTAATGAAGTTAAACAATATTTACTTTTTTTTTCTTAAATTAATATTTTGGTTTATTCATTTCTTTTAATACGTTATTTTCAATTTTTTAGTTTACTATAGATAAACAAAAAAAAAACATCCGATACACAATAAAATAATATATGTATAAAGTTTTTAGAATTCTCTTCTCAAAAAGTTAGATCATCAATTGAACTTCTAAGAAATTGACACATCATCCTCATTTAGTCAAAAGGAATGAGAACCAAAGAACTTTATTATGGTTTTGTTTAAGTTGCAATTAAAGGCCCAAGTTGTGATATATCTATAATATTAAAATACAGAATCCATTCATATCTACCACACCATCGTTTCTTTATCTTTCTCCTATGCGATTTCTCCGCCACAGAGACGATAATGGCTGTCCGTTTTCCACACGTACGAATTTAATACATTTAAATTCTGTAACGGTTATGCTATCTTGATCGCCCATTTATTTGTCACTGTTATACTATCTTGATGGCCAATTTATTTTCCGAGATGAAATACACCGCCTCCCACTAATTTTCTTTCAATTCTGAATAATTAAAGCTGTCTACGGTCTATTCAACACCTTATAAATAGTTTTCAAAAACTCATCTCCTTACCATCTCTCCCAAAGAAAACGTTGTATAGTTTTTTTCACGATAGGATTTACAGTTGTTGAGACTTCGAAATTTTGGAATGTACCATATGTTTAATCATGTTGGTTTTCTCATTGAAAAGCACAAAATCCAAATGTATGGGTAAGTGTGTTGAAGAGTAGTCGATTGGTATAAAAGTACGGAAAGGGAATTAGGGATCGAAAGACAGTGGGAAGGTCGAGAGCGAATTGGAGTGGCGTATAGGAGAATATGGGAGCGTGGGAAATGGAGGACGGGTAAAGTGAAGGAAGGAGTTGATTGAACTGGTGGAGTAGCAAAAAAAGGTTGAAGAAGAAGATTGTTGATGTATAAGTTTCATGTTGGTTCTTCACCCAATGACTTTTTCCTTTAATTGAGTTAGATGCTGATGAAAAATTAATTGCTACACGTAAGTTGTGAATTTCATGAGTTCAGGTTTGAATAGAGAAAGACAGAGTCTTAATATATAAATGACATTATCTTCTTCTTCCTTAGGTAAAAGACCTTGTTGAGTTAATATCAATTTGGTATTTTATCCAGGTATATATTCATCCTTACAAAAAGAAATTTGCACACAAGATAGGTGATTAGCAAAAATTATAGAATTCGGACAAATTTTAAATATATATGCTTCCAGTCATACATTTACGTTTTTCTTTTCCAATATTCTTTTCTATGTTTTGCTCTGCAATCTTTTATTATACTCTGGTTCATTCTTACTATGTAAATGGGGAAGAAGTGTAAGCAAAGAAAAGAAAATTTCACCAACTAAAACGGTCAATAAGAAAATAACATTTGTTCTACCTTTTTCGTTTTCTATTCTTTGGTTTTTGTGAACATTGATTTTACGAAGTAGTCATATTGTTTTCGAGTTTAATCAGCTAAATTTATTAGGTTTTGGTTATTTTTTGTGTGTTTTTCGCCCTTGATTATTATGTTTCTTTCGTATATATTTGCCTCCTTCAAAAAAGCGTTATCAAAGAACAAAAAAAAAGGAAGAAAGCTACCATCACAAACTGTCATGTTTTAGTGAATCGTTAACAACCCAGTACACCACTTTAGTGTGTGGTTTCGGGTTTACTCCGAGTATTGATGGAAGACTAGGATCATAAACAAAACCGAAAATATAGAACAAAAACAACAGGGTTTTGTAAATTCAGATCGGTTACAGAGGGTGAACCGAAACCCAAATTTTATAATGATGTTTGGTTAACTGGTGGGACCAGAACAGAAAATGATAACCGGTATACCAAAATCTTTTCAAGAAAAAGAAAAAATATATGAGTCAGTCATTTCTCCAATTCACTTGGTTCTTTTACATCTTTTCCGACTATGGTTATGCATCTCTTTTCATCCAAATACAACAACATATCTAAGCAGCGGCCATGACAGTGGGTGTGTTCTGAAAGATTATTATGTTGTATGTGAAACGTTAATGAATCAATCAGTTATTTTTAAAGCAACAAAGTAAAAAATATTAAACCCAGACAAAACATGGGTCACCCACTAGTAATAGTATAAAAAAAATTATTAGTCTAATAAATGAAAACACTAAATTTGAAATTTTACAAGACTAATAAAAATGCAGTAAATTATAATAAATAACCTTATGTCATGCGGTATATTACACCTAATGTCACTTAGATTATGACCAAACAAAAAAAAATTACTAATTAAGGATATATTGGTATAATGACAAACACTAAAAAATAGATTACCAGAGCCCATAATTGGTACAACACGCGTATCCCATTATTTAAAATTGTGACTTTTGATTTCCCTATGTTATAAATAGGGTTTTATGCAAAAAAAAAAAAACAGTCTTTCTTTTTTTTTTTTGCATGTCAATCCGCCAACTTTAAGTTGTGCAAATCAAACCCATAACCTCGCAAAAACCCCGCAATATAGCCCGTCCCTATATCACCGACGTGGCAACTAACGGTTCTGTTAACAGACGTGAAAACTACGTCGTTTTGACAAAAAAAACGAATTTGAGAAATGGTTAGGTGTTTGATTCGAACTCGACCTTTAGAAAAACTAAGAAGGTACCTAACCAATTGTGCCCGACGATTTCTTCGTTATCAAATTAATTTGAAAAATATATATTAACTATATGTTTCAGTCTCATCTTCTTCATTAAGCTTATCTTCTTCAACTTTAAGCTCTTCTTCCATCGATTCAATGTACCCTCCTTAATATTGAGTATGCCTTCATCAGTGCTGGTATTAAAAATCAAATAATCAACAAATTAAGATTTAAGACGGAGGAAATGTGAGAATGAAAACGAAATCTATATATATTCTTCAAAAAATTCTCTGAAACATGCCGTGATTGATCGATAAATTGAGAAAAGAACGAGAGAAGGGAGAGAAAAAGTTAGAAACAAAAGTGTTTTTGGGCGAATTGAAACGTGTCGGAATCAAAATCGGGTTTTTAACGAGAAGAAACTGAAGAATCGGAGATTGAGTTATGGAGGTTAGTCTCGCCGTGAAGCTTCTGAAGGAAACCTGGAATTATCTTGGAACGGGACTTGTAAAGACCGACACAAGCTGAAGAATTTTCTGTGTTGTTTCTCATTACCGTGAAAGTTCCTATATATACAAACTTCTCTACTTGCGCATAAAGAAAAATATCCCACACAATCTGGGCTATACAATCAATATACAATCACCAAGATTATTCACAATCAATGCCCCATATCTTCACAAATTGATTCAATCCAGCTCTGTTTCTAGAAGATAGTGTCGATTAAGGCAACACCGGTTAACACCCCCCCCAAGCTGGTATGTGAGGATTCGAAACACCCAACTTGCACACAATATTCTCGAAGTCTTTCCTTTCCAACGCCTTTGTAAATATCAGCCAATTGATCTTTGGTATGCACCTTACGTGTTGAGATAAGACCTTCTTGTATAGCTTCTCTAACTTTGTGACAATCGATTTCGACGTGCTTTGTCCGCTCATGAAAGACAGGGTTTGCTGCTATGTAGATAGCTGCCTGATTATCACATGCCAAATCAATCGGACCATCATGAATTATTCCAAAATCCTCCAACAGTCCATGAAGCCACCTGAGTTCTTTTACCGTGAAAGACATACACCTATATTCTGCCTCAGCCGAAGAGCAAGACACCACATCTTGTTTCTTTGTTTTCCACGATACTGGCGATGATCCAAATGTGACAAACCTGAAGGAATTTCTAACCGGTTTAAAGCTCTTGCAACCATTAGAGAATCTCCTGTTTAGTCCTAGAATCATGTTTATAAGTCTATATCTTCAGTTTAGTGATTACCTTGAGATTAGCAGCGGAATTGGATTGGTAATCAGACAGTGCCTCAGATGCCTCAGACACGCACACAAACAGAATCAACGGGATGCTAGTGCCGGGAAGATCTCGGGATTGGTTTGTGTCTCTGACGGCTGTGCAAGAAAACTTAGGCTCGAAATTCGTGCCTCCCTATCCTTATATAGGGAGCACAAAACCTAATTAATAAACCGGTCCAACCGATAATTAATTAGATCATCAAACCAAACCAGTCGGTTTGATTTTGAGCCTGTGTCGATCGACACACTCTTGGTGTCGATCGACACACTCTTGGTGTCGACCGACACACCACTTAAAGACTGTGTCGATCGACACACTCTTGGTGTCGACCGACACATCACGCAGAAACACATAATGATGCGTATCCAATACACATAACCTTTGATCATCACTTTGATGATCAATCCCAACATAAATTATCCTGTTTGCTTAGGTGTGTGACCCTATAGGATCATGTGGCATTGGTAATGAGTTCCAAACTCATAAGTCATAAGCGGCTTCTAGAAAAGCATTATGACCACCCAATATTACATGACAGTCTTGTCTCGACTTCACAACTATACTAGAGTGTACACAAGTATGATCTCCAGGACATAATCCCTTCAGTCTCCCACTTGTATTGGAATCAACTTATTCCAATAATTCCTTCGTCACTATATCTCGATTCAGCATAAGGCAAGAGCTCGTGTCATCCTTATAAAGCTAAATCACGTTTATCGAACTCTGATTTATACTGATAGAGACAAACAACTGACTTTCAGCTTGTTTGAGTGTGACCACACATTTCTCAGTACCAAATCTTCGATAGGCCTAGAGATATCTAACTCCCGTTATATAGGAGGGAAAAATCCCATCTTGTTCCATCCACTGTCTCTCCCACATACTTCATGATGAACCCAATCAATGTCGAATAATCACCTGTTACGGCTGACGTTTGACAAGGTCAAAGTAAACCAATTCATATGTGAAGAACATGATGAACTCAGGTCTAAGGACTATACTCTATAGTCGTAATGAGAAGGTCATATGACACTCATATAACAATCTTGTTGACTTCTCATTAGCGGGTCATGTCCGATACTGTGTTCTCAACACATATCCATGTGATTGACTTTGATACTCCTATCAATGACTCCATGAAACTTGGTCATCAGTCAACTCACATATTAGTCTCGCACGGTTATTAATGTCCCAACTTAATAACCTTCGACCAGAGACTTTAAACAATTTATGACATCTATCGCTTATAGGGTTTCATGATCAAATCAGGTATTTGATGACCTATAAGAATGCCTTAAATCATCTTGGACTTTTATTTAATCAGTAAAATACTCAATTAAATAATAATGAAATCCTTTCATTAAATAAAACATAATAAATCTACTCAAGAAATCTAAGTCCTATCGCCGCAGCATGACTTTCATGCTTGGGCCTCAGGAGTGGCTTGGTAAGAGGATCAGCTACATTCTCGTCCGTCGGGACTCTGCTGATCTCACATCTCCTCTCCCAATGATATCTCGTATCACATGGTACTTTCTCTGGATATGCTTGGACTTCTGATGTGATCTGGGCTCCCTCGCTTGAGCTATGACTCCATTGTTGTCACACAACAAGGATATTGGCTCAGAGCAGCTAGGAATCACACTAAGTTCAGTGATGAACTTCCTGATCCAGACGGCTTCCTTTGCTGCTTCAGAAGCAGCAATGTACTCAGCTTCGGTAGTGGAATCCGCCACGGTGCTTTGCTTGGAACTTTTCCAACTTAATGCACCGCCATTGAGACAGAATACATAACCAGATTGAGATCGGAAATCGTCCTTGTCTGTCTGCAAACTTGCATCGGTGTATCCACTCACCACAAGCTCATCACTACCTCCGTATACCAAGAACTTATCCTTAGTATTCCTTAAATACTTCAGGATAACCTTGACGGCGGTCCAGTGACTTTCGCCTGGATCTGACTGGTATCGACTCATCATGCTCAAAGCATAAGCGACCTCCGGTCGTGTACATAGCATGACATACATGATAGATCCTACTGTAGATGCGTAAGGAATCCTACTCATGCGCTCTCACTCAGCAGGTGTCGAAGGACACTGCTTCTTACTGAGAGTAATGCCATGTGACATCGGAAGCAAGCCCTTCTTTGAATCATGCATATTGAACCTGTGCAAGACCTTTTTGATGTAAGTATCTTGACACAGTCCAATTAGCCTCTTTGATCTATCTCTATAGATCCTAATTCCAAGAATGTATGCAGCTTCTCCCATATCCTTCATCGAGAAACAACTTCCAAGCCAAGCCTTGACAGTCTTAAGCAAC